>OY757020.1:53733653-54933653 GCA_963580285.1 Lucinisca nassula
CTCAACGAGTTTAATAAATTCAATAATATATGAGCATGAATGCAAGATTCTATTTATCATATGACATTTAAAACGCATTTTATTCACGATTGTTTACAAAAAATGTCAATGTTCCGCCGTTAGTAAACGCGACGTCGTTAAGGACGTCCTACATGTAACGTTATGGGACGTATCTAGCTTATTTGCATATTTAATCCACTAGTGGATTATCGAAAATATTACATGGCATTATTACACTCTCAGACGCGACGTCATATGATAAAACAATTTTGGGATAATTGTCTTACACAATCAAACTTAAGGGGAATGGATACACCTTCAGGGGAGGCAACTCCTTCAAAAGTATTTTTGTCTCCCATGTCAATAGGGGTCAACTCTTAAAGGAAAGAATTTGCTCCTGAGGAGCAAATTCTTTCCTTTAAGAGTAGACCCCGTTTTCCATGGGATAGAGTTTATAGACAAGTGAATAGGAAGTCCAGAAACTTGTCTCCCTTTGAAAAATGGCTTTAAAATCTGCATTTATTTGAGAAAGGGGTAGTTTGAGTCACTGAGAATTACCCAAAGAGCCAGATCATGAGGGAGAAGTTAACCTTTATTCTGCCCTGATCAGATGCCGCGTTTTGCCGTGTCTGATCTGGGCCTGCACTGTTTGCCAATTACCTGTTTTGGGGTTTCTGGTACAAAATGGGTTATGTTGAGTACATGTATTTTGATTCGTGGATAGTCAGAAATCGGTGTGGCTAAATTACATGTAATTTGTTCAGCAGAATAAGGGTTAACTCTTATCCTGCTGTTCATGACAACCCCTATCTTTGGAAACAGTGTAGATCCTGATCAGATGGCTTCGTCATGGCTTCTGACGAAGCCATCTGATCAGAATCTACACTGTTTGGCATTCAATTTATAAATTTGTAGCAATAAATTGCATCAAGTAATTTGATTGGTTGAAAGACAGAAATGGGTGTGGCTTAAATGAATATTCAGCAGAATAAGGGTTAAGGATGTCATTTTGATATTCTCTTCGATAGACATTTATGTCCCTGCAAGAATATTCCAAGTACAACTGAACCTCTTTTTATCATATGACGTCGCGTCTGAGAGTGTAATAATGCCATGTAATATTTTCGATAATCCACTAGTGGATTAAATATGCAAATTAGCTAGATACGTCCCATAACGTTACATGTACGACGCCCTTAACGACATCGCATTTACTAATGGCGGAATATTGATATTTTGTGAACAATCGTGAAAAAAATATGCGTTTCAAATGTCATATGATAAATAGAATCTTGCATTCGTGCTCATGTATTATTGAATTTATTAAACTTGAGGAAAAGGAATAAAATGCTCGGCAAAGCCTTGCATTTTATCCCTTTTCCTCAACGAGTGTAATAAATTCAATAATATATGAACACTCATGTAAGATCCTCTACTTATAAGTTTCACAAGCTGTTAAATCTACTGGAACATTGCATCCTTTTTTTACACCTTGCCCTTTATTATTGTTTACGGTGCTCTGAAGCTTCAAATTGAAAGTAGAGCATGAGAAACAGTGTTTTGAAAGTTAGAGAAAATATTTTGTAGAGTTTGCCCATCCAAAATGACGCTGATGAGTAGAGAAGGATAATATATAAAAGAAGATATGCTCAGTGTTTTGTTAACCCTTTTCCTGCTGATCCCGGATATGCCTTGTCTTTCAAACAATGTAGATCCAGATCAGATGGCTTCTGACGAAGCCATCTGATCAGGATCTACATTGTTTGTCATTCATATTGTGAATTTGTTGCAATTATTTGCATCAAGTACAGTCCAACCTGTATTAAGTAGCCACCTGTGGGATATTCAAAAAGTGCTTGCTTAAGACAGGTGCTTGCTTAACACAGGTGAATTTTAATGCATTTTCCTTTTTCGGGAACTGAATGCCTGCTTGCTTAACACAGATTGCTTGCTTAATAGAGGTGGCCACTAAGACAGGTTTTACTGTAATCTGATTGGTTGATAATCGGTAGTGGGTGTGGCATATATAAATATTCAGCAGGACAAGGGTTAAATAGTACTGATAATGCCTGAGACCACTCAGAAGAATGTTTAAATGACAACAATGACATGGTTTGTTTGTTTGATTTGAGGTTTAATGTCCCTGTCAACACTGTAAAGGTTACTTTGGCGATGTTGCTTACCATTTTGTGGGACTTTTACCCGACATCAAGCCCTGCAGCCCAAGTAGGGTTTATACACATGGACGGTCCGACTTGCACCGCTTTGCCTGGGTAGGCCTAGAACTTCTAAGCGGTTTACCAGTACTTGTGTGCGCGTCAGTTTCAGCTCTGCGTGGAAGGATCATGCACCCCATCTATTTCTTCAAGCCCCGATGGGCGGGGCCAAACAATGACATGGTAGGAAAGGTCTAAAATGTTCACCAATGATCACTTTATATTTAGTGGCGCAAGGGTAAACCCATTTGGTACCAGAAAACCCAAAGCAGGTTACCTGGCAAACAGTGCAGGCCCAGATCAGACGCCGCAAAACGCGACATCTGATGTTGTGTGGCATCTGATCAGGGCCTACACTGTTTGCAAAAAGTTAAGCCATTCCCCATATAATTTTTGAAGAAACCACAGTCTGAGGCACCTAAATTTTGAAATGGACTGGCAAACAGTGCAGGCTCAGATCAGACACCGCAGAATGTGGCATCTGATCAGGGCCTACAATGTCTGCAAAAAAATAATCCATTTCCCAAATAAATTTGGAAGAAAACACAACCTGACACACCTAAATTTTGAAATGGACTCCTGCTATATATAAGGAAGACGATTCCGTTTGATACGAAAAGGGTTAATACTCCAAGAAACAAATGGTGTGGATATTTGTTAGAGTCACTTTCGCTAGGCAATTTCTAACTTATGTACATGACATTTCATTCTTGGAATAATTAAGGGTTGAAGGTCTCCTATTTCCTATTACACTAACTTTATTGGGGTTCCCTGTTGCGGCCCATTCTTTATCATGGCAAAATGTCAGGAAACAAATACTGTCATTAACCCATTGATACTCATGGGCCCATGGGGGCTTGAAAATATAAATGGGCTGCATGATGCTTCCACGTAGAGCTGAATCCGACCCACACACAAGTACTGGTAAACCACTTAGAGGATCTAAGCCTGCCCAGGCAATGTGGTGCGAGTCTGAATGTCCATGCTTTTAAACCCAATTGGTTTCATAGAGCAATGTCCCCAAAATGACCTACATAGTGTTGACGGGGACATTAAACATCAAATCAAACAAACAAACAAATATACTTGTAGACTCTTCTATTGCTATATGTTGAACAAGTCCATTTGTCATAAAAGGGGTGTCAGGCCTATTTTTTTATTCTCATTCTATTTCTGATGTAAAATTCTGTTAGCAAATGGTGCAGGCCCTGATCAGATGCTGCATTCTGCGGCATCTGATCTGGGCCTGCACTGTTTGCCAAGGTACCCCTGTAAAGATTTCCCGCCAAATAATGGGTTAAAATGAGGGCCCACTGTATATACAGTTATTACATCGCAGCTTGGAGTAAAGGATAAAGTTTTGTCCCAAGCTGCTGTGGATGACCTGAAGCCCTATTTCCAAAAATGAAAATAAATTTTTAAGAATATTTCAAACGGACATTTCTCTGGTAATATTTGGTGCACCATAACCTTGAAACAATACGCACTGCTCCAAATCATGGTCTAACTTTCAATCAAATTTAAGCTTGATCTGATGTAACTGTAGAAGTTAGCAGGACAAGAAAAAGTTGAGCAACAGACAGATGGACGCGACACTCCGTTACCTAGTAAGTCTGGTTTTCAAAATGGCATATAAAAATGCTAATACAAGCAGCTTTTGCAAATGCAAAGGATAGCTGCTTATAATGTTTCAACAAATGATATCTGTACATTAGCCCTTAAGACGCCGAGAAAAACTACATCTGAAAATGTTGTCTGCTTGTGTCATCTGCTGAATTTGTTTGCAAACTTTTTGAAACAATTTTTGCATACAGGCAAACATTGTGGTTCCAGATCAGACTGTTCCTACAGGAGCAGTCTGATCTGGGTCCACACTGTTTGCAAAAAAATACTTTTAAGGGAACCAGCAGACGGCAAAGCAGATGACAATAGCCATGATTGCATTTTATGGGTCATATATTCTATTTGCTAGGCAATTAAAGGTTTTGGGCACAAATGAGATTTAGCTTTGAACCCAGTTGTTCAAAACTAATGATGCCATTTGTTAAAATGTTGCGAAAACTTTTGATTATGTAACCCTTATCCTGCCGCATAAATTAATTAACCATTGCTGCTAATCAACCAAACAAATTACTTGATAAAATATATTTAATCAATCCACAAACTGAATGACATGCTAGATCATGATCAGATGCTTCTTCAGAACCCATCTGATCTGGATCTACACTGTTTGCAAAAGTAGGGGTTGTCATGTTCAGCGGGAGCAAATAGATGTATACTAGTAGAAGAAGTAGTGGTTGTGCTACTTCCCTCATAAACCAGGGGTTGTAGGTTCGATCCAAGGCTTCGTTAGACTTCCGGATGAGTCTTTAAACCGAGGCGTCATCTCCGTATGATCTTAGCTGTTGTGGGACGTAAAACTCAAAAGACACATGTGTATACTAATATTTTTACTAAAGAATATGAGTACTTTTGCATTTGTAAAAGCTTACATAACTAGAATTTGTTTTTCTACAAAAACACAGATGTCTCCCCCGTTTTTGACTGCTAAGTATAACCTTGACATTGGAGGTATTGAGCTGGGTCTTGTGTGCAACACATCATCTAATGAAGATGAACATTTCTGCATAGTAACTTTAAAAATGTTCATAGAAAAATAAAAAAGTTATTGGCCGTAAACAAAAAAAGCACTTTTTTACCTTTGACCTCTAAGTATGGCCTTGACCTTTGCGGTACAACACATCGTCTCATGATGGTTAACATTTCTGCCAAGTAATTTCATAATCCATCAAAGAATAAGGAAGTTATTGACTGTCCTTTTTTTACCTTTGACCTCTAGGTATGACCTTGACATTGGAGGTATGGACCTTGGTCTTGCACATGACTCATGGTCCAACTTTCAAGCCTCTAGCTCCAACAGTTTTGGAGATATCTTGCTGACAAGATTTTATTAAAAAAAATTCAAAGGGCAATAACTCTTGAAAGGGGCATAATCCGGATGAGAAAAAAATACGTGTCAGCTTATTTCCCATTAGGAATGCATATATGAAATTTCAAAACCATAGCATACACAGTTCTAAAGTTATGCTATGCATCACTTTTAGGATTCATTACAATGGGCACAAATTACCAAAATGACAAAGGGCCATAACTCGCAAAGTATTTTTCGGAATTTTGTCAAAAGTTAATCAGTTCATATACTCATCACCACCAATATACTCAACAACTTTCAAGGCTCTAGCTCCAATAGTGTTTGAGATATTTGGCTGACAAGATTTTATTAAAAATATTTCAAAGGGCAATAACTCTTGAAAGGGGCATAATCCGGACGAGAAAAAAAATACGTGTCAGCTTATTTTTGATGAGGAACCCATATATGAAATTTCAAAACCCTAGCATACACGGTTCTAAAGTTATGCTATGCATCACTTTTAGCATACATTACAATGGGCACAAATTACCAAAATGACAAAGGGCCATAACTCACAAAGTATTTTTTGGAATTTTGTCAAAAGTTAATCAGTTCATCTACTCATCACCACCAATATATTCACCAACTTTCAAGCCTCTAGCTCCAATATTTTTGAGATATCTTGCTGACAAGCTTTTATTAAAAAAAATTCAAAGGGCAATAACTCTTGAAAGGGGCATAATCCTGACGAGAAAAAAAATACGTGTCAGCTTATTTTCCATCAGAAATGCATATATGAAATTTCAAAATTATAGCATACACCGTTCTAAAGTTATGCTATGCATCACTTTTAGCATACATTACAATGGGCACAAATTACCAAAATGACAAAGGGCCATAACTCAAAAAGTATTTTTCGGAATTTTGTCATAAGTTAATCAGTTCATCTACTCATTACCAACAATCTATTCACCAACTTTCAAGGCTCTAGCTCCAATAGTTTTTGAGATATCTTGCTGACAAGATTTTATTAAAAAAATTCAAAGGGCAATAACTCTTGAAAGGGGCATATTCCGGACAAGAAAAAAAATACGCGTCAGCTAATTTTCCATGAGGAATCCATATATGAAATTTCAAAACCCTAGCATACATGGTTCTAAAGTTATGCTATGCATCACTTTTAGCATACATTACAATGGGCACAAATTACCAAAATGACAAAGGGCCATAACTCACAAAGTATTTTTCGGAATTTTGTCAAAAGTTAATCAGTTCATCTACTCATCACCATCAATATAATCACCAACTTTCAAGGCTCTAGCTCCAATAGTTTTTGAGATATCTTGCTGACAAGATTTTATTAAAAAAAAAAAAAAATTCAAAGGGCAATAACTCTTGAAGGGGGCATAATCCGGACGAGAAAACAAATACGCGTCAGCTAATTTTCCATGAGGAATCCATATATGAAATTTCAAAACCCTAGCATACATGGTTCTTTAGTTATGCTATGCATCAAAAGCGTAATGGACGGACGAACGAACCAGAACCAATATGCTCCTCAAACTTTTTCAAAGTTGGGGGCATAATAAGAAAGTTATTGACAGAACACAAAAAAGGCCCTTTTTTTACCTTTAACCTCTATGTATGACCTTGACCTTTCAGGTATTAAACTGGGTCATGCGTGCAACACATCATCTCATGGTGGTTAACATTTCTGCCTAGCAATTTCAAAATCCATCTAAAAATAAGAAAGTTATTGACCAAACACGAAAAAAGGCCCCTTTTTTACCTTTGACCTCTATGTATGACCTTGACATTTTAGGTACCAAACTGAATCATGCATGCAACACATCGTCCCATGATAGTTAACATGTTTGCACAAGTAACTTCAAATTCTATTTAAAAATAGGCAAGTTATTGACAAAACCCGAAAAAAGGCCCCTTTTTTACCTTTGACCTCTAAGTATGACCTTGACCTTTGAGGTACCAACCTGGGTCATGCGCGCAACACATCGCCTTATATTGGTTCACATTTCTGCCAAGTGATTTCAAAATCCATCTCAAAATAAGAAAGTTATTGACCAAATACGAAAAAAGGCCCACTTTTTGACCTTTGACCTCTAAGTATGACCTTGACCTTTGAGGTACCGACCTGCCTCATGTGCACCACACATCGTCTCATGATTGTTAATAATAATGCCAAGTAATTTTAAAATCCATCTCAAAATTAGAAAGTTATTGACCAAATACGAAAAAAAGGCCCCCTTTTTTGACCTTTGACCTCTAAGTATGACCTTGACCTTTGAGGAACCGACCTGCCTCATGCGCACCACACATCGTCTTATGGTTGTTAATAATTATGCCAAGTAATTTTAAAATCCATCTCAAAATAAGAAAGTTATTGACCAAATACGAAAAAAAGGCCCCTTTTTTGACCTTTGACCTCTAAGTATGACCTTGACCTTTGAGGTACCGACCTGCCTCATGCGCACCACACATCGTCTTATGGTTGTTAATAATTATGCCAAGTAATTTTAAAATCCATCTCAAAATAAGAAAGTTATTGACCAAATACGAAAAAAGGCCCCTTTTTTGACCTTTGACCTCTAAGTATGACCTTGACCTTTGCGGTACCGACCTGCCTCATGCGCACCACACATCGTCTTATGGTTGTTAATATTTCTGCCTAGTAATTTTAAAATCCATCAAAAAATAAGAAAGTTATTGACCGGACACGATTTGCCCATACATATATACATACCACCAAACTTCCAAGGGAGATAATTCAAAAAGTATAAATGCGAGAGTTATGGTTCGTGCGCACTGCACGTCGTCTAATGCTGATTAATATTTTTACGAAGTTTCGTGACGATAGCTCTAACGGTTTTCAAGTTACAGAGCGGACACGAAAGTGTGACAGACGGACAGAAGGACGGACGGACAGACAGACGCCCGGGGGAAAAACAATATGTCTCTCCGAAAAAAATTTTTTCGGGGGAGACATAATGATCCTAAGTACTGGGACAGATAGGCCTCAGCAAACAGTGCAGACCCAGATAGGCCTCAGCAAACAGTGCAGACCCAGATAGGCCTCAGCAAACAGTGCAGACCCAGATAGGCCTCAGCAAACAGTGCAGACCCAGATAGGCCTCAGCAAACAGTGCAGACCCAAATAGGCCTCAGCAAACAGTGCAGACCCAGATAGGCCTCAGCAAACAGTGCAGACCCAGATAGGCCTCAGCAAACAGTGCAGACCCAGATAGGCCTCAGCAAACAGTGCAGACCCAGATAGGCCTCAGCAAACAGTGCAGACCCAGATCAGACTGCTACTGTTAGGAGCAGTCTGATCAGGGTCTACACTGTTTGCCATTCAGTCTGCACCTTTTGAACTAAGAAACAAATCTGTTAAAATTTTAGGAGAATTACAGCAAGTCCTCAATGTTTCCAACTTTTTAGGATTTTTACAGTACATATATTTTTCCAGCAAAACTACCAGAACTAGAGGATATTGTACTTGCTAAAACAGTTAACAATTTGACCACTAAAGAGTTCGTTAAGTGAACAATCCTTTGGACAACCGGGCCCAGTTGTTCAAAACTAATGACATCATTAGTTAAAGTATCGCTAAAACTTTACTCATTCAATATGGGAAATATGGTAATATTTTTGCTGAAAAAATGTGAGCAGCTTACATTATTTCAGCAAGAATAACACTATTTTAGATATAGGACTTGCTAGAACAGCTAACATTTTTACCACTTACGACTTTGTTAAGTGAACTATCCTTTAAACAACTGGATAAAGGACTGAACTATTGAATTCATTAGTTAATGTATCATTAAACTTTACTTGTTCAATATGGGAAATATGCTTATAATTTTGCTGAAGAAATGTGAACAGCTTTTGCAGACTATATTGGACCACATTTTGACCACTAAGGAGTTTACTAACGAGTTTGTTAAGTGAACTATCCTTTAAACAACTGGGCCCATCATTATTAGTTAATGTACCATTAAAACTTTACTCAATATGGGAAACATGCTAATATTTTTGCTGAAAAAATGTGAGCAGCTTTTCTGCTCACATTTTTTTTAGCAAAAAAATAACACTGTTTTAGATATTCAACTTGCTAGAACAGTTAACACTATGACCACTAACGAGTTGGTTAAGTGAACAATCCTTTGAACAACTGGGCTCTGATATCCCTTGTAATGTATATAATGATAGAGAATTGGACTTATACTCATTTAAAAAAGGAAATATGCTAATATTTTTGCTGAAGTAATGTGAGCAGCTTTTGCATCGGCAAAAGCTGCTCACATTTTTTTTTTTCAGAAAAAAACAACAACACTATTTTAGATATTGGACTCGCTAGAACAGTCAACAATACGACCACTACTAAGTTCGTTAAGTGAACAATCATTTGAACAATAATTGGGCCAAGTTGTTCAAAACTAATGACGTCATTAGTTAACTTTACTCATTCAATATGGGAAATATACTAATATTTTTGCTGAAAAAAATGTGAGCAGCTTTTTTTTTGCAGCTTTTGTCAATGCAAAAGCTGCTCACTTTTTTCAGCAAAAAAACACACACTATTTTAGATATTGTACTTGCTAGAATAGTCAACAATATGACCACTAACAAGTTCGTTAAGTGAACAATACTTTGAACAACTGGGCCCAGTTATTCAAAGCCTTGTTAGCTTAACAAGCTTGTTAGTGGTCAAATTGTTGGCTGTTCTAGCAAGTACAATATCTAAATTTTTTTTGTATTTTTGCTGAAAAAAATGTGAGTAGCTTTTGCATATGCAAAAGCTACATATGCAAAAGCTACTCACATTTTTTCAGCAAAAATATTAGTATATTCGCCCTATTTAATGAAAGTTTTAACAATTTGTTAACTTATGATGTCATTAGTTTTGAACAACTGGCCTCTGGGCTCTGGTATATCTATAGCACTGTACCTGATAGCTAGCTGAGCGTTGCCCATTCTTTTAGCCGAGTAGATCAATTCTTGCAATACTCTTGTCTGCAGTACAGGCCAGCCCAGTAATTTTCCTGCAAAACAGAAATTAGATTTTAACCCCTTCTGTACCAAATGGAATCTTCCTCCTTATATATACCAGGAGTCCATTTCAAAATTAGGGGATGTCAGGTTGTTTTTTCTTCAAAATTTATTTGGAAAATGGCTTAGGTTTTCACAAACTGTGTTGGCCCTGATCAGACACCACATTTTGCGGCGTCTGATCTGGGCCTGCACTGTTTGCCCTGGTACAAGTTTTGGGGTTTCCTGTACTAAATGGGTTAATATAGATCATATTTTTTAGTCCTTTGGGATCATTGATTCCAATGAGGAATTTTGAAAATATCTGAGGGTGACTGATGAGGCCTAACAGGTTGAAACTAGCTAGTCTCACCAAGAAAAAAAAAACTTGTACACTCCAGACTTTTCAGTTCTGCAGTGTATTTCTTACTTCCTGGAATGTTAAGAGAAGGCTGGCAAATGTCAAGACAATGTTTATTAAGTCCTGTCATAAATCTCTGTAAAGCTGGCAGACAAAGAGGTAGTGATTTGTATCCTCAATATCTCCAGTCATAAAAGGAATTATTTAGAATATTGTTTAAAAAGGATGATGACATAGCGAGCTGCATGCAATTAGGTCTTGAGGCCCCGTCACACTATGCTGCTTTTCCACTGTGTTGGCACCATGGTGTTTAATTTTCCACAGGGCCATGGGATTGCAAGAAAAATCTCATTTTTCGTGAAAATGGACCTGTCACGGCGTCAGCGCCCAAAGCATTGCTACGGAGCTCACATGATGTCCCATCACATTCCTACAGAGTTCTTGCTGGTGATTCTTTGCACGCTCACGACACTTCCACTGTGTGCGCTGGGCTTTCACGGTGCTCACACTACACTTTCACAGTGCTCACACTGCGACGACAGCATGCTGAGGACATTTGTTTGCACTACATAGCAAAATGTATACACACATCTTTATCAGTTGTATGTTTGTTCTAAAACAGTTGAAACCATGCCCACAAACAGGGGTAGAAAGTTGATGAAGGCAGGGGAAGAAAAATGTCAACAGCATCATCATTCGGTAGTGCCCTGGGTGCAGGAAAGCTGATACTATTGTCTTCAAGACACCATTTCAACTTGGACACAATGAAAATCTGGCCAGAGCTGCCTACATCGGTTCACAAAAACTTGTAGTTATGTCTACCATGCCCTTGAGAATTATGGAGAAAACCCTTTATAGTTGAAATACATGCTGCCGCTATTTCGAGAACGTCTACAGGCTATATGTTTTCCAGTCAACGCATCACATACACCACAACCTCATTATAACATGGTTCATTATAACACAATTGGTTATAACACGGTTTTGGATATAACACGGTTTCAAGGTGGATCCCAAAAATGTACAGATTATATAGAAAAATGACCATAAATGGTCATTTTTCTATATAATCTATACATTTTGTTTGGTATAACACTATTGCTTAACTAACACAGTTCTGCTTTGGACCCCATTAATATTGTTATAAAGAGGTTGTGGTGTACTTAAAACCTAGGTCATGGAACTTAGTATAACTGCCTCAATGAGAGGATTCTCGTAATAAGTATCCACAACATACTTTTCTAAAGAAGATTAAAGAAAATTATTGTACCTCATTAATATTCATAAACTATTCTAGTATTCTGATTGGTCGAGAGCATGCAATGCACATGGCCATAAATTATCATATTCCCCAGCAATATTCCCCTCTGATGTCACTGCTCAAAAGGACAAATGCATTCACAGAAAGAACTCTAGAAGTCAGAATTTGGTATAATAAATCATTTGTTACCCTTGTGTGAGGGGAATATGATGATTTGTTCACCCGGGCAGGTAATACTGCCCATGGGCTTTGCCCTCGGGTAATATTACCTGCTCTGGTGAACAAATCAACATATTCCCCTCACACAAGGGCAATAAATCAACATATTCCCCTCACACAAGGGTAATAAATCAACAAATTACCCTCACACAAGGGTATTAAATCAACATATTACAATAACACAAGTGCAATAAATCAACATATTCCCCTCACACAAGGGCAATAAATCAACATATCCCCCTCACACAAGGGCAATAAATCAACATATTACCCTCACACAAGGGCAACAAATCAACATATTCCCTCACACAAGAGCAATAAATCAACATATTCCTCTCACACAAGGTCAATAAATCAACATATAACCCTTACACAAGGGTAATAAATCAACATATTACCCTCACCCAAGGGCATTA
The DNA here is from genome assembly GCA_963580285.1 of Lucinisca nassula. Classification (NCBI taxonomy): domain Eukaryota; kingdom Metazoa; phylum Mollusca; class Bivalvia; order Lucinida; family Lucinidae; genus Lucinisca; species Lucinisca nassula. The sequence goes on from OY757020.1 coordinate 53,746,084, forward strand.
ATATATAAATATCACATTTCTGAGAGGGTGATAGTAAGAATGTTCACCCTGAGGAAATGATTATTGACCGAGGCGAAGCCGAGGTCGATAATCATTTCCGAAGGGTGAACATTCTTACTATCACCCTCTCAGAAATGTGATATTTATTTTATTATACCGAACTTATTATCACCCTGATGAATTGAACCGTACGCGCATCATTTTTGCGCATGTGATATTATCACCCTGAAAAATTGAACCGTACGCGCATCATTTTTGCGCATGTGATAGTTTAATATCGCATGGGATAGTAAAAATTATCACCCTCTGGTCTATGAGCGTTTTGTATGGTAAAATCGCGTGAGGTATAATAAATCAACATATTACCCTCACACAAGGGCAACAAATCAACATATTACCCTCACACAAGGGTAACTAGAGCTGTCAGTGAAACTGACTAGGGCCCCGGCAGCGCTATCAGAGGAGTAGGAAAATGTTGATGTTAAAAAAGACGTTTTTTTTTCCTTTCACCTCTAAGTATGACCTTGACCTTTGAGGTACGGACCTGGGTCTTGCGCGTGACACACTGTCACATTATGGTTAATATTTCTGCTAAGTAATATTTAAATCCATCCAGGTATAAGAAAATTATAGATTGGACACAATAAAAAAGACGCTTTTTTGACCTTTTATCTCTAAGTATGACCTTGACCTTTGAGGTACGGCTGTGGGTCTTGCGTGTGACACTTCGTCACATTATGGTTAACATTTCTGCCAAGTAATATTTAAATCCATCCAGGAATAATAACAAAGTTATTAATTGGGCACAGGAAAGACCCTTTTTTGACCTTTAACCTCTAAGTATGACCTTGACCTTTGAGGTACGGACCTAAGACTTGCGCGCAACACTCCATCACATTATGGTTAACATTTCTGCCAAGTAATATTTAAATCCATCCAGGAATAAGAAAGTTATGGAGGATAAAAAAATTTGTGGACGGACAGACGGACAGACAGACAGACAGACAGACAGACGGACGGACAGAGTGATGCCAAGTAATATTTAAATCCATCCAGGAATAATAAAAAGTTATGGAGGATAAAAAAATTTGTGGACGGACAGACGGACAGACGGACAGACAGACAGACAGACGGACGGACAGAGTGATTACTATAGGGCACCCACACTTTCAGTGCGGGGCCCTAATAAATCAACATATTACCCTCACACAAGGGCAATAAATCGACATATTCCCCTCACACAAGGGCAATAAATCAACATATTCCCCTCACACAAGGGCAATAAATCAACATATTCCCCTCACACAAGGGCAATAAATCAATATATTACCCTCACACAAGGGTAGTAAATCAACAGAATTACCATCACACACAAGGGCGATAAATCAAAATTATCACTTAATTATATCCTTGTTACTCAACTTATCTAGATCTATGTCAGTCTCCTAGAACCCAAGAAAGAATGTTGTTGGACCCAGTACCCAGCCTGCACAATTGACTGGGATGTACAATTGACTGGGATACCAGATCCCTGACATATAGCAGAATTTCACTGGAATAAAACCTCTCTATAACACAACTGTTAGAATCCATAGCACAAACCATGTTAATCCAGCATTTTCCATGTCCCACAAAAATGTGAGATTTTGCCCCTATTCACTTCAAATGTCACCTTAAACTTTTCTGACAGAAACACAGATGTCCCCAAGATGTTAATCTGTCATGTTTAAATAAATGGTCCCGCCCCCACTCCAAATCACCCAAAATGTGCCTTGGCATGAGTGTCACTGGGGAAATGTGTCCCACAATGTAAAATTCCAAGTGAAAAACTAAGTTAAACAACTTTGTTATATCCAAACAAAATGTATAAATTACATAGAAAAATGACCGTTCATTGTCATTTTTTTCTATATAATCTATAAATTTTGGGGATCAATTTCTAAATCATGTTATATCCAAAACTGTGTTATACTGAGAGGTTTAGGTGTATGCCAGTTTAGGATACTTTACCTCCATGAGCTCTTGTCTGCTTCGGATCTAATGTGATCTTGTAGCCTTCCAAAGCTTGCACTAACAAGTAATAACACTGATGCCAGTTTTGTTTTGGGTTTTGTGGTGCCACGCACTGCATGGCCGACACACGCTTGTAAAATGATGACTTCCTCTTGAATCCGATCTGAGAGTAAAGTTGTGACAAAGTTCCATATCGCTGAATCTGAAAAAAAAAATAGATGTCAGTTAGTCCCGTCAGTAAGCAGGTTTTACTAAATACTTACCACAACAGGACAATTCAGAACCTCAAGGTATTGGACGAAAATGAAATTCTGAGGTCATTTAAGGGCCATAACTCTGCTGAAAATCGATGGAAAGAGCTGCATAACAGTCCCAAGCTATATCTCGCCAACATATTGGGCAAAAACAAATTTTTGAGATTATTCAAGGGTCATAAATCTGCTGAAAATTAATGCAAAAAGCCATCTACAAATTTCAAGCTATATCTTGTCAACATAAATTCACATACCAAATTTGAACAAAATCCATCAATTCTTTCTCTCTAGGTATTGAGCGTAAACAAATTTTTGACTTCATTCAAGAGCCATACCTCTGCTGAAAATAGTCCCAAAATGCCGTGTAACAATTCAAAGCTAGATCTTGTCAACATAAACTCATATAGTAAATAAGATCTAAATTAATCAAATGTTTCTTAAGATACTGAGCGGAAACGCCTTTCTGGCATCAGGCAAGGACCATAACTCTGCTGAAAATTGATGCAGAAAGCTGTGTAATAATCCCAAGCTATAGCTGGCCAACATAAATTCATATTCCAAACCAGTGCTTCAGCTGAAGTGCACGACCCGTCGAATGCTTTTAGCTTTATGAGTGTTACCATATATGGGTATGGTGGCCATTTTGGTCATGTGACCTGGACCTAAAACAGTTCCCCCAATAAATGCGCCTTATCTTAAGGAGCAAAAATATATCTTATACTTTAGTACTGTATTCTGAATCGTTTGCAGGATAAAATGCATTCTCACTTTTCCAATACAAAAGCATATGTGTCAAAGTTTGACCTACTAGGCACAAAGAAGGTCATGGTCAACCCAGGGTCACCATTTTAGCAATTTATGATGGGCCTACGTCCCAGATGCTATTTATCAAGTTTCGTGGAAATCTGCCCAGTGGTTCTGGAGAAGACTATTTTTGAAGGGTTTTTACCATGGCTTGGGGGCCATTTTGGTCATGTGACCTGGACCCCATGAATTTTGGTTTCCCCAATCCCATAGAGGCTCCATATGAAATTTGACTTCAATCAGCCCAACGGTTTCCGAGGAGAAGCAGTTCGAAAATTTTCACATTTTTTGCCTCGGCGAGGCTATACTAATTGGAATGTAATATTTCGCAAGTTCATTGGTTAGATCTCATTGATATCTATCAGTATGTCAAAAATTGTTTAAATATTCCAAGCGGTTAAGTCACTATCACCAATTTTCACAAACGGGTTACGGACGGACAGACAGACAGACCATATATGGCTTGGTGGCCATTTTGGTCAAGTGACCTGGACCCCCATGAGCAAATTTTGGTTTCCCCCATCCCATAGAGGCTCCATATGAAATTTGACTTCAATCGGCCCAACGGTTTCCGAGGCGAAGCAGTTCGAAAATTTTCACCTTTTTTGCCTCGGCGAGGCTATACTAAATGGAATGTAATATTTTGCAAGTTAATTGGTTAGATCTCATTGATATCTATCAGTATGCCGAAAATTGTTTAAATATTCCAAGCGGTTAAGTCACTATCACCAATTTTCACAAACGGGTTACGGACGGACAGACTGACTGACTGACAGAATGACACGGTGATTTTAGGGCACTCTTAGAAAATCAACCGACTTCAGTCGGCAACCGACTTGAGTTGGTCGCTTTTTCTGCGGGTCGTGCAATTTGATCAAAATCTATCATTTCTTTCTTAAGATATTGGGCAAAAACAAATTTCTGAGGTCATTCAAGGGCTGAAAATTGATTCCATCATTCTGATCTGGATCTACACTGTTTGCAAAGATAGGGGTTGTCGTGAACAGCAAGATATGAGTTAAGAAGTCGAGAAGTAGACTTTTTAAAAATATTTTTGCATATAGGCAAACAGTGTGGGCCCAGATCAGACTGCTCCTAAAGAAGCAGCCTGAACTGGGTCCACACTGTTTGCAAAAAATTAATCTTAAGTTAACAGGCAGATGGTAATTCTACTCACCTTATCTTCATCTGAGAGGTTTAAATTGATGTATATCACATTCTGTAGAAAATCTGAGGCCTGCAGGTATTTCTGAAAGCAGAAAATATGTTGGTTAACCAATTGTATGTATACCAGTGGACTCTTCCAGGACAAGTCCATTTGTCATATAAGGGCTATTTTTTTGTTTTTATCCTATTTTTGATGGAAAATTCTGTCAGCAAACAGTGCCGACCTTGACCAGTCACTGCGTTCTGCGGCATCTGATCTGGGCCTGCAATGTTTGCCAAGGTACCCCTTTAGGGGTTTCCTGTATACAATGGGTTAACTCTTATCATGCTGACTTCTCCAGACTTTCGGATGAGTCTTTAAACCGAGGTCCCGTCTCCGTATGACCTTAGCTGTTGGTGGGACGTAAAACTAAAACTCACTCACTTATCATGCTGTTCACGACAACCCCTATCTTTGCAAACAGTGTAGATCCAGATCAGATGGCTTCTGAAGAAGCCATCTGATCAGGATCTATACTGTTTGACATTTAGTTTATGAATTTGTAGCAATAAATTACATCAAGTAATTTGATTGGTTGATAGACAGAAATGGGTGTGGCTTAAATGAATATTCAGCAAGATAAAGGTTAAAATAGAGAAATAAAGAAAATTTCCAGAATAACTGAGTTTCAATTTGTTCTTCCCTTGCTAGGATAAAGAATATAATGGTCCTACTTGAAATAGATTGAGCCGCATGGTGCTTCCAAACAGAGCTGAAACTGACCACAAATGAGATCTATAAGATCTAAACCTGCCCAGGCAAAGTGGAGCAAGTCAGACCAACCATTAAGGGTGACACGATTAATCGTATAATTGATTGATCGATAAATTCAACAAAAATGATTATCATTTCTGATTTGCTTTTAATCGATTACTTGGTAGGTACAATTTACTACCCAAAGTTATGCCTAAAATAGCTGGATGAGTGGCAAACAGTGCAGACCCTGATGAGACGCCGCATTCTGCGGCGTCTCATCTGGGTCTACACTGTATGCTCAGGCCTGTCTGTTCAAATATACATATGGCAAAGTGCAACATATGGTAAGAGTCATGCTCAGAAGAAAGCCAGACAGGTAAAATTATGACAAAAACCTTAGCGATTACTAATCGATTATCAATCGCAATGACGGGACTGAAAATCAATTATCTTTTCAGCTCCGATTAGCCAGCCCTACCAACCATGCATATTAAGCCCCCGCCCATAGGGGCTTGAAGAAATATATGGGCTGCATGATGCTTCCACGCAGAGCTGCATCTGGCCCGCACACTAGTACTGGTAAACCGCTTAGAGCCTCTAAGCCTGTCCAGGAACCGCAGTGAGAGGCGGACCGTCCATGCTAATAAACCCTATTGGTTTCATTGGGCGACAGGGCTTGAGATGTCATTTCATCTCAATGTCGGGTAAAAGTCCTACAAAATTGGAAGCAACGTCTCCAAAATGACCTTTACAGTGTTGACGGGGACATTAAACCTCAAATCAAACAAACCAACCATGCATATAAACATATTGATTTTATTGGGCAGCAGGGCTTGAGATATAATTTCATCTCAATGTAAAGATAAGATAAAGAGTGTGTTTCAGTTTTAAGTCCCACCAACAGCTAAGGTCATACGGAGACGACACCTCGGTTTAAAGACTCCTCTGAAAGTCTGGAGAAGCCTGGAACCAATCCTGCAATCCCTGGTTTATCAGGTGAGTAGCCTAACCACTACACCACAGACGCTTCTAAAGATAACAAGTGAGTGTTTGAGTTTTACGTCTCACCAACAGCTAAGGTCATACGGAGATGGGACCTCGGTTTAAAGACTCATCCGAAAGTCTGCCTAAAGATAGCAAGTTATATTTAACGTTGCATATTAGAAACAAGTAACATAAGCTCTGTAGAGCTTTTATTGCAACAAAGTAGCCATTAACATTTAACAAATACTTTCATTTATCTTCCTAGGACTGCCCATGATAATGCAAGCGTCATCTAAAGGAGCTCCTAGTACATGTACCATTATTTACCCCTTTGGTATGGTGCTGGCCGGGGATAAAACCTGCAACCTCCTGATCCAGAAGCGGACCCTCTACCACTGAGCTATGGGAGGGTGGGATAAAGTCACACAACATAGGAAGCATGCCACCAAATGACCTAAAAAGTGTTGACGGGGATGTTTAACCTCAAAGAAATCAACTCAATGGATATTAAGCAGGAATGCAGTTGAAAATTTAGGGTTAAAAAAAGGACTGTAAGCAGCATTGATACAGATGAGACATCTCAGTTTGAGTTATCATATCTGAATCTACACTGTTTGCTAGGTATACTTACTAGTCTATAGGGGTGAAATGTTTAACTCTTATCCTTCTATTCATGAAACCTTTGCAAACAGGGTAGATCCAGATCAGATGGCTTCTGAAGAAGCCATCTGATCTGGATCTACTCTGTTTGTGATGCAGTTTGTAAAATTGAGTGAGAGTATTTGGGTTTTACCTCCCACCAACAGCTAAGGTCATACGGAGACGGGACCTCGGTTTAAAGACCCATCCGAAAGTCTGGAGAAGCCTGGGATCGATCCTGCTACCCCTGGTTTACAAGGCGAGTAGCGTAACCACTACACCACAGAGGCTTCTTTGTAAAATTGAATGAATATAATATATATCAAGTACATGTAATCAGATAGTGGGTGTGGCTAAATTAATATATTCAGCCAGCTAAGACATTGGAACCCCATCACGAAAACACAAGTCTTTATAATTTGTCCCCCTTGAACCCCACTTTTATATAGTAAAACTGGGGTTTATGGGGGTAAAACTTTTTTCTTATTTCTGCTCTAAAATATAGATTGTGGGTACAAATATCACAATTTTTCATCTTACAATTTTCAATTTTCGGCGCTAAAATTTACAATGTATTTGTATAGGCATGTTTTCGTAATGCCAAGACTGTTATGGGTACCCACATAACGCCATTGCTCAAGCTTAACCATTTTTGTACCAATTGGAATCTTCCTCCTTAAGATACAGCAGGAGTCCATTCCAAAATTTAGGGGTGTCAGGTTGTGCTTTCTACAAAAACTATTTGGAAAATGGCTGAAAATTTTGCAAACAGTGAAGGCCCTGATCAGATGCCGCATTTTGCGGCGTCTGATCTGGGCTTGCACTGTTTGCCAATGACGCTTTTTGGGGTTTCCGGTACAAAATGGGTTAAAATAAAGACATGGGCAGGCCATCATCTCTTGCATTCACTCCACTCTTCTTGAGCATTCAACTGCAGACTAAAACATCCTGAATTTTTTTTTTTTAAGAAAATCAGACCAAAAATAACCCTCATCTACCCCTACTTTTTCAAACATTGAATAATTCTAAGCCATCTGATCAGGATCTACACTGTTTGTCATCCAAGTTGTGAGTTTGAATGAAAACGTTAGTCATGTTATTTAATGTGTGTGTGTGAATTCGGGTTTAACGTCGCTTTCAACAATCTTTCAGTCATATCACGACGGCGTCTGGTTGCGACAGGGAGCTCAATGCTCACATTTATAATGCTGCCTCACTGAAGTGCCATGTCCCAGACACATTACACCCAGTCACATTATCCTGACACTGGGTCGACCGGTCCTAGCTCTACCCCGTAAATCTGAGTGCCAAGCGAGGAGCAGCTAGTACCATTTTTAATGACTTTGGTATGTCGGGGCCTCGGATCGAACCCGTGACCTCCCGTTCCCCGGAGCGGACACTCTACCAACTGAGCTATCGGGGCCGTTTTTTTTTATGAAAATCAGACCAAAAATAACCCTCATCAACTCCTACTTTTTCAAACATTGAAGAAGCCATCTGATCAGGATCTATACTGTTTGTCATTCAAGTTGTGAGTTTGAATGAAAACGTTATGTCATGTTATTTAATTGGCTCTTAGTCAGAAATGGGTGTGGCTAATTAAATTATTCAGCAGGGTAAGGGGTAAAGAAGTTATCCATACAAATAAAAAGTTGCTTTTTCTTGTATATCAATTTTTTTTCTTATTTATATATGCTTTATTGTCATTTCTTGCATATCTGTTGTGTTTCCAATGCAAAACCTCTTTATAACACTATTGTTGGGGTCCAAAACAGAAACCGTGTAAGCTAAACAACCGTGTTATATCCAAACAAAAATGTATAGATTATATAGAAAAATGACCATATATGGTCATTTTTCTATATAATCTATACATTTTTGGGATCCATCTTGAAACCTTGTTATATCCAAAATCGTGTTATAATGAACCGTGTTATAATGAGGTTGTGGTGTACATGTAATGATATGTGGCAGAAAATTAACCTTTAAGATGCAGAGAAAAACTATATCTGAAAATGTCGTCTGCTTATGTCATCGCAAACTTTTTTGTAGAAATATATTTTTTCATACAGGAAAACAGTGTGGACCCAAATCAGACTGCTCCTACAGGAGCAGTCTGATCTGGGTCCACAATGTTTGCAAAAATGACTTTTAAAGTAACCGGCAGACGACAAAGCAGATAACAATTGTTGTGATTGGCATCTTAAGGGTTAATAGTGCTTTACAAATATTGTTAGGGGATACAGAAGTGGGCATCTGAGCCAGGGTCACCCTTAACCCATTTTGTATCAGAAACTCCAAAACAGGTAATTGACAAACAGTGCAGGCCCAGATCAGATGCCACAGAATGGGGCGTCTGATGATCAGGACCTACACTATTTGTGAAAAGGTAAGCCATTTTCCAGATGAATTTTGTAGAAAACACAACCTGACACCCCTGAATTTTGAAATGGGCTCCTTCAGATTACATTTGGTACAAAAGGGGTTGATGGTGTGGAAGCTTGACTTAAACTTGTCTTATAGCTTATGCAATAATTCCCCTTTTCTTATGAACGGGCCCAATTTAATTACTGACAATTACTTAATTCACACCTTTGGGAAAATGGTAAACAAAACTGCACACCTGTTTGTTTACATTTCTCAAATTATTGACAACTAAGTGAGACTAAGTGGACTTAAAATTTTTAAGACTGAATTTCAAAACATGAACTTGTGCTAAAATCACCTTCAAATCAAACAAAAACACACCCATTCACACCTCCCTCCAAACATCAAACAACCTGCTTCTGCCTATAATTTAGTACAATTATTATTTCACACCTTTAACTAATATCAAACAGGACTTTAAAAGCAAAGGCTTCCAAACTTCAAAACACATTTTCATTAAAAGACAAAGCCCTGTCTTGCACTGCCTTAAATGCCTTTAATCAGCCAGTAATCATGTTGTTTTGACAATAATTTAATAATAAATACTCCAAATCAAAGAGTGATCAAAATATCTCCTGTTGCTGGGTTTTAAGATTGATATGAGGTTAAGGTGTGAAAAATTTCCTACACCTTAACCAGATAGCCCAATTACATCTAAATTTTGTCATGATCTTTAAACCCACATCTGAAAATGTTGTCTGTTTATGTTGCCTGCTGCATCTTGCAAACTTTTACAAAAATGTTTTTCCTACAGTCTCTTATTTGATCCGGGTCAACACTGTCAGCAATAATGATTTGCAGAAAACAAAAACAGATAACAAAACAAAAGTGATTGACAATAGAATAAAAACAAGAGCACAGCATGCGGTTGCCAACGCTCGGCTGCAGTTTCTTTTAGAAAACAAAAATTCTTAGTCGAAAAAGGGGCATAACTGTGCCACAAATATTTTGAGGGTTACCTCACCTATTGGTATGAGTTCCCCTTTTCATAATGAACAACTAGTCCGAGTTTCAAGTAAATATGTTCAGTAATGACAGAGATATTACAAAATATCAAGCGCTATGACAATACCTCGTCGTTTTCTTCGAAAACAGCCGAGTTAATGAAAGATTAGGCCTGACATCCCTTAAATGACAAATGGACCTGTCCAACATATAGCAATGGAAGAGTCCACTAGCATACCATGGGTTAAATTGAATACATAGCCCCAGATAAGAGGGGGTATCCACAAATTATTTTTCTTATTTTTGCACAAAAACATATGTTGTGGGTACTCATTAGAAGCGTCTCACTGAGGTGCTTCTGATGAGACCCCAATAACAAATGTTTAACAAATGTTTTTGTGCCAAAATAAAACAAATACATTAGAATTTCTACATTAGGACCACATTTGGGACTGTTCAAAGGTGGTCTCTTATCAGGAGAAACTGGGTGTAGATAACACCAAGAAAGAATAACTGAAACCTTCTCAATGAACTTTTAAGAGCAGTTTAAGTCGTAATTTCAGGAGGTCTTAACCCTTTTTGTACCAAATGGAATCTTCCTCCTTAGCCCATTCCAAAATTTAGGGGTGTCAGGTTGTATTTTCTTCAAACTTGGTTTGGAAAATGGCTGAACTTTTTGCAAACAGTGTAGGCCCTGATCAGACGCCGCGTTCTGCGGCGTCTGATTTAGGCCTGCACTGTTTGCCAGGGTACCTGTTTTGGGGTTCCTGGTACCAAATGGGTTTAGCGGAATTTTACTGTATCAATACTTTTCAGATGAAAAACACGTCTTATCATGAGATGTGCTGCATAGCATTCTAAATTTATTATCATTTTTCAAAGGCAATCAGGACCCATTAAATGTATTATTAAAACTTTGATCGTTTAATACAGGCATTGTGTTAATATTTTTACTAACAAATGTGTATAGCTTAATTTTGCAACATTTTCCAGCAAAAAAATACTAGAGTATTAGATACTGTTATGGGTACCCACATAAAGCCAGTGCTCAAGCTTAACCATTTTTGTATCAATTGGAATCTTCCTCCTTAAGATATAGCAGGAGTCCATTCCAAACTTTAGGGGTGTCAGGTTGTGCTTTCTTCAAAAACTATTTGGAAAATGGCTGAAAATTTTGCAACGAGGCACTTCTAATAAGCATCAAATCCATATTTGGACTAGAACTGAGAAAAATTTCAAATATTTTATATCAGAAGAGGTACGAAAGATCCCTTATTAGCACATGGCTGTGTTACCTTGACGCCAAGAAAAACTACATCTGAAAATGTCGTCTGCTTATGTCGTCTGCTGAATTTTTTTGCAAACTTTTAAAAAATTTTTTTGCATACAGGCAAGCAGTGTGGGCCCAGATTAGACTGCTCCAGTCTGATCTGGGCCCACACTGATGGCAAAAAGGTACTTTTGAGGTTACCAGCAGACGGCAAAGCAGAAAACAATTACCTTAACACCAAGAAAAACTACATCTGAAAATGTCTTCTGCTTATGTCGTCTGCTTAATTTTTTTCCAAACTTTTTAAAAATATTTTTTCATACAGGCAAGCAGTGTGGGCCCAGATCAGACTGCTCCTACAGGATCTGTCCCCACACTGTTTGCAAAAAGTTACTTTAGAGGTTACCAGCAGACAGCAGAGCAGACAACAATTACCTTGACGCCAAGAAAAACTACATCTGAAAATGTCTTCTGCTTATGTCGTCTACTGATTTTTTTTGCAAACTTAAAAATATTTTTTGCATACAGGAGCAGTCTGAACTGGGCCCACACTGTTTGCAAAAAATTACTTTTCAGGTCACCAGCAGATGGCAAAGCAGTCAACAATTGTCGTGATTGGCATTTTATGAATTAATCTACATTCTGCTAATTTGCCAAATCAGTCTCCACACAAAATGAAGTACCTTATCCCGCTGCACAAATTAATTCAGCCACACCCATTTACACTTCAACCAATCATATTGACTGATGCAATTTATTCATTCAAATTAGCTAACTGAATGATAAACAGTGTAGATCCTGATCAGATGGCTTTTCTATAAGCCAGAAGCCATCTGATCTGGATCTACATTGTTTGCAAAGGTAATCGGAAAGAAAGTATCAGGAAAAAAAGTATCGGAAAAAAGGTATCAGTTTTGGGTAGGAAAAAAAGTATCCGGAAAAAAAGTATCAGTTTTAACCAGATTCCCTTCTGATGTTACAATGAGATGATGATTAGTATACTTTTGTATGATTTGCTTTGTTGTTCAGTTTAATAATCAATTTTACAGCCTATCTCTGTAATCCTTACTTTAAACAAGAGGGCCCAAAGGGCCCTGGTTCGCTCACCTGATCCAATGTATAACAAGTGGGCCCCGGGCAGGGTCAATTTTGGCCCCAGGGCTATAATTTGAACAATATTGGTAGAGGTCCACAAGATGAAGCTTCATATCGAATATGAAAGACCTGGGTTTTTTGGTTTCAGAGAAGAAGATTTTAAAGGTTTACCCTGCATATAGAAGTCTATGTAAAACAAGATTTTTCCTATATAAGTCTATGTTAAACCAAAGGGCCCCGGACCAGGGGCATTTTTGGCCCCAGGGCTATAATTTGAACAATCTTGGTAGAGGTCCACTAGCTGAAGCTTCATAACAAATATCAAAGACCTAAGCCTTGTGTTTCAGAGAAGATGATTTTTAAAGATTTTCCCTATATAAGTCTATGTAAAACCAAAGGGCCACATGGCAGAGGCATTTTTGGTCTCAGGGCTATAATTTGAACAATCTTTATAGAGGTCCACTAGCTGAAGCTTCATAACAAATATCGAAGAACCTTGTGGTTTCAAAGAAGAAGATTTTTCAAGATTTTCCCTATATACCGTAATTCCCTGTGTATACCACGCACTCATCTATAACACGCACCTCAATTCTGAGTCCAAGATATGTGAAAAAAAATATTCCAGTCTAAAACACGCACATGCTTTTCCCCAGTATCACAGAATGCTTTTCTCAGACGCCATTTTGATTGAAAATGAAAGTACACGAATTTTGATTGGCTACTATCAAAATAGCCTGACTGGTTATAGGTATATTTCCTAGTAGTTATAGAATAGAATAGTGGTTGGTTTCTCTTTTGCAGCATAGGCAGTTCTCCGTTTACCCATAACGGTGGTGTGTGACAAGGTGACATTTTAAGGGTGCGGTTATTCATTTGTTATGAAAGATGACAATGCGTTTTCCCAGTTTTCTTTCACAAGGAAAGATAGAAACAGGTTTCTTTCCAAAGGTAAAATTGTGACAACATGCCTCCAAGGCAAGTGCTCCATAGCGTTATTGACAGAAATTTCTACAGGTAGATTGAGTATTTTGACACCTCTGGTTATTCACACGTTCTCTATGCTAATCCCATAATTAACACCTTCTCAGCGTGAGTCAAACATCTCACTCAATTAAAGAAGCCCATTTTGCATTTACTGTTAATAAAACGGTGATTCATGCCTGACTTCAAGGAACCCGATTTCCTGTGCAATTTGAAACTTTGTTGACATACATTAACTATCATAATTAATCAGAGTTCCCACTCACGCAAAATCTTACGTGAATCACGCAAAGAAAATAAAAATCACTTACGACTTTTTTCCGTCGGGCGAGATTCCCCGCGTCCGAAAGTGACTGGGGCGAACCGGCCGATTTTTTTTCGAGCGTCCGAAATTGACGGGGGCGAATTGGCCGATTCGCTTAAATAGATTTGGGACAAGCCGCAGACTTGAATCCGTCGCATAGTAGAGCTTCCGCGCATCCGAAATTTACTGGGGCGAACCGGTCGATTTTTTTCGAGCGTCCGAAATTGACGGGGGCGAATCGGCCGATTCGCTGAAATAGATCTTTGACAACCCGCAGACTTGAATCCGGCGCATAGAATACCGCGCATCCGAAATTGACTGGGGCGAATCGGCACGCAATCGGTAAATGACGTCATCGGACCCCAGCAACCCCACACCTGTCTATTGTTTTATCTTAATGGGGCGTATCTCTTTCATAAAAAATTGTTTGGAAACGGTAAAAAAATTCTCGATAGCAAAACGGTAGTGGAAATCAGCGCTTTCTGTAAGCTCCGTGTCAATAACCAACACCAGCATACAGATGTGTTAACACAATTTAAAGCGTTCAACTTTTCTCGCCAAACGTCTGCTATTTGGCGCCAAAACATAATCATTCACGAGACAGTAGAATAGTCGTAGCAACTCGTCTTAGGAGCAATTAAATAATTTTCACATTGATTGCGGATTAAATTTTATGATCGGGGAATAAACGCAAATTAGAGACATAACTTGACCATATTTTCACACCTCATCGACATGCACCGCAGGGTGGCAATTATATGACAGGGATTAACAATAGTGTCATAATTGAACTGTTATAAATCATCAAACAGAGTAAATCCAAATCAGATGTCTGCGGCGTCTTTCTGAGGTGTCTGATCTGGGACTGCACTGTTTGCCGATGTCCCAAAAAGGGATGAAAGGTTGATGTCTGAGATAGGAATATTGATTGCATTTTTAATGGTATGAATGATTCAATGAATTAATATGTCAAACGAACTTTATGAGGGTCTCAAAGTGTCACATTGTATTTGTAATGGGTTTTCGTGACCTGCCGACTTTTCGAGAAAAACAATGTCATTTTTCTATGCCATTGTATTACACGCAGGGGATTTTTTTTACCGTTTTCTGGGTGAAAAAAGTGCGTGGTATACACAGGGAATTACGGTATGTCTATGTAAAACCAAAGGGCCCCGGAGCGGGGGCATTTTTGGCCCCAGGGCTATAATTTGAACAATCTTGGCAGGGGTCCACAAGATGAAGCTTCATACCAAATATCAAAGACCTGGGCCTTGCAGTTTCAGAGAAGAAGATTTTTTAAGATTTTCCCTATATAAGTCTATGTAAAACAAAAGGGCCCTGGTGCGGGGGCAGTTTTGGCCCCAGCACTATAATTTGAATAATCTTGGTAGGGGTCCACTAGATGAAGCTTCATACCAAATATCAAAGACCTGGGCCTTGCGGTTTCAGAGAAGAAGATTTTTCAAGATTTTCCCTATATAAGCCCATGTAAAACCAAAGGGCCCCTGTGTGGGGGGCATTTTTAGCTCCAGCACTATAATTTGAACAATCTTGGTAGGGGTCCACTAGATGAAGATTCATACCAAATATCAAAGACCTGGGCCTTGCGGTTTCAGAGAAGAAGATTTTTGAAGATTTTCCCTATATAAGCCTATGTTAAACAAAAGGGCCCTGGTGCCGAGGCATTTTTTGCCCCAGCAACATAATTTGAACAATCTTGGTAGGGGTCCACTAGATGAAGCTTCATACCAAATATCAAAGACCTGGGCCTTGCAGTTTCAGAGAAGAAGATTTTTCAAGATTTTCCCTATATTAGCCCATGTAAAACCAAAGGGCCCCCGTGCGGGGGCATTTTTAGATCCAGCACTATAATTTGAACAATCTTGGTAGGGGTCCACTAGATTAAGCTTCATACCAAATATCAAAGACCTGGGCCTTGCGGTTTCAGAGAAGAAGATTTTTCAAGATTTTCCCTATATAAGCCCATGTAAAACCAAAGGGCTCCTGTGCGGGGGCATTTTTGGCCCCAGCACTATAATTTGAACAATCTATGTATGGGTCCACTAGATGAAGCTTCATACCAAATATCAATGACCTGGGCCTTGCGGTTTCAGAGAAGAAGATTTTTCAATATTTTCCCTATATAAGCCCATGTAAAACCAAAGGGCCCCCGTGCGGGGGCATTTTTGGCCCCAGCACTATAATTTGAACAATCTTGGTAGGGGTCCACTAGATGAAGCTTCATACCAAATATCAAGGACCTGGGCCTTGCGGTTTCAGAGAAGAAGATTTTTTAAGTATGTGGTGAAAAAAATCTATTTTTGGCTACTGTGACCTATATGTGCAACGGACCGGAACCATTTGAACAACTTTGAAAGGGGACCACCTAAGGATCATTCCTGTGAAGTTTGGTCAAAATACGATCAGTGGTTTAGGAGGAGATGTCGTTTGAAGAAAAGTTTACGGACGCACGCACGGACGCACGCACGGACGCACGCACGCACGGAGGCACGACGGACGACGGACAAAAAGTGATCCCAAAAGCTCACCTTGTCACTACGTGACAGGTGAGCTAAAAAGGGACGAGAGGTCACTTCAGTGATTGAGATGTCATTTTATCTCGAAGTCGGTAAAAATTCCTCCATACCTCCAGGATGACCTATAAAGTGTAGATGGGGATGTTAAACCTCCAATTAAAGAAACTACAAGTCAGACCTCAATGCCCATGGACCCTATTTGATTTCATCTCAATGTTGGGTAAAAGTCCTACAAGTTGGAAGCAACTCTCCATATATGACCTATATCTAGTGTAGACATGGGTGTTAAACCTCCAATTAAACAAGCTAAAGTCTGCAAGTCGAATCTCCATGCTCATGAACCCTATTTGGGTTTCATTGGGTGGCAGGGCTTGAGATGTCATTTCATATCAATGTCGGGTAAAAGACCCACAAGTTGGAAGCAATGTCTCTAAAATAACCTATAGTGTAGATGGGGATGTTAAGCCTCCAATTAAACAAACTAAAGTGTGCAAGTCGGATCTCCATGCTCATGAACCCTATTTGGTTTCATTGGGCGGCAGGGCTTGATATGTCATTTCATCTCAAAATAATTTAATTACCATTAACCTTTACCATCAATCAGAATTAACTTGATTATGAGTGAGTGAGTGAGTGTTAGAGTTTTACGTCCCACCAACAGCTAAGGTCATACGAAGACGGGATCTCGGTTTAAAAACTCATCCGAAAGTCTGGAGAAGGCCGGGATCGATCCTGCGACCCCTGAATTTCAAGGCGAGTAGCGTAACCACTACACCACGGAGGCTTCTAACTTGTTTATGAAAGGTACTGAAGTTTGGAACTGAATTATCAAAATGCAATTAAAAACTTAACCATCAATCAGGATTAACATGATTATGGAAGGCACTGAATTTAGGTACTGAATGATCAAAATGCAATTAAAGATTAATTAGGATGACATTTCATAGCTTTTTATCTATCCTTTGTACATGAAACTCAGACTTTCTTCCTGAAATTTTTGTTCCTGATACTTTTTTTCCGGATTCTTTTTTTCCGATACTTTTTTCCGGATTCTTTTTTTCCTGATACTTTTTTTCCTGATACTTTCTTTCCTACATTCGTTTGCAAAGTTGATCAGCAGGATTAGGGTTAAGAAGCCATGAAAAACAGCATCCGAAAATGTCTTTTTATCTCATCTGCTGAATCTTCTTGCAAACTTTTGCATACAGGCAAACAGTGTGAACCCCTGATCTGACTGCTCCTAGAGGTGCAGTCTGATCTGGATCTATACTGATTGCAAAAAAAAAAACCTTTTAAAACACCAGCAGATGACAAAGCAGATGACAATTGTTGTGATTGGCATGTTATGTGAGTTAATATCACCAATTATCCATACAGCACATATTAAAGAATATGATCCGACTGCATGGATGTACAGGCTGTTCAGTCGTCACTGGGCACATGTGCTCAAAGGCACCTTTTCAGTTGGCTTGTTCTAACTATTTTTTTTTTCGTCTTTTTAACAATATTATTTTTTTGGTAATAATAACTTACTTATATGAAAATTTATTTATATAATTGTTCATTTATCTATTTCATGAATCTGAAATCAGGCTGGAAAATCTCTCAAAATTTATTACTAAGGATAAGAACACTTTTTATTTATTTATTCTATGCAAAATATAAACTTCAGAAGCGTCTCAACTAAATAAACTTTTATATAATAAAGCTGTCTTCTTTTTTTTCTTTGTTTTGATTCCCAAGCCAGTTTTTTCAGCAAGAATAAAATACTATGCAAAAAGAAAACGTTACGTTTTTTCCAAGTTTATGCTATAGTATTTATTTCTAATTTTGAAATGAAAAAAAAAAATATTTTTTTTTTAAGAAAATATTTAAAAAATGTCATTTTTTTTTTAATTCAACAGATTGAGTTTTAAAACAGCTTTCAAGCAGTCCAATTGTACCAGAAACCCCAAAATGGGTAATAAGCACACAGTGCAGGCCCAGATCAGATGCAGCAGAATGCAGCATCTGATCAGGGACTACACTATTTGTGAAAAGTTGAACTATTTTCCAAAAACGTTTTTTAAGAAAACACAACCTGACACCTCTAAATTTTGCAATTGACTCCTGCTGTATATAAGGAGGAAGATTCCAAACGGTACAAAAAAGATTAACCATAAATAAAACCTGGATGCTGGCAGGCCCAAATCTGGATCTTCACTGTTTGCCGAAGGTTTTGACAATTCCCATCACTAAAACATGCCTACAGTACATAAATCTGACCCCCTTAAACACCACTTTTATACCGTAACAATCCTAAAATTTCAGACACCTTCAGGACTTGCTGTGGGTATTCATTAGAATCACCTCAGTGAGGGATAGGTTTTCTTTATTTCTCCATAGAACCTATATTGTGGGTATTCATTAGAATTTTTCTTTCTTTCTCCATAAAAACTCCTATGTTGTCGGTATTCATTAGAATTGCCTCACTGAGGCAATATTTTTCTTTATTTCTCCTGGACAGATTTAGAAAAAATATCCTAAAATTAAAAGTGATTCAACTGAATACCCACAACATAGGTTTTTATGGAGAGATATGGAAATTTATTCTAAATTATCATCAAATATGTGCAGGTTGATATATTGAAACAACACAAGGAAAGCTCAACAAGATTGTTTCGCTCAACAAGATTGTTTCACTTAAGATATTTTGTTCAAGTCAACTTCACAGATTCTATAATTTTCTCAATCAAAAGCATTCTACAGTTTCAGGGTTCAGCTCTTAAGCCCCTATTGTTCTATTATCAATAACCGAATATCTCATTTCCACTTGCCAATTGTTTTTACTACAATTTCATATTGAGAAGGGTTGGCTACTTATCCCCTTTAATCCCTTATTAATATTAAAAGATTGAATAATTTGAGACCTTCTCCTCAAAACAAACAACCCTTTGATCCCAGCCCCCAATCAGTAGCTATTGACTCCCAATTAAGGGACAGCCTTTGGACTAGCTGTTTTCTTTTCAAAGGTACTCAATAAGTGATTAAAGGTGATAAAACATTTGTTAAGGAAAGGTAATTGTTTTTAAAAGGAAAACATCAAAACAGATTGAGAAGCAAATTACCTTTTACCTGCCTTTGAAACTCAAAAACATGTTTTCTCAACAATTTGAGCCCAATATGTCGAGCAGAAAATTATAGACATTTTTTGGTTTTTAGTATATAAAACTTTGGGCTTCTATGAGTAAGCATCACTTTAGTGAACTTCACTACAAGACATTACTGAGGAATATTATCTATATTTGTGATTGATTCTTATTGATTGTGATTGATTGTGATTGATTGTGATTGATTCAGATACATGAGGAGTAATTATTTTAGGTATTAACCTTAAACAATAAATTTGCCAAAAGTGCATCCAAACAAGATTCTGAGATTTTGTGCATTAATTTGGATATATTTATAAAGTTTCTGAACTCTCAGATTTCTGTGGCAACAATACATTTGGATTTACTATCTAACCAGGATTATATGTGAATGATAATATTAATGTGCTGAAGTGAATAACTTTGAAAACAAATAGTGCTAATTATTCAAATTAAACATGGATTTCACTGCTGCAACATTACCGGTAAACTCCCTGGAGTGTGAGAGAGGCAACAACTCTACGAAGAATTATCCATCCTTTGCCACCCCAGCACCACTCAATTTGAGTGGTACTCCCTACGGATCTCTGAACACACTTCCATCACCTCTACACCTGGACTTCCCAAGCATTACTTCACCAAGCAATCCTTATGCCTTCTACGGGATGTACTCACCAGCAACGACCAGAGACATGCGACCAATCTACGACCCTGACTACCTCAAGAGACTAAAGAGCAACCCTATGTTCCGTGACCTTCAATCACTTCTAGTACAAGAATGCCTTCAGATGCAAGTTCCTGCGAGTCTCATCACAACCAGCTGGAACTTGATGCATGTTCCCAAGACAACACCCAGAGCACCAACAGAAGTCAATGACATGGGTAGTGGTCAAGAAGTCTACATGCAGCATATGAAACTCCAAGACAAACTACTGAAAGTTCGTATCGACCCTGCAATCAGCGCTGATGGGCTATCCGTTGAAAATGAATATAGCACAGAAGTAGGTCATATTGAAATGGGACGCTACAGAGCTCTACACTCCTGTCCAGATGAAAAGGTCAAGGTCACCATGAACGCTTACTACGACAAAGAACGTGTTCAACTTGTGAAGAACACAGAAGCCAAACTTGACATTTTGATCCAGAAAGCAGATGACATCAGAAGTGCAGTCCAGCAATCCAACAAAGAAAATGCTGTTCTGACAAGAAAAGGACCACAGCCTACTCAAGGAGCATCACTTTTATTACAGCCAGTGGATGAATCAAAGCTAAGCGCAGTTAGACAACTGAAATTCAACACCAGTGATGATAAAGACCACAAAGAAGAAGACGATGATGAGAATGATTATCTAAATGGCAGTGTTAATTCTGAGGACTTTGAAATTGATGAGATTGATGTTGAAACAATAGACTGTGAGAACAAGGACAATGACACTGTGGAAACAAACACAAACATTACAGTGAATAAACACGCAGAACATGTTCTAAACCTAAGTCCCATCAAGGATTCAGTCACACAGAAAGACTTACTTCAGCAGTGTCTAAGTGAAAGTGGAATTAGTGCTACACCTGACAAACCAAAGGATGCTTCTACAGTTACAAACACTGTGTACCCTGAGACTGCTAGAAACTGGATTACTCAACCTGACAGTAGCACAAGTGATTCACCAGATAGTGTTTCATCTCAGAGCATTCTGAACAGTGATTCGGACTCAAACAGTGATAATTTATCATCAACGAAACTTCATACTCCTCAACCAACTTATAAACTAAATTTCACCCAACCAAAGAACATCAGTGTGGCTCTAAATGAGATTCAGAAACTGTGTAGTGGACCTACTGTTAGTTTTACACCTGAACTGAGAAGGGATGTAACTGTTAACTATACACCTGACAGTCAGAAAGTGTCACCACTCGGTGAGATTTGTGCCAACACTAGTGGAAACCTGAGCAACTCTTACATGGACAATTCATCAAATAGATCATGGAACAATGTATCAACCCAAAACGTGAATTATAGCAGAAATGAATCTTTTCCTTCAAATTCTAGAAAACGAAAATCTTGTGAAGATGTAGTCATTGATATTCCTGAGGATGAGTCAGTAAATGAACAGGTTGACTCGGTGACAAACTTGGATAACAATGCTGACTATCAAACTCCTGTGCTGAAAACTCATCGTATGCTAAATGGTGACGCCACAAGCATTCTAACCAACTGGTATCAAACTCATGTACACTACCCATATCCTAGTGATGAAGAAGTTGAACATCTAGCAAAACTGACAAACATCACGACTCGACAGGTCAAGAAATGGATGGCCAACAAACGTGTCAGGTGCTTCAATACCCTGTCAATCACCGGTAACCAGCATCCAATCAAGTACAAGTACCAAGGAACAGGTCGACGAAAGCGTGCTATCAAAACCCCAGCCAACGAAACTGCTGTTAAAGAGAACTGTGACTCTACCACCAATGACAACAAAACATACAGTGTATTAAATGAAAGGGCTCGAGTAATTCTAAATGAATGGTTTGAAGCACATGTTAACAACCCTTACCCTACAGAGGAAGAAAAACAACAATTAGCAATGACGTGTGGGATCAGCGTCGGGCAGGTGAAATCTTGGTTTGCGAACAAGCGAAACAGAACGAACAATACTCGAAAACAGGTTCCCAACTATTTCCTCAGCAAATTTCCGGAGTATTCGCACATGGTGAGCTTTGTCGGACAGAAACGTGAAGAGGCTAGAGTAAGCAAACGTAGAAAGATAAATGAAATTATGTATATTCAGCCGACATTCTACATATAAACATTGAACATTCACAGAATTTACAAACTATTGAATATTGTTTTTGTGAAAATATGTTTCTACAAATGTGCTAATTAGTGATTTATGAGTATGTAAAAAGGACGTTATGTTAACAAGACTTTGGAGAACATTTCTCCAGAGGCATGTTACCATGATAGAGTGACCTGTTTTTAACCTTATAGCACTAGGCAACCTTTTACAGCAGACAGCAATTTTATTTTTTAAATTTTAAATTATGTGTCAAAGAAAAATAGGGCTTGCCATTACATGTGAATCGTCTGCTGTGCAGACGATTCAAATGTAATGTCAAGCCTTATTTTTTTCTCTGAAAAATATGAAAATAATGTTTGAAAATGACGTCTGCAAATGTCAAGGTTGGTGATTATGAGCCATCTCAACTGAATCTACACTATTTGCATACCTATAAGTACCAGTCTGCAGGCTTGAAAGGGTTAGCCAAGCACAACTATTCTCGTCTGCTTTGTTGTCTATTGAGAACTTAATAAGTAAATGAAGCAAACAGTGTGGACCCAGGGCACACTGCTGAGCAGGGTCCACACTGTTTGCTTGTTATGCAACAAGTATTTTAAAAAGTTTGCAAGAAGTTGCAGCAGATGAGTAACAAATGGCATCTTGAAACAGTTTTTCTTGGAGTTATGAAACCCCTAGCAGACGACATATTTCAAGGATATTTTTCCCCCATTTTTTAAGAGAAAATAAGGCTTGACATTACATGTGAATCAATTTATATGAAATGCCAAGCATTTTTTTCTCTAAAAAATACAATAATAGAAAACAATTTTGTTTGTCATCTGCTCTATAATTTTGCGTGGTGCTCAAAGAGTTAAGTTTCCTATGCTTTAAGTTACAGCTTGAATTTTGAATTATTTAACCCTT
The DNA here is from genome assembly GCA_963580285.1 of Lucinisca nassula. NCBI lineage: Eukaryota > Metazoa > Mollusca > Bivalvia > Lucinida > Lucinidae > Lucinisca > Lucinisca nassula. The sequence goes on from OY757020.1 coordinate 53,769,075, forward strand.
ATCCCGCTGACCACAACAACCCCTACTTTTTGCGAACAGTGTAGATGGTTTCATTTTCTGTTTGACAGAATGACAGTGTAGATCCTGATCAGTAAAGCCATCTGATCAGGATCTACACTGTGATTCTGTTTGAGAATTGAAAGAAAACATCATATTAAGTATTTTCATTGGCTGATAGTCAGAGATCGGTGTGACTAAATTAATTTATTCAGCAGGAAAAGGGATAAATTTTTTGCAGTGTGAATGACTGTCTCTCCAATTTTACATGGGCATGATAGTGAACTTATATGACAATGTGACTGTCGAAAAGACATTTGGGGCCAGCTGTTCAAAACTAACAACGTCATTAGTTAAAGTATTGTTAAAATATTGATCATTTTATATGGCAAATATGCTCATACTTTTGCTGAAAAAAATGCATATGCAAAAGCTGCTTTCATTTTTTTTCAGCAAAAATCATACCATAAGGGATATAGTAATTACTAGAACAGTTAACAATTTGACCAATAACAAGCTCGTTAAGCTAAGAATGCTTTGAACAATTGGACCCTGAATTAGAAACCCATGTGACATAATCATAATGCATTCTTCCAGATCTTCAAAACTGACATTTTTCTGATTTATTTTCCTTACATTATATTTGCTCGAAACAAAGGATGTGGGTGCTCGTTAGAACTACCTCCATGAGGCTATTCTAATGAGTACCCACAATCTTTGTTTTGGGCAGAAATGCTCCAAGCATAGGGTGTGGGTGCTTGTAAGAACTGCCTCCATGATGCTATTCTAATGAGTCCCCACAATCTATGTTTTGGGCAGAAATGCTCCAAGCATAGGATGTGGGTGCTCGTAAGAACTGCCTCCATTAGGCTATTCTGATGAGTACCCACAATCTTTGTTTTGGTAAGAAATGCTCCAAACACAGGATGTGGGTGCTCATTAGAACCACCTCATTGAACAAGTACCAACAATCTATGTTTTTGAGCAAAAATAAGGATAATAATGTATACCTCTGTAAACCCCACTTTTCTCTATACAAAGTGGAATTTACAAGTGCGTTAATTGCTATCTATAAATATCAATGAAATGGGCTTGTTGTTAACCCTTATCCTGCTGAATAAGTTAATTTGCTACACTCCTTTCTGACAAGCAACCAATTAAATTGCTTGAAATAATGTTTTCATTCGAATTTGCAGACTGAATGAGAAACAGTGCAGATCCTGATCAGATGGCTTTAGAAGCCATCTGATCTGGATCTGCAGTGTTGCAAAGGTAGTGTATGTTTTTATTAGCGGGATAAGGATTTATTGTTCAGTGTGTGTATATGCTTATAGCTGTAAAAGCTAATCTGATTTTTTAGCTAATCTGATTTTTGCGCTGTTTTTGTTTGCTAACTCAAAATGTTTGAGTCTCATGGCAGCTCATGTCAAGAACTGAGTACCCAGGTACTTTCAACACTGATATTTAACTCTAAACGTGCCAAGCAAATACTCATAACAGAAAACATTATATTTTCTATTTTCTATTAAGGTATATTTCAGAGAGAATCTGGCTTGACAATTCATGGGAATTGTCTGTAAAGCAGTCAATTCACATGAAATTTCAAGCCCATTTTTCCTAAACTATTTGAAAACATCATCTGCTTTGTTTGTTTAGTGTGATTTAACCCTTATCCTGCTAAATAATTTAATTAGCCACACCCATTTATGACTAGCAGCCAATCAGATTACATGATATGTTTTCATTCAAATTTCACAAACTGAACGACAAACAGTGTAGATCCTGATTAGATGGCTTCTGCAGAAGCCATCTCATCAGGATCTACACTGTTTTCATAGCTAGAACTGGTTGTGAACAGCAGGATTAGGGTTAACTCATAAAATGCCAATCATGATAATTGTCGTCTGCTTTGCCATCCGCCGGTTACCTTAAAAGTAATTTCTTGCAAATATTGTGTACCCAGATCAGACTGCTCCTGTAGGAGCAGTATGATCTGGGTCCACACTGTTTGCCTGTATGCAAAAATATTTTTAAAAAGCTGGTAAAAAAAATCAGCAGACGACATAAGCAGATGACATTTTCAGATGTTTTTCTCTGCATCTTAAGGGTTCATTTGCTCCGGGCAATGCACTGCATTATCAGCAACCACACCAGTGTTCTAAGAGTGACTGTTTTGTATACATGTAAATAGAAAAAATAACACATAAATGTGCTACAATTTTTTTTTTTTTGTATTTGTTTTACGGACCTCTCAAGAATATTTCACTTATGTATGCCAGTAATTCATCTGAGGCAGACATTAACTAGGAATCTGACAATAGAAAAATTTGGCTTGCAATACATTATCTCCTGTAGATGTTCAATATGGTGATGAACTTATATGCTCAAGTCTAATAAACTTCTGTTCTGTTCTGTTCAGTAACCTAAGAGGGGCTTGAACCTATAAAAGTGTGCAACAGAGTAACTAAGTGTCCAGTCTTTTAACTAGTAGGCCACAGAAGTTTGGCCCTGAGGTTATAAAACTTTTTTTCATGCTCAACTCAGTTAAGCAGGAAGTATATTATGATAATAGAAACTAAAATACATGAGGCAAGTTTCCTGTTCAGATCATACAAGAATGTAATTTGTCCTGCTCATAAATTTTAAAATGCCAACAATTGTTGGCATTTTAAAATTTATGAGCAAGATAAATTTCTTGCTCAAGTGTGTTGAGCATGAAATTAAGTTTTGTAACCCTTGGGACTGTTGTAGAAAAATTTGGCTGAGGATTTGAGCAGCTACTGTAATTTATCAAACATTATGACACCTACAGTAAACCACCTAAATACAGTGCAGGTAGAATTGAAAACAGTCTAGACCAAATCAGAAGGATCTTGGTCTAAACTGTTTGCTCAAGGTACCATAAGATTTGATTGACAAATTATGGTTAATAAAATTACAAAATAAAAGAACTTGAAAAGCATATGGAAGATGAAATCAATGTATGCCAAAATAATTTTGTATACCGGTAAACTGTATATAGCTGTATCATATTACCGCAAAATTCCTAACAATTCGGACACCTTGAGGGCTTGCTGTAATTCTCCTAAAATTTCGACAAATTTGTTCCATGATCCAGCAAGGACACCAAAATTGCAAGAACAAATGGCAAACAGTGTAGACCCTGATCAGACTGCTCCTTTAGGAGCAGTCTGATCTGGGTCTGCACTGTTTGCTTAGGCCTATGTGTCCCAATACTTAGGATTATTACGGTATGCCACAATAATGTTGTATAAACTGTATATATCTGTATATAGCTGTATCATATTATATTTTTCCATAAATTAAATTTAACAAATGACTTCTTATCTTTTCTTATTTATTTCAATGGAACTTGGTATTGAGATTGTTAACCTTTGACCTGTTGACCATAAAATACTTTGCAAACAGTGTAGATCTAGAACAGATGGCTTCTGAAGAAGCAAGAATGTGTCTGTTTGGGTCTACACTGTTTGTCATTGAGTTTGTGAACTGAATTGCATCTGCAATTTATTTGGCTGACTGTAAGAAATGGTTGTGGCAAAATTTAGGTTTTCAGCAGGCCAAAAGTTAACCAGCCCCGTTACATGTCTGCAGACTTTCACTTGTTAAGAGTGAAAATCACTTTTTTTCAGCTCTGACCCTTTAAATGTCAATCACAACAATTGTCATCTGCTTTGTTATCTGCTGGTTACTTTAAAAGTCATTGTTGCAAACAGCATGGATCAGATCAGCCTGCTCATCTAGAAGCAGTCTGATCAGGGTCCATGCTGTTTGCAAAACTATTTTTAACCCTTTAGGCATCAAGAAAAACTACATCTGAAAATGTTGACTACTTATATAGTCTGTTGGATCCTTTTGCAAACATTTCAAAAAATATTTTTGCATACAGGAGCAGTCTGATCTGGGTCCACACTGTTTGCTAAAACTAATTTTAAACATTAGGAAAACATGTCCGTTAGAAATAATAGCGTCCAACATGGTGTCAGAAAATGATAAATATTAGGTAAAAATGATAACATCTTTATTATTTCTGCTTTCAACATAGATTGTGGGTACTCGTTAGAACCGCCTCAATGAGGCGGTTCTAACGAGTACCAACAATCTATGTATTAAAGCAAAAATAAGGCAGATGGTGTATACCCCTGTACACCCCACTTCTCTCTATATAAAGTGGGGTTTAGGGGGTCTTTGTTTCACAGACTTGTTCGTGTGATGGTACTTGGCAGACAACAAAGCAGACAACAGTTGTCGTGATTGGTATTTTATGGGTTAAAGTTTGCAAGAAGATGCACGTAAACAGGTGACATTTTCAGATGCAGTTTTCCTTAAATATGTTGCATAAAAGGGTTATCCTTTGGAAGCAAGAGCAAGGAATACACCACAGAACAGGAAAATATGAAGTGTATATGTTTTCTGGGCCAGACTAGCTAGTTTCGGCCAGTTAGGCCTCATCAGTGACCCTCAGATATTTTCAAAATTCCACAATGGAATCAATGATCCCAAAGAACAAGAAAATAAAAACTACACTATGATGTCCTAAAATTTTTTGACATATCTGATTTTATGACCGATTGTGTTTTCATCAAAATAAATTCAGAAAATTCTGATTTTTTTGCAAAACAGAGTAGGCCCAGATCAGATGCCACTTTCTACAGTGTCTGATCTCGGCATGCACTATTTGCCAAACACCCGTTTTGGGGTTTCCGGTACAAAATGGATTAAAATTGTTACCGTAGAAATCCTGTGTATTGGAACAGACAGAAGACCTAAGCAAACAGTGCAGACCCAGATCAGACTGCTCCCGTCTGATCAGGGTATACACTGTTTGCCATTCCATCTGCACCTTTTGGACACCTTGCTGGATCATGAAACAAACTTGTTAAAATTTTAGGAGAATTACAGCAATTTGTCAAGGTGTCCAAATTTTTATGATCATTACAGTCTCACATTAGTGGTCATTTCATAGGAAAGTTATGAACTCGCCAAAGACTTGTTACATAAATTTCATAGGAAATGACCACTCATGTACAATCCTCTATTTCTTTTCCTCATATCACTGGCTCAATACGTGCGGGACTGGTGATCAGGAGGTCATGCATGCACAGGTTCAATACCTGCCAGAACAGCAACATTCTTTAACCCATACAATGCCAATCACAACTATTGTCGTCTGCTTTGCCATCTGCTGGTTACCTTAAAAGTAATTTTTTTGCAAACAGTGTGGACCCAGATCAGACTGCTCACAGCCCTAGGGGTGGGATCGAAATTCCGAAGTGCCATGTACTCCCCAACACCAAAGATCTATCAGTTCCCAATGCATTACGATAACACATCCGTGTGATATAGTGAATTTTTCAAACCTCCAAAAAAGGTATTTTTTTCTGATAAAAATTTGTGATATTTTTCTTATTTATACTCCAAACATAGGTTTTGGGTGCTCACAACTTATGTCTTGGAGCAGAAATAAAGATAATAATGTTTACCCCCGTAAACCCCAGTTTTCTCTATATAAAGTGGGGTTTAGGGGTGTACTCATTTCACGGACTTGTTCACGGGATGGTTTCAAGTTTCTTTCTCTTATGGCCTAGGAGGAGATGTCTGGTAAGATGGACGGACGTACAGATGGACGGCGAAGACGATTACAATATCTCCACTTGCGATCTTATGGGTAAACAGTTCACCTAAAAAATGAGCCACATCATGCGAAAATTTGTGTCTCTTGGGGCCTCAAACTCATGATAGTTTTGTTTGTTTTTTTTTTTAGCATCTTAAGAGTTTACCCTAAAAGTCTCAGGGAAAATTATCACAGGTTGGAGGCCCAAAGAGACACAAATTTTCAAGTGACGTTGGTCATTTTTTGGGTCAACTGTTTTTTAATTGACCCAAAATTGCTACATGAATATGACTAAGAGACCTCAAAAATAGCAAACCCAGGTACCAGTTATTTACAGCTGTGCTATTCTTGTCCCTGTGACATTAAGGTGCTGGGTAAAAGTTTTTTTTTTTATCTGCAAACACCTGGACTGACATACTGGCAAACAGTGTAGACATCTCATCAGTGACAACTGGCATATTGGCAAACAGTGTAGACCTAGATCAGATGCTGCAGAATGTGACATCGTATCAGGGTCAACTCTGTTTGTTTAACCCTTATCCTGCTGTTCACGACAACCCCTACCTTTGCAAACAGCGTATATCCAGATCAGATTCTGGAGAAGCCATATGATCTGGATCTACACTGTTTTCCATTCAGTTTGTGAATTTAAATGATTATAATCTATCAAGGAATTTGATTGGTTGAGTCAGAAATGGGTGTGGCAAAATTAATTATTCAGCAGAATAAGCGATAAAATAATATAATTTAACCCTTATCTTGCTGTTCACAACAATCCCTATCTTTGGAAACAGTGTAGATCCAGATCAGATGGCTTCTGAAGAAGCCATCTGATCAGGATCTACACTGTTTGGCATTCAGTTTATGAACTTGTAGCAATAAATTACATCAAGTAATTTGATTGCTTGATAGACAGAAATGGGTGTGGCAAAATTAAATATTAAGCAGTATAAGTGATATAGAGGATCTTACAAGAGTGGTCATTTCATATGAAATTTATGAAACGAGCCTCTGGCGAGTTTCATAAATTTCATATGAAATGACCAAAAGTGTAAGGTTCTGTTTATCATATGACCATTTGTAATTGGATTTTATCGCCTTTGAATTTGACAAGTTTTCCACAGAAAATCATTGTTGACATGGACGTCGTTATGACGTTACTTAATCCCGCCAAAGTGTTGTTACACGGGTGGTCATATGATTTTTATTACACGACGTTATCCACTGCTTATCAACGACGTCATATGATAAAAAATAATATGATACTAGAGAAAGTGACCAGTGGGTCACGTATACCCCCGGCCAGCGTCACCCTCTGATATATCTTTCGAGCTTGTATGTAATATGAATGAAGTCAAGAAGCTATAAGAATCTACAAATGTGCTTGTAAAAGCTAAACCAAACATAAAATTTCTAAATGGAAGGGAGTGAGGGCATCAAATAGTACATACAGGCATCTATAAACTTTGACATAAAACTTTAACCAAATGCAAAAATTTCTAAGTCCGTGACCTTGAGGTCAAGGTCACCATGGGTGGGCGAAGGGACATGCATCATGAAATCATTTATCAAAAATGAAGAGAATCTAACATGTGGTTACAGGGATATCAGCCATGAAAAAGGTTTAACACAAAACTTTGACGTAAAAGTAGATGAAAAGACAGACAGACAGCCCTACCAGGGGCTTGACCCAGAGGCTTAGATATTCCATATGAAAGGTAATGCTATAGAGATATCCTTTACCAAACATGAAGAGAATCTAACATGTGGTTACAGAGATATCAGCAATGAAAAAGGTTTAACACAAAACTTTGACGTAAAATTAGATGAACAGACAGACAGACAGCCCACCCAGGGGCTTGACCCAGGGGCTTAGATATTCCATATGAAAGGTAATGCTATAGAGATATCCTGTACCAAACATGAAGAGAATCTAATATGTGGTTACAGAGATATCAGCAATGAAAAAGGTTTAACACAAAAGTTTGACGTAAAAGGAGATGAACAGACAGACAGACAGACAACCCACCCAGGGGCTTGACCAAGGGGCTTAGATATTCCATATGAAAGGTAATGCTATAGAGATATCCTGTACCAAATATGAAGAGAATCCAACCTGTGGTTACAGAGATATAAGTAATCAAAAAGGTTTGACGCAAAACTTTGACGTAAAAGGAGATGAACAGACAGACAGACAGACAACCCACCCAGGGGCTTGACCCAGGGGCTTAGATATTCCATATGAAAGGTAATGCTATAGAGATATCCTGTACCAAATATGAAGAGAATCCAACCTGTGGTTACAGAGATATGAGCAATCAAAAAGGTTTAACGCAAAACTTTGACGTAAAGGTTGACGAACGACCGAACGAACATATGAACCAACAAACGAACGAACAAATGAACATACGAACGAACCAACGGACGGACGAACGGACGGAAAGACGAAAACTATATACTCCCTGACCCCCTGACATACTTCGTATGCCGGGGGTATAATAAGTAGTTCAAAGTCTAAGTTCAGGACAATTTTCCCAGCCGACACTCAAAGAGACATACCAGTGTTGTCGGTGATTTGATTTCTTTTCTTTCTGAGATGTGTTTTACAGCCTCTACAGAATATTTCACTTATGTCATTCTGTCAAACTTTCTTAACCCTTTTTGTACCAAATGGAATCTTCCTCTTTATATATAGCAGGAGTCCATTTCAAAATTTAGGGGTGTCAGGTTGTGTTTTCTTCAAAATTTATTTGGAAAATGACTGAACTTTTAGCAAACAGTGGAGGTCCTGATCAGACGCCGCATTCTGATCTGGGTCTGCACTGTTTGCCAATTAACCCTTTAGGGGTTTCCGGTACTAAATGGATTAATCAACCCATTTTGTATACTAGTGGACTCTTCCATTGCTAAATGTTGGACAAGACCATTTGTCATATAAGGGGTGTCAGGCCTATTTTTTTTCATTTTTATTCTATTTTTGACGAAAAATTCTGTACCTAAATAGTGCAGGCCCAGATCAGACGCTGTGTTCTGCGGCGTCTGATCTGGGCCTGCACTGTTTGCACAGGTACCCCTTTAGGGGTTTCTCGCGTGAACTTGGTTAATGCTGGGGGAAAGGGAGAACCGTAGTTACCCTAAATATTCAACTCCTTACCATACTTGTTCTAAAATTTGAACAAGTACAATTTACTACCCAATGTTGAATGTGAGTAGCAAACAGTGCAGACCCTGCATTCTGTGGGATCACATGTGTTTGGTCAGGCATTTGACCTTTGAGGTCCCAACATGGGTCATGCAAGAAACACATCCTCTCATTGTGGTTAACGTTTCTGCCAAGTAATTTCAAGATCAATCTACAAATAAGAAAGTTATTGACCAAACACGAAAAAAGGCCCCTTTTTTGAACTTTGACCTCTAAGTATGACCTTGACCTTTGAGGTACCAACCAGGGTCATGCACGCAACACATTGTCTCAAGGTGGTTAACATTTCTGCTTAGTAATTTCAAAATCCATCTAAAAATAAGAACGTTATTGACCGAACACAAAAAAGGCCCCTTTTTTACCTTTAACCTCTATGTATGACCTTGACCTTTGAGGCACCAAATTGGGTCATGTGGGCAACACATCGTCGTATGGTGGTTAATATTTCTGCCATGCAATTTGAAAATCCATCTAAAAATAAGAAAGTTATTGACCAAACACGAAAAAAGGCCCCTTTTTTACATTTGACCTCTTATGTATGACCTTTGAGGTATCAACCTGAATCATGCGTGCAACACATCCTCTTATGATAGTTAACATTTCTGCCAAGTAATATCAAATTCTATCCAAAAATAAGAAAATTATTGACCAAACACTAAAAAAGGCACTTTTTTGACATTTGACCTCTAAGTATGACCTTGACCTTTGAGGTACCAACCTGCCCCATGCACGCCACACATCGTCTTATGGTGGTTAATATTTCTGCCAAGTAATTTCAAAATCCATCTGAAAATAAGAAAGTTATTGACTGGACACAATTTGCCCATACAAACCGACAAAATTCCAAGGGAGATAAATGCAAAAAGCATAAATGCGAGAGTTATAATTCTTGTGCTCTGCATGTCGTCTAATATTGATTAATAGCAACCAAACAACGAGAGTTGGTTGCTTAACGGTAACACGTGTATTTGTTTATTGGAACATACCCCACCCATTCAAAACCTCAATAGCCAACAGCTGTTGGGCTGAAAATTTGATGGTCCTTCCGGTTTAAAAATATTGGTTCCGGTTACATTAGGCACCTGATTGGCTAAAATTTGAACTTCCTTGTTACCATGGACACACGTTCATCTTATCGAAATAAACAAACTTGGCTGCGCCATCATGGCTATATCAACTCACAATACAGCTTTTTCCAGTTTAACAGCTGCATCTAATTCAACGATAAAAACGTGTCTTCTTTACCCTTTCGCTGGTATATTCCACTGCATGAGGTAGTACTACACACACAGTGTCACAGACCGTGTCAAAACTAATAGCCGTTACTGTTGGCGAGAGGAAGTAAACGAAAGTTTTCCTGCTGTGAAATGAGCAGATGAGTGAATAAAATAATACAGCAGGTAAATTTTTCTTGAAACATCTTGCTTAAAAATTGGTGTTTCAGTTCAATGTACCTGTTGTAAAAACAATACAGCCAACAATGCTCAGTGAGGATTTTTCCACTGCAGTCGAAGAAAATCAGGACCGATCAATCAAAGCATGCAGCTCCAGAACAACAACAACAAAACTCTACACCCTGATGGCCAGAATCACAGCAATAGGTGGATTATGATGCAGACATCTTGTTCAAATTTTGGTGTTTCATTTCAAAGTACCACTTGTTCAAACAAAGCAGCATTGGAGGTCACATAACTTGTTAAACTGCTGAAGTTCTTTACATTCCTAACATTCTATTTAGGCCACCATTTTCATTATAAATTCCAGCACAAGTGAAATGTGGAAGTGCAAGTGGTCTCAATACGCCTCCTTACAAAGATTATTCAATTGTACATTGTACATACTGCCCAGAAAAACTTCAATACCTGGTCAAAAATAGGCGTTCAAAAATTACACCTTATGTTCATTTCACATACTTGAAGTATGCAGCAGTTTCTTTTCTTTCTTTCTATTTTAACTGCGATCGGTCACATCTGACCATTACTCTCAGGTGTAATTTACATACACCCGAGGTTTGCAGGATGAAAGCCTACACAGTAATCTTGTAATTATTATTGAAGGGGTCTTTAACCCATATCGTACCGGAAACCCCAAAATGGGTACCCTGGCAAACGGTGCAGGCCCAGATGAGACACGGCAGAAAGTGGCGACTGATCAGGGCCTCCACTGTTTGTTAAAAGTACAGTCATTTTCCAAATACATTTTGATAAAAACACAACCTGACACCCCTAAATTTTGAAATGAACTCCTGCAATATATAAGAAGGAAGATTCCATTTGGTTAGCATGCACATGGCATAACTCTCCCTGCCTCCAGCTAACGTCCAGATCCGAATGACGGTGCACTTTATGACATTCATCCCTGCAAATGATGTCAATGGGGCGTGTTAGGACACCGAAATTTTATAGTCGCTGCCGGGGACGGAACCCGGGACCTCTAGCATCAGAGGCAAGTGCACTAACCACTGAGTTATCACACTCCAGTTTGTTTACTAAACCAGGGTGAAACTGACAAAGATCATACAGCTAATAATTACCACACAGGTAACGCTACCTTTTCATTTGTTTGAATTTACCTTTACGTCCCTGTTTACATTATTTACATCATTTTGTAGATGTTGACTCACATTTTGTGGGACTTTTAACTGATCTTTGTATGAAATGCCATCTCAAGCCCTACCGCACCCACAAATTAAAACCATATTTTTCCATCTTACTATCAACAGGTCATATTTTGCCATACTCTTATGCCATAAAAGTAGCAGAATAATTAAATGGATAGCTTTTCGAAACCATTGACCATTGTATTTCATTTTCCACGAGATATAATATTTATTGTTGTATATCTATAAGGCATTTTATCGCTGCCTATAAACTCATAATATTTAGGGACAGAACTGACATTGAGATGAAATGACATCTCAATTTGTTTGATTTGATGTAGATGTACCCGTCAGCACTATATAAGTCATTTTGGAGACGTTGCTTCCAATTTTGTGGGACTTTTACCCGACATTGAGATGAAATGACATTTCAAGCCCTGTCGCCCAAAGAAACTAATAGGGTTTATAGGCTTGGACGGTCCGACTCACTCCGCGTTCCCTGGGCAGGCTTAAATCCTCTAAGTGGGTAACCAGTACTTGTGTGCGGTCGGATTCAGCTCTGCGTGAAATTACATCTCAAGCCTTGTATCCCAATGAAACCAATACGGTTTATAAGCATTGACAGTCCGACTTGCACCGCTTTCCCTGGGCAGGCATAGATCCTCTAAGCGGTTAACCAGGCAGTACTCCTGTGCGGTCGGTTTCAGCTCCGTGTGAAGCATCTTGCAGCCCATCTATTTCTTCAAGCCTCGATGGGCGGGGGCCACTTCGGGGATAGAGACAGATAGATAGATAGAGACAGACAGACAGACAGACAGATAGATAGATAGATAGATAGATAGATAGATAGATAGATAGATAGATAGATAGATAGATAGATAGATAGATAGATAGATAGATAGAACAAGGTACATTTCTATATCTTGAACAGAAATAGTAACTCTTCCCTACCCTAGAGATGTATATATGCAACTGCAGTTTTCAAAATTAATACTGGTAGAGTGCAACTGCAGTTTTCAAAAATAATACTGGTTCTTTTGTTTGTTTGATTTGAGGTTTCACTTCCCCGTCAACACTGTAAAGGTCATTTCGGAGACGTTGCTTCCAATTTTGTGGGACTTTTACCCGACACTGAGATGAAATGACATCTCAAGCCCTGTCGCACCGCTTTACCTGGGCAGGCTTAGATCCTCTAAGCGGTTTACCAGTACTCGTGTGCGGGTCCGATTCAGCTCTGCATGGAAGCATCATGTAATACTGGTTCTACTAAAGACAGATACTATTCTCTGGGTGGAGTGATTTTTATCCCCCCCCCCCCACCCCGAGAATCTTTGATTCGGGGGGCATATAGTATTTGCCCTGTCTGTTTGTTTGTTTGTCTGCCTGTCCATCACAAAAACTTAAACTTGATCATAACTTCAAAAGCATTTTTCCTAGCCCCATGAAACTTCACACACTTATTCACCATCACAAGGGCTACATTCTGACCAAGGGCCATAACTGTTGTCATTTTTCGCTGAATTATCTCCCCTTGAAATTTTGAAAAAAAAAAAAAGAAATTGGCTCCCACAGGGGGCATTGGTCACCTATAGTGACGGCTCTTGTTTTTTTTTATTGTTATTATCCCCACGTTTTTTGAAGAAAAGTGGGGATATTGTTATCGCCTCCGTCCGTCTGTCTGTCCGGCTATCTCCTCCTATACCGTTCATTGGAATTCAACCAAATTTGGTGTGTGAGTTACTTACATGAATGGCTTCTGCAAGAGCACATTAATTTTTGGACCAGCCCCCAGGGGTCCCTGGAAGGGTCAAAACGTGGGGATTTGCGATGGCGCGCCATCGACTGCGCGATCTAGTTATCATTATTATTATTTACATTAACTATCTACTGCACAGTTCAAGTTTAAATTTGTTGCTGTCGTTGTTCAGTCTGGGACCACATTTGAGACTATTAAACTTTAGAACAGTCAAAAAGGAGATCTTAATATAGGAATTTTACAGAACTACTGCAAATGTCCATTTAGAAATTCTTTTCATTTCAAAAAGACCCACCTAATATACAGGCCTCATATTTTTCAGGCATTTGCAGAATTTCAGGCTTTTAGAGCTTGATTTTTTTCTTGATTTCAGGCTTTTAGATTCTGATTTTTCTGACTATAAGTCAACCAAAATACTTTATATTTTTACAAACTCCATTACAAACAGTGTAGATCCTGATCAGATGGCTTCTTCAGAAGCCATCTGATCAGGATCTACACTGTTTGCAAAGGTAATGTAGTTGTGTCTTGCTCAGCAGGAGAAGGGTTGAAGCTGCAAAATCGGGCCTTTCAGGCATGGAAAAGCGTGGTCAGTAAGAGGCCTGAATATAGAATACACAAAACGGGAGGTTTATAAGCAACAAAACAGTTGGTTGCAGTTAGGTGGCACCTATTTCATATTATTTATATGAAGATTTGTGAAGATAGCTTTAACGGTTTTCATGTTATAGAGCGGACACGATTTTGTGACAGACGGCCAGAAAGACAGACGGATGGACCGACAGACAGATGCCCGGGGGAAAAACAATATGTCTCTCCGAAAAAAAATAAAAAAAATTTCAGGGGAGACATAACTAATATTCAGCTATTTGCCCTCCATTTTAATATAGCAAAGTAGCCATTGCACAAGAAAACCTTATTAAGACCTGTGTGACTACTGAAAACTCAAATCAGCCTGCAAATCAGCAGTGGTATCAGTGTTTTCACTGTTAGCATAAACCTTCAATAGCCTTTTAGCTATCTCAAAAGTTATAACCAAATACTCTGCATTGCGGTAACATATCCATGCCACTTACTGTAAAAATTCGGCTACAAGGCGATTCGGATATAAGACGGGACCCCTTTTTCAGTTTTTCTAAGGTGGGATTTTGCTTATACTCTTTTATAAGACGGGTAAAATTTTTGTCATATCTGTTGGGGCCTATCTGCTACCCCCAGATGCCGTTTGGATGTGAGAAATCAGACTTTTTTCATCAGAAAACCCCTCTACTTACTCCTCACATGGCCTGTTTATGTCTGTTGACATTCTGTGTCTTCGTTTGTGAGAGTTACGAAGAGAGACAACTTTTGTTGAATCTGAATAGGTAGGTCTATTAAGCATTGGGAAAAGAAGGAAATTTATTTCCATCCAAAAAATTTAGAAATATTTGTTGCAGCTTTTCTATAAGTAACGGAACTTTTTTTTTATCGGGGAACACGACATCTAGCTATTCAGATTCAGAACCAACGCCCCAGCTAGCACAAAATAGCGGGCAAACGTCGGGCCGATATGTCGTATCGCTGTCAGCCCGAAGTTGGCCCGGTACATGCTTTGCTGACTAAGGCTAGACAGCTACACAGACTTCTATTTGATAGACGACAGGGGCTGACAAATCCATTTCCCGGCCACCCGGGACAAGACCGAAATCGCGCCGGGCAGGTGCACGCTCACCTTATGACGCCCGGTCGGACAAGTGCAAAAAAAAAAAAAAAAAAACAAGATGTGTTTGTGAAACACCGATGCCCCCGGACAGCGCCTGTGCAATATGAAAGCCCCATCACTAAAGTATGTCATGGTTGAGGCCACAAGGTCACGAGGTAAAAAATTATGGTACCACTGGAAAGGTCTTGTGAGAAAGAATACACATGTGAAATATGAAAGCTCTATCACTTACCAATCAAAAGTTATGGACTATATTAAAGTTTTTAAAAAGTAGGTCAAACATCAAGGTCAAAGTCACAAGGTCAAAAATTATGGTACCACTAGAAAGGTCTTGTGACAAGGAATGCACATGTGAAATATGAAAGCCCTACCATTTACCAATCAAAAGTTATGGCCAATGTTAAAGTTTTTAAAAAGTAGGTCAAACATCAAGGTCAAGGTCATGAGGTCAAAAATTATGGTACCATTAGAAAGGTCTTGTGACAAGGAATGCACGTGAAATATGAAAGCTCTACCATTTACCAATCAAACGTTACGGCCAATGTTAAAGTTTTTAAAAAGTAGGTCAAATGCCAAGGTCAAGGTCATGAGGTCAAAAATTATAGTACCAATAGAAAGGTCTTGTGACAAGGAATGCACATGTGAAATATGAAAGCTCTATCACTTACCAATCAAAAGTTATGGCCAATGTTAAAGTTTTTAAAAAAGGTCATATGCCAAGGTCAAGGTCATGAGGTCAAAAATTATAGTACCAATAGAAAGGTCTTGTGACAAGGAATGCACATGTGAAATATGAAAGCTCTATTACTTACCAATCAAAAGTTATGGCCAATGTTAAAGTTTTTAAAAATGAGGCCAAAAGTAGGTCAAATGTCAAGGTCCAAGGTCACGAGGTCAAAATTTATGGTACCTCTTGAAAGGTCTTGTGACAAGGAATGCACATGTGAAATATGAAAGCTCTATCACTTACCATTCAAAAGTTATGCCCAATGTTAAAGTTTTTGCAGACGGAGAAACGGACAAACAGACAAACGGACAAACAGACAAACGGACAAACAGACGGACAGACCAAAAACTATATGCCCCCCAGAATCTTAGATTCCGGGGGCATAAAAATTGTCTTTTACGGTAAAACTAGACCAGTAAGTAAATCACAATACATGTAATTAACAGGCCTCCATGGCCTAGTGGTTAAGAGCGCTGACTCTTGAGCATCAGGTCTCTCACCGCTGTGGTTTGAGCCTGCTCAGGTTATATGTGAGACGCCAAGTTCTGCAACGGAAGGTCAGGTGGGTTTTCTCCAGGTACTCCGGTTTTCTCCCACCTCTGATTAATGAACGGCTCGATATGAGTGAAATAATCTTGAAAGGGCCGTAAAACCAAAAAAAACAAAACCAAAACATGTAATTGCTGCACTGTCAATTCAGAGACAAACCATCTGTGTATTTATTAAAGTTCAAGTATGACACTATTGTTAATCCGTCATAAAATTGCCACCCTGCGGTGCGTGTCGATAAGGTGTGAAAATATGGTCAAGTTATGTCTCTAATTTGCGTTTATCCTCCAACCATAAAATTTAATCCACAATCAATGTGAAAATGATTTAATCGCTCCTCAGACAATTAGCAACATCTAACGGTAGATGTTTGCATAATAAAAACTGACTATTCTACGATCTTATGAATGGTTATGTTTTGGCGGGAAAAGTACGCTGTTGTTGTTAATTGACACGGAGCTTCTGGGGATAATTCGGGAGCTGTGCAAACGCTGGTTTTCTATCCACCTCTATTCACAACCGTTTAGCTATCGAGAAAATATTTTTTACCGGTTCCAAACATTTTTTTTTATGAAAGAGATACACACAATGACATTAAGCACGTGATTTACCAATCAAGTGCAGAAAAATGGTAGCGGTGGTTTGTGGGCGGCGATTTAAAAATCACCTATCGGCTTTTTCCATATGTCTGGTCTTCGCCGGACATTGCTGGAAAAAAGCCTGCAGTCCATGACCTTGGCTATAAGACAGGGTCAATTTTTTGGGCTCATTTTGGAGGGAAAAATCCTCGTCTTATAGCCAAATTTTTACGGTAGTGCATTCTTTAAAATCTCCAAAACAGTTTATTTTCTGAGAAAATTTGTGCTATTTTTCTTATTTTTACTTAAAACATAGATTGTGGGTGCTCGTTAGAACCGCCTCATTGAGGCTGAGGCGGTTCTAACAAGTACCCACAATCTATGTCTTGGAGCAGAAATAAGAAAAATAATGTTAACCCAGCAAAGCACAGTAGGATTTAGAGGGGTGTTCATTACATGTTTTTTTCAACAAGAGTAACAACCGAGCGTGACTGGCAGGCTGATCTGAGTCTTTGCTAGTCATCCACATTTTGCTGTAGGTTTTGATGTGCGCAGGCTCAAAGAAAAGCCACAACAATATAAGCAAAAAGAAATATTAGCCAACACAGAAAAACACGGCCCGAGGCATTTTTTAATTTATGTTCTTTTAAAGTGTGTGTGCATAAGAATTAGAATTTTTGCACATCAAATGATTGTTTGAAATGAGGTTTAACATCCCTGTCAACACTATTTAGGTCATTTTGGAGACATTGGAAGTGCTTCCAATTTTGTGGGACTTTTACCCGACATTGAGATGAAATGGCATCTCAAGCCCTAAGGTCCAATAGGTCTTACATGCATTTGACCATCCGACTCACACCACTTTGCCTGGGCTGGCTTAGTCCTTCTATGCGGTTTGTTTACCAGTAGTCATGTGTGGCCCATTTCAGCTCTGCATGGAAGCACCAAGCAGCTAAATCTATTTCTCCAAGCCCTGGTTGGTGGGTCATTCACCAGACAAGTAATATGCCCAAACACATGGTCTCTTCAACAGGAAAAGTTCTGGCAAGACTGCGCTGAGGTTCTGGCAAGACTGCCCTTGTCTTGCCTGAGCCTTTGCTGGTTCCCTGTGCAATAATGACTCTTTTTCTCATTAGCTGGCCCAAAATAAGATTAATCACACAACACCAACTGAATTAAAAACATAAAACAAGGTTAATTTATTTAAGTTTTCTTTGACAATATTTCAGTCTCCGTAAAAATCCTAAAAATTCAGACACCTTTGAGGGATTGCTGTAGTTCACCTAAAATTTTAAAAAATTTGTTTCATGATCCAGTATGGAGGCCAAAAGGTGCAGAAAGAATTGCAAACAGTGTAGACCCTGATCAGACTGCTCCTTCAGGAGCAGTCTGATCTGGGTCTACACTGTTTGCTTAGGCCTATCTGTCCAAATACTTAGGATCATTACTGTAGAATTTGCTGTAATAGAGATTGTCATCGAAATCAAACTTTCAAAACCAACCTTGTTTCATTATGAAATGGTTTAATTCTCACCTCTCTCAAATTTCCCCATATCGGCCTCTTGATTAATAAAACAAGACAAGACAATTAAATGGTTTGTCCACAACTGATAATCTAATGGGTCAGTCTGATCAGAGCTACGCAGCTTATGAAACCCAGACAGTGCAGTAAACTTAAGCTACAGTAAAACCTGTCTTAGTGGCCACCTCTATTAGGCAAGCAACCTGTCTTAAGCAAGCAGGCATTCCGTTCAAGAAAAAGGGATATGCATTAAAATTCATCTGTGTTGAGAAAGCACCTGTCTGAAGCAAGCACTTTTTGAATATCCCATAAGTGCAGGTTGGACTGTACATGTAATTAAAGAAAAATCATTATTATTATTTTTTTTAATTGCATTTTACAGCCCTTCCAAGGTTATTTAACATTTTATCAAGTACCTGTTAAACCAATTTCATGCCCATTGTTAACCCATTTTGTATTGGAAACCCCAAAACGGGTACCCTGGCAAACAGTGCAGGCCCAGATCAGATGCCGCAGAATGCGGCGTCTGATCAGGTCCTATACTATTTGCTGAAAATTCAGCCAAATCAGTTTTGAAGAAAGCACAAGCTGACACACTGAGTTTTGAAATGGACTCTTGCTATTTATAAGGAGGAAGATTCCATTTGGTACAAAAAGGGTTCGGAGGTCAGCAAAAACCAGAGAACCCACAGAAAACACCAGGGACCAGTTGTTCAAAGCATCTTTAGCTTAACGAGCTCGTTAGTTGTCATATTGTTAACTGTTCTAGCAAGTTTAATATGTAAAATTTTGGTGTTTATGCTGAAAAAATGTGAGCAGCTGCAAAAGCTGCTCACATTTTTTCAGCAAACATTTTAGCATATTTTCCGTATTTAATGATCAAATTTTTAACCATACGTTAACTAACGACGTCGTTAGTTTTGAACAACTGGCCCCAGACCTTGGCATCTCACTCTCCGAAGAAGTAACATTTGCTTTCTGTCAACCTCTCAATCTAGATACCTATGCAAACAGTGCAGATTCGTGTAAGCTGGCTCATTCCAGGCTTCTCCAGACTTTCGGATGAGTCTCATCACCGTATGACCTTAGCTTTGATATTTTTCATTAAATGTGAGTAACTCTGGGCAGTTCAGGCGGTTTTATACTTTTTCACGTATCCTTAGAACGGCCGAGCCTTTGTGAAATCATGGCTGATATGGGGGTCCGTAGAGAATTGCTCTACATAAGAAGTAGTATGGGATAACTAAGGAGTTCTTTGACTTTTATCTTGCAAATGTATGCTGTGTGTACTCATTAGAATCACCACATCGAGGTGATTCTAATAGTACACATAGCATACATTTTTTATTATAGAACACTGAAAAGATGTCACAAAATCAACCCGTTATGCCTCCTGGCAGTAACCCTCAGTGGCTCGAACTACCCCTGTCTAAAACAGATTTTCTTTGTCCCAAAGGTGTTTGAGCCACTAACCCTTATCTTGCTGAATATTCATTTAAGCCACACCCATTTCTGTCTATCAACCAATCAAATTACTTGATGTAATTTATTGCTACAAGTTCATAAACTCAATGCCAAACAGTGCAAAGATAGGGGTTGTCGTGAACAGCGAGATAAGGGTTAAAGTTCGACAGTATATAAATTTTACTTTTCTTCCAATATTTGCCGAAAAATTCTAGTTTGAGAGTTGAAATTGTAACAAGAGAAGTATTGCACAGTTTTTGTATTAAAATACGAAGAGCGTCTTTAGGGTCATAACATCGCCATCATCCAATCATACTACAGAGAAACACGGTTTATTTTGACGTCACTTATCACGTGAGTGAATGTAATAATCGAGGTTTGGTTTGTTTGTTTGATTTGGAGTTTAATGTCCCCGTCAAAACTATTTAAGTCATTTTGGAGACGCTGATTCCAATTTCTTGGGACTTTTACCCGACATTGAGACGAAATGACATCTGAAACACTGCCGCCCAATGAAACCAACAGGGTTTATATGCATGGACGGTTAGACTCGCACCACTTTGCCTGGGCAGGTTTAGACATTCTAATCGGTTTACCAGTACTCATGCATGATGTCCGTTTCAGCTCTGCGTGAAGTAACATGCAGCCCAAACTATTTCTCCAAGCCCCAATGGGTGGGGGGTGAGTAAAAATCAAGGTATGAACAACATTGGACCCCTATAGTTAACTATAGGGGTTTTCTGTAAATGCACAGCGAATGGAAATACAGTGAAATTCCGCTATTAAGATGAACTAAAATTAAGACTAATTCTGCTTTAAAAATTGTACAGTTGAACTTCGATGGCTCGAACAGCGATGGCTCGTTTACCATGGATGTGTCGAACCCATTCTTGAGCCCCTAGCGAAATCCTCTACATAAGAAATAGTGGGGGATAATTAAGGAGATTTTAGTCTATTTTCTTGCAAATGTATGCTGTGTGTACTCATTAGAATCGCCTCGATGAGGCGATTCTAATGAGTACACACAGCATACATTTTCATTATAGAACACCGAAAAGATTTCTAAAAAGTATCTCGTTATGCCTCCTGACAGTAACCCTCAGTGGTTCGAACTACCCCTGTCTCGAACAGATTTTTGAGGTCCCAAAGGTGTTCGAGTCATTGGAGTTCGAATGTATTTAGAAGGGTGAAGTTATTCTTTCTTTGTGCTTTCAGCACACAAGGTCCTCTGGTCAGGGACCATCTATGGGACTGTTCAAAAATGGTCTTAAAGACACTTTTGAACAGTCCCAAAGGTGGTCTTAATATAAGAATTTTACATGTACTAAGCAGAAATGACTTCATGGTCAAAAGGTGTTGAGCATGGAAAAGCTTTAGGACTCATGGACCCACAAATACTCACCCTCTGCATGATTAAAACTCTACAAGCCTTCACACTAGCCTCCATTTCTATGATTCCTGCATTCTTTATCTGAAATGAAAACATCCTCCCTTAACTCTAAGACGAAAAAAAAAAACTAAATACTTTTGAAATCATCTGTTTATGTTGCCTGCTGCTTCTTGCAAACATTTAATCCTTATTTTTGCAAATAGGCAAACAGTGCAGATGCTGATAAGACCTCAAGGAGCAGTCTGATCTGGGTCCACATTGTTTGCAACAATGACTTTTGAAGTAACTAGCAGATAACAAAGCAGACGACAATTGTTTTGACTAGGGTCTTAAGGGGAATGGGAACACCTGGCAGATTTTGCCGCCATTTTTCAAAGGGAGACAACTTTTTGGACTTCCTGTTCACTTTTCTATAAGCTCTATCCCACTGAAAAAGGGATATACTTTAAAAGGAAAGAATTTGCTCATCAGAAGCAAATTCTTTCCTTTAAGAGTTGACCCCTTTTGACAGGGGAGACAAAAATACTTTTGCAGGAGTTACCTCCCCTGAAGGTGTTCCCATTCCCCTTAAGGATTTAAGACTATGGATACACATTTAGACAAGAATAGCTCATCCAAATACTTATGCCTCCATTCTTAACAGTAGTCTTTTTTGTTTGGAGATTACAACATATTCAACACCATTTAGCTCATATTGAGTCAGTCTATTTCCCTAAACACACTTTTCCTGTGCAGGCTCAGATATAAGCGGTTAATCATAGCAGTGCACATTTTTTCACAAGACACAGTCAACTGAAGAAGCCCCCATGGTGTAGTGGTTATGCTACTGGTCTTATAAACCAGGGGTTGTGGGTTCGATCCTGGGCTTCTCCAGATTTTCAGATGTGTCTTAAAACCCAAGTTCCATCTCCATTTGACCTTAGCTGTTGGTGGGACGTAAAACTTAAAACACACACACACACACAGTCAACGGCCCTTCTTCAACCAGTGGAAGAGAGAATGACCATTGAAAAGTTATGATGAAGAAAAGGTTTCATGATCAATCTTCAAAAAAGAATGCTGCCAACCACGTGGGGATCGAACATGAGACCTATTCACTGATAAGGCTGACACAATTAATCGTATAATCGATTAATCGAATGATAAATTCAACAAAAATGATTATCATTTCTGATTTGCTTTTAATCGATTACTTGATAGTTACAATTTACTACCCAAAGTTATGCCTAAAATAGCTGGATGAATGGCAAACAGTGCATACCCTGATGAGACGCCGCATTCTGTGGCATCTCATCTGGGTCTACACTGTTTGCTCAGGCCTGTCTGTTCAAATATACATATGGTAAAGTGCAACATATGGTAAGAGTCATGCTCAGAAGAAAGCCAGACAGGTAATATTATGACAAAAACCTTAGCGATTACTAATCGATTATCGATCGCAATGACAGGACTGATAATCGATTATCTTTCAGCTACGATTAGCCAGCCCTATTCACCGGTCAGATGTGTATCTAACTGCACCGCCATGGCATGGATCTGCTCTTAACCCTTTTTGTACCAAATGGAATCTTCCACCTTATATATAGCACAAGTCCATTTCAAAATTTAGGGGTGTCAGGTTGCGTTTTTTTCAAATGACTGAACTTTTAGCAAACAGTGGAGGCCCTGATCAGATGCCGCATTCTGCGGCATCTGATCTGGGCCTGCACTGTTTGCCAGGGTACCCCTTTTGGGGTTTCTGGTACAAAATGGGTTAAAGGCAGGAATTTGTTCCTTATCTATTTCAAATGACTTCTAATAAAACAAAATGTCTCCAAGAAGACCTAAATAGTATTGACGGAGACGTTAAACCCCAAATCAATCAAAAATCTAATAAAACAATTCTAGGATTCTTCAAACTTTTGTATGGGTCTTAAACAGAGGTCGTGTCTCCATATGACCATAGACGTAAAACACACAATCCTCTGGTACTCAGTTGACGCGAGTATAGCCTCTGGTACTCACCTTGCTGTAGTACATAAGAGCGTCCTTGTATTTCTCTATTATGTCATCCGGGTTTAGGCAAGATTTATGGCTCGGCTCGGACGAGAATTCCTGTAGACCATTAGTATAGCTATGCATCGTCGCTGTTGTAATAAAAAGAAAGATGCAGTTTAATTTCAATGACTCAAACCTCTTTGTTTGAGACCATAGCAATAGATAAGGCAAGTAGTTTGTGATAAATGAAGAATAGTTTTTGTTAATTCTCCATAAAAACCTATGTTGTGGGTATTTATTAGAACCACCTCGGTGAGGCGGTTCTAATGAATATCCACAACATAGTTTTATATGAAGAAATAAGGCAAAACTATCCTTCAATTATCACAAAATATGCAGTGAAGGATAGTTTTTGGCAATTCTCCATGGAGAAATAAGAAAAAGTATCCTTCAATTATCACAAAATATGCAGTGAAGGATAGTTTTTGGCCATTTTCCATGGAGAAATAAGAAAAAGTATCCTTCAATTATCACAAAATATGCAGTGAAGGATAGTTTTTGGCAATTCTCCATGGAGAAATAAGAAAAAGTATCCTTCAATCGTCACAAAATATGCAGTGAAGGATAGTTTTTGGCAATTCTCCATGGGGAAATAAGAAAAAGTATCCTTCAATTATCACAAAATATGCAGTGAAGGATAGTTTTTGGCAATTCTCCATGGAGAAATAAGAAAAAGTATCCTTCAATTATCACAAAATATGCAGTGAAGGATAGTTTTTGGCCAATCTCCATGGAGAAATAAGAAAAAGTATCCTTCAATTATCACAAAATATGCAGTGAAGGATAGTTTTTGGCAATTCTCCATGGAGAAATAAGAAAAAGTATCCTTCAATTATCACAAAATATGCAGTGAAGGATAGTTTTTGGCCAATCTCCATGGAGAAATAAGAAAAAGTATCCTTCAATTATCACAAAATATGCAGTGAAGGATAGTTTTTGGCAATTCTCCATGGAGAAATAAGAAAAAGTATCCTTCAATCATCACAAAATATGCAGTGAAGGATAGTTTTTGGCCAATCTCCATGGAGAAATAAGAAAAAGTATCCTTCAATTATCACAAAATATGCAGTGAAGGATAGTTTTTGGCAATTCTCCATGGAGAAATAAGAAAAAGTATCCTTCAATCATCACAAAATATGCAGTGAAGGATAGTTTTTGGCAATTCTCCATGGAGAAATAAGAAAAAGTATCCTTCAATTATCACAAAATATGCAGTGAAGGATAGTTTTTGGCCATTCTCCATGGAGAAATAAGAAAAAGTATCCTTCAATTATCACAAAATATGCAGTGAAGGATAGTTTTTGGCAATTCTCCATGGAGAAATAAGAAAAAGTATCCTTCAATTATCACAAAATATGCAGTGAAGGATAGTTTTTGGCAATTCTCCATGGAGAAATAAGAAAAAGTATCCTTCAATCATCACAAAATATGCAGTGAAGGATAGTTTTTGGCCAATCTCCATGGAGAAATAAGAAAAAGTATCCTTCAATTATCACAAAATATGCAGTGAAGGATAGTTTTTGGCAATTCTCCATGGAGAAATAAGAAAAAGTATCCTTCAATCATCACAAAATATGCAGTGAAGGATAGTTTTTGGCAATTCTCCATGGAGAAATAAGAAAAAGTATCCTTCAATTATCACAAAATATACAGTGAAGGATAGTTTTTGGCCATTCTCCATGGAGAAATAAGAAAAAGTATCCTTCAATTATCACAAAATATGCAGTGAAGGATAGTTTTTGGCCATTCTCCATGGAGAAATAAGAAAAAGTATCCTTCAATTATCACAAAATATGCAGTGAAGGATAGTTTTTGGCCATTCTCCATGGAGAAATAAGAAAAAGTATCCTTCAATTATCACAAAATATGCAGTGAAGGATAGTTTTTGTCAATTCTCCATAAAAACCTATGTTGTGGGTATTCATTGGAACCGCCTTGACGAGGGCTGGCGGCGGTTCTAATGAATACCCACAACATAGGTCTATATGGAAAAATAAGAAAAACTATCCTTCAATTATCACAAAAAAGGCACCTAATCTGTTGCTATGCCTGGATAGTTTTTGTCAATTCTCTAAAAAAACCTATGTTGTGGGTATTTATATGGAGAAATAAGGAAAACTATCCTTCAATTGTCACAAAATATGCATCTTATCTGTTGCTATGTTGAGACAGGGGTAGTTTGAGCCACTGAGGGTTAATCATAGTGGCAGGTCAGGAGGGATGTTATTTAGATATTTCCACATTCTTCAAATACAGGTACCGTAAAACTCCTAGAAATTGGGATTCTATGAGGACTTGCTGTAATTCTCCTAAAATTTATACGAATCTGTTCCATGGTCCAGCAAGGAGTCCAAAAAGTGAAGACAGAATGGCAAAGAGTGAAGACCCAGATCAGACTGCTCACTATTTGCTTAGGCCTATCTGTCCCAATACTTAAGATCATTGCGGTATTTTGTGTGACAGTGAACTCAGTAGAATTGCCATACTGAGGCGATTCTACTGAGTACACAAAACAGACATTTTTAAGATAAAATAAAATAACATTCCAAAATTTAACAAGATGTGTTTGTGAAACACTGATGCCCCCGCATGTTAAATATGAAAGCAGTATCACTAAGCAAGCGAAAGGTATGGCCAATGTTTAAGTCTTAAAAAAGTAGTTCAAGGTCACAAGGTAAAAAATTATGGGATTGTTGAAAAGGTCTTGTAACATAGTATGCACATGTGAAATATGAAAGCCCCATCACTTACCAACTGAAAATTATGGCCTCATGAGGTAAAAAATTATGGTACCACTAGAAAGGTCTTGTGACAAGAAATGCACATGTGAAATATGAAAGACTTATCACTTACCAATCAAAAGTTATGACCAATGTTAAAGTTTTTAAAAAGTAGGTCAAACGTCAAGGTCAAGGTCACGAGGTCAAAAATTATGGTACCACTAGAAAGATCTTGTGACAAGGAGTGCACATGTGAAATATGAAAGCCCTTCCACTTACCAATCGAAAGTTATGGCCAATGTTAAAGTTTTTATAAAGTAGGTCAAACATCAAGGTCAAGGTCACAAGGAATGCACATGTGAAATATGAAAGACATATCACTTACCAATCGAAAGTTATGGCCAATGTTAATGTTTTTAAAAAAAAAAATGAAAAAAGTAGGTCAAAGTTCAAGGTCAAGGTCACGAAATAAAAAATTATGGTACCACTGGAAAAGTTTTGTGATAAGATATACACATGTGAAATATGAAAGTTTTTGTAGACAGACAAATGGACAAATGGACAAACAGACAGACAGACAGACCAAAAACTATATGCCCCCGAATCTAGATTCCAGGGGCATAAAAATATCTGCAGTAATGAGAAGTTTTTCCTGGTGGCTTGTGAAAGTGTTTGGAATAGCAATGGTAAAGAAGCAATAGGTGTTCAAGTCCACTGGTTCACTGGTTTTACTGTAGTTTGTTTTGAGCATAAAATTTGCTGTTTTTTGTTTGCTTGTGTTGATGTTTTACATGCTCATCGAAACTATTTTGGTCATTTTGGAGATATTCATTCCAATTTTGTGGGACTTTTACCCGAAGCTAAAATGAAACCCTACTGCCCATATTAATAGGCATTTTTATTAAAAACTTTGGTCACCGTAAAGTGTCCAGGCCAAAGCTTAGCCCTTCTTTTGTTTAAGATGCAAACAGTGTAGATCCAGATTAGATGTCTTTGTTGTTTTGTTTGGGGTTTTTTTTGGGGGGGGGGGGGGGGTTAAATGGCCCTATCATGATTATTTCACTTATATCCAGCCGGTCATTGATCAAGTGGGCAAAAACTGGAGTACCTGTATAAAAACAACCTGACCTTCCACTGCAAAACTTGGCATCTTGCGTGACCCGAGCCAGGCTCAAACCGTAAGGCTGACACGATTAATCGTATAATCGATTAATCAATCGATTAATTCCACAAAAATGATTATCATTTCTGTTTTGCTTTTAATCGATTACTTTATAGGTACAATTTACAACCCAAAGTTATGCCTAATGTAGCTGGCTGAGTGGCAAACAGTGCAGACCCTCATGAGACGCCGCATTCTGCGGCGTCTCATCTGGGTCCACACTGTTTGCTCAGGCCTTTCTGTTTTTGTTTGTTTGATTTGAGGTTTAACGTCCCCGTCAACACTGTAAAGGTCATTTTAGAGACATTGCTTCCAGTTTTGTGGGACTTTTACCCGATATTGAGATGAAATGACATCTCAAGCCCTGTCGAACAATGAACCCAATAGGGTTTATTAGAATGGAAGGTCCGCCTTGCACCGCCGTTCCTGGACAGGCTTAGATCCTCTAAGCGGTTTACCAGTACTAGTGTGCGGGCCGGATTCAGCTCTGCGTGGAAGCATCGTGCAGCCCATATATTTCTTCAAGCCCCTATGGGCGGGGGAAGGCCTTTCTGTTCAAATATACTTATGATAAAGTGCAACATATGGTAAGAGTCATGTTAAGAAGAAAGCCAGACAGGTAAAATTATGACAAACACCTTAGCGATTACTAATCGATTATCGATCGCAATGGCATGGCTGATAATCGATTATCTTTTCTGCTCCGATTAGCCAGCCCTACAGTCAAACCCAGAACAGATGGATTTATGGACTTTTTTCAATGTAATCTATACATTTTTGAAAACCATTTTTAACTGATATATCCAAAACCAAACTGTGCAACAATGTATATTCATCACGTGAACAAGTCCGTGAAATGAAGACCCCCCTAAACCCCACTTTATATAGAGAAAACTGGGGATTACGGGGGTAAACATTATTTTCCTTATTTCTGCTCCAAGACATAGGTTGTGGGTACTCGTTAGAACCACCTCATTGAGGCGGTTCTAACGAGCACCCACTACCTATATTTTGAGCATTTATAAGAAAAATACCACAAATTTTCATCAGATAAGTAGCCATTTTGGAGATGTGAAAAATGTACTATGTCGCACGGGTGTGTAATCGTAATGTGGTATAAAGAGGTTCATAAGTAAAACTTAAAATATACTGAAATTCCGTTAAGGAAAACAGTTTGAGTCACCATTCTTTAATCTCATTTTTACAGCCCTTTCAAGATTATTTCACATACAGACATCCCTCTTTATATTGATATTCCAGATAATGAAAAAACTTGTTATAACGACAATTTCGATGGATTTGTTTGTTTATTTGTATTGGAGTTAAACGGCCCAGTCAACACTATTTAGGTCCTTTTTGAGCTGATCAGTTTACCTATCCAAACTTTTCCTGGGCAAGCTTATACATAAGCGGTTAACCAGTACAGTGCACATTCTTGTGCCAGAAACTGACAACTGCCCTTCTTGAATCAGCAGATGGGAGAGAATGACTGTAGAAAAGATTTCATGATCAATCTCCACGAAAGAATGTTGCAGGTATTTAATACTCCGAGAAACTAATGTTGTGGATATTTGTTAGAATTGCTTCGGCGAGATGATTCTAACAAATGTCCACAACTAACAAATGTCCACAACTAACAAATGTCCACAACATTTGTTTCTTGGAGTAATAAAGGGGAAACATTACTGCCTATTATGCTATTCCTTATTGGGATTCTTTATAGCGACAAATTGACTATAGCGGCAAACTCTTGAGAAAATATAGTGTCGTTATAACGAGGGTCCTCTGTAAATCAATAATCAAAAGTACCGGAGAACAACCTCATGACCTTTTCTTTGCAGAACTTCGTTTCTTGTACACCAGGGAAGGAAATCCATAATTTTAGCCTGGGATAGAAATTTTTACCACAGTGTCCTTACTGAGGCAAACTACCTAAGTATAGTGTGCGAAAAATAAAATGTTAAATAAAGTAAAATGAACATTTTTGGTGGTTTTCTCCAAGAGAAAGAATCTAATATGGGGTTCTGCAGTAGATGGGCGTTTCTAACCCTCGGGAAGACCGTGCTGAGCAGAATCTTGGCTTTGTCTCGGTTTCGCTCAGCATGGTCATCCCTCAGGTTGGAAACGTCCATCTATAACAGAACCCCATATCAGATTCTTATAGTTTCACACCAGAAAAAAGCACAGCAGTTAAGGACCCGTTTAACCCTTTTTTGTACCAAATGGAATCTTCCTGCTTATATACAGCAGGAGGCCATTTCAAAATTAAGGGGTGCCAGGTTGTGTTTTCTTCAAAATTTATTTGGTAAATGGCAGAACATTTTGCAAACAGTGTAGGCTCTGATCAGACGCTGCATTCTGCGGCGTCTGATCTGGGCCTGCACTGTCTGCCCAATAACCGTTTTCGGGTTTTGGGTAAAAAATGGGTCAACTCATTTTATAAGGGAAACCCCAAAACTGGTCATTGGTAAACAGTGCAGGCCTAGATCAGATGCTGTGATTTGCTGCATCCGATCTGGACCTTCACTGTGTGTAGAATGTTCAACCCTTTTTCAAATAAATTGCTGAAAATAAATGAATCTGACACCCTTAAATTTCAAAATGGAATAATCTTGTATATATCTAGGAAGATTCCAATCAGTATGAAATAGGTTAACCCTTTACAGTGAAGAATTCGAGGTGAAGGTGGGTGATCATCAAGGCTCTGTTCTCAGCCCACTGCTTTTCATCATTGTACTTGAAGCCTTGTCATGCGAGTTCCGCTCTGGAGTCCCCTGGGAGGACCTATATGCTGATGACCTTGTCATCATAGCTGAATCCCTTGAGGAATGTGTCAGGAGGCTCTTAACTTGGAAAGACGCAATGGAGGCGAAAGGGCTGAGAGCGAATGCAGGAAAGACAAAGATCATGATCTGTGGTACAGGTCTGGACCTCTTGCAGAGTACAGGCCAGTTCCCATGCGCTGTTTGTCGCACTGGAGTGGGCAGCAACAGTATCTTTTGTAATGGCTGCAAGTTTTGGGTGCACAAGAAATGCAGTGGGCTCAAATGCTTGATAGAGGACCCTGATTACAGGTGTACACGGTGCCAAGGAACTGCACGCCCCTTAGATGGCAGACCACAGAGGGAAGTCCAAGTTGGATCCATCAAGCTGGAGGTTGTAGCTTCCTTTTGCTACCTAGGTGATATGCTCTCTGCTCTCTGCAGCGGGTGGTTGCGACCTTTCAACCACATCACGTGTGAAAACAGCCTGGAAGAAATTCAAGGAGTTGCTACCAGTTCTCTCTTCCCGCCACCTCTCGTTCAAGACACGTGGCCGTGTGTATAGCTCTTGTGTGCGGAGCGCAATGCTCCATGCCAGTGAGACATGGCCATTGACAAAGCCAAACCTCCAACGTCTACAGCGAAATGAAAGGGCAATGATCAGACAGATCTGCAATGTCAAGCCACAGGACATTGTCACAGTCAGGTCCAGTGAGATACTTGAGCGTCTTGGCATTGAGGACCTGGACCTCATTCTGAAAGAGAGAAGGCTTCGCTGGTATGGACATGTGGAACGCTCACACGGTGCAGTCAAGACTGCCTGTGACATACAGGTAGGTGGAAAGCGGGGGCCAGGAAGGCCCAAGATGACCTGGAAGCAGCTAACAGAAAGAGATTGCAGAGAATGGAAAATCTCTGCTGTTGATCCTCATGATAGACAAGCCTGGAGATCTGGTGTAAGATCTGCCATGCGTGCAGCAAGCCAGCTACCTGGAAGGGGGCCCACTTATGTGGACGTTGCCCCTGTACCTGCACGTTAATCAAAAATCCGTTGATGATGATGATGATTTGTGTACCAAACAGAATATTCCACCTTATATATAGCAGGAGTCCATTTCAAAATTTAGGGGTGTCATGTTGTTTTCTTTTAAAACTATTTGGCTGAAAATTTTCCAAACAGTGTAGGCCCTGATCAGCAGCTGTGAACTGTGGCGTTTGATCTAGGCTTGCTCTGTCTGCCAAGTAACCATTTTGGAGTTTCCGGTACAAAATGGGTTAAGATACAGTGCTCTTAACCAATAACCCTTAAGCTGCCAATCAAAACAATTAACTGTTTTGTTGTATGCTGGTTGTCATTGTTGCAAACAGTGTGGACCCAGATCAGACTGTTCCTTTAGGAGCAGTCTGATCAGGATCTACCCTGTTTGCATCTGTACAAAAAGATTCAGCAGTCGACATAAGCAGACGACATTCTAAGATGCAGTTTTTCTCAGCAGCTTATCCCTTGTCCTGCTGATCCTGGATATGTCTTATCTTTCAAACAATGAAGATCAAGATCAGATGGCTTCTCCATCTGATCAGAATCTACATTGTTTGTCATTCAGTTTATGAATTTGTTGCAATAATTTGCATCAAGTATTCTGATTGGTTGATAATCGGTAGTGGGTGCGGCATATATAAATATTCAGCAGGACAAGGGTTAAGCCATGAGGCTTGCAAAATGGTTAAAAGGAGAAAGGGAGAAAAGAGAAGATGGAAGTGAGGGACAGGGGAGAAAGAGGGAAATAAATGAAGTGTAGAAACAGAAGAAATAATAAGTCCCCCACTACCCGTACCTGCTGTATGAACAACAGGCCTTGCCCAACTGTAAGCCAATATCCGTAGGATGCACAAACGACATACACAACACCTTCCCCTCACACAAACAACCAATATTAGACCACTAAGGTTCATTAACCTTTACCACTCTCTAGGTTAATTCAGCAGACAACAAATTGATGATATTTTTCTTATATGATTTCCAGAAAACAGTTTTTGACATTTCATGCAAATTGTCTCCATAGGAGACAATTTGCATGAAATCTCAAATCCTGTTTCCTAGGAAAAATAAGAAAAATATTTCAAACTGTCGTCTGACAGAAAAAAACTACCCAGCAATCAGTGCGTTGAAGAACTAACAAGGAAGATATACTCACTTGATCTTCCGCCCAGGTCCTGAATAGCCGTTTTCCCTCTCTTCAAGGAGAATGAGGCATTTCGTCTCATTGGCAGCATATTACTGGGAGCTCGGACATAGGTAGATATCACAGAAGCAGCACACAAACCTTCGTAACATGCTGTAAATTATATGCAAGCAAATTGTCGTCTGCCTTGTCGTCTGGTTGTTATTTCCAAACGGTGTGGACCCAGATCATACTGTAGAGATCAGGGTCCACAATGTTCGCAAGTTTATTTGTTTGAGTTGAGGTTTTACGTCCCCGTCAACACTATTACGGTCATTTTGGAGACATTGCTTCCTATTTTATGGGACTTTTACCCGACATTGAGATGAAATGACTTCTCAAGCCCTACCGCCCATAGAAGCCGCTAGGGTTTAAGGAGCAGTCTGACTCGCATCACTTTTCCTGGGCAGGCTTAGACCTAACCTGTTTACCAGTACTGCAATTCGGTTGGTTTCAGCTCTGCGCTGAAGCACCGTGCAGCCCAATCTTTTTCTCCAGGCCCCAATAGGCAGGGGCAAAAATGTTTGCCTGTAACAGTTTATGCAACAAAAATTTTTTTTAATAGTTTGCAAGTGGACATAGCAGACGACATAAACAGACAACATTTTTATAAACAGTTTTTCTTGGTCCTAAATATGCCAATCACTCCAACACTTACTGTTGTCTGTTTTGTCATAGGTTTGTTACTTTAACCCTTTTTGTACCAAATGGAATCTTCCTTATTATATATAGCAGGAGTCCATTTCGAAATTTAGGGGCGTTATCTTCAAAATTTATTTGGAAAGTAGCTGAACTTTTTCCAAACAGTGTAGGCCCTGATCAGATGCCGCATTTTGCGGCGTCTGATCTGGGCCTGCACTGTTTGCCAGGGTACCTGTTTTGGGGTTTCCGGTACAAAATGGGTTAAGGCATTGTTGCAGTGTGGACACAGATCGGAGCAGTCTGATCAGGGTCCAAACTGTTTGCCTGTATGCAAAAATATTTTTTAAGGTTTGCAAGAAGACGCAGCATACAGCACTAGATGCCATTCACAACAATTGTCATCTGCTTTTTTGTATCTTAAAAAGTCATTGTTGCAAACGGTGGTGACATAGATCAGAATGCTCCCCTAGGAACAGTCAGTCTCTGTTTAGGATCCATACTTTTTACCTGTATGCAAAAATATTTTTAAACAGTTTGAAAGTAGGTACAGTAGACAGCATAAACAGACAACATTTTCAGAATCAGTTTTTCTAAGCATCCTAAGGTTAAAAGAGCCAATAATAAGGATTGCCACCATCAGATCAAATTGAAACTCCCTGGGATTTTATGTCTTTTCCCTGACTTAATTCTCCTTTTCAATGACCAAAATGCCTAAAATCTCTAATGGCTTTCACAATCTGGCATTTGCAGTATTCCTTCATGGTTGAAAAGAATATTGTAATTTTACTGACTGCTTGAGAGAATTGTTGACAGGTTTGATGGTCTTACCTCCCAGCCAGAGAGAATTGTTAACTGGTTTGATGGTCTTACCCCCCCCCCCCCCCCCCCCCAAGCCAGAGAGAATTGTTGACAGGTTTGATGGTCTTACCTCCCAGCCAGAGAGAATTGTTGACTGGTTTGATGGTCTTACCACCCAGCCAGAGAGAATTGTTGACAGGTTTGATGGTCTTACCCCCCAGCCAGAGAGAATTGTTGACTGGTTTGATGGTCTTACCTCCCAGCCAGAGAGAATTGTTGACTGGTTTGATGGTCCTTCCTCCCAGCCAGAGAGAATTGTTGACTTGTTTGATGGTCCTTACCTCCCAGCCAGAGAGAATTGTTGACTTGTTTGATGGTCTTACCTCCCAGCCAGAGAGAATTGTTGACTGGTTTTATGGCCTTACCTCCCAGTCAGAGAGAATTGTTGACTGGTTTGATGGTCTTACCTCCCAGCCAGAGAGAATTGTTGACTGATGGTCTTACCTCCCAGCCAAAGAGAATCATTGACTGGTTTGATGGTCCTACCTCCCAGCCAGAGAGAATTGTTGACTGGTTTGATGGTCTTACCTCCCAGCCAGAGAGAATTGTTGACTGGTTTGATGGTCTTACCTCCCAACCAGAGAGAATTGTTGACTGGTTTGATGGTCTTACCTCCCAGTCAGAGAGAATTGTTGACTGGTTTGATGGTCTTACCTCCCAACCAGAGAGAATTGTTGACTGGTTTGATGGTCTTACCTCCCAACCAGAGAGAATTGTTGACTGGTTTGATGGTCTTACCTCCCAGCCAGAGAGAATTGTTGACTGGTTTGATGGTCTTACCTCCCAGCCAGAGAGAATTGTTGACTGGTTTGATGGTCTTACCTCCCAACCAGAGAGAATTGTTGACTGGTTTGATGGTCTTAACTCCCAGCCAGAGAGAATTGTTGACTGATTTGATGGTCTTACCTCCCAGCCACAGAGAACTGACTTAATTCTCCTTTTCAATGACCAAAATGCCTAAAATCTCTAATGGCTTTCACAATCTGGCATTTGTAGTATTCCTTCATGGTTGAAAAGAATATTGTAATTTTACTGACTGCTTGAGAGAATTGTTGACAGGTTTGATGGTCTTACCTCCCAGCCAGAGAGAATTGTTGACTGGTTTGATGGTCCTACCTCCCAGCCAGAGAGAATTGTTGACAGGTTTGATGGTCTTACCTCCCAGCCAGAGAGAATTGTTGACTGGTTTGATGGTCTTACCACCCAGCCAGAGAGAATCATTGACTGGTTTGATGGTCTTACATACCAGCCAGAGAGAATCATTGACAGGTTTGATGGTCTTTCATCCCAGCCAGAGAGAATCATTGACTGGTTTGATGGTCTTACTTCCCAGCCAGACAGAATTGTTGGCTGGTTTGATGGTCTTACCTCCCAGCCAGAGAGAATCATTGACTGGTTTGATGGTCTTACCTCCCAGCCAGAGAGAATCATTGACTGGCTTGATGGTCTTACCTCCCAGCCAGGGAGAATCATTGACTGGTTTGATGGCCTTACCTCCCAGCCAGAGAGAATTGTTGACTGGTTTGATGGTCTTACCTCCCAACCAGAGAGAATTGTTGACTGGTTTGATGGTCTTACCTCCCAGCCAGAGAGAATTGTTGACTGGTTTGATGGTCTTACCCCCCAGCCAGAGAGAATTGTTGACTGGTTTGGTGGTCTTACTACCCAGCCAGAGAGAATTGTTGACTGGTTTGATGGTCTTACCTCCCAGCCAGAGAGAATTGTTGACTGGTTTGATGGTCTTACCTACCAGCCAGAGAGAATTGTTGACTGGTTTGATGGTCTTACCACCCAGCCAGAGAGAATCATTAACTGGTTTGATGGTCTTACCACCCAGCCAGAGAGAATCATTGACAGGTTTGATGGTCTTTCCTCCCAGCCAGAGAGAATCATTGACTGGTTTGATGGTCTTACCTCCCAGCCAGACAGAATTGTTGGCTGGTTTGATGGTCTTACCTCCCAGCCAGAGAGAATCATTGACTGGTTTGATGGTCTTACCTCCAAGCCAGAGAGAATTGTTGACTGGTTTGATGGTCTTACCTCCCAACCAGAGAGAATTGTTGACTGGTTTGATGGTCTTACCTCCCAACCAGAGAGAATTGTTGACTGGTTTGATGGTCTTACCTCCCAGCCAGAGAGAATCATTGACTGGTTTGATGGTCTTACCACCCAGCCAGAGAGGATCATTGACAGGTTTGATGGTCTTACCTCCCAGCCAGAGAGAATTGTTGACTGGTTTGATGGTCCTACCTCCCAGCCAGAGAGAATTGTTGACTGGTTTGATGGTCTTACCTCCCAACCAGAGAGAATTGTTGACTGGTTTGATGGTCTTACCACCCAGCCAGAGAGAATTAATGACTGGTTTGATGGTCTTACCACCCAGCCAGAGAGAATCATTGACAGGTTTGATGGTCTTTCCTCCCAGCCAGAGAGAATCATTGACTGGTTTGATGGTCTTACCTCCCAACCAGAGAGAATCATTGACAGGTTTGATGGTCTTACCTCCCAGTCAGAGAGAATCATTGACTGGTTTGATGGTCTTACCACCCAGCCAGAGAGAATCATTGACAGGTTTGATGGTCTTTCCTCCCAGCCAGAGAGAATCATTGACAGGTTTGATGGTCTTACCTCCCAGCCAGAGGGAATCATTGACAGGTTTGATGGTCTTACCTCCCAGCCAGAGAGAATTTTTGACTGGTTTGATGGTCTTACCTCCAGCCAGAGAGAATCATTGACTGGTTTGATGGTCTTACCACCCAGCCAGAGAGAATCATTGACAGGTTTGATGGTCTTACCTCCCAGCCAGAGTGAATCATTGACTGGTTTGATGGTCTTACCTCCCAGCCAGAGAGAATTGTTGACTGGTTTGATGGTCTTACCTCCCAGCCAGAGAGAATTGTTGACTAATTTGATGGTCTTACCTCCCAACCAGAGAAATTGTTGACTGGTTTGATGGTCTTACCTCCCAGCCAGAGAGAACTGTTGACTGGTTTGATGGTCTTACCTCCCAACCAGAGAGAATTGTTGACTGGTTTGATGGTCTTACCTCCCAACCAGAGAGAATTGTTGACTGGTTTGATGGTCTTACCTCCCAGCCAGAGAGAATTGTTGACTGGTTTGATGGTCTTACCTCCCAACCAGAGAGAATTGTTGACTGGTTTGATGGTCTTACCTCCCAGCCAGAGAGAATTGTTGACAGGTTTGATGGTCTTACCTCCCAGCCAGAGAGAATTGTTGACTGATTTGATGGTCTTACCTCCCAGTCAGAGAGAATCATTGACTGGTTTGATGGTCTTACCTCCCAGCCAGAGAGAATTGTTGACTGGTTTGATGGTCTTACCACCCAGCCAGAGAGAATTGTTGACTGGTTTGATGGTCTTACCTCCCAGTCAGAGAGAATTGTTGACTGGTTTGATGGTCTTACCTCCCAACCAGAGAGAATTGTTGACTGGTTTGATGGTCTTACCTCCCAACCAGAGAGAATTGTTGACTGGTTTGATGGTCTTACCTCCCAGTCAGAGAGAATTGTTGACTGGTTTGATGGTCTTACCTCCCAGTCAGAGAGAATTGTTGACTGGTTTGATGGTATTACCTCCAAGCAAGAGAGAATTGTTGACTTGTTTGATGGTCTTACCTCCCATCCAGAGAGAATTGTTGACTGGTTTGATGGTCTTACCTCCCAGTCAGAGGAATTGTTGACTGGTTTGATGGTCTTACCTCCCAGCCAGAGAGAGTTGTTGACTGGTCTGATGATCTTACCTCCCAGTCAGACAGCTTCAATGACCGGTTTGGCTGGTCTTACCTTCCAGTCAGAGAAAATCACTGACTGGGTTGATGGACCTACCTCCTAGTCAGAGAGTTGTTGACAGGTTTGATGGTCTAACCTCCCAGCAAGAGAGAATCAATGACTGGTTTGATGGGCTTACCTCCCAGCCAGAGAGAGTTGTTGACTGGTCTGATGATCTTACCTCCCAGTCAGACAGATTCAATGACTGGTTTGATGGCCTTACCCCCCAGCCAGAGAAAATTGTTGACTGGTTTGACGGTCTTACCTCCCAGCAAGAGAGAGTTGTTGACTGGTCTGATCATGATGATCTTACCTCCCAGTCAGACAGCTTCAATGACCGGTTTGGCTGGTCTTACCTCCCAGCCAGAGAAAATCATTGACTTGTTGGATTCTCTTACCTCCCAGCCAGAGAAAATCATTGACTAGTTGGATTCTCTTACCTCCCAGCCAGAGAGAATGTGCATAGTTTACTGGTTTGATGGTCTTACCTCCCAGCCAGAGAGAATCGTTGACTGGTTTGAGTATGTCAAGAGCTGTAGAGTAGTGTAGCATAGCTTCACCCGGGAGACCAGCCTGCAGACAAAGGTCAGCCAAGTGCTTTCTCAAACGACCTTGACATTTTTTCCGGAATGACCTAGAATACAAGAGAATCAATCAAAAATCAATCAAACGGAACAGGAAGAACGTCTATCTTTGAAAACAAAAAGCATCACATTAAGATAATGCATTTGTCTGCCATAGATCATTCTTTCTCCCCAAAAACGGAAATTTTTTCGAAAAAAAATTGCGATGTTTTACTTATTTTTCCTCCAAATATAGATTGAGGGTGCTCATTGGAACTGCCTCAATGAGGCAGTTCTAATGGGTACCCACAACTTATGTCTTAGAGCTGTCGATGGCATGTCATCGCATATCACCAGGCTTCTGGGAGGGACAAATAAAACGCTGCTCTCGAACGCCATGGTTGGTGTCAATGAATGCATCTTATCATAAGGAACAAGAATACATACTGTTTAGGGGTGGGGATATGAACTGTTTCCGAGATATAAGGCTTTTAATGAAAACCACCCGACCTTCGGAAGGTTGGAAAAAAGCCGGTCAATATGAGTATTGACCGGGCCGGTGGTTAAAACCGGCTTTAACTGGTCATTACTGGTCGATTGGTGGTCAATTAATTCACTGGAGTATATGCCTCTGTCTTGTTGCTAAACTGCTATTAAAAGCTTTCCCCCTACATCAAGTACCTGATGTTAGACTTTATTTCCATCACTGAACAAGTCAAAATAGTTTTTTTATTAATGACAGTATTTATTTGAGGTATCTTTTATTTGATCAAAAGACATTATTGCTGGTCAAATGAAGAGGTTGGATTGACTCACTGAACTGTAGACAGGCCTGTTCTTTTCAATCAAACAATCTTTATAATTTTTCCTTTATAGGTTAGATTGATTGTTCATATTTTTATTTATAGGAATATGAATAAGCTGAATGAACACTAAAATTATTCAATTGACCACTCAATATTTCAATCGAACAGTATTGACCAGTATTGACCACTCTCAGTCTGGGAGTATTGACTGGGATGGTTTTAACCGGTTAAAACTGCCCCTGGTTTTGACCGCCCAACCTTCCCCTGCAGAACTTGGCGTCTCACATGTGACCAGAGCCAGGCTTGAACCCACAGCAGAGAGAGACCTAATGGTAAAAGTTTATGTATTCTTTCAGTATCATGTAATTAACACAATAATTATGTAATTTTTCGTGATAAATGACTTTTAACCCTTATCTTGCTGTTCACGACAACCCCTATCTTTGCAAACAGTGTAGATCCAGATCAGATGGCTTCTCAAGAAGCCATCTGATCAGGATCTACACTGTTTGGCATTTAGTTTATGAATTTGTAGCAGTAAATTACATCAAGTAATTTGATTGGTCGATAGACAGAAATGGGTGTGGCTTAAATGAATATTCAGCAAGATAATGGTTAATCATGCCAGGTTTACTAGATGGTTTACAAAACTTACTTTGTGTCCATATCAACTCCGACAAAATCCTTTTTCTCAAACGGTGCTTGCAGAAACTGCATCTTATCCACTTTTTCGAAGGATCTATCAAGTCTTTTCCCTTCCAACACAAAAAACAAAGACGTCAAAAATTCCCGAATTCTTTCTTCAAGATCATCACAGTCGTCTATACTAGGATAAAAAAGTACTTCTGAACTAGCCCCTTCTGAAGTCACACTGTTTTGAACTGATGTCTTAGTAGATCCAGAAGAATCCATCACATTTTTTGAATTTTTATCCAGATTTATATTATCCGGCTTTTTTAAACTACTCCGCAAGGGATCATTATGCTCTGTTATGGTTTTAGTATTACTAGTATCATTTAACTGTTGGGTTTTATCAATTAATTTGTCAGTCACTTCTGTCAAATTGTTGTCTATTTTAAGTGTTAATGGTGGTGGGGAAATATCTCTAATTTTATTCCTTTGTTCTTCGGTCAAAGGACTTCCATCTATATTCATTCCAAATACAATCAACCTCGAATTTATCATTGTATTAGAATAGATCTCTTTCTCATCCCTATAGCACTGAAATAACTCGTCAAACTCTCTCTCCGTCGAACATCTTCCAACAGATACCAAACCTAACGCTTTACGATGAGCCTGAAAATCACCGTACTCGTTGTTTTCCTTTGAGTAATGTCCCTTGTATCTGACCCACATATCTCTACCCTGACCAGGAATTGCTATACACTCCAACTGAGTAATCCTATCCCAGCATTGGTTAAAGTGTTTCCGTAACATTTTGCTGCCAGTCTGTCGGAGTAGGACCAACATGCTCTGATGATCCTCTGTCCTCTGGGAGTAATCCACTGTTGCCATTTTCAACTGTTTGAATGGATTCAGCCCTGTTTAAGTTTCCTCATAGATAAAGGTATTACACTTAATTTCCTCCATTTTAAATAACCTAGAAATAAGCAAACAGAAAATTAGTTGGGTCTTTGAACGGATGTCATAGCAACAGATAAGGTCCTTATTCTGTGGTAAATGATGACAGATAGTTTTTGTCAGTTCTCTATAAAAACCTATGTTGTGGGTATTCATTAGAACCGCCTCCCCGAGGCGGTTCTAATGAATATCCACAACATAGGTTTATATGGAGAAATAAGGAAAACTATTCTTCAGTTATCACAAAATACCCACCTTATCTGTTGCTACATGTATGACGTGTGCCCAGCAAAGACTCTGATCAGTCTGCTCAGTCTTCACTGTGCACTACTATGATGATCACTGACACAAAGGACGGGCCTCTGTGGCTTAGTGGATAAGAGCGCTGACTCTTAATCATTAGATCTCTCACCGCTGTGGGTTCGAGCCTGGCTCAGGTCACGTGAGATGCCAAGTTCTGCAACGGAAGATCAGGTGGTTTTTCTCCGGGTACTCTGGTTTTCGCCCACCTCTGATAAACAATCTGCTCGATATGAGTGAAATAATCTTGAAAGGGCCGTAAAACCAAAACCAAAAAAAAAAAAAAAAATTGACACAAAGTTTCTGTCATGAAAGTCAAAGATTGTGTGCTAACTTTTCTATATTACAAGTACACCACAACCTCTTTATAATACTGTTAATGGGGTCCAAAACAAAAACTGTGTTAGTTTAACCCATACTCTTCCATTGCCATACCTGTGATACCTCCCTCATCATGAGGGAGACTCCCTCATTTTGATTCTAATTTCTGTCCAATTCATGTGGACCCCGCCCATCGGGGCTTGAAGAAATATATGGGCTGCATGATGCTTCCATGCAGAGCTGAATCCGACCCACACACTAGTACTGGTAAACCACTTAGAGGATCTAGGCCTGCACAGGCAAAGCGGTGCGCACAAGTTGGATCGTCCATGCTTATAAACCCTATTGGTTTCATTGGCTTGAGATGTCATTTCATCTCAATGTCTGGTAAAAGTCCCACAAAACTGGAAGCAACGTCTCCAAAATGACTTTTACAGTGTTGACGGGGATGTTAAACCTCAAATCAAACAAATTGTCCAATTCATGCTAAATCTTAGTAAAATTTTCCAAATTTGAACTCAGAATTTCCCTATACAGTAGAACTTCGGTGGCTCAAACACCGATGGCTCGTTTACAATGGCTGAGTCGAACCTGTCCTTGAGTCCCTAAGGAATTCCTCTACATAAGAAATAGTCAGGGATAATTTAGGAGATTTTAGTCTTTTATCTTGCAAATGTATGCTGTGTGTACTCATTAGAATCACCTCGATGAGGCAATTCTAATGAGTACACACAGCATTCATTTTTATTCTAGAACACCAAAAAGATACCCAAAAGTATCTCGTTATGCCTCCTGACAGTAACCCTCAGTGGCTCAAACTACCCCTGTCTCGAACAGATTTTCGAGGTCCCAAAGGTGTTCGAGCCATTGAAGTTTGACTGTATATTCTTTACATCTCCCTCATCACAATGGCAAAACAAGAGGCCCATGGGCCACTATGCTCACCAGAGCTCAGTACGCACTGCCCACTGGCAGCAATGTATTTTAATTAACCATGGAAGCCCTGCGCCCAAAGATGCTACAGATAAAATTTGGACCCAATCAGCCTAGTGGCTTCATAGCCTGGATGGCTGCAGTCGGGTTTGAATGAATGCTTTCGACCGGGTATGGCACAGGGGCCTTCTTTATAAACTTAAACAAGCAGGGATAGATACAACACTTTTACAATGGTTGGTAAGTTACTTATCGAATAGGAAACAAAGGGTAGTTATCCCGGGTGCTTGTTCTGATTGGGTCTCTATAGAAGCTGGTGTACCTCAAGGCTCAATTTTGGGGCCTCTCTTGTTCTTGATATATATTAATGACATAGTTCTAGAGATTAATTCTAATGTTCGTCTTTTTGCTGATGACACCAGCTTATATTTGATAGTGAACGACACTAATGAGGCCGTTAGGCAACTAAACTTTGATTTGGAAGCCATCCATCGATGGGCGGAACGATGGTTAGTCAAATTCAATCCGTCCAAGTCAGAAGCTCTCCTCATTTCAAGGAAAACTAACAGACCAATTCATCCCCAACTTATTATGAATAACGAACCAATTAATGAAGTAAATAGCCATAAACATTTAGGTATATTTCTTTCTAACAATGGAACATGGCATGAATATATAGATTATATAACCTCTAAGGCCTGGGCTAGAATTAATATCATGCGGAAATTGAAATTTATTCTTGATAGTCGATCCTTAGAAACTATTTATGTATCTTTTATACGGCCTGTCTTGGAATACGCCGATGTAGTGTGGGATAATTGTGCACAATACGAAAAGAATGCCCTTGAAAAAGTCCAACTTGAAGCCGCAAGAATTGTTACAGGAACTACCAAATTAGTATCGGTGGAATTATTGTATAAGGAAACGGGATGGGAAACTTTAGAAGAGCGACGGCAAAATCATAAGCTTTGTTTATTTTATAAAATGTCAACTGGTCTGTCCCCTAACTATTTAAGCTCACTAATTCCTCCCATTTTTGACGATACACCACCCTATAATCTACGGGACTCCCATAATATAAGGCCCGCCATGGCCAGAACGCAGCTATATTACAATTCCTTTATTCCAGCAACTATAAGATTGTGGAATGATACATCTTCTGACGTCAGAGAATCGACATCAGTTTCAAGCCTGAAATCAAATCTCAGTAAAAATAAAACTAAACCGCCAAAGTATTACCACAAGGGCCAAAGGGGTTTACAAATACAGCATACTAGACTCAGAACGAATTGTAGCATTTTAAAACATCATCTTTTTTCAAAAAATATTATTGATGACCCACATTGCATATGCGGAGCCATCGAAACAACCAAACATTTTTTCTTGGAATGCCAACGGTTTGATATTGAAAGAATTGTTTTATTGAATAGTCTAAGTCCAATTTGTACTCCCAACCTAAAATCTATTCTTTTCGGTGATAATAGTTTAGACAATCATGCCAATACCCAAATATTCCTAGCAGTTCAGAAGTATATACTTGAGAGTAAACGTTTCAAAACATGAGGATACATACGAAGTCTCTCTCTCTCTCTCTCTCTCTCTCTCTCTCTCTCTCTCTCTCTCTCTCTGTTCTCACCGGTTGATTGCAATGGTTATGTAATTTTCGGGAAACAGATTCATATAAGTCGATCGACTTCTTTCTGGATCCCTTCATATACTGTATATTGTAATGAACATTAATACATATTGTATGTTTGTATTATGCATGTATTATGAATAAATATGTTTAAACCAATGACATCAGCTCCCAGTCGACCTTAGGAAGGCTGAAATCCTCTAGTAACCAAATTGGGGAGCCAGCTTTTTGAACCATAGCTAGAGATTTTTTGAACTCCTCAAAGCTAGGTTTGTCCAGTTCATGCGGTTTGTAATACGCCCCAACAAGGACAGGTTTGGAGCCAGTAAGTTTCAACTGTACCCATAGATTTTCACAGTTTGTTTTGAATTCTGTCTTTTCTTCTGATATGTATGAGGATTTAATAAGGATGATCACCCCGCCCCCTTTTTGGCCTGAATGGTCACATCTATATTATAGTATATACAGTGTAGCCCAGTTCAGGTGGGAAGAATACATATGCTTTGTTCTCCCCAGACCGTGCCCCTAGGCAATTATAAATAAAAAATCTTCTATATCACTTAAATAATTAAGGAGCTTAGTTTTCCAACAACAAATTCTGTTTAGTACTTTATTCCCAACTTTTCTAGGTCACCATGTGGCCATTTTGTTTAATGAGGTTTGTCGTTCAGGTCGAGTTTTCTGATTGGCTAATTAAAAATAGTACACCTGTATTTTTGATGGTATACAGTTAACAGGTCATATGATGGACTAGTGACTTTAACGCCTGCGCGAGCGGCTGGCTGCCATTTTTAAACAAGATAATGTAAATAAATAGGACTTTTTTCAATGAAGGTATTTTAACAGATACATATTTAAAGAAAAATAATACTTTTATCACATGTGACAACAAGAATGAGTATATGAAGTGCCTTTTACTTGTTTCTGTCGCATTTTCTACTGCTGTGAGTTACCACGAATGACCTTAGAAACAAGAGCATCGGTGAAACCGAGGGATGCTCCCCGAAGATGCGCAGTAGTAGGAGGATTATTTTAGTGAAATGATCCTATACACTTTGAAGTTTGATAAGATTTGTTTGAAGACAAAGGTTATTGGTACTCGCTAGAACAGTCTGAATGAGGAGGTTCTAATGAGTACCCTCAGCTGATGTTTGGAGTACAAATAAAGTAGGTAGTGATTTTCAACCAAGAATGCCAAAAAAAATGAGAAATGTAAGGCCCCTTCCCTGCAAGGACCTGTAAATCTTAAACCATAAGGCTAAGAAACTCAATTTTGTGTTCCCTAGTAAGTGATTTTCAATGGAAAATGTCACAAGGAATACACATGTGAAACATGAAAGCCCTATCACCCATGGTTATGAAATAACAGGAGATATTTTTTTTGAAAAAGGGGAGATGATTAGTGAAAATAAGCAATATAGTAATGGCCCTTTGTCAGAATGTAGCCTGACAAACACACACCCAAATGCAATCTGT
The DNA here is from genome assembly GCA_963580285.1 of Lucinisca nassula. Taxonomy (NCBI): domain Eukaryota; kingdom Metazoa; phylum Mollusca; class Bivalvia; order Lucinida; family Lucinidae; genus Lucinisca; species Lucinisca nassula. The sequence continues at coordinate 53,814,002 of OY757020.1, forward strand.
CAGGATGTAGGTCTTGTGGTGGTAATTATGTGTGTCATGTTTCATGAGAGTAGACAAAATACTTTTGAAGTTATCACCGAGGTTAAGGTTTTTGGTTTAGGTGTGACAAACACACAAGTTATTCTCCTTTGTCAGAATGTAGGTCTTGTGATGGTAAGTATGTGTGTGAAGTTTCATAAGAGTAGGGCCAGGTTAAGGCGTGACAAACACAAGTTTCGTGGCGTCTGATTTGGGCCTGTACTGTTTGCCACTTACCCCTTTTGGGGTTTCCGGTACCAAATGGGTTTGTGTGTGTGTGTGTGTGTGTGAATTCGGGTTTAACGTCGCTTTCAACAATTTTTCAGTCATATCACGACGGTGTCTGGTTGCGACAGGGAGCTCAATGCTCAAGTTTATAGTGCTGCCTCACTGAAGTATCATGTCCCAGACACATTACATGATACCACACCCAGTCACATTATCCTGACACTGGATCGACCAGTCCTAGCTCTACCGCGTAAATCTGAGTGCCAAACGAGGAGCAGCTAGTACCATTTTTAACGACTTTGGTATGTCGCGGCCCGGGATCGAACCCGAGACCTCCCGTTCCCCGGAGCGGACACTCTACCAACTGAGCTAACCAAATGGGTTTAACCTAATGTCTAAGAATTCCCTAGTTAGTGATTTTCAAAAAAGACTGCAAAAATAAGGAGAAATGTAAGGCCCCTTCCGTGCAAGGGCATGTAAATCTTAAACCATAAGACAAAGAAACTCAGTTTTGTGTTCCCTAGTAAGTGATTTTCAATGAAGAATGTCACAAGGAATATATATGTGAAATATGAAAGCCCTATTACCCATGGTTATGAAACAACAGGAGATATTTTTTGGAAAAGGGGAGATAATTCAGTGAAAATAAGCAACATAATTATGGCCCTTTGTCAGAATGTAGGTTTTGTGATGGTCAGTATGTGTGTGAAGTTTAATGAGAGTAGGATAAATACTTCTGAAATTTTGACCCGAGTTTAAGTTGTTTGGTTATTGCCTGACAAACACACACCGAAAAGCAATATAGTTATGGCCCTTTGTCAGAATGTAGGTCTTGTGATAGTAAGTAAGTGTGTGCAGTTTCATGAGAGTAGGGCAAATACTTTTGAAGTTATGACCGAGGTTAAATTTTTTGGTTAAGGCGTGACAAACACACGGACAAAAGCAATATGGTTTGTCAGAATGTAGGTTTTGTGGCTGTTAGTAAGAATGTGAAGTTTCATGGGAGTAGGGATAATACTTTTGAAGTTATAACCGGTTAAATGTTTTGGTTTACATTTGAAACTGACTGACAAGATTACTATAGGGCACCCAAAATACTGTGTGGGGCCCTAATTAAGAAGGGAAGTAACTCCGTAAATACTGATGGTAGGGTTATGCTTCTTGCATTCTGCGATTTCTCTCATAGCCCCCTCTCAGTGTATCAAGTTTCACTAAATTACCTTTAAAACTTTTAGAGATATGCTCCGGACAAGCTTAATATAGCAAAAACTAAAAAGGGTAAATAACTCTGTAATTACTTGTGATAGAGTTACAGTTCTTGCACTCTGCACTTCCTCTGATGGCCATCTATCAATGTATCAAGTTTCACTTAAATCCCTTCTGTACTTTCAGAGATATGCTCCGGACAATCTTTTCATTGAAATAGTTAAGAAGGGAAGTAACTCCATAAATACTGGTGACAGGGTTATGGTTCTTGTATTTTACGATTCCCCTCATTGCCCTCTATCAGTATATCAAGTTTCACTTAAATACCTTTAATACTTTTAGAGATATAGAGCGTGACGGCCGGACGGACGCACGTTCTTACAGATGGACATTTGTTGGGTACTACAGTGTTAATTTTCCCATTCAAAAATACCCAACAAGCAACAAAATACCCAACAGGCTACTGGCTACTTTTCTTGGACAACAACGGAATAAACGGCAAGTACCCAACTTATGTCTACCCAACATGTGCCCACGGATGCGCTCGGACAGACGGACGCACGGTCGGACGCACGGTCGGACGGACGGACAAAGCGGCAACTATATGGCTCCCCCTTCGGGGAGCATAAAAAATATTCAACCCAACATATCCGTGAAAGTTGCATCCACCAGCAACAACAGCACGTGAAAATAAAAGGCACGAGCTGACAAGAAAGCACGGCCTGATGAGAATATAAGCCATATACATATTGTTAAACGGGAGGCTTCTTTATATCCCTAGAGTGTGTAAGCACTCCACCATTGAATGATAGTGGGGTTGGAGGAAAATAATTTGTTTTGAGTTAGGATCATGCATTGGCTTGAGATAACCCAATTTAGAGGGTCGGGTATAAAAGCCAAGGCTGCTACGGGCCGGGTCCGGCCTAGCCGCCGAGCCAAAAATGCCGATCCAAAGATTTAATACTTTGTCTCTTGTCACAATGAAGATATATATTGTAGTCAGTTTGGTATAAAATTATTATGAACAACATATTTGATAACTGCACGAAGGTTCATCTCTCTATATTGTTTTATTTTCATGTAATAACTATTTTTCCGAAATCGAGGGGTATAAAAGCCAAGGCCGGGAAAAATGGAAATATTTCTTAATTTCTTACGATTTTATTGGTTAAAGAAATTCTTTTTGCCCTGATGATATTTAAATTTGATTATTATTATCATGTGCAGGCGCGTAGCCAGGTGGAAGCCCGGAAGCCCGGGCTTCAACAATATTTTGCCAAGTATGCCTTTACATAAGAATTTACAAAAAAAAATAAGTAACATTTTCAGAGGCACCTGGGACTACATCATGAAACCTGAATAAACTCCATGCAGTATATAATTGAAAATGGCTATTGTCAGAGAGGATTCTAGGGTGTTTCGAGTTTGCAGTTTATCTTGAAGTGTCGGGAATCTTTAGTGTACAATATTTGTCTGCACTGCATGATTACAGCAACATTTTAATGAAATGACCTTTAGAATAACCACATGAAATAAATTCCTCAAAGTGTATTTTTTGTAATTAGCCCTCAATCCAGCAGGTCCTTAGTCTGCTTTATATACAGTCCATTTATATCATGAACATGCTCATTGTGTCATCATTGTGTCAATGATAATAAGAAAGTCCAAGAAACAGCCACAGTCAAAGAACACAGCTCATCTCATGTATCAGGAGGAAGAATGAATATGAAATTAACACTTAAAATTAAAAAATGAAGATACCCATGACCTGCCACAATCAAGGACACAAACCATCCAAGCCAACAACGGGATTGGAGAACACACATTAGAAGGGTGAGCAACAAAATCATTTGAGGGCTGCCTTAAAAGATCTTAGTACCTGACCTCGTTGTGGTTCTGATGCAGCTCATCTAGCTCCGTATCGTGGCGCCCTTCTTCATAAATGAACCACCAAACCACAAAACTTAACAGCAAACAACCAACTCCTTCCCCATAACAGGGGATCATATTGCCACAACCAACTACTCCAACAACTTAGATGCATGAAACCACAAAAGTAAACCACAAAAAGGCCATAATCAGAGTGTTGGCTTTATTGAAGTGTGACTTCCATACAAGCGTAAAAGTAACCGAAAAATTCAAACAAATTGATGAAAAAGTCGGATAAGAGATAAGCAAAACTACCCCTGCAGATGACACCAGTGGCCACCAAATCGTATTAAAATTTCAAAATTTTCCTGGGGGAGCCCCCCCAGACCCCACCAATGAAAGGGGGGTTACCCCCCTCTCCTGCTCTCCCCCACTCATGCCTTCAGCACTCGAGACCCACGCCTTCAGCGTGGGCTTCAAATACAGCATTTGCCTGGCTACGCCCATGATGCGTACATAGAAAATATAATAAACGTATCAAAATCACCTTAAATGATCAAATTTCTTATTTTCTAATGGTTTCTATTTTTAGATTAACTAACTTTACTAAGGGAAACGACCGAATTGTACCGAAAAGGAAAAAAAGTACTGTTACTGCTAACTGGAATTAAAGAAATAAAAAAATTGAGTGTTTTATTCGTTAACATGTGTGTGTATATTAAAATGATAAACAAAAAAATAGTATTTGTTATTTTCTTTAATTCCAGCCAGCAGTAAACAAAACTTGCTGCTCTTTCGGTCCTTTTCGTTGTTTTCTTTAATTAAGTCAATCTAAAAATAGAAACAATTAGAAAATAAGAAAATTGAAAATTTAAGGTATTCTTATATGTTTGCTATATTTTTCGAGAGACAAATGATGACAATAATCAAATTCAAATATTTTCAGGACAAAAAGAAGTATTTAAACCTGTAAACTTGCAAGAAATTAAGAAATATTATCATTTTTCCCGGCCTTGGTTTTTATATCCCTCGATTTCAGAAAAACAGTTATTACAAGAAAATTAAACAATGTAGAGAGATAAACTTTCGTGCAGTTATCAAATATGTTATTTATTATAATTTGATACCCAACTGACTACAATTTATATCTTAATTATAACAAGAGACAAAATATAGGAGCTTTTTTCGTGACGTACTTCCGGTTCAAAAATTAGAACAGGGAAAGCCCTGGCTGTCAACTGCCGTATTGCTTCAAGGCAGTGGGACAGATAAAGAGTGAATTACAGCCTAAAACAGTGGAATTCTGTTTTGGGGCGAATTCTAAAGTATGATAATGGCAGAAACAATTGATATGCTGCCAGGTGTGAAATTTTGCATTAGGAAAACCTGCCTATACAAATACATTATCAATTTTTCGGCCAAGAAAAAAAATGGAAATTTTAAGATGAAAAATTGTGATATTTTTCTTATTTCTGCTCAAAACATAGATTTCGGGGACTGGATAGAACCACCTCAACAGGGTCCTGTCTCTCTCTGAGTGGCAATGGCCTACATGTTGCTCTCTCTCTCTCATCATACCAACAATTAGCGAAGGTAGGTAAATGTAAATTAGAGTTTGTCGTTAAATAACTCCACGTCAACCAACACAGCCCCCGCCCATCCGGGCTTGAAGAAATATATGGGCTGCATAAGGCTTCCACACAGAGCTGATTTTTGTTTGTTTGATTTGAGGTTTAACATCCCTGTCAACACTGTTAAGGTCATTTTGGAGACGTTGCTTCCAATTTTGTGGGACTTTTACTCACACAGAGCTGAATACCCGCACACGAGTACTGGTAAACTGCTTAGAGGATCTGAGCCTGCCCTGGCCAAGCGGTGCGCACCAGTCTGACTGCCCAAGCTTATAAACCCTATTGGTTTCATTGGGCGACAGGGCTTGAGATGTCATTTCATCTCAATGTCGGGTGAGTTAGTGTTTGAGTTTTACGTCCCACCAACAGCCAAGGTCATACGGAGACGGGACCTCTGTTTTAAAGACTCATCCGAAAGTCTGGAGAAGCCTGGGATCGATCCAGCGATCCCTGGTTTACAAGGCGAGTAGCGTAACCACTGCACCACGGAGGCTTCTCTCAATGTCGGGTAAAAGTCCCACCAAATTGGAAGCAACGAAATGACCTTTAAAGTGTTGACATGGATGTTAAATCTCAAATCAAACAAAACAAACATCCGGGTTTGAAGAAATAGATGGGCTGCACTATGCTTCCACGCAGAGCTGAAACCGACCGCACACGAGTACTGGTAAACCGCTTAGAGGACAAAGTGGTGCGAGTCGGACTATCCATGCTTATAAACCCTATTGGTTTCATTGGGCGACAGGGCTAAAGATGTCATTTCATCTCAATGTCGGGTAAAAGTCCCACCAAATTGGAAGCAACATCTCCAATATGACCTATAGATACAGTGTTGACGGGGACATTAAACCTCAAATCAAGCAAAACAAGCAAACAAACGTCAACCAATATGTAGCGTGTCAACAACCTCGTGTCTACATCAAACCAACATCAAAGCGATGCACTGAATTTGACTTTGCAACGTCGATGAAACATCAGAACGTTGCGTTGACAATAAAACGACATTGCTTAATAAGATGTCATTTGCCCAGTGCTCGACCCATCAAGACTCAGTGGGATTGGAACATCAAATTCAAAACAAACGTAGAACACCCTTTCAGTGCATAAGAAATTAAGAATGAAACACTCCTTTGCAAGTGCAAGATTTTACATTAAAATCTGATAGATTTGTAGATTTATTCAACCTGCCCAGCCCTTACATTAACCCATTTTGTACCGGAAACCCCAAAACAGGCACCCTGGCAAACACTATTTGCAAAATGTTTCGCCATTTTCCAAATAAATTTTGAAGAAAACACAACCTGACATCCCTAAATTTAACAAGAGCACCGCATGCGGGTGCCAACGCTCGTCTGCAGTTTCTTTTAGAAAACCAAAGTTCTAAGTCAAACAAGAGCAATCAAATTGCAAGATGGAGTTATAAAACTTGTAGGGAATGTAGCTCTTGTGATGGTGAGTATGTGTATGAAGTTTCATGAAGGTAGGCCAAATACTTTTGGAAATATGGTCAAGGTTAAGGTTTTCGGTTAAGGACGACGCTAGACGACAACGAAGACGCCGGAGTGATGACAAAAGCTCGAAAGTTTTTTTTTCAAAAAACAGACGAGCTAAAAATGGACTCCTGCTATATATAAGGAGGAAGATTCCATTTGGTACAAAAAAGGTTAATGGGTTATTAGCTTAGCTGTACAATATCTTCTTGGATACAGGGATCAGTCATACCTCTCTCATCTCAAAGGTCACGTGACACCGAAGTGGGTTGGAGTGGGTATCGATGGCATGACGTCGGGCCAACATGACTCGACGCCTGTCTGTCAGTCCACTGATTAGTTTTTTTTTGACTGTCATTAAGTTTATTTGTCTGTCTTACTGTCCGTCCATTCGTCTGTTAGTCATTTAGTCAGTCAGTCTGTCTGTCTACTGTCAATTTGTCAGTCAAATCTCTCTCCCTCCCTCCCCCCTCGCTCTCCCTCACTCATCTCAACGGTCATGTGACATTGAAGTGAGTTGTATGTCGACGGCATGACAGCTAGCCAACGTTAGTTCAAATGTATTTTATTGCATCAGTACATGACAAAACATGCATGCAATGGGGTTGGCTCACAAGTTCTCACAACATTAGTTATGATCCTTCCCCTACTTAGTAACAATTGTAACATCACCAAAATTACAGTCACGTGACAATGACAAACACATAAATTATTAACATTTATACTTTAGCAGTATTTGGTAAAATAAACGTAAAATAAATAAATAAATAAAAATAAAGCGGTTTACAATAACTAGTAATCATTCGAGCAAACATTGACTCAACGCCCGTCCCCCGCCGTCTGTCAGTCCACTGATTAGATTTTTATATCCACTGTCAGTATGTTTCTTTGTCTGTCTAACTGGCCGTCTGTTTGCCTGTTAGTCAGTCATTCAGTCAGTCGGTCTGTTGCCTGTCTCTCTACTGTCAGTTTGTCAGTCAAATCTCTCTTCTCTTCTCAGTTTTCTCAAGAGAGAGAGAGAGAGATAGATCTTAGTTCTGTCCGTATGTGGTAGCTGTACTTGGATAGCGAATAAAACGAAATGTTAGGCAAAAACTTATTTTGTAAGTAAGCTTTCATGATTAACGGTGTCTCAAGCCATTGACATGGGTCATTCACAAAGAGATTTTTGTCAATTAAAAATGGATCCAGGATAAATGAATATCTATCTATCTATCTATCTATCTATCTATCTATCTATCTATCTATCTATCTATCTATCTATCTATCTATCTATCTATCTATCTATCTATCTCTATCTATCTCTTCGGATCGGCGTTTTTGACTCGGCCCAGCCTTGGCTTTTATACCCGACCAATTTAGAGTTCAAGACCATGTCCATATTTATAGATATTGTTAAACTGGAGCTATCGGTAGAAAATTGATATTTTCTGAGGTTTCTAATTTTGAGGTTTATTGATATACAGACAGTGTATTCAAGGTTTAAGGCTCAAGTGCCAGTGGGCAGGGGTTCGTAGAAATACCAGAACACACCAAACACCGGAACACACGTGAATTTTTTCTTTTTCTTTTATTAGAAATGTTATTTTTGACTTATTTGCATTGTTTTATTGTGTATGGTCTTGTTGAAAACATTTCTGACTTAAAAAGCATACATTAATTTAATTAATCTTAATTAATCTTAGTTCAGTGTTTATCAAATGTGTTCCGGTCCTGTGGGTCTGAATATATACAAGTAATTATACTGAGCAGTTTATGTTTAGAATTGCTCTCTCTGATATAACTCATTTGATGACCAAAATACAGTTTGACAATTCTTCTAGGCACCAAAAAAAAAAAAAAAAAAAAGATTGACATTTCCAGCATAGTGTCAGAAGAAAAACATAAACTGTCAAAAACGTTAGCTCGGAAAAATTTTATTGTTTTTTATTATATCAGATTTTTACCAAGTTTGCTAAGTGGCAACTCTGTGTCATTTTATTGTTTTTTATTATAATTTCTGGCCTAGTCAACAGCATAGATCATTCCGGTCCATACTGCATTGGTTTCTTGGTTTCATTCTTAGCAGAGAATGAAATATGACAAATGGTATTAATGAAATACATAACAAACCATGTTTTAATATTGCACAGTTTTATTTCAAAATTCATCAATTCATTGTTTCTGGATATTGACCATGAAATAGATACTATTAATTTTTTGTTTGTTTGATTTGAGGTTTAACGTCCCCGTCAACACTGTAAAGGTCATTTTGGAGACGTTGCTTCCAATTTTTTGTGGGACTTTCACCCGACATTGAGATGAAATGACATCTCAAGCCCTGTCGCCCAATGAAACCAATAGGGTCCATTAGCATGGACGCGGTTCCTGGACAGGCTTAGATCCTCTAAGCGGTTTACCAGTACTAGTGCGGGCCGGATTCAGCTCTGCGTGGAAGCATCATGCAGCCCATATATTTCTTCAAGCCCCTATGGGCGGGGGCTTGGCGGGATACTATTATTACCCAACCTACTATATAAGAAGTTATTAAGCATTTTCGACTATCTAACACCTTTTCGCATGAAATCGGATTGAACCGGTTTTCAGAGAACTATCACACGGAGCACTGAACTATTGCCCGGTGCAGATAGTTTTAACTATCTCATGGTCACGTGATCACCTAGCAACTTGACAAGTAGTAATTGCTTATTGTGATCAAAATAACTCTTTATACGAGTTGGGTAATAAAACAACTATTTCATACCTCCAAGGGCGACAGTCAAAACTATCAGCCCCTCGGTGCTGTGGAGCACCTGATGAACTATGAGCACCTCGGGGCTGATAGTTTTGACTGCCGCCCAAAAAGGTATGAAATAGTTGTATACTACCATTGTCTCTCTCCATTTCGCTGATTCAAGAAGGGCAGTTTTTTTTTCTTACTGTACGGGTAACCAGTTTGTAAAAGCCTGGCAATGAAAAGTGTGGATGCTCCGATTTGACCAAAATAATATGGACTGGGCCGTTAAACTCCAACACAAAGAACCAAACAGATTACAACAAAATATCCATGAAATTATTATCATTATAACAGACCTATATATTACTGATCCCCTTTAACCCCACATTTTTGTAGTAAAATGGAGTTAACTGGGGTATTTTTTTTCTGCTCAAAAATATAGATTGTGGGTACTCGTTAGAACGACCTCAAGGATGAGGATGCGGTTCTAACGAATACTCACAATCTGTGTTTGAATTAGAAATTTTAAAATTATCAGATTTTTTTATTCTGAAAATTTTCATTCTTTATTTTAAACTGAGGTACACATTTTATTTATTTCTGCTAAAAACATAGATTGTGGGTAGTCGTTAGAAGTGCCTCAACGAGGCGGTACTAATGAATAATCACAATCTATGTTAGTATCAGAAATAATGAAAATTTTCAGATTTTTTTAATCTGAAATTTTTCATTCTTTTTTTTTTTCACTAAATTTATAAAGGCATGTTTTTTTTTTTCTCAAAGATCTTGGTATAGTTTTTTTTACTATTGTCTGATTATTGAGTTATCGATTAGTTTATACAGCACAGAATTTAATTTAAATTTTATGACCTAAAATCTCAAGCGAAGGAAAAAATTAGGACCAACTAAAATCTCAAGCGAAGGAATAAAATAGGATTTGGACAGGTACGGACATATAACGAAAAGAGCGGACATCATGCAGTCTGATCATTATCTTGCTTCACGATTAACGGAAGCGTGTTTATGAGCGCGTGCAGTTACTACTGCATTATACACTAATCCCCAGGTAGCAAACAGGTAACTGGCGGAGCTCAATGGGATTATACGGTTTGTTAATCGTAACTATGTTGATTAGATCACTGATGTCATTTCTTGAGTACATCGACTCAACCAATGTCAGAAAGGCCTTTCTTTTTTATCAAAGACGATTGTAGATAAAAAAATAACAAACACAAAAGTTTTCTTTCACAGAACAAGATGGCATTTGGTTTGTTTGGCGATTCATATATCAAGAGGCTGTATAAGTTCTGCGATGGCGATCGGGGTTTAATGCAAACAAAAACTATAATTGGAGCCCCCGCCCATCGGGGCTTGGGGACATTGGCAGATGTGCAAGTCGGGCCATCCTAACGGTCCTTGCATATAAAACTTTGGTTTCTTTGACCGGTAGGGCTTGAGAAATCATCTCATGTGAGTGTAGGTAAAAATCACCCAGAATTGAAAGAAACGTCTCCAAAATGACACATAAAGTGTTCTGAATCAGTGTTGATGGGACGTTAATCCTCCAATAAAAATGAAATAACATAACTAATTACCACCGTAACAGTTATTCTAGGTTTAAATAACATTTTTTGATGTTTAATGTATTTCTTATTACTTTCTTATGCCTAAAGCATCATGACAAAAATATACCGGATCACATTGCAATAGATTATTTGATGCATAACTGGGCTAGGGTTTATAAAGTATGTTTTTGTGTTACATTTGGTCAATATAAAGCATATCAAATGTATATTATAGTATATTCCCCCAAAAAAACATTTATTAAGCCAAGTAAAAAAGGTTTTTTTTGAGTGTGTTCCGGTAATTACCAGTGTGTTCCGGTGTTTTGGTGTGTTCCGGTATTTCTACGAACCGAGTGGGCAGCAGTGATAAAATTTTGGTGTCTGAACAAGCTCCATTGGCATAATTTGCAGGGAGTGGACAGTCGTTCGGATTGGGATGTTAAATGGAGGCCCCTGTACAGGGAGAACCATCCCCTGTGCAGGTTAAAAAACCCTACCAGTATCAGAATTATTTTTATCTTTACTGGTGACACGTCCTTAGACAAACCTTCACCATAATTACACTAGTAATGTCATAGTGCACCGTCCTTTGGATCGGGACGTGAACTGGAGGCCCCCTGTGCAGGGAGAACCATCCCCTGTGCAGGTTAAAGATCCCTACCGTATATACATGATTACTGTGTAGGCTTTCATCCTGCAAAACCTGGAGTGTATTTAATATACACCTGCGGTAATGGTCAAATGTGACCGATGCAGTATCAGAAACTGGAGTGTAATATACACACTTGCCTAGAATGCCCACGAGGGCGTATGGCAGTATAGAAAGAAAGATAAAAAAAAGAACTATCCAGTGACAAAAATGACACTTCATAGTTTGTGGAGCAAATGTGTTGACAAATCTAAATTTGACAGATGTAAACAAATATTGATTTCAAAGGTGGGTGGGGTGTAATCTACCGCAAGTTTAACTGGCTCAGCTCTGTCAGTCTAACAACGAATGACAATTAGAGTATATCAGGCAATGAGTATGATCCTCAGTCTTATGTAGTACATAGTCAAACAGGTGCCGAAGCTTGATGAAATATGTTTAAAATGAATAAACATACTTGGCTACTTTTCTTTTCGCCCAACAAAATAAATTCTCGTCCCTTATCTCAAAGTCTCATGATGTACGAGATTTTGGCATAACGCGTTACTTTATGTCCGTTCATTTTCGCAACTGACAACAAGAGCAGAGTGGCGCAGTGGAAGCGTGCTGGGCCCATAACCCAGAGGTCCGAGGATCGAAACCTCGCTCTGCTACATTTTTTTTTTTCTTTTTGGATTCTTTTAATACAGATAATAAGATTTTTTTAAGGTAATCATTTTTCCCCATGTTCCTAAGAGGTGCAAAATTAAGACGGAGCGATACAGTACACATCTGGCTAATATAACAGCAACTGTCAGTTCAAATTTAATCTGTAAATTTCCAGCTTCACGCCTTGCAATAATAGCCAATTTGTCTCCAGTAAATGATAACAAACAAGTTCTCACGCTATTATCCCATTTAGTACCAGAAACCCCAAAACGGGTACCCTGCCAAACAGTGCAGGCCCAGATCAGACGCTGCAAAACGCGGCGTCTGATCAGGGCCTACACTGATTGCAAAAAGTTAAGCCATTTCAAGAAAAAACATTTGAAGAAAACACAACCTGACACCCCTAAAATTTTGAAAAAGGACTCCTGCTATATTATCTAAGGAGGAAGATTCCATTTGGTACGAAAAGGGTTAAATTAACCAGTTACAAACTGAGTGTTTTATCTTTATGTTCTTTTTTGTTTGTTTTTTGGCTTCCTTATCTGTAGGGATTTCCCAGTTAGTCAAAATCATCACGAAACGAACACCCCCTTACACCCCACTTTGTATATATATACAAAACTGGGGGTTACGGTGGGTAAACATTATTGTTCTTATTTTTACTCCAAGACATAGGTTGTGGGTACTCATTAGAACCGCCTCAATGAGGCGGTTCTAACGAGCACCCATAACCTATGTTTGCAGTATAAATAAGAAAAAATGTCACGGATTTTCATCAAAACGTAGCCATTTTGGAGACGTGATAAAATGCACTATGGCGCACGAGTACGTTATCATAATGACGTTCAGAAATAAACCGGGGTATCACCAATCTAAATGGCGATTTACGCAGTGAAAACGCGTTCGGTACAATCAGAATGCAGCGTCGTCGATGTCTATCTATAAAGCGGTTCAGGATATCTATTTATAAAGCGTTTCCAAGTCCTGTGTGGCACGGGATAATTAACCGACAGAAAACAATTAAATATTCCATCTTTATATGCAAAATATCCTACAGATGAATAATAAATAAATAAATTTGTTTCTGCACATTGCTGCATTTATTAAGTAAAGGAATATTCGTATTGAGTGTTTGGAACAGTTACAGTATTGAGTGATGCACTGAGCAGGGGCTGCATAGCTCTGCCTTGAGTGATGCACTGAGTTGGGGCTGCATAGCTCTGCCGTTGGAGAAATGATGATGATGAGGAGGATTATGATGCTGATGATCTTATCCTATAGCTAGCTTTTATATTTCACACCTTTCAAATAAAAACCAGGGTAGCACATTCGGCAATATGGCTTATCTTCAAAGTTATTTTATTTTACTATTTCAATATGATAACATACCCATGTGGCATAGTGAATTCTTTCCTATCTCAAAAATGGCTACTTTTATGATGAAATATTGTAATATTTTTCTTAATTATACTTCTAACATAGGCTGTGGGTACTCGTTAGAATCGCCTCAATGAGGCGGTTCTAACGAGTACCTATAACCATTGTCTTGGAGCAGATATGACAAAATAATGTTTACCCTTTACCCCCCCCCCCCCCCCCACGTAAACCCCAGTTTTCTCTATATAAAGTGAGATTTAGAGAGGTGTTCAATACACAGGCTTGTTATCGTAATGAAGTACTATCAATCAGTTATCTTACTTATAATATGAGATATCTTATGTAAGATTACCCGATATATTTGATATCTTATAAACATGATATCTAAGATATCTTAATTGACATATTAGATGTCTTATCTAGCAAATAAGATACCTTAATTGGCATATAAAATATCTAATATATCAGATAATCTTATATCTTAAATAAGATATCTGAATTAATTAATATCTGATTAATTTAGATATATAAGATATCTTATATAGATATCTTAAAAAAGATATCTATTATAGTATATGGCAAGCCATTTGACTTTTCATTCTATCAATCAAAAACTTACTGAATAAATCAGATATCTAAGATTATCTGATATATTAGATAGCTTACATAATTTAGATATATGACATTTGAGGTATCTCATATAACATATCTTATATGCTATATAATATATCGTAATTGGCATATTAGATTTCTCCTATAGCAAGTAAGATATCTTAATTGACATATAATTTATCTAATATATCATATTAATAAATATCTGATTAATTTAAATATGTAAGATATCTAATATAGTATATCAGACATCTTAGATGCTCAAGAAGATATATATCAGATATCTAATGTTTATATTAGATATCTGATATATTTGACTAAATCAGATATCTTATTAATTTAGATATCTTACATGTTGATATAACTTATATCTTATTTCCATATGCATGTATAAGATATCTTATTCCCTAAATCAGATACATTATTGAACATATAAGATATCTAATATCATATATAAGATATCTTATTTTAATTTCAATACAAGATATACGTATATTATCAAAGATATTCATATTCAATGAACTGAATTACATGTCTCTTATTCATATTTAATAACTGATTTACCATTTAAGATATGATTTTAATCTAAAGAAAACTTTACTTACAACAATATGCAGATGATATTTTCAAATACATATATATTTTTAATGGCTTGACAATACACGTGAATTGTCTGCTAGTGTAATGTAAAGCTGCATTTTCTTTGAAAATAATATAGAGATTGAATAAATGAGTGTTTGAGTTTTACGCCTCACCAACAGGTCATACGGAGACGGGATCTAGGGTTAAAGACTCATCCGATAGCTCGGAGAAGCCCGGGATCGATCCTTGGAGCCCTGGTTGACAAGGCGTGTAGCATGTTACCACTAAAACATGGAGGCTACTATTAATATAAAACTTGAAATAACATAGACCTTGAAATTGTGTCTTTTATAAAATGTCCATGAGTCTGGTATCTAACATCTTTAACCCTTATCATGCTGTTCACGACAACCCCTATCTTTGCAAACAGTGTAGATCCAGATCAGATGGCTTCTGTATCTACACTATTTGGCATTCAGTTTATGAATTTGTAGCAATAAATTACATCAAGTAATTTGATTGGTTGATAGACAGAAATGGGTGTGGCTTGAATGAATATTCAGCAAGAGAAGGGTTAATAGGGAATGCCCGATAATGCAGGTCAGAATCTGCTGTAATTTATTGAATATAATCCTGACTACAAGCTGAAACAGTGATTACAGCAGCCACAAAGGATGCTGTATGATCTGGAAAAATGTATTGCATACCTCACCTTAAAAGACCCGTTGTGGAGGAGAACTGCTCTAGAGGCCATACATAACAAAATATTTGGATTACTTTGTCCATATTTTCCTTGCGTTAATCTAAGCACAGATTTTAGGTACTCATTAGAACTGTCTACGCAGGTCTAACTCATCAGGAAAGGATAACATACTTGTGTCACACTGTCACTTCTTTCATGGCTGCAAAAATGATATTTATCTGATGACATTTTTTTTTCAGATTTCTGCATCAAATATAGATTGTGGGTGCGTTACGTTACGTTAAAGTAACCTTGAGGCGGTTCTCACCGGTGCTTACAATATAATGTTTTTGTAATATGCCTAATATGGTACCCCTGTAAACCCAAATTTTCTCTACAGAAAGTTGTGTTTACAGGTGTATTAATTTCACGAAGTTGTTAACTTGCTACAATCCATGTTTTTAAGTATTAAGCAGTAAAAATAAAGTATATTTTCGCCCCAGCAAACTCCTAATTTCACATAAAAATGGAATTAAGAAGGGCATGGACATCTTTATGTGATAACTACTGCAAGAAGTTTTCACAATTTCTGCCGTTAATCAAAACTGATTGTCGGCCTCGGTAGCTCAGTACTGAGTCAGTAGGATGGGCGTCAGACTGGTGTTCACTGATCAGGAGGGCGCGGTTTCGATACCTTCCAGGGTCGGCAACATTCTTTTGTGGAGATTGAAATGTTTTCTAAGGTCATTCTCTCCCTTCCGATGATTCAAGAAGGATAGTTGTCAGTTTCTGGCGAAAGAATGGGTACCCAGACAAACAGTGCAGGTCCAGATTAGAGGCCGTATCATGCGGCATCTGAGCAGGGCCTACACTATTTGCAAAAAGTTCAGCCATTTTCCAAATCAATTCAGAAGAAAACACAACCTGACACCCCTAAATTTTGAAATGGACTCCTGCTATATATAAGGAGGAAGATTCCATTTGGTACGAAAAGGGTTAATGCACTTGTTATTCCAGCATAAATGCATATGGGACTTTTTTGGGGGAGGAGGGATGGGTGGTGGTGGTGGTGATGGTGATGGTGGTGGTGTTGGTGTGTGTGTGTGTGTGTGTGTGTGTGTGTGGGGGGGGGGTGATGGTGGTTGGTTTCAGAACCCTTTCAAGTATAATTTTTGTAGATAAATGGTATTGATATTGAACTTTATAATGGAATGCAGGGTGTTGTAGCATATTATCAAGTTAAGTTTCATAATTGCCTTATTTTGAATGAAGTGACAGTAAAACTAGTTGGGAGCTACGGTGTTCAACTTAGAACAGATTCTGTATGTACATAGGTAGGATTTCATCATTAAATGTTAATATGCATTGAATTCATGATAAGCTTTTTAGTTCACCAGTGTAGGCCACCGCCCATTGGGGCTTGAAGAAATAAATGGGCTGCATGATGCTTCCATGCAGAGCTGAATTCGACCGCACACGAGTACTGGTAAACCGCTTAGAGGATCTAAACCTGCCCAGGCAAAGCGGTGGGAGTCTATAAGCCCTATCGGTTTCATTGGGCGAGAGGGCTTTAGATGTTATTTCATCTCAATGTCGGGTAAATGCCCCACAAAATTGGAAGCGACGTCTCCAAAATGACATTTATAGTGTTGACGGGGACGTTAAACATCAAATCAAACAAAAGTAACCAGTGCCGAAGTATAGTATGTGGTATAAGCAGTGGTCTGCCGTTTGTTGGCGTCGGCGTCAAATTATTAATACATTGCCCATGGCAATTAAATCTAAATTCTTTGTACAGCCTCCACTGAATGGAGGAAAGATAGTTAGTTTGATCTTGGTCACATAACCAAGATGGTTGCCATGCCCATATATGGTAAAAATCTTCTTAGGAACCAAATGGCAAATGATCTTCAGACTTGGTATACAGCATTGGGGACTCAGGCCCTACTGTGTTTGCTCAAATGATGATCTTTTGTTAACCTTAACCTACTTTAGGTTAAGGTCAAGTTGGTCAATTAGAAAACTGGAAAAAAGGTAAAACGGCGTTTTTTTCTGATTCTATTGTAGAATTAATTCTTGCAATCAGCTGAATGGAAATTTATTAATTCTAATGATCAAGGTAATTTACTAAAATTTGTCCTGGATAGCTCAGTTTCAGTACTTTTAGCTTCTTCTCCGGCAGATTCAAAGCGAATAACATGCAAAGTTTCTACTGGATGACCGAGGCAATATAAAGTATTTATGAAATTGATGGCCAAGATTGTACATACACACATACATACATGTGCATGCAAACACATACATGCATGTACACATGCACACACATGCATGCGTAAGTGAAAAAATATTGAAAGGGACGTAAAACCAAAACCAAAAAACACACACACTAATGCATTAATGCACACACACACATGCATGCATGCATCTATGCACTCATGCATGCATGCAAACACACACTATCACATGTGAGCCGCCAGGTTCTGCAACAGAAGGTCAGGTGGCTTTTCTCCAGTGACTCCGGTTTTCGCCCACCTCTGATTAACGATAGGCTCGATATGAGTTAAATAATCTTGCAAGGACGGTAAAACCGAAACCAAAAATACACACTAATGCATAAATGCACACTCACATGCATGCATTCATGCATGCAAGCACACATACATACACACTCATGCAGGCATGACACATGCATGCATTTACTCACACACACACACACACACACACACACACACACACACACACACACACACACACACACACACACACACACATGTATGTACACATGCAGACACACACTAACTTGCATGCACACATTCATATATGCACTCATGCATGCATGCACACATACATGTGCATGCAGCCATGCATGCATGTACACACACATAAATAAATACAATCACTCACACGTGTGCATGCAAGCACACATGCATGCACACATACACTCATTCATGATGCATGCAACTCACATACATACATGCACATGCATGTGCATGCACTTCTCATGCATGCGTGCATGCACACACTTATACATAAATGCACTCATGCATGCATACATGCAAGCTCACATGCACTCATGCAGCATGCACACACATGTATGTACACACACATAAATCTATGCACACATGCATTCTCATGCACTCACACATTTATGCATAGACACACACACATGCATGCACACACACACATGCATTCGGTTATGGCCCTGGGAAAATTGGGTATTTAGGGGCCAGCATATGGTTGGGGGCATTGTGTCTTACAAACACCATTTCTAGTTATCTTCTCTACTTAACCCGTTGAGCTGATGATGATGATTTCGTGTATAACGACGCGTCAACCCTCTTTGTGGGTCATACGCGTCAAGCGGTTAATGACTCGGCATGAACAATTATGAGTATACTAAAAGTAAAAATGTCAGTATGATATGTATAAAAATTTGAAACTGTTAAATTTTATGAAAAAAGTCCAATTTCTTTTAAGAATAAAATAATATTATCAACAGATATATTTTGAAACAACTGTCGCAAAGTGTCAGCTTTGAAGTATATGTTACGGGAGGGCGAAAAGTCAACACAGTCAATTAAGATATGTTTTACAGTGAAAGGCTGATCACAGCTTACACAAGTAAATTGACCATCGCCATTTAAAATATAAGAATGAGTAACTCTAGTATGGCCAATGCGTAATCGTGTTAATACGACATCCTCTTTCCTGGAAAACTATGGAGGAGAGCATTTTTTTCCGACGCCAGGTTTAATGGCATGAAGTTTGTTATCTATTTCACGATCCCATTTGCATTGCCATTCCGACAAGATGTATCTGTTGATAAATGGTTTAAAATTATTAAAAGGAATTTATAAAATAGACGGTGATGATGATGATTTCGTGTTTAACGGCGCGTCAACCCTCTTTGTGGGTCATAAGCGTCAAGCGGTTAATGGTTAAACGGCATGAAGAATTATGAGGATATTAAAAGGAAAAAGGTAAGTATGATATTAATAAAAAACTGAAACAGTTAAGTAGAAGTAAAACAAAGATCAGGAATTGATACAATTAACTTACTCCATCCATAAAAGACACCAAAGGGAAAGAAATACAAACACCAAGCGACCAGACCATAATGGAAACCTAAACAAAGGAAGGCCATATGGACAGTTACTTTCCCACAAAATGGCCATATGGCCATCCAAAATTAAAAGACACAAGTGATACACACAGTAAGTAACAAACAACAACATAAATAAATCGCCACAGAAGAGCCGCGCTGGAACGGTCAGTGGAAGATTTCCACCGGGGGGCCCAAATCGACCCCACGCGGGGTGATGAAAAAGTCCAATATCTTTTAAGAATAAAATAATATTATCAACAGGTACATCTTGAAACAATTGTTGCAAAGTGTCAGCTTTGAAGTATAAGTCACGGGACTGTGAAAAGTCTACACATTCAATTAAGATATGTTTAACAGTGAATGGCTGATCACATCCTACACAAGAAGGCTGATCATCACCATTCAAAATATAAGAATGAGTAACTCTAGTATGGCCAATGCGCAGTCGTGTTAATACTACATCCTCTTTCCTGGAAAACTGTGGAGGAGAGCATTTTGTTCCAACGACAGGTTTAATTGTATGGAGTTTGTTATTTATTATACGGTCCCATTCGCCTTGCCATTCCGACAAGATAAATGGTTTAAAATTATTAAAAGGAATTTTAAAAACAGACGGATCAAGATTGAGCGATTCCTTTGCTTTCTTGTCAGCACACTCATTGCCGACAATGCCAATATGGCTCGGAAGCCAACAAAACAAGATTTGATGTGTTTTAGAGATTTCATGATGTTTTTCGATCAATTTTTGTATTTGAGGATTTTTAGATGATGAATGGTCAAAAGCCTTAAGCACAGAAAGTGAATCAGAAAATATAATTGCTTTTTGAAATGATGAAGAACTGATAAAATCTAAAGCTAGGTCTATTGCTTTGGCTTCAGCTGTAAAAATAGATGAACCACCTGGAAGGCGCAAGGTTTGGTGCGTATCTTTAGAAACATACGCACAACCAACTTTATCTCCTTCTTTGGAACCATCAGTATAGACTTGCTGGTAATCACTGTAACGTGACTGTAGTGCCTGAAAGTTTTGTTTGAGTAGCATTGGATTTGATTCGGATTTTTTACCATCATGTAAGTCAAACAGAAATACAGCAAGATGGAACTTCGGCCGTTTCATGTTTTTGAATATTTTTAAGGTCGATACCTGAATTTTCTAGCAGTGGAAAAATACGTAATCGAAATGTGGGTTTAGTTTCATACTTATCTACAAATTGAGGTGGAAAGGAAATGTTGGATGCCGGGTTAGATGGATTTGCAGCAAGTCTAATAGCATACTGAAGAGAAAGTTTCTCTCTGCGCGAAGTTAAAGGTGGTTCACCTGCTTCTACATAAAGGCTTAATACGGGAGAAGTACGGAAGGTTCCCATAGCCAGACGAAGGCCTTGGTGATGGATATTATCCAAGGATTTTAAATATAACTTTCTGGCAGAACAATAAACAACAAATCCATAATCTAATTTAGATCTTATTAAAGACGGGTAAAGATGTAATAATGTATACCGATCTGCTCACCAACTTGCTAAAACTTTCAAAAGATTCAATGCTTTTGAGCATTTCGCTTTAAGATATTTAATATGGGGAATAAAAGATATTTTTTGATCAATATGACCCCAAGAAATTTTGCTTCTTCAACAACAGGAATTTGTGATCCGTATAAAAACAGGGAAAGATGTTCGTGTTTCTTCCGTAGTTTACAAAAATGAACACACTGCGTTTTCGACTTGGAGAACTTGAAACCATTTTTATCAGTCCATTCTTCTATTATTTTTAAATTTTGTTGTAACTTTCGTTCAATTGTTTTCATATTTTTTGAACGGTAATATATACAAAAATCATCAATCAGTTTTGTCGTCCAAACATCGTACAATATTTTTTTTTTTTATGCTAAATAGTGTAGTTGAAAGAATACTACCCTGTGGGACACCCTGTTCTTGATCATAGAGATCTGACACGGTAGACCCCACACGCACCTGAAACATGCGCTCCCCTAAAAGCTTTCGATAAAACTGGGAAGTTTTCCTCTAAGCCAATATTATGGAGATCTTTCAATATTCCATAACGCCATGTTGTATCATATGCTTTCTCCAAGTCGAAAAAGACAGCTACTACGTGTTCTTTGTTAATAAAAACATATCGTATAAATGTTTCTAGTCTTATTAAATTGTCGTTGGTACTACGTTCCGAACGAAAACCCGATTGATATTCTGAAATGAGGTTGTTGGACTCTAAGTACCAGACTAATCTCTTGTTTATCATTCTCTCCAATGTTTTACACAAACAAATTGTCAAAGCTATCGGACGATAATTTGTAGGTTCTGCATGATCTTTCCCTGATTTCGGAATTGGTACAACTGAAGCTACACGCCAGCTCTCAGGACAGACCCCCGTTTCCAAAATATTATTAAAGATATCTTAAAGTGTTGAAAGAGAACTTTTTGGCAGATGCTTAAGCATCTGATAATGAATTTTATCGGGGCCGGTTGCCGTATCATGTGATTTTAACAAAGGCTTGCTTTTCTTAGTATTTGTGGAGGTCTTTGGAATGCATTGTTCTTATATATAATAATAAGTGTATCTGTGAAATCAGAAACAATGTCAGATGATTCTTTAAAGTGATCAGCTGATAACTTTTCTTCACATAAATTCAGGAATAATTCCAAGTCGGCCTTATTCATTTTCCATTTCTGGTTACAGTCCACATCTGGTTCGTTTACGCTCTGAATTATAACAGGGAAGTGAACACGTCCGCACTGATCATCATGAACAGACCAGTCATAGTTCAAGAAGAGAGATTGGTGACACAAAGAGAGATCTAAAGAGGACAAATGACCTGTCGCAGGGTGAAGGTAAGTATAAGATTTATCATTCATCAAGCAAAGGTCGCTCTTTGCAATAAAATCTTCAACAAGTGCTCCTCTGTTATTGATATCTTTACAGCCCCATAGAATATTGTGACCATTGAAGTCGCCAAATAAAAGATATGGCGATGGAAGTTGACTCAGCAATGAGTCAAGATGTTCGCGCTTTGTGGAAAATGAGGGCGGGATATATAGAGAGCAACTTGTAGTTTCTTTATCTACTTATCCACAAATTGAGGTGGAAATGAAATTTTGGCTGCCGGGTTAGATGGATTAGCAGCAAGTCTAATAGCATACAGAAGAGAAGGTTTCTCTCTGCGCGAAGTTAAAGATGGTTCACCTGCTTCTACATAAAGGCTTAATACGGGAGAAGTACGAAAGACTCCCATAGCCAGACGAAGGCCTTGGTGATGGATAGTAACCAATGATTTTAAATAGGACTTTCTGGCAGAACCTTAAACAAAAGACCCATAATCTAATTTAGATCTTATTAAAGACCGGTAAAGATGTAAGAAAGTATACCGATCTGCTCCCCAACTAGCTTATGAGCTAAAACTTTCAAAAGATTCAAAGCTTTTAAGCATTTCGATTTAAGATATTTAATATGGGGTATAAAAGATATCTTTTGATCAAATATGACCCCAAGAAATTTGGCTTCTTCAACAACAGGAATTTGTGATCCGTATAAAAACAAGGAAGGATGTTCGTGTATCTTTCGTAGCTTACAAAAATGAACACACTGCGTTTTCGACTTGGAGAACTTGAAACCATTTTTATCAGTCCATTCTTCTATTCGTTTTAAATTTTGTTGCAACTTTCGTTCAGTTGTTTTCATATTTTTTGAACGGTAACATATACAGAAATCGTCAACATACAAGAAACAATCTGTTTTGTCGTCCAAACATTGTACAATATTGTTTATTTTGATGTTAAATAGCGTAGCTGAAAGAATACTACCCTGTGGGACACCCTGTTCTTGATCATAGAAATCTGGCACGATAGACCCCACACGCACCTGAAACATGCGCTCCCCTAAAAAGTTTTCAATAAAACTTGGAAGTTTTCCTCTTAAGCCAATGTTATGGAGATCTTTCAATATACCATAACGCCATGTTGTATCATATGCTTTCTCCAAGTCGAAAAAGACAGCTACTACCTGTTCTTTGATAATAAAAGCATCTCGTATAAATGTTTCTAGTCTTATTAAATTGTCATTGGTACTACGTTCCGAACGAAAACCCGATTGATATTCTGAAATGAGGTTGTTGGACTCTAAGTACCAGACTAATCTCTTGTTTATCATTCTCTCCAATGTTTTACACAAACAACTTGTCAAAGCTATCGGACGATAATCTGTAGGTTCTGCATGATCTTTCCCTGGTTTCGGAATTGGTACAACTGAAGCTACACGCCAGCTCTCAGGACAGACCCCCGTTTCCAAAATATTATTAAAGATATCTAAAAGTATTGTAAGAGAACCTTTTGGCAGATGCTTAAGCATCTGATAATGAATTTCATCGGGGCCGGTTGCCGTATCATGTGATTTTTCAATGGCTTCAACGAGTTCGGATAAGTTAAAAGGTGTGTTGTATTCTTCGTGATTAAGGGATTTGAAGTTAAGATTTCTTTTCTCTCGGTCCTTTTTAAAATTTCTAAAAGTGTCAGAATAATTTCGCGATAATGAATTTCTCAAGAATGTGCTCCCAAGAGTATCTGAAATATCTTTTTTTGTTGAAGCTATTGTGTCAAATTCAGTATTTAAATTTGTAAAACTAGAGGACTTTGTTTTTCCTGAAAGTTTTCGTACCATATACCAAACCTTTTTAATGGGGGTTTTGTAGTTCAACTTTGAAACATATTCCCTCCATGACTTTCGTTTTGAAGGTCGGATTGTTCGCCGAGCTTTAGCTCTAAATACATTTACGTCGTTTAGCTTTTCTGAAGTGGGACTTTTGCAGAACTTATTTAGAGCCTGTTTACGCTTTTTAATAGCTTCTTTACAGTCATAATTAAACCAAGGCTTGCTTTTCTTAGTATTTGTGGAGGTCTTTGGAATGCATTGTTCTGATATATTAATAAGTGTATCTGTGAAATCAGATACAATGTCGGATGATTCATTAAAATGATCAACTGATAACTCTTCTTCACATAAATTATGGAATAATTCCCAGTCGGCTTTATTCATTTTCCATTTCTGATTACAGTCCTCATCTGGTTCGTTTACGCTCTCAATTATAACAGGGAAGTGATCACTTCCGCACTGATCATCATGAACAGACCAGTCATAGTTCAAGAAGAGAGATGGGTGACACAAAGAGAGATCTAAAGAAGACAAATGACCTGTCGCAGGGTGAAGGTAAGTATAAGATTTATCATTCATTAAGCAAAGATCGCTCTTTGCAATAAAATCTTCGACAAGTGCTCCTCTGTTATTGATATCTTTACAGCCCCAAAGAATATTGTGACCATTGAAGTTGCCAATTGAAAGATATGGCGATGGAAGTTGACTCAGCAATGAGTCAAGGTGTTCGGGCTTTAAAGAAAATGAGGGTGGGATATATAGAGAGCAACTTGTAGTTTCTTTATCCAGAGAAACCGATACTGCTACAGCTTGTAGGTCTGTTTTTAACTTGATCTCTCTTTGTGGTAAACATGATTTAACGAAAATTGAACTGCCACCAGATGGTCTGTTGCCTTCAAAATAGATAAAGTTATATGTATTGAAACCCCTGACATCTATGTTGTCATCAGTTTTTTAAAAAAAAGTTCTTGCAAACAAAAAACCGATGGGTTTAATAACGAAATAAGTAATAAGAGTTCGTTATAATTTGATTTAAGACCTCGACAATTCCATTGTATTGTTTTGTGTTTAAAATCCATTTTATGAAGAGATTAAGACTAGAAACTATTTTTGAGCTGCAATTGGTGATATAGATCTGCTACCACCAGCTCGTGGTGTTGCTGACCTCGATCTATTATTGCCACTTGGTGATGATGGAGTTTCAGCGAACTCCATATCACTATCACTCAAAGATCCGAATCTGTTCTGAAATTTAATATTGTCTCTTTCCATTTTACGTTGTCTGTCTGTCTGTCTGTCTGTTTTTGACACAATTGATGTTTTTTTTATCGGATCTTCTGACCCCTTATTAGTTCGATCTGAGTCGAGTTTCTCTTTTACGTGCGGCGCTGGCTTCGGTACGGTCGCTGTCGACCGATCCGAAGCAACCTGGATTGCGCCATTTGATAAATTGGTTGAACTTTGTGGTGCTGGAGTGGGTTTACTCCATGCACCAGATTTTTTCAGCGCAGCTATGTATGATTCAGTAGTCTGTGTTGCGGAGCTGGTACATTTTACACCAGCACCCTTTGTGATGCTGGCGAAACTGGTGGATGGTGTTATGTATCGCTCTTCGACAATTTTCCGCGCTTCTGGGAATGTTATCCCCCTTTGTTATTTGACGATGAGTATTTCTTTTTCTTTTTTCCACGCCGGAAAGTCTCGGGAGAAAACAACATGTTTTCCATCACAATTAACGCATTTGGGTTCATTTTTGCAGTTGAGGTGATTATCAACATGCTTTTCTTCACCACAATTAGGACAGAGTTTTTTTCTCTGACATCTGCTTTCGTGATGGCCAAAAGCCTGACAAGAGTAACATCTAAGAGGGTTTTGGATGCATACCTCTACGTTAATGGAAAGATAAGCTACTTTGATTTTCTTGGGTAGAATTGGTGTATTAAAAGTCAACACATAAGTTGCTGTTGGTTTCAGTACATCACTTCTACGCACTTTAATGTTACGAACACCAACAACTCCCTGATCCTTCAAGTTATCGACTATCTCTTCATCTGAACAAGGACGCAGTTCTGGGCTGCGAATCACTCCCTTAGATGAATTGTGCGTGTTATGTAACTTGACTTTAACTTTGAGATCAAAGAGTTTGTTGGTGTTAAGCAGGCTTACCACTTGCTGTTTTCTCTCGACTTCCAAGAAAAGATCACCCGATTTGAGTTGTTTTATACTCTTAGGGTGTCCGGCAATGGTGAGAATACTTTTCTCGATGACAAAGGGGGAAAGGCTAGATACAGTTCGTGTATCGTCAAGAGACGTGACGACCAAGAAACGCGGAACATTGTCAAACTTTGGTTCAGGATACTGCTCGCTCGATTGTTGACTTGACTGCTGACTGGATTTTAGACTGTGTTCATCCGATTCGGATGAATCCTCGTCTTTTTTACGTTTAGGTGCGTTGCGGTTTGGTGCGTTGTTGCGGTTATGTTTTTTTCCATTAGGCATAAAAAAATACTAGTTTCGTCCCAAATGCTCTCCGCCCTCCGTGGAGCCCTACAAGGGAACACCATAATAGAGTGGTTATCCAACTCGCAGGTGTTAGAGAAACACGTGAGATATACTCGTACAAACAAAATGCCTACACGATTGATCCGTTTAGCCACCGCCTTCTAGAGATAAAAAGACAGAAAAGGGTAAGGTAAATGGGCATATGGTTGGTATCAGGAAAGATACAAAAAGAGTTGAAGAGAAAGCAAAGCGGTATCTCTAGGGCTCGGCGTGACCAGCCGATTGACCGTGCCGGACCGCACGGCCACCCGTCTACCCCGAAAGGCCAGGCCAATGAGGCGTGTTGGGCACCTGAAGCACCGCCACCTCAGGTAACCCTCAACCTCCAGGATCCCTTCTTCCGGCTTACAGGACGCCACCCACGGCAAACGGGTGGTACTTCCTTTAGTTCTTCCCAGTGGGCACAGAGACCACAGCAGCAATGTGCCCAGTGGGAATTGAGCCCCCAGGGCCACGGCAAGGCAGGAAGTCTAATACGTGGGGGACCACCTCTACAAACTTGGACGTTAAGTACACCAATGACGCCTTCCGGTCTCAAGTTCTCAACTATCTCTGCAAGGGCGGAGCTCTGGGTTGCGGATAACACCTTTACACGAATCAAGTGTATTATGCAGAGATACTTTAACCTTGAGATCGAAGAGCTTTGTGGTACCAAGCAGGCTTTTCATCTGCTGTTCTCTCTCGACTTCTAATAAAAGGTCACCTGACTTAACCTTTTTTATGCTTTTGGGATGTCCGGCAATGGACATTATGCTCTTTTCTATCACGAATGGGGATACACTTGGCACAGCGCGTGTATCTTAGCATGAGGGCATTACCAAGAAGCGTGGAAAATTAGTTTGCTTTGGTGCTGCAGACTGCTGGCTAGACTGTTGACTAGACTGCTGACTGGGTTCATCCGTTTCGGATGAATCCTCGTCTTTTTTACGTTTGGATGCGTTGCGGTTATGTTTTTTTCCATTAGGCATAAGAAAAAAATTATAGTTTCGTCCCAAGTGCTCTCCGCCCTCCATGGAGCCCTACAAGGGAACACCATAATGGAGTGGTTATCCAACTCGTAGGTGTTAGAGATACACGTGAGATATACTCGTATAAACAAAATGCCTACACGATTGATCCGTTTAGCCACCGCCTTCTAGAGATAAAAAGACAGAAAAGGGTAAGGTTAATGGGCATATGGTTGGTATCAGGAAAGATACAAAAAGTTGAAAAGGAAGCAAAGAGGTATCTCTAGGGCTCGGCGCGACCAGCCGATTGACCGTGCCGGACAGCATGGATACCCATCTACACCAAAAAGCCAGGCCAAAGAGGCGTGTTGGGTACCTGAAGCACCGCCACCTCAGGTAACCCTCAACCTCCAGGATCCCTTCTTCCGGCTTACAGGACGCCACCCACGGCAAAAGGATGGTACCAACTTTATTATACAAACAGTACCTACATTCAAAAAAAGAGAGAAATACCAGAACGCCTGCAGTTCACCGGAACTTACAAAACATGGGACAATGGCAAACAGTGAAGGCCCTGATCAGATGGCATCTCAGTTTGGTCTATTATGTTTGCATTAACTGATTAAGACAGGAATTTAAAGGTTTTACAAAACGGTCTTACTCTCCCTTTCAGTCCCATTTTACATCCGAACGAGAAACGACCCACTAATGCTGTTTGTACTACTTTTATTTGTCTCAAAGTCCCGGCTAATCCCACGACCCCCCCCCCCACACACACACAAAAAAAAAAAAAAAAAAACACACCCACACCCCAGTATAAATTTATTCATTGGGGGCTTTTACTAATGTCAGTATGTTTGTTTTCAGACATGGAATCTTTGGAGCCTTCCTTTCGCAGAGGTGCAGATGGCCGTCTTCTTCTGACAGACTCAGCAGAGGTGTACAAAATCAAGAACCAGCACCGTGAGCGGGCGCCGACTATTCACCATATTTGCATTATTTGCTGGCTCCCAGCTTGCACATTGTCAATATTGGAAAAAAAACAGGTAACCAGACCCCACTGACCTTTTAAGGTCAGGGGGTCTGGTTATCTGTTTTTCCAATGCTGATAACCTTCAGACTAGGAACCAGCAGATATTGCAAATAAGGTGAATGGCTAGGTCAGCAGAGGTTGTGCGGAAAGATGCAGAGAAAACGGTGAAGAAGGCAGGGGGTGACATAGATATTTCCAAACATCTGCTTGGCTGCTTTGAAATACAATTTGGCTGTTTCAGGTATATATTCCAAGATGTACATGCCTTTGGTTAGTACCGGTATACATAAATTTGTCCTTGTTTCAACAGAGTTTGTAGTTAAGTTGGGTAAAACAACAAACTTAAAACAGGCAATAATATCAGTCTTAATCGTTTGTTGTGGACAAGCATAATGGTGACTGACCCAAAAAGCACCTGTCAACTGAGCCAGTATTGTGTGAAACACCTGTCGACTGAGTCAGGCGGGTGGCCTGTGTTACGGTACTGTCGACTGAGCCAGTACTGTGTACAGCACTTGTCGACTGTCAGTTCTGTGTAATGCTACTGTCGACTGAGCCAGTTCTAGGTACAGCATGTGCTGATTGTGTCAGTTCTGTCTAGACGGACTCAGTTTTGTGTAACGAACCTGTCAGCCGAGCCAGCACCATGTAAAGTTACTTTTAGACTGAACCATAACCGAGTAAAGCACAGGTGGATTCAGTGACTAGCACTGTTAATCAAATTTGTTTTATCACAACGATAATGCTAGAATGTGTATAACAAGTGGACTTTTGATCAGAGATAAATATAATAACCTACCACAAAATATATCCAGTTTTGTCGGCAGCTTTGCTTGGCTTTAGGAGTTTTGCATATATTCTCTCGGGTTGACTGTTCATCAATCGAACTGAAGCTTCTCGCCTGCTATTGTCCATGTGACTGTTGCTGACCATGTTCAAAATCCAGGTAATGGTTATTTATAGCAAGTAAGCTCAGTGTTAAAAGGCTTACGAGTTGGCTGTCCAAATAATCTGGACTTGGCTTGTGTGCCGGGCCATTGGCAAACAGTGTAATCCCAGATCAGATTTGCAGAATGTGGCATCTGATCGGGATCTACATTTTTCCTTTGAACCAGGAATTGAAGGGTTAAATGAAACAGCTTAAGTCCTTGTTCAGGACCGTTTTCTTGGGTATTTGCTCAGGGACAGTCAACCACCACTACTGTCAGTACTTTGATTTTTTTTTCTCACAGGGGGATGACATTTAAGTGGATTTTGGAGAATTCTCCAGGTTATGCCACATATCTTGTGGCTGGCATGGAGAAAGATGAAGCAGAACCTACAGACAACAGGTGGATAAACAAAATGGCCTTGAAGAAGTATGTTGAGCTATGGGCAGAAGGAAAAGAATTAATAGAGATGAAGAAAAGACAGATTTCAAAACCAAGAATACCAATGAAGATTAAAGGTGTGTATTGATTTGTTTCTTATGTTAGCATTACGAAAACCATCCATGTGATAAACTGCATCCTTTCACATCTCCAAAATGGTTATTTACTGATGAAATGTTGTGATGATTTTCTTATTCACATGCCAAACATAGGCTGTCGGTGCTTGTTAGAACTGCCCCACTGAGGTGGTTCTAACGAGTACCTACAACATAGATCTTGAAGCAGAAATGAACAAAATAATATATACCCCTGCAAACCCCAGTTTTCTCTTCATACTGGGGTTTTGAGGAGTGTTCATTTCACGGACTTGTTAACAAGATGGCATGATCATATTGACTAGCCTGCTTTAAGCATGACTGAATGTAGGGGTCAGTATTTGTGTTAACCCATTTCTTAACCCTTGTCCTGCTGAATATTCATATATGCCACATCCACTACCGATTATCATCCAATCAGATTACTTGATGCAAGTTATTGCAACAAATTCACAATCTGAATGGCAAACAATGTAGAACCTGATCAGATGGCTTCGTCAGAAGCCATCTGATCTGGATCTACATTGTTTCAAAGATAAGGCATATCCGGGATTAGCAGGACAAGGGTTAAGAACTACAATCACACTGGACACAGCCTTCATTGGAATATTTGTTTTTCTCAGTATTTACACATCAGAAAAAAAGACAACAACAATCAAAAACACATTTAATCATCCTTTACCGATATACACTGCTTGCCCATACATTTAGTGTTTAACTACTTTGAATCATTAGGTATAATTTACTTGTAGATTGATTGTTTTGGGTTTAACGAAACATCAATCCTGGGTCATTTTGTGTTGTTTCCAGGAGTAAGGAAAAAAGAAATAGTAGAGGAGATGAAAGTTAGAGAAATAGGAAAAGAGCCAAATGAATGGAAGTATTGAAACCAAAGAAATAACAAGATTCCCCCTCGACCCTTAACTGCTGCAATGACAGCAGGCCTTGTAAGCCAATATCACTTGGATACCCCAGTAACCCAATTAAGATACAAGTCACGTTTGCCTCACCCAGTTGGATACTCCAGTGACCCAATTAAGACACAAGTCACCTTTGCCTCACCCAGCTGGATACCCCGGTGACCCAGTTAAGACACAAGTCACCTTTGCCTCACCCACCCACCCTCATTTCTTTGGTAGATATGGAGCTTTATATTTGCAGGCGTGTCTTCGACAGCACAGGCAGCAACACCAGAGATGTCGGATGAGGACTTACTCCTAGCTACACAGGAAATGGAACAGAAGATGACTACAGGTAAACTTGCTGCAATGGCTTAACCTTTTTGTACAAAATGGAATCTTCCTCCTTAGCAGGAACCCATTTCAAAATTTAGGGGTGTCAGGTTGTGTTTTCTTTAAAATCTATTTGAAAAATAGCAAAACTTTTTGCAAACAGTGTAGGCCCTGACCAGACGCAGCGTTCTGCGGCGTCTGATCTGGGTATGCACTGTTTGCCAACTACCGGTTTTGGGGTTTCTGGTACTAAATGGAATAAATAGTGACACTAAGAAATAAATCGTTTTGTTATGGGTGCTCGCTCAAACACCCCATTGAGGTGGTTCCAGTGAGCACCCATCACATTTGTTTGGAGCATTAAATTAATTTAATAAGAAAAATATCCTGAATTCTCATCTGGCACAAAAAGAATACTAAGGCAAAATGGTGTTATTGGAACTGTCCTTGCATATAAAACATAGAGGTTTCTTGGGGCAGTTGGGCTTGAGATGTTATTTCATCTTGGTGTCGGGTGAAAGTCCCACAAAATTGGAAGCAATGCCTCCAAAATGGCCTAAATATTATTAACAGGGAAGAAAATCCTTAACACAAACAAAATCACCAGAAATTGTCTGTTTGTTTGAGTTGAGGTTTTACGTTCCCGTCAACTCTATTAAGGTCATTTTGGAGACGTTGCTTCCGATTTTGTGGGACTGTTACCCCCACAATGAGATGAAATGACATCTCAAGCCCTACCGCCCATAGAAACCTCTAGGGTTTAAGGAGCGGTCTGACTCGCAGCAGTTTTCCTGAAATCATCAGAAAGATAAATGTTTTGTGATATATATGAAGATAAATGTTTTGTGAAATATATGAAAGAACACTCTTGTGTCGCATGGATGTGTTACAGTAATGTGAAACTGAAGCAATCGGAAGACAAACTCGTCCCTTAATATCAAACCGGAAATGAACTACCGCTACAGGAATCACATATGCTGTCATCGCGAAAGGCGTAGGACTGTCTGACAAAACTGACATTTTTGCACATTTTTTAATCTGTCTGACAAATGTCCTGTTTGTGTGTTTGTATTAGGGTTTATAGGTCCAATGAACACTATTTAGGTCATTTTTCAGTGGGTCAGTTTACCTATCCACACTTTTTCTGGGCAGGCTAGTATGTAAGCGGTTAACCAATACAGTGCACATTCTTTCGGCAGAAAATGACAACTGCCCTTCTTGAATCAGCAGAAGGGAGAGAATGACCATAGAATAGATTTCTTGATCAATCTCCACGAAAAAATGTTGCGACCCCAGCAGGTATCAAACCCTTTCTTCCTGATCGCAAGTCAGACGCACATTAATGTCCTGTGAATCTTAATAAAGAAATTAATATTCTGACAACAAATAAGCCTTCAGTCCTGTAGATACTTATTCTGTCCTACAAAACATTTCAGTCTGACTGACAGCTGTCCTGCATCAGTAGAAAAGATTTCATAAAGACTTAATTGTTCCTTTTACCATTTAAGAAAATCTTCGCTAAAAGCTGTATTATGTGCCTTCTGTACAGTTTTTCTTATCTTTGTTTTTCGGACGTTTTTTAACACATCTGATGATACGTACATTTAATACAGCAAAGAAAAAACTGATTAAAACTGTGTACCTTTTTAAATAATCATAGTCCTTTTAAGCTAACTGAGCTGAGGAGTTGGTAAGTATTACTGGGTAAGTTGATGCTGGCAAATCAGAAAAAACAGCTTACCGTAAAAATCCTAAAAATTCAGACACATAGAAATTTTGCTATAATCTCCCTAAAATTTGAACAAGACGGCTTTTCCAAGGAGAAACTCATCCGAAAGATGCAGATGGAATAGCTGACAGTGCAGACTCTGATCTGACTGCTCAGGTAGGAACTGTCTTATCTGCTAGAGGAGCAGTCTGATCTGAGTCTGTACCATTTTCCCAGGCTGGTCTGTCTGAAAACTTAGAACCATTACGGTACTCTTACTATTTCCACAAACAATGGCTTTGTCACATTCACTTTCATCATCATTACACTATCAACATCATTATAGGATACTTGCCCTGCAAATCTCATTTTGTAGTTTTTTTGGTGTGGTGCAGTGATCTAACCTACAGTTCATTCTTTAACCGATAGCAGTTTCTGGAAAAGGTATTTTTAAGCAAACAAATGTACCCTGATTAGTCACCACATTATGCTGCAGTCTGCTACACTATTTGCCTATGTTCCATTGTCAGACTGCTAGGCATGGATGTGTTATTTCGTTGTAAATTTACAGTATACCTTTTCCAAAGATTGTAAATCTTTATCCATATTTATATAAGCTGTGCAAAAGAAGTACATGATATCTGATGCAAGAGACTGACTTTTTTTTGAGAACACAAATTGATTTTTGTGGAAGTTTACTTTTCAGGATACATTCCTTCACATAAGGAGACGTAAAAAGGATAAGTAATATTTTTATTCTTATTTTTAAATAAACTATGTTGTGGATATTTGTCAGGATTGCCTCATTGAGATTATTCTAACAAGAACCCACAACATTACTTCTGTCAGAAAAACAGAAAAAATGTCCCGTCATTGTCTGTTATGCCTTCTTAGAAAGAATATACGTCAAAAATGTGTTTTACCAAACAAAAGTGCAATATTGAGTTTTAAAATTTCATATGTCATATTCAGATTAAATTGTTTGATTAGAAATAAGCAGCACAGCTTATATTTTTTGTATGGTAGCTGGTACTTAAGTGCTTTCTTTATACTGTAACTGTTGTATGTGGTGCTTTTCTTTGCTTTTGTGCTTTATGTAGAGAAGAACTCAATACATTTGTACTTCCAAAATATTTTCTTCACTGTCATCTAATATTATAAATAGCCTCTCTCGTCTGTCTTTGATTCTGAATATTCATTTGCCAAGAATTTTAGATGCTTGTTATTTTTCTAGAAGCATAATTGCTGTAGTTTAAAGTATATGTAGTGCAATTTTTTGCACAAGTTCTGTTAAAAATTAAATTAAAGTGGAATCAAGTCTACAATAGAATTTCAAAGAACAACATCAATATATAATATATATGCTTCATTTCAACAAGAATTACAAGTCTTGTCATGATAAAACCTGATATATCTATAGCAACAGTTAAGGTAAGTATTTTGTGATAATTGAAGGATAGTTTTTGTCAATTCTCCATAAAAACCTATGTTGCGGGTATTCATTAGAACTGCTTTGCTGAGACAGTTCTGAGTACCCACAACTTAGGTTTATATGGAGAAATAAGGATAACTATTCTTCAATTATCACAAAATAATTTCCTTATCTGATGTTATGATATCATTATGTTGGACAAGGAAGTTGAATATGAGCATGCACATCCACAGTCTGATAGTACAGCTATTTAAGCAGCTAATATATGAAATTCAAACCTCTGATGAGCTTGTGAATATCCAGACCAGGTTATCTCTTACCTGGTCACAGATTCTGGTGGACAAGGTTTTTGCAACAATGGATATATTGTGTTGAGAAACAAGTATTTATTGGGTAATTTGACATCATAAGGTTGTTGTTTTGTTAAAATGCATAAACTGGTAGATATGACCAGGAACAAGCCTTCAAAAACTGGTATTTCAATGTAACTCTTTTGGGTGGCATAACAATGTAACTCTCTTTTAGCAGATACTGATTTTATCTTAAAAGTGTTCGGCCCCCGCCCATCGGGGCTTGAAGAAATAGATGGGCAGCATGATGCTTCCATGCAGAGCTGAAACCGACTGCACACAAGTTCTGGTAAACCGCTTAGAGGATCTAAGCCTGCCCAGGAAAAGCGGTGCCAGTCAGAGTGTCCATGCTTACAAACCCTATTGGTTTCATTGGGCGACAGGACTTGAGATGTCATTTCATCTCAATGTCGGGTAAAAGTCCCACAAAATTGGAAGCAACGTCTCCAAAATGACCTCCACAGTGTTGACGGGGACGTTAAACCTCAAATCAAACAAAACAAATCAAACAAAATCTTAATAGTGTTTAAGTGAACATAACATAAAAACTTTTAAATAAAATCTGTATCTGCTTTGCTGTTGCAAATGTTCAGATTTATACTTTAATGCACAGGTTACCAGACCTCTCGTGGTGTGTCAACCCTCACGTCGCGGGAACTGTTTGTACCAACAGTCGCAGCACAGCGAAAAGGTATGAATTTTTTATGTAATTTTAATGTTATCTTAATAACCACAATTACAGGTATGCTTAAAACGAGTGCAATGGTTTAAATGAAAAACCAAAAAAAAAAAAAAAAAAACAATCTACAATTCTCTTCTGTTTGTTCACAAGGGGATTCATGATTCTTTTAAATACAACATCCACTACATGTATTTAAAAACTGAGAACTTGGTTTTTGGGTCAATTCTTTATTTCTCGACCCAAAGTTATGAAGCGCAAGTAGCTCTGCAGTGCTCAAATCCACATGACTATCACTGGTTTGTAGGAAATCCAGGTAACTTATTTATAGAAAATAACAGGGATAATTTAATCTTAATCGGGTAAGCATGTTGGGTTATAGGAGTGTCTTAGAATCTCGACTGGAATCAGGGATTGGGCTTGGCAGTGTAGATCCAGTTCAGACCTCACAGAAGGCACAAAACCCTTCACTCCCGAAGGACAAGAAAGGTAAAGTAGTGTTCTCTTATATGGAATTTGTAACAATAGTCCTGCTACTAGTGAAAGACTTAAATATAGTAAATACATGGTTAGTGTCTTTAATAATAAAATATAATCGGTGAGCCTTAGACAATTTTATAGGGGCGAGCTTCAGCGAGCCCCTATGAAATTGTCGGGGCAAACCGATTATATTTTATTATTAAAGACACTAATCATGTATTTAGTTTATACCGCAACTCAAAACAATCAATGGGTTTCGCAATAATTAAGCAAATTTAAGCAAATACGTCAGCAGACAGCGTTGCATGATAAACGACATTCAGTGCCATGGCGCGCACACGTATAACGTGACGTCAAATAGTGCTAAGTTTCTGACGTCACCACGCCACAGAGACGTTGGAAACAACATGGGTGCTCGAATGAAAGTTTCTTAGCGCTTTACATCCTGTATGAAAATCTGCAAACAAATAGTTTATTTCAGCTTTAGAAATTATTTTCGAGGTTGAGACGCAATCGCAGCAGCAGTGCGCAATTATTTCAACGGACCATTCAAACCAGGAAAACACGAGAAGGTAAGAATTTAGCTTAAATTTCTGAAAATCTGATTAAATAAATATTGCAGAGATTATAACTCGCTGTTTGGTTGTTTTCCCGTGTATAAAAGGTTGCAAGTCAGTGTTTATATTTGCGAATTAGGGACCTGAAAAGTAGGTCCGGTCTATAAGGTCCCTTGACGTATTATAGGTCAGTAGAAGGTATTATAGGTCACTACCGATTATAACGTGCAGTTATTCGACCCCCTTTATTTGGTTACTAGAATGCCTGGTTGCGGTATAAATTTGATGCTTGCAACCATTAACTGAGGCACTTTAAGGGAATTTGTACCTAAGAGATTCTAAACTGCACATGCTCAGCCCTTTAGAGGAACCAGAAATCTGGTTAGCTATTTGAATTTTCCTGAAGATCGATTGCTTACATGTATCCTTAGAGTCGGTGAGACTGCACAAGTTTGCAGACTTGCCTGAACTGTCTCTTTACGTATATGTGATAGATACAAAAGAGCATGGGGCTTCCAATTTGTTTAACTTAAGGTTTAATGTCCCCGTCAACACTGTATAGGTCATTTTGGAGGCGTTGCTTCCAATTTTGTGGGACTTTTAGACATTGAGATGAAATGACACCCAAGCCCTGTTGCCCAATGAAACCAATGAGATTTATACTACTCATACCGCTTTGCCTGGGCAGGCTTAGATCCTCTAAACGGTTTACCAATATTTGTGTGCAGTCGGTTTCACCTCTGCGTGGAAGCATCCTGAGCCCATCTATTTCTTCAAGCCCCGATTGGCGGGGCCGCTGGGGCTTCCAAATATGTACTGAGAAATTGTTAATATTTTCAGCTTTGTTATCGGGTTCTCATTTGCCAGTCCAGAAATCATTGCCAGCCACTACCAGCCAGAAACAATCACACAACACTGCAATCATTGCCAAAACAGGCTCAGCTCTATCATCGCCTGATGTACATACTAGTACTGAGCTTATGGTTACATCACACTCACTGACACAAACACCAAGTCTTCAGGAAGTTGGAGGTAAATTTTTGTTTGTTTGACTTGGTAAGGTTATCGGGTTGTTTAGATGTTGTTTTTTTAAACTACGAAGCTTCTTGTTAGAGAAACAATATAAGATTTGAGGTTCTGATAGGATCATTGCATTATTATGATCCTGTCATTGGTATGTGCTAGGATATTTAGTTTTTAGGTTTTCCATACACGCATACTTGCATATGTCCTCCAGTATGTGTGTGTGTGATTACTTGATCCGTTTTCAGGCAAATGCATTTTGTACTAGGTTTGTTTGTTTGTACTGGAGTTTAACAGCCCTGTCAACACTGTTTAGATCTTTTTTGGTTGATTGTTTAACAATCGACCCAAAGGTATAAAGGACAAAACCTCTATTAGTGCTGGAGTCCACATGACTATCACTGATTTGTAGGAATCCACGCAGATTATTCATAGAATTTAATCGCAGTGAGGTCAGCGTGTTTACGTGAAAAGGTTAACTGTAAAATCTGGGCTGGAATCATGGGTTGGGCTAGGCAAACAGTGTAGACCCAGATCAGATGCCGCAGAATGCGGCGTCTGATCAGGGTCTTCACTGCTTGCTTAGTGTATAGGAATTTAAGGGTCTTCCTGCGTGCTTAGAGTATATGAATTTAGAGGTCAGGCACCGAAAAACCCAGCGTCTGATCAGGGTCTACACGGTTTGCTTTCAGTAAAGGAGTTTAAGGGTTAAACGAAACAGTCCATGCTCATGTCCATTTTTCCTAACTACACCCAGAGACAATCGACCCTCCAGTACTCTCAGTGCTTTGATTTGAATCAGTCAGTTTACCTATTCACACTTTTCCTGGGCAGGCTTATAGGTAAGCAGTTAACCAGTACAGTGCACATACTTTCGCCAGAAAATTTTCGACTCATACAATGGATATGGTTCATATTTGGTAAGCTGGTATATAAAGGATCAAAGTTTTATTCAACAATAACACCCCACCATGCCCATGACCTCGAGGTCACTTCTTTTTTTAATACCCACCAGCTTGTTTGTTGAAGTATGATCAATCATTTTTAGGTTTGTTGCCATCATTACAACCTTTGCCTGCAAGCTGCAGTGATGTACAGCTTCCAGTTTCACAACAGCCTGCGAGTACTCAGAGTATTGGTCAAACACCTCCAGAAGCATATAGTCAACAGGCAAATGAAGGTACATGATTTAAAGTTTAAAAAACATGTCTGGGGAATTGCCAGAAAGTTGCAGTCTGTTTGTTTCCATTTGTGGTTTGTATCATAGTTTGAAATGCACATTAGGAAATAGATCAGCATTAGGAAATAGATCAGCATTAGGAAATAGATCAGCTCTAACAGTGATTTATTGAGTGATGTATCACTGTTTGTCTACTTACAACTGGCCGATGCACTTATGATTTGATCTGCTTTACAACTGACCGACAAACAGTGATTCATCACTCAATAAATCACGGCACTAGAGCTGATCTATTTTGATTTGTTTGTTTGGCGTTTAACGGCCTGGTCAACACCATTTTAGGTCAGTTTTGATCTGATTGGTTTATCTACACTTTCCTGGACAGGCTTATACGTATATGTAAATGTTTAATAAGTACAGTGCATCTTCTTTTCGACAGAAACTGACAATTGTCCTCCTTAAATCAGCGGATGGGCGAGAATGACCGTAGAAAGAATTTCATGATCAATCTCCACGAAAGAATGTTGCCGACCCGGCAGGTATAGAACCTGCGTCCTCCTGATCACCAGTCAGACGCGTATCCGACTGAGCTGCCAAGGCTGGCTGTTTTATTTTGATTCTAACACTAAAAGTCGACGAAAATGCTATTGATTCATTGTTTAAAGGAATTCCGCCATTATAACCGACTGTATCACATCCGTTTACCTGTTTTCATAAAATACCTGATAGAAGAAAATGACGTGACACTACCTAACGTCAAGGTTGCAATGAATGACGTCATGAAACGGATCCTGCCCAGTGACTCACCACTCAATATATCGCTAGATTTTGCTATTGGCTACATAGGCGTCCAGTGTTAGAATAATATTTTGTGGGTTAGGCAAATACCAGCAGTGCTTTACTGTGATGAGATGTTTCTATGCATGAATAGAATATGGATAATAAGGGAAGAACAGACGTATAATTGAAAAGAAGGAGTTTAGAACATTTGAAACATTTTATGCGTCACCTGGAGCAGATTTGTATCTTATTACTTTATGCGAGCAGCGAAAGTTCAGACAAGCCTGTATATCCTCACAGTCTAGCCAGCACCTCACTCACAAAACATACCTATATAATTTTGACCCCCCTTTGAACCCCACTTTTATGTAGTTAAACTGTGCTTTACAGGGGTTTCTATTATTTTTCATATGTTTTTGTTCAAAACAGACATTGTGGGTACTCGTTAGACCCGCATCGCAGAGGCGGTTCTAGCGAGGCGGTTCTAACAAATACTTACAATCTGTGTTTAGAGCAGAAACATGAAAAATATCAGATTTTTTATGGGAAAATTTTCTTTTTTGTGTCAAAATTTTCAATATGCACATGTATGTATTAGAACTGGCATGTTTTCGTGATGCAAAGAGCCAAACCTCTGGCCCATCTGACAGACTGAGCTTGCGCAATTGAAGTCTATAACTACTACGGAATATTCAAAGACACATAATTATGTGCCCAGAGGCATTTAATATGAGAGGTGATTGTTCTTTTCAGACCTGTGTCTCCCTGCTAGATGGAAGAAAACATTGCCAAAGGTGGACCAGCAGTGGATATCAAAGGCGTTGTTTCGTTGGACCAAAACAGGGGGAGTAGAACTTGTTTCAGAACACCTGAACCAGTTATGGTGGTATCCTCCACAGCCTGCTGTCGCAGTCAACAGCATACCTGGAGTGGACAGGTATTTTGCTCGGCCCTTGTTCCTGTGGATGCCACGAAAGCAGTGGAAGGTGAAACTGTTCTGCCCCCAACCAGACTGTGAGAAACGAGAACTGGCTTCAGCTGGGATAAACCAGAAAGTACGCCAAGTCGTCGACATCGATGGTTTTTACAACATGGCCTGTGACAATCTGGAATGTATGAAGTGTAAGCGTAGAGTCCTCAGTTGGAGCCATGCTATTTTGTCTCAGCTAGATATTGGGCACAGAGTGCAATTCCCATGCATTCTCACAGCAAAACTGTCTTGTGATATGAAAGTTGTGCGTCTGTTGCGCAACAGAGGACTGGGAAACAGCTGCAGTCAGATACAGAAGAAACTTGAGGAGCAACATGGAGACAAATGGTTGCAGAATATCCTTCATTACCTTACAGACTGCAGTGGGTTTTCCAGGGCAGCTGATTCTAGCTTGTTGGTCAGTCCAACATTCGCAGAACCACCAGAAAGAGCACCTTTACCCAGGCACCGATGGCTTATGCAGATTTATATCCAGGATGTTCTTCGTCGCCTTGATGAAATGAAGGCTGGCATAACCTCGGTGTTCGGAAGAATCCTGAAGATTGATTCAACGAAGAAAGTGGTGAAGAAGTTGGCAGGACCTCCGGCTAAAACGGCTCTATGGTGCACAAATGTGGGGAATGAATACGGTCAGATCCTGACATCAGTTATGACCACTGGAGAAGGACATGGTCTCACCCCAATGCTTGTTGGGGTCATCAACAGATATACAAAGGCACAGGTATCTTTTCCAGAGATCATCTATGTGGACCGGGACTGCTGCGGAGCTTCACCCCTACAGCAAGTGTTGACAGCATCAGCTTGGAGCACTGTGATACGGTTGGACATTTGGCACTTCATGAGGAGGATTGCAACTGGTTGTACAACAGACTCTCATCAGTTGTATTCCTCCTTCATGGGGTTGTTAAGCAACTGTATCTTTCACTGGGATGAGCAGGACCTTACTTGTCTGGTCCAGTCTAAGCGAAAGGAGCTGACTGCCCGACATGTGTTCATCAAGACTGATGCTGGCATCATGAAACATCTGAGTCGGTATGAGCTAGCCCTGCACTGCCGCCGTAAAACCAGAGGTGCAGCTGAGACTACCAAGCTTATCAGTGAGCTGATTGAGACGTTCAGTGGTGAAAGGGGCAGAGATACTCTTGGTGTACCACTGATCAACTGCTCCAGAATGGCAAGTATATGGAAGGCCCAACAGAGACACATAGCCTGTATACAGGATCCTCCAGGGGTTTCCCTATACACCAAGACTGGCTCCACCAAGAAAGGAGGGGTTGAGCTGCCCAACTACAGATGTGCTCGTGGCTCGACATCTCTGGAGTGCTTTCACCAGCATCTTAACAGGTTCATCCCAGGTAATGCAAAACATTAATGCTGATACAGTTATATGTACTACAACATAGAATATTTTAATAATGCAAAACTTATTTTGAAAGGGGTACTTTTAATTTATCTCCTGAATTTGAATAAGTATCTGCTTTCAATATAGGATCATGTATGTTACAGAAATAATCAGCAGAAAATAATAGGTTGATGTCTTCACTTTTAATTTACTATTAACGTAAATCCTTAGTTTCAGTTAGTGTCTTGTTTCAATGTTACAGAAATAATGAACAACATCAAGCGTACAGCCTAAAACAGCTTGTGTATCCTGATATAACTAAATACAGCTTGTGTATCCTGATATAACTACTAATTTACAGTTAAAACCTGTCAAAACCTACTAATTCACATGTGAACAATGACATGTGGACCTTCTGATCAGCATCTATTCATTCCATGAACAGTTTAGTTAGTCAAAGTACTGAGACAAATCAATGGGTGTTATACATCTGCTTGCTGAAGACACCCAAAACAAGAATTCTTTCATCTAACTGTACAAACTAAAGAAAGAGTGCAGTTTCTGCAGATCAGGATCTTGTTTTTTACTTGTTACTTGATTTTGTTTGAGTTTAGCACCCCAATCATATAATGACCCTGTTAGTCTACCCAACCAAACTTATCCTGGGCGCACTTTAAAGAAATGTGTTAACCCATTTTGTACTGGAAACCTCGAAACGGGTTATAGGCATCCAACCCAGATCTGATGGCGCAGAACGCGGCATTCAGTCAGGGCATACACGGTTTGCAAAACAACCTGGTTAAGGAGTACAGAGCAGTTGGTGGCAAAAGAACATACACTACTTATTTATTAGCTTGCCTAGGTAAAAGGTGGTTAGCTAAACTGACCAACTTGATAGTACTTCAAAAGTGTTGACTGGGCCATTAAACTACAAACAAACAAATATCAACTGTAACAGGTACAAGTTGGAACAAACATCCTGATCGGTGGAGAATGTTAAATACAAAAAGTGTTTCTGTAGTTTGCACATTAAATGACTGTGCTCATTGTTCTGTACAAATTTACGAATAAGTTTTGGCACACTTTGACAGGTACCCTGGCAAGTGATGTCCTGTTCCAGGCCTACATGGTGGATGGACTCCACAGGTGGAATGAGGACCGAGGAAGGGCAGCAACATCAAAAGCCACCCACTGCCAGTCCTACAGTGGTATTCTACAGCATACTG
The DNA here is from genome assembly GCA_963580285.1 of Lucinisca nassula. Taxonomy (NCBI): domain Eukaryota; kingdom Metazoa; phylum Mollusca; class Bivalvia; order Lucinida; family Lucinidae; genus Lucinisca; species Lucinisca nassula. The sequence continues at coordinate 53,857,026 of OY757020.1, forward strand.
CCAATGCCTTAGGAGTAAAGGTTCTAAAGAGGAAGATTTCCCCTGCTTACACTGAGCCAAGGAAGTACACTGGTACGTTGTTTGAATCTCTGCAGTGGCTTGTATATTTTCATAGTTTGCATAGAAAACACAAACAAATAACGGTGGGTTCGCATGTATGCTATCAGAAAGCATAATGCCCAGTAGCAGATAGCAGATGTAATCATACCCAGTTGCTTCTTCATAGTTGTAATAAAAGTACTGGTATATTGCTCCGTTTGATTAATACATGTGCTACATTTGACAAAAGAGTCTCGTAATGAGATTTCCTGTCTTTGGGGGAATTCAGCAAGATTATCCATTTATCCTGGTTACTCTTAAATGCTACTGGACTGGAAATTGGCATCAGACAGCAGAGGAGATTGAACTGTTATAGAAGCTAACAAAAAGATGCAGATCAGACTTTGTGAATGCACAGGCTGATCTGCGGTTTTTTGTTATTTGGAAAAATGATATAGCATGTTTTCTTTGGAAGATGCTCAAATTGTTGCACAGTATCGCCCCCGCCCATAGGGACTTGAAGAAATATATGGGCTGCATGATGCTTCCACGCAGAGCTGAATCTGGCCCGCACACTAGTACTGGTAAACCACTTAGAGGATCTAATATGTTCTATAAAAGGGTTATCCTTTGGAAGCAAGGAATACACCACAGAAGTGACAAATATGGAGTGTACATGTTTTCTAGGCCAGACTAGCTAGTTTCGGCCAATTAGGCCTCATCAGTGACCCTCAGATATTTTCAAAATTCCACAATGGAATCAATGATCCCAAAGGACAAGAAAATATAATCTACACTTTGATGTAGGGCAGGGAGACGTTTTACCGCCGCCACACAGTCCCACACACCAGCTGTAGTGAAGTCAAATATGTTCTATAAAAGGGTTATCCTTTGGAAGCAAGGAATACACCACAGAAGTGACAAATATGGAGTGTACATGTTTTCTGGGCCAGACTAGCTAGTTTCGGCCAATTAGGCCCCATCAGTGACCCTCAGATATTTTCAAAATTCCACAATGGAATCAATGATCCCAAAGGACAAGAAAATATAATCTACACTTTAATGTAAGCACTAAGCCTGTCCAGGAACCCCGGTGCGAGGCGGACCGTCCATGCTAATAAACCCTATTGGTTTCATTGGGCTACAGGGCTTGAGATGTCATTTCATCTCGATGTCGGGTAAAAGTCCCACAAAATTGGAAGCTACGTCTTCAAAATGACCTTTACAGTGTTGACGGGGACGTTAAACCTCAATTAAAACAAACAAACAAATTGTTGCACAGTATTTTCATTAGGATAAAATCTCCTTCAGGTGAGCTGATCGGCATTGAGTATCTCTATAGCCAGACTGGAAAGGTCATGGAGGATTTCATGAAGGCTATAGAAACCCTAGAGACAACTCCAGAAGATGAGATTATCAGTATGGAAGAGGATGACGAGAACCTTCAAGATACAGATCAGATAGAGGATCTCACCGTTTCTACTTTCGGGTTGAACGGCCCATCTGATATTGTACTGGAGACACCAGAGGTCGTTCCCATGCCACAAGGAGCAGAACAACATCCACCGTGTACTACACAAACTCAGACTGTCCTCAAAATTCCAACACCTGAGGAGTATGAGGCAATGATGATGGACACTATTGACAGACAGACTACAGAGGTAGATTTTAGAGATACAAAGATTTCCTTGTCTTTTTTTTTTTCAAGAAAGTGTTCATTTAAGCATGGCACTGATTCTTTGTCTTGAAACAATTCAAAGAAGTGTAGATCTGTGTAGTTACTAGTTAGTTTATGCATTAAGCCTATAGAAAATCAAAGCACTGTGCAGTCCTGAACTGAGATTTTAATTGTTTCATTTAACTCTAAAATTCCAGCTTTTAAGCAAATAGTGAAGATCTTGATCAGATGTGGCGTTTTTCACCGTCTGATCTGGGTCTACACTGTTTGCCAAGCCCACCCTATGATCCGCTGATGATCTATCCAAGATAACCCTCTATAGTCATGCACAACACTGACTGTCACTGCGGCAGTTTTCTTTCTATAGGTGACATGAGACGGCTGCGTTCTTGGATTGTGGCCTTTCATGAGTGACCTTTTCTTACTAGTTTCCGAAAAAAGTTACTCCGACATGTCAGTGATAGTCACTTGGACTTTAGCACTGAAGAGCTTATTTTCTAAGTGCTTTGGTCGATTGACAAACAATTGACCTAAACTCATTTATTTGTACCACTATGTGGTTAAAATGTTGAGTGCATGTAAGAGTGCTTTTTGTAAAATCTGGACTGGAATCAACTGTTGGATTTGGCAAACAGTGTAGACCCAGATCAGAAGCCGCAAAATGCAGTGTACACTGGTTGCATTAGGTACAAGAAGTTAAGAGTTAACCGAAACAGTCCAAGTCCCCGTTTATGACCATTTTCCTAGCCTGCACTCAGAGACAATTGACCCATGATTGCTGTCAGTGCTTTGATGTATTTAATCTCTACCGGGACCAAGGGTTATTAGGAATCACATCTCCAGTCACATAGAGGCTGCAAGTAGCTGTGTACTCAAATTCCAATATACATGTAACTGACTATAGTATCTGACTTAGACATGACCTGGAAGAAGTTCAGGAAACCATTAATTCTTGTCTGCCACTCCCCAATTTCTAGCTGTAGGTTGTACAGCAGTCTGGCTTTAAGGGTTAAATATGTTCTATAAAAGGGTTAATATAAAAGTTTATAATATAAACTTTCTATTAAAGGGTTAAACCTGAATTGAAACTTATACAGTTTTGTTGAACTTACATTGTAAGTACATGTACCAGTACTTTATGCAAACAGTGTATACCCTGAGCAGACGCTGCATTTCGCGGTGTCTGATCTGGGTATACAGTGTTTGCCAAATCCAAAATATGATTCCCGTCCAGATTCTGTAGATAGCGCTTTATTGGATTTTGTATAGCATTATTGAGAAACACACTGACCTAACATCAATAAAAATAGTATAGGAGTATATGACTATTAATAACCATCTTGGTTTCCCAGAAGTTGACACGTGGACAACAGCACGAATACAGATCTGTCCTTTATAACTTTGGGTCACTTGGTAAGTCAATCGACCCAAAAATACGTACAGAGATGATAATGAGTTTTATGTACATGGACATTATATTGAATTTCCCATTAGCTTTGTAAGATTTTATCATGACATTGTGTCTTTTTTACCATCTTACTTTAGCAGCATAGTATTCCTATTTTTATGTCTCATTCTAGTAGTCCGTTGTTTCTTTATTACTTTTTATTTTAGCAGCCTACTCCTGTACTCCAAAAAGAGTCTTCTGGTGAAGCTGCTAGAGAAGAGATAGGCAGTGAATGTGAATCGGAGAGTGACGTAAGATATTGCTTTTTTTTTCATAATTGCATAACAAATCTAGGTTAAATGGCAAACATGAATACTCAAGGCCTCTGTGGTGTAGGGGTAAGAGTGCTGTCTCTTAATAATGTATGTCACTGCTGTGGTTGGAGCCATGCCAAGTATGCAAGGGATGGTCAAGTGTTTTCATTGGATACTCTGGTTTTCGTTCACCTTTGATTAACGTTACAAGCAGCACTTGAAATAAGTGAAATCATCTTGAAAGGTCATAAAACAAAAATAAAGAACAAAGACAAATATGAATACATCCTATAGATTCTTCAATAATGTGGTGATTTTAGTAAGAAAGTGCAATTGGTTTTCGATTCATATAAGCAGCACCAAGAGTAATAGTCTCAATACCCAATTTATAATTATGTAAATCTCAGCTTTACCAAGTCTGTATTCATTATCTGATTTATGAGCCGTGTCACGAGAAAACCTGCTCTGTCACATGTGAACAGTAAAAGTTCAGGGCCCAGTTGTTCAAAGCATCGTTAGCTTAACGAGCTCGTTAGTGGTCATATTGTTAACTCTTCTAGCAAGTACAATATTGAAAATTTTGGTATTTTTGCTGAAAAAATGTGAGTAGCTTTTGCGTCCGCAAAAGCTGCTCACATTTTTTCAGCAAAAATTTCAGCAAATTTGCCATATTTAATGATCAAAGTTTTAACGATACGTTAACTAACGACGTCGTTAGTTTTGAACAACTGGCCCCAGATCGACATGCACAAGCACATATTATAATCACCATCTTTTTGTTCACAGTAAAATTACTTACACTGGTTCACACCCTGGTTCTAGCTCTGAAAATCTGCAGAGATAGAGAAGGGCTGAAGAGAGGTCACATCGTTGAACAGCTCAAAAGACAGAAATCGTGCAATACGGCACATGTTTATAGAATGCATATTTCATTGACTTATTTTCTAGGAATCTGTTGGACCAGATAGCATTCCAGGGTATGGCAGGGTTCAAGAATTGGCAGCATATCTGGTCAGTCTCCGTAATGATATTTACCTAACCCTTGCTCAAACATCTCGCCTGATACAGCTCTGGAATGATCTTACTGATTATGACAAAGCACCTACTGTCTTCCCGGAGAGGTTTTCGAAGGAAGCCAATGGTCGTTACAAAGCCAAAAAATCTGTACGGAACGTGGTTCCAGGTGTTGAAAGTACAGAAAGGTAATAATTGGATTCTTCGTGGGTTTTAATGATTTAGTCATTCCCTTCAATCTAGTACTAGTATACTAAAATCGCACACCGTCTCATTCAATAAAGTGTGCAGGGTGATTGTGGGTTGTATCTTGTGTTTTACAAGGGATACTCAAATTTACATACTGGATTATAAGAGATAAAGAACCAACAACTGATACAATCAAAATGATTATTTGTTTTGTTTGTTTCTTCGATTTTAGGTTTAACATCCACCTCCAACACTGTATAAGTAATTTTGGATATGTTGCTTTCAATTTTGTGGGACTTATTCCCGACATTGAGATGAAATGACATCTCAAGCCAATTCGCCCAATGAAACCAACAGGGTTTATAAACATGGACGGACCGACTCACACTGCTTTGCCTGGGCAAGCTTAGATCCTCTAAGCGGTTTACCAGTACTCGTGTGCGGTCTGTTTCAGCTCTGCATGGAAGCATCATGCAGCCCATCTATTTCTTGAAGCCCCGATGGGCGGGGGCGTAAAATGATTATGCACAATGGCCTAAAATGATAGAAGAATGCAGCAAAAACAACAGCCTTCACTTCTATTTTTCAAACTAAATCACATCACAAAAACACCTATATAATTCGGACCTCCTGAAACCCCACAATTATATACAGTCAAACTTCGATAACTCGAACACCTTCGGGACCATGGAATTTTGTTTCAGATAGGGGTAGTTAGAGTTATTGAGTGTGACGTATACTGCAAGGACAAGAGACATATTGGGGATGACCTCAGGATATATTTTCGACTTTTGATCGAATATTATGTATACTCATTAGAATCGCCTCAAACCTCTATAAAAATTAACATAAACACATGGTTATCTAGAGTTGTAGGAGCAATTCTCTCAGAGACCCAAGAGTGAGCTCGAATTAGCCATAGCAAACTAACTATCCGTGTTTGAGTTATCAAAATTTCACTGTAGGAAAACGGGTTTACAGGGTATACAATATTGTTCATATTTCTGCTCAAAAACATAGATTGAGAGTACTCATTAGAACCACTTTACTCAGGCAGTTCTAACAAGTAACCACAATCTATTTCAACAAAACTATGAGAAATAGCAGAAAGTTTTAACTGAAAAGTTTCATTGGTGGCCAAATTTTCAATATATTTTAATAGGTGTGTTATCGTGATGAAATGTTTTGGGAAACGCCAAGTATCCTGCACTTTCTGGCCAGATGGCTGCAATAGATGAACCAAATAAAAATCAAAAATGAGTTCCTTTAAGAGCAATGAAAAAAATTCATAAGAAAGAAGATGGGTCATACTACGTAGTTTCGGCTAATAAAGCCTCATCAGTGACCCTGTAATGATCCGGCAAAGAAAGCCAGAGGAAACATACTGCAATTTTGCAAATTTCGAATAGGCAGTCGATTCAAAGACTGATATAAATCAAAATGGGTTCCAAATAATTAAAAACCTGTCTAGAATATGAGTCTAAACCAATAATTTATTTCTGATTTCAAAGCGCGTGTACATCCAAAGAAAACAAGATGCCAGCAGTATCAAGAATATGTACAGTTCATACATTTTATTCTATTAAATGAACAAATACTATGTTGCTGTTTTCCAGAAGCATGCGTGGTGGAACTGGTGCTGTACCTGCAAGCTGGCCCAGTGCCAACAGGTACACAGAGGCCGTTAGTATTCAGCTGTTGTCAGTACTTTCGAGGAATAGAACCAGATTTGAAGATGTGACAAAGGCATACTATGACTTTCGTCAGCTGGTCCTAGGGAATGGAAGGGTTGTGTCAGGAACAAACATACAACTTCCAGAAATTAGCAGAGGCACCTTGACACAATGGTAAATAATGTTTTATTTACTCTATGGGCCGATCAGACTAAATTGGTTTAAACTTGAAGTCTTAAATAGGATGAAAAGGAAGATTTAACTATCCTTCCTTTTCTGCACATGAGATATCTATGATAGTATTTTTGATAACAGTTTGGACAGACTTCACAAAGAAAATTGTCAGATATTTAATTTGAATCTTATTACTGTTCAATACTATACGACTATTATGGACATACAGTTTAAAGCTAAATGAGACACTTGATACAAATGCAGTCAAACCTGTATTTCGCAAACACCGGTGATATTGAAAATGTGTTTGCTTAAGACAGATGCTGGCTTTTTATTGGTGAGTGCTTATACATAAACCTTCCGAGGGAGCATTCTGCATGCTTGCTAGTCTGCTTAATTAACAGAGGTGGTCCTTGACAGGTTTTAATGATTCAGTGAGCAATGTCGAAAGAAATCCTGATAGTGGATGTTTCCAAACAGTTAAGGCTGAATGAGATTTCTAACAGCTTTTCTATGAATAGTTTGCAAACAATGAAATAACAGCTCGGACTGTATTGCTGCTAAAATGGCTCAGCACCTTGTTGGCTGTATTTGCTATTTACTGGGTTTGCTTGTAATATAGTCACAATCTTCTTCACGGTTGGTACACCAAACGTGGGAAAGCTCTGGATAAACTTGTGGTAACACAGGGGTGCGGTTTGTCTAACCAACACTAACAACCTCTCATGACATTCCAGCAGCTGATAACAAACCGACTCAACTTCCAACTGGGATAACAGAGCCACATATTTTCCCATGTCCAAGAAACACAGCAGGTTTGGCAAGAATGAAAGGACAGAAAAGAAAACCTCCAATCATTTGCAAGCGGCAACAACAGAGAGTACCCTAGCAGAGCCCACAATCCCCAATAATGCTCCAAAATCTGCTCATCCACTAACTACCTGTAGGTCCTCTTCTCCCCTTACAATCCCCGAGTCAGCCAATCAACTTAAGACCCCACAATCAGCTAATCCAGTTACTGCTCCCCACTTGACTCATGCTCTTGCTGACAAGTCGACTGCCCCAAGTGCTGTCTCCTTGTTGACCGTTAGTTCCCCTCGACCCACTTATTCCCTTATTGCACCCCAGTCTACTAATTCCTTGGCTGGCTCAGTGTCCTCCTGCCAAGTTATTGCCCCCAGTTCTAGTGCTCAAATGTCCACTCCTCAAAGCATCTGTCCTACTCCTGCTCAGCAGTCCACTCCTGCTGGGCCTACTCAGCAGTCCACCATTCCTTTGAGGACCACGCCAATTGTACCTCTGCAGTTGTTAACAGTCAGCATTGATGGACAGTCATACCAGCTGGCACAGGCAAGTCAGGCTCGTGAGATGTTAGTGCCGAACACAGCTGTCCAATCAAATGTTCCATACACCACGCAGAGGTACAGGAAGAGGAAGCTTGAGAAGGAAAAAGAAGGCATTTTTAAGCGAAAGTATGAAAGAACAAAGACACCAACATGTAAACAGTGTGGACAGGAACGTAAACCACCTATTCATATACAGTACTTTATGAACTGGTTTTGTGGGGCCACTGCCACCAGTTCATTTGAGGAGTGGAAGGAGGAAATGGCGAAGAAGGGCTATGGAAGAAAAGCCAAACATTAGCGACATAGAAATGCAATGACATCTCAGGCCCTATCAGCCAATGGAAACCGCTAGTAACAATGACATAAAGTGATTTTTTTTATTATATTTTGAACACTGAATATGATACTGATGCGTGATTTTTTATATACTTTTTGAACACTGAAAGTGAAAGTGAATATAAGTGAATATTATGATTAACGCTGAAAGTGACAGTGATTTAAAGTGAATATTATGGTTGTATTTAAAGTTGAAATGACAGTGATCTACAGTGAATTTTATTATATTCTAACACTGATAGTGACACTGACCTAAAGTGAATTTTATAATACTTTAGCACTGATAGTGACAGTGACCTAAAGTGAATTTTATAATATTTTAACACTGACAGTCACAGTGAGTGATCTCAAGTGAATTATATTTTAACACTGGCAGTGACATTGATATATAGTGAATTTTATATTATAACACAGCGCGCCTATATAGGCAATGGATAATAACTGTGTTTTATTCTGCAACAAATCACAGCTCGGAAGAGCGTGAGGAGTGACGTCATTAAAATTCTCAATTTATGACGTCACTAGTCGATTTCCTTGACGTTAGACGGTGTAACGTCATTTTCTCGCATCGAAAACGTAAGAAAAGGATATAAATGCATGTGTTTCAGTCGATAATTTAAGCGGGATTTCTTATAACAATGGCGAAAAGTTGTGAGATTTTGAAGGGAAGAACAACATTATTGCCGATTTTCAGCGTGTTAGAATCGAAATAGATCAGCTCTAGCCAGTGATTTGTTGTGTAATAAATCACAGTTTGTCGGTCAGTTGTAAGTAGACAAATCACGCGCGCTACGCGCTCGTGATTTGTCTACTTTACAACTGACCTCCAAACTGTGATTTATTACACAACAAATCACAGTTAGAGTTGATCTATTTCTTAATTTTACAGTATTTAAACATTCACAGTGACAGTGTTAAGGAGACACTGCTGTTAACATTAACATTCATGTAGTGTTGGTACTAATATTTCACTGCAACCCATTATCTAAAATTTCCAAACTTGTTTCAGTAAAATTCCTAAGGTTGCAAGCTCATGTAATAACATTTGAAAAGGTTTAAACAGAAAAAGAAATTGACAGTCTATAGTCCTATGCCAACACTCAACTTCCATGGTGTAAATGGCAAACATCTTCACTGTCAAAGTGAATGATCCGGGTTCGAATCCTGGTGGAAGTATCAGTTGGAAAGGCGTATAGCACTGTGTCAGAAATAATAAACATGTAGTTTTGCTGCTGAATATTCAATGTTGCCTTTCCATCTGAATTTTTCAAAGCTACTTCAGCAAATTTAAGCAAGGTTGCAAGCTCATGAAAAAAAAAAAACATTGTGGGAAAAGGTTAAGCAGAAAAAATAATGTCCAATCTATAGTCCTATGCAAACACTCAACTTCCATGGTGTAAATGGCAAACATCTTCACTGTCAAAGTGGAGGATCCGAGTTCGAATCCTGGTGGAAGTATCAGTTGGAAAGGCGTATAGCACTGTGTCAGAAACCACAATTTTGTGGTCATTTATTTAAAACATAGAATAGCAGTCTTCAAAATGTCAGAAATATGTCAGATGAACAGGCTCTGCATGTAGAAATTGGATTTCAGCAGCTTTTCAGTGCCAATTTTAATTATTTTATTTTGTGGTAGCGCAACCTGGGCCCACGTGCCGAATTTTTGGTGCAGTGGAAGCGTGCTGGGCCCATAACCCAGAGGTCCGAGGATCGAAACCTCGCTCTGCTATATATTTTTCTTTTTCACTTTCACATCTTTTTATACCGTTCCGTCCCATTGTTTCTTTTTCATCATGTCAGAGTGTCCCCGCCCATCGTGACTTGGTCTTAACCTGCCCAGGAAAACTGGCGCATGTCGGACCGTTCTTTAAACCCTTAGGTTGTCGGTTGGAGGTAGGGCTTGAGATGTCATTTTATCTCATTGTCGGGTAAAAGTGCCACAAAATTGGAAGCAACATATCCAACATTACCAAAATAGTGTTGACGGGGACGTAAAATCTCAACTCAAATAAGCTTGCCCAAGAAAAGTGTAGCGAGGCGGACATTTTCTTTAACTATAGGGAATGTTTTGGGTGGTAGGCTTGAGATGTCATTTCCTCTCGGTATGAGGTAAACGCCCCACAAATTTGAAATCAACGTACCCAAAATTACCTAAATAACGTTAGTGTTGATGGGGACATAAAACCTCAACAAAGCAGGGTATCGGCAGAATTCAAATGTTTCACACACTATACGTCCTAACCACCTCGGCGATCTCAAACGACTTCTACAATATATATCATCACGAGAACAAGTCCTTGAACCGAAGACCCCCCTTCACACCACTTTATATCGAGAAAAGTTGGGTTTACGTGGGTATACATTATCTGCCTTATTTTTGATCAAAAACATAGATTGTGGGTACTTGTTAGAACCGCCTCATTGAGGCGGTTCTAGCGAGTACCCACAATCTACGCTAAAATCAGAAATAAGAAAGATATTATCATTTTCACTAATATTTGTCACTTCTGACACCATATTGGACGCCGTTACTTTTAGAAATACTGCATACGACGTAATCACCACCAAGAGACACCCTGAGAAAATATAGCGCAATATTCGAAACAGTTTCAAAAGTTCCTCATTAAAATAAACAGCCGATAGAAATAAATATTATAACTTGAATGTTTCATAAATTTATCCATAAAGTTTACCGTGCCAGGGATTCACTGAGGGATTCTCCGTGAAAAAAAAAAAAAAAAAAACGCGAATGAAAACAATGTAGACGAATACGCCATTCAGCGTCTTTTTATAGATCAGTACAAATAGCCCATTTTACAACACTTTTTGTGCCGGAAATCCCAAAACTGGCAACTGGCAAACAGTGCAGGCCCGGATCAGATACCACAGAACGCGAAGTCTCATTAGGGCATACACTGCATGTTAGCGACATTAGGGCATACACTGCATGTTAGCGACAGGTTCAGCCATTTTCCAGATAAAGTTTGAAAATGGCACAACCAGACATCCCTAAATTTTGAAATGGACTCGTTTCATACTGATATAAGGTTGATGATTCCATTCAGTACAAAATGGGTTAACAGTACGCAATGTGGGTCGATTATAAAATTCTTCGTGTCATTGACCCATATAAGACAATTGGCATCTCCCAGTTACAGTCGAACTTCGATGGCTCGAACCAATTTGGGACCATGAAAATTTGTTCGAGACAGCGGTAGTTCGAGCCACAGAGGGATACTATTACTGCCATGCTAGGTGGCATAATGGAGATAATTGTGGATATATTTTCGGTGTTCTGCATTTTGAATGTATGTTGTGTGTACTCATTAGAATCGCCTCATCGAGGCGATTCTAATGAGTACACCCAGCATACATTTGCAAGATAAATGAAGAAAATCTTCCTAAATTACACCTATATTGTATTTGGAGGAACTCCTTGCGGACTTAAGAACGGGTTCGACTCATCCATGGTAAACGAGCCATCGGAGCTCGAGCCATCGAAGTTTTACTGTATATACTTTCAGCAAACAGTTTAGACAGAGATGAGATGCCAGGTGTTGCGGTGTCTGATCTGGGTCTGCAATGTTTGCAAATGTCCCCACAAAAGACTGCTAGGCATGTATGGGTTAATGGGATGTTTATTTCAACAACGAGGAATAAAGTCATTTTGTTTTCTGAAACCTAGTGGTTAAGAGTAAGCGCCCTAGGCACATCACGTGAACAAGTCCGTGAAATAAAGACCCCCCCCCCCCCTATACTCCAATTCATAAAGAGAAAACTGGGGGTTACGGGGGTATACATTATTTTTTCTTAGTTTGCTCCAAGACATAGGCTGTGGGTACTCGTTAGAACCGCCTCATTGAGCACCCACATCCTATGTTTTGAGCATCTATAAGAAAAATATGAAGGATTTTCATCAGAAAAGTAGCCATTTTGGAGACGTGAAAAATGCACTATGTCGTACGGGCGAGTTACCGTATGCATGTGAACGCCTCAGTAGCTCAGTCGGATTCGTGACTGACTAATGATCAGAAGGACGCGGGTTCGATACCTGCCGGGTCGACAACATGCTTTCCTGGAGATTGATCATGAAATCTTTTCAACGGTGATTATCTCCCTTTCGCTGATCCAGGATGGGCAGTTGGAAGTTTCTGGTGAAAGAATGTTCACTGTACTTGTTTACCGCTTACGTAGGAAAAGTGTGGCTAGTTGAACTGACCGGCTCAAAATGACATAAAACGTGTTGACTTGGTCGTTCAACTCCAAAATGAATTTAGTAAGCTTGAATTCTTGCTAGTAGCGATTAAGAAATATAAACCTTGTTTTCCGAAAATTGAAAATAATTAAAAGAAACAAAAACAACAGTGAAAAAATCGGTGAACAAACAGTCCCTTTATATCGTGTTGACCTGGTCGTTAAACTCCAATATGAATTTAGTCAGATTGAGTTCTTGCTAGCGATTAAGAAATATAAACCTTTTTCCGAAAATTGAAAATAATTAAAAGAAACAAAAACAACAGTGAAAAAAGTCGGTGAACAAACACTCCCTTCATATCAGATGTAGTACATGTCTTCTGTAAAGGTTTATGCTCTGGAAAAATGGACTAAAACATCGACTGTTCAAATTTTCTAGACAAGATTAGCTAGTTTCGACAAAGAAGGTCTCATACGTCACCTTCAAATATATTCAAGCCCCATTTGAACAATTAAAAGGATCATCCATAGTTTTTCCTGATTAACATTTCCAGGATCCCGAAGAAGCTGTCTGAATATCCTCGTGGGACCAGACGAATGTTTTTGTAATGAAATAAACATACATGGTCGTCATTCTTGCATTTCCTGCGACAAAGTGTGACGAAAACGCCCCACAACTCCATATCACCTCTTCAGATGCGACCATTAAACTAAAAGGGCGTGGCGGCTAGTTCAAAACGTTGTTAAAAGGATAACGTCTGTTCTGCAATATTCAAAATTGCTACGTTCTCTGGGACAACGTTACATCGCTCTAACGTGTAATGTAAACACAGCAAGGTCCATTGTTGGTATCCAAAGATCAAAAGTCATGTTCCAACAGAATTTCAACATGGATTTTGTTGCTTTAACAAGCCTTCTGGCCCAGAATAGCTTCAAACAGCTATGTTCATTGGATATTCGTTCGTTGATTTAAAATACCAACCAGATGCTTAATTTGTTTAGCCCAATGACGAAAACACGCCTATATAATTTTGGCCCCTTCGAACCCCACTTGTATATAGTTAAACTGGGGTTTGCAGGGGTGAACATTATTTTTCTTATTTCTGCTCTAAAATATAGATTGTGGGTACTCGATGAGGCGGTTCTAACGAGTACCCACAACCTATATTTTGAGCAGAAATAAGAAAATATCACAATTTTTCATCTTAAATTTTTCATTTTTTTCGGCGATAAAGGTTGCAATGTATTTGTACAGGCGTGTTTTTATGTAATGCTATCCATTGACCCATCAGCACACTTAGCGCTTTGCTATAATTTGTTTTTGGGAAGTTCCAAGACTTTCACTTATTTCGAGCCGATCGTTGGTCAAAGATGGGCGAAAACCGGAGTATCCAGAATTTTACTTTTGTTAGTAACACGTTTTTGTCCCCTGTATTTCTTTAGCAATAATATACGAAACAGCAAGAGAATCGCGAAAAAACGATTTCATTTTAATATATTTTGAAAAATGTGCACGGTACACGCTGTTGTTTGATTAATTGTTTTGGGTTTAACTACACGTCAACCATTGTGGGTCATTCTGTGTCGTCTCCCAGAGGAAGGGAGAAAAGAGAAAGGAGATAGTAGTTGAGACGACAGTGAGAGGCAGAGGTGAATATGGAAATTGAATGAAAATGTGGAGACAGAAGAAACAAAAATGCCCCCCCCCCCCCTTACTCTTACTAGCTGCAAGGACAGCAGGCCGTAGTCAATATCGGTTAACCCATTTCAGACTGGAAACCCCTAAACGGGTACTGTGGCAAACAGTGCTGGCCCAGATCAGACGCCACAGAACGTGGCGTCTGATCAGGGTCTACACTGTTTGCAAAAAGTTCAGCCAGTTTCCAAATAGATTTTGGAGAAAACATGACCTGTCATCCCTAAATTTTAAAATGGACTCCCACTATATATAAGGAGGAAGATTCCATTTGGTACAAAAAGGGTTAAATGCCCCAGGGGCGCGCGATACACGTCACCTTGAGCTCACCTGACCATCCCGACATCTTAATGAAAACCCAAATATTATACTTCGTACAAATGAAAAACGGCCCCCGCCCATCGGGGCTTGAAGTAATAGATAGGCTGCATGATGCTTCCATGCAGAGCTGAATCCGACCCGCACACGAGTACTGGTAAACCGCTTAGAGGATCTAAGCCTGCCCAGGCAAAGCGGTGCGAGTCGGCCCGTCCATGCTTATAAACCCTATTGGTTTCATTGGGCGGCACTTGAGATGTCATTTTATCTCAATGTCGGGTAAAAGTCCCACCAAAGTCCCGCAACGTCTCCAAAATGACCTTTACAGTGTTGACGGGGACGTTAAATCTCAAATCAAACAAACAAACATAAACTAGCTGTATCCGCCCTGAAAATTACACTGCGCAATAACCACTCGCATATACCCGTATGCGTTCAATATTTTATGCTAGTATTTTAAGAATACTTGTGTTTATTTAAGTAAACTATCCGAGATGTACATGTTGAATATAACAATAGGGGACCATAAACGGATACATTTAAAGCTTGCCACCGCCTAGCCACGATGTGTTGCAAGGGAGGTAAGGATGTCATTTTTAGGCTTAACAACGGACATGTTTGAATCAAAGTACATAGGGAACTGGTGGGTAGATTTTCTCTGTAGGCAAGGGATATAGTCTGAACTAAAACTTAAAAAAAATCGTTCAACCCTAACACTCCATTATTTCAAGCAAACAGTGTGGACCCCGATCAGACGCCGCGTTATGCGGCGTCTGATCTGGGTCTTCACTGTTTAATTCAGTCCAGATTTTATTGATAATCCTCTTACTCACCAAATCCGCACTGTGATTAGAACAGCGTGGTTATTTTCTATAAACAATCGTTGTCTGGATTTCTTACGAACATCAGCACTGAAAAGCTTCTATGTTTAGTAACTGGATCGCACTCTAATAAATGTACTTCTTGTAACGCCCGCCCCGGTAGCTCACTCGGATGTGCGTCTGACGCGGGTCGGCAACACTCTTTCGTGGAGATTGATCATGAAATCTTTTCTACGGGCATTCTCTCCCTTCCGCTGATTCAAGAAGGGCAGTTGTCAGTTTCTGGCGAAAGAATGTGCACTGTTCTGGTTAAACGTATAAGCATACCCGGGAAAAGTGTGGATAGGTAAACTGACCGGCTCAAAAATGACCTAAATAGTGTTGACTGGGCCGTTAAACTCAAATACAAACAAACATGTACTTCTTGTAATGTTTTCGGTTCGTTAGACAGTCAGAAGCCTCCGTGGTGCAGTGGTTACGCTACTCGCCTTGTAAACCAGGGATCGCAGGATCGATCCCGGGCTTCTCCAGACTTTTGGATGAGTCTTTAAACCGAGGTCCCGTCTCCGTATGACCTTAGCTGTTGGTGGGACGTAAAACAAAAACTCACTCACTCACTCGTTAGACAGTCTACTTTCATAACTTTGTAACACGAGTGAGGTCATAGTTTGAGCGTATTTATGCATTGATAAAAACTTGACTTGTGATTGAGGATTCCGGGTTCGAATACCACGCCAGGCATCGTGCATTATGTCACCCAGCAAGACACGTTATAAACTTTAGTACTGGTTACTACCGGGGTATTAACTGAGTTAATGGCCAGATTTGACCGACCGAGTATTGAGAGAGAGAGAGAGAGAGAGAGAGAGAGAGAGAGAGAGAGAGAGAGAGAGAGAGAGAGAGAGACACGTGAGCTGAGCTTATACTTTTACAGCAACTAAAATAGTACATTGATAAAAACCATAACGACTGTCCAATAGATTTGTTTGTTTGTATTGGAGTTTAACTGCCCAGTCAACACTATTTTAGGTCATTTTTGTGCAGGTCATTTAAGTATATACATGTACACTTTTCCTGGACAGGCTTATACGTAAGCGGTTGACCAGTAAAGTGCACATTCTTTCGCCAGAAGCTGACAACTGCCCTTCTTGAATCAACGGAAGGGAGAGCATGACCGTAGAAAAGATTTCATGATCAGTCTCCACGAAAGGGCGCTGAGAGTAACCTTCAGTGGCTGGAACTACCCGGGTCTCGAATACTCATTACGATCACGAAATGAACCCTGCTTTATATAGGGAAAACTGGGGTTTACAGGGTATTGACCTTATTTGCATTATTTGCTGGTTCCTAGTTTGAGGATTGTCAGTGTTGGGAAAACAGGTAACCAGACCCCCCTGACCTTTCAAGGTCAGGGGGTCTGGTTACCTGTTTTTCCAATATTGACAATGTGCAAGCTGGAAGCCAGCAAATAATGCAAATATGGTGAATACATTATCTGCTATATTTTTGCTAACAAACAAAGACTGCGGGTACTCGTTAGAACCGCCTCTTTGAGGCGGTTCTAACTAGCACCCACAATCTATGTCGAAAGCAGAAATAAAAAAGATGTTATCATTTTTACCTGAAATTTGTCATTTCTGACACCATCTTGGACACCAATAATTCAGCCGGACATGTTTTTATAATGAGATTTTCGAGGTCCTTAAGGTGTTTGAGCCATTGAGATGAGACCGTTGTCTTTCTGTTTTAGTGCCTAAAGAATGTTCAGAATAATGGAAGAGTTAATGTACTTTTCTATTCAAATTTGAACTGATGCAATTATTTCCCTTTTCCCTTTTTTGTTAGCGATATTCGCGACGACAAAGTATCACGAACGTATCACGATTATAAACCGTTGCGAAATAATCCTTCCTAGCCCCGCCCATTGGGGCGAGAAGAAATAGACTGGCTGCATGATGCTTCCACGTAGAGCTGAAACCGACCGCACACGAGTACTGGTACATGTATACTGCTTAGAGGATCTAAGACTGCCCAGGCAGAGCGGTGCGAGTCGGACCGTCCATACTTATAAATATGTTCTAGAGTGTTATTCTTTGGAAGCCTTGGAATACACTTCAAAACTGACAAATATGAAGTGTACGTTTTCTGGACCAGACTAGCTAGTTTCGGCCAATTAGGCCTCATCAGTGACCCTCAAACATTTTTAATATTTAACGATGGAATCAATGATCCCAAAGGACAGGAAAATATAAACTACACTATGATGTAGGGCAGGGTGACTTTTTACGGCTGCCACACATTGCAAGACACCAGCTGTAGTAACGTTAAATATGTTCTAGAAAAGGTTATCCTTTGGAAGCAAGGAATACACCACAGAACTGGAAAATATGAAGTGTACATGCTTTCTGGGCCAGACTAGCTAGTTTCGGCCAATTAGGCCTCATCAGTCACCCACAAATATTCAATTTTCAACAATGGAATCAATAATCCCTAACCCTCTTGGCCTCATTGGGCGACAGGGCTTGAGATGTCATTTCATCTCAATGTCGGGTAGAAGTCCCACAAACTGGAAGCAACTCTCTAAAATGACCTATACAGTATTGACGGGACGTTAAACCTCAAATCAAACAAACACAACAGAAGCAGCCAAATGAAAATTTCACTGCAACAGGTAAAAAGCGACATTTTTCTAGCGGGAAAATAAATTAGCATATTGGGCAAATATACTGAACCGCAACCACATTAATTACTCAATCTCTTATGTTAAGTGTAAAGATACAGTAAAATGCCTATATATTAAGACCACCTTTGGGACTGTTCAAAAGTGGTCTTAAAGACCTCTTTTTAACAGTCCCAATGGTGGTCCCTGGCCAGAGGGCATTGTGTGCAGAAAACACGAAGACAGAGTAACCGCAGCCTTCTTATTAAGCTTTTTAAAGCAGAATTAGTTTTAATTTTAGGTGGTCTTAACCCTTATCTTGCTGTTCACGACAACCCCTATCTTTGCAAACAGTCATAGATCCAGATCTGATCGGGATCTACACTGTTTGGCATTCAGTTTATGAATTTGTAACAATAAATTACGTCAAGTAATTTGATTGGTTGATAGACAGAAATGGGTGTGGCTTAAATGAATATTCAGCAAGATAAGGGTTAATAGCGGAATTTCACTGTATATATTTTACTATTGGCCAGTTCTATTGGACAGTAGGGCCGGCTGCGGTAGCTCAGTCGGCCGGCCGCGGTAGCTCAGTCGGATACGTGTTTGACTGGTGATCAGCCCAGCCAGCAAAATATATGGGACACATATGGGTCCCATATGGGATTCCATGTGGGTCCTATATGGGCATTCCATATAGGGCCCATACGGGATTTGCAACACGGTTCCACCATGGACCCACATGGGCCAGCCCATATGGGTAGCATATGGGTTCTATGTAGGTAATCTCATATCTATAATCAACATAAAAAGGTTCATACAAATAATTACAAGTCTTCATTGTTCCAGCCCACTTGGTAGGCTGGTTAGGTCCCAACAGAGAGAGACCCACATGTGCAACTTATTGCACATTATTGCACATGTATATAGTTGAGATGCGTTAAAGACTAAGGCATTCTTTTCAATAATTAGAATTGGTTTGTTGTTTCCAGTTTCCCCGTGTCACGGTTCGTCAGCTGGTGGGGTCCCAGGGAAAGAATCAATTCTGGCACTACACCGTAGCCGTTCGGTGGTATCCCCATCCACGTTGCCGGCGAATGGGGAGACCATCGCTCGGCTCCAGCTCAAATGGAATCAATATTCTTGCGTGATTATAATTATATCGCCCTCAATTTTAAAAGTAACTGGGAAAAACAACGAGTTCTAATAAAAAAACATGACCTAAAACAATGTGCATGTCGTGCAAATATCTAAATGGAAGTTAATAGATATTTTCATTTTGTGATGTATAAAACCATTAATTTTATTTTATTATTGTCGGCAGTATCTGCATTTATATCAGGAAATTTACTTTTTTATATTAAGCTTAACTAATGGCACAGTTGTTTCCCTTACATCGTGCCCATATAGGCCCCATATTCACCATATTTGCATTATTTGCTGGCTCCCAGTTTGCACATTGTCAATATTGGAAAAGCAGGTAACCAGACCCCCCTGACCTTGAAAGGTCAGGGGGGGGGGGGGTCTGGATACCTGTTTTTCCAACACTGATAACCTTCAGACTAGGAACCAGCAGATAATGCAAATAAGGTGAATAGTAGAAAGCAGATATCGTGGGAATAATTTGGTCCAATATCTGTACCACATAGGAGCCATTTCACACCGTACAACCGGCTGCGTCGAAGACAGATTACTGTCTCTAAGACAGATCGCGGAAAACGTTTCATAGAAAGGGTAGGTGAAGTTTTTTTGTTTGTATAAATCGAGAAGGCAATCTGTTGACTTTTGCTGCTATTGGAGAAGAAACTAAATGCCTGGAGATACCGCAGCAGAATTCTGACTATATTTCTAAGTCAGATAAGGCTTTTCCAGTTCGTTGAAAAATATTTTCATCGAAAATTTTATGAATTTTTGTTTTCGGCGTCAAGTGTACGTCTACGTAACAAAATATGTCACATTCACTTACTCATGCTAAAACTACGATTATTCAGCAGCATTTCTGCCAAATTTGACCGTATAACTCGGTTAAATAAACAAACTACGTCCCCTTAAAGAGACCAGGTGTCCAAAAAAATGCTGTCTCTAACTACAGATTGTTTTTTATACGACTGTCCACCAACACAGATCAGAGATTTCGAAGGCTAACATTGATGACAGATCAGACGATTTCGGCTACATCTTCAATAAAGACGAATTCTGGATGACTTAATATCGGCAACTTCGGTGGAATCTATTTCATGCTAGCTCCAGGGCATTACTTGTAATAATGCTGCAATTTGAGTAGCATAGAGGCTGCTCTCTAATCATTTATATTTCCTGCCAACACACAAATTGTGCAATCAGTAGAAGCCTCCGTGGTGTAGTGGTTATGCTACTTGCCTTGTAAAGTAGAAGTAAAACAAAGATCAGGAATCGATACAATTAACTTACTCCACCCAACAAAGACACCAAAGGGAAAGAAATACAAACATTAACCGACCAGACCATAATGGATACCTAAACAAAGGAAGGCCATAAGGACAGTTACTTTCCCACAAAATGGCCATATGGCCATCCAAAATTAAAAGACACAAGTGATACACACAGTTAGTAACAAACAACAACATAAGTAAATCGCCACAGAAGAACCGCCTTGGAACGGTCGGTGGAATGATTTCCACTGGGGGGCTTAAATCGATTTTACGTTGCCACAATCCTCGCCCTTACTTCCTCCGCGATTTAGACAAATAATTTGTTCAGTCCGCATGAAGGCCAGGATTTGCAGGATTGATCCCGGGCTTCTCCAGACTTTCGGATGTGTCTTTAAACCTCGCCTCGCACCGCGGTTCCTGAACGGGCTTAGATCCTCTAAGCGGTTTACCAGTACTAGTGCGGGGGCCGAATTCAGCTCTGCTTGGAAGCATCATGCAGCCCATATATTTCTTCAAGCGCCTATGGGCGGGGCGACACTCTGTGTTGTACATTACATGTACAGTCGAACTTCAATGGCTTGAACACCTTTGGGAACTCGAAATTCCGTTCGAGACATGGGCACTTCGAGCCACCGAGGGTTACTGCCAATAGGCATAACGAGATACTTTTAGACATCTTTTCGGTGTTATATAATGAAAATGTACGCTGTGTTTACTCATTAGAATCGCCTCAATGAGGCGATTCTAATGAGTACACACAGCATACATTTGCAAGATAGCAGACTAAAATCTCCTTAAATATCCCCCACTGTTTCTTATGTAGAGGATTTCGCTAGGGGCTCAAGAACGGGTTCGACTCATCCATGGTAAACGAGCCATCGGTGTTCGAGCCATCGAAGTTCTAATGTAGTTAGGAATTCGATATTGAAAGTAAACAGCTGACGTTCGTGCGAATATCTGGTTGTGTCGTTTTTTTAAACATCAAACGCCATGTATTTTTATTGCACGAACAAGGTTGCACAATGCAATAATGAACATTGAATAGGTCGTTATGCAAACGGTGCAGAGGCGACCATGAACAACAAGATGGTATGTTAGTCTGTATTAACCAATTTAGTACCAGAAACCCCTAAAGAGGTACCTTTGCAAACAGTGCAGGCCCAGATCAGACACTTCAGAATGCAAACGGTACAGAGGCGACCATGTACAACAAGATGGTACGTGCGTCTGTGTTAACAAATTCAGTACCAGAAACCCTTAAAGAGGTACATTTGCAAACAGTGCAGGCCCAGATCAGACACTTCAGAAGGCGGTAATGCGGCGTCTGATCAGGGCCTACAATGTTTGTAAAAAGCTTAACCATTTTCTGAATAAATTCTGAAGAAAACACAGCCTGACACCCCTAAATATCGAAATGGACTCCTGCCATATTTAAGGTGAAAGATTCCATTTGGTACAAAAAGGGTTAACTTTAATTCACTCGGCGCCGCTTGTGGGTTATATTGTACTTTTATAGGCGTGTTTTCTATTATTTACTCATCTTGTTGTACATGGTCGCCTCTGCACCATTTGCATAACGACCTATTTAAGGTTCATTATTGCATTGTGCAACCTTGTTCGTGCAATAAAAATACATGGCATTTGATGGTAAAAAATGGCACAACCAGATATTCGCACGAACGTCAGCTGCTTACTTTCAATATCGAATCCCTAACTTATTACAACACAGAAATTTCTGAGTCTTGTAACATCTAGGAAAGAAAAAGTACAGGCAGAAGAAAATTAAACAAATAACGCCTCAGACGTTGACTTATTGCACAAGAGAGAGAGAGAGAGAGAGAGAGAGAGAGAGAGAGAGAGAGAGAGAGAGAGAGAGAGAGTTGTACATCTCACTAACAGCTAAGGTCACCTAAGGAGACGGGACCTCGGTTTAAAGACACATCCGAAAGTCTGGAGAAGCCCGGGATCGATCCCGCGAATCCTGGTTTACAAGGCAAGTAGCATAACCACTACACCACGGAGGCTTCTACTGATTGCACAATTTGTGTGTTGGAAGGAAATATAAATGATTAGAGAGCAGCCTCTATGTTACTCAATTGCAGCATTATTACAAGTAATGCCCTGGAGCTGGCATGAATAGCTTCCACTGAAGTTGCCAGTGTTAAGTCATCCAAAATTCTTCTTTATTGAAGATGTAACCAAAATTCTGATCTGTCATCAATGTTAGCCTTCGAAATCTCTGATCTGTGTTGGTGGACAGTCGTATAAAAAACAATCTGTAGTTAGAGACAGCATTTTTTTGGACACCTGGTCTCTTTAGGGGGACGTAGTTTGTTTATTTAACCGAGTTATATGGTCCAATTTGGCAGAAATGCTGTCGAATAATCGATGTTTTAGCATGAGTAAGCGAATGTAATATATTTTGTTGCGTAGACGTACACTTGACGCCAAAAACAAAAATTCATAAAATTTTCGATGAAAATATTTTTCAACGAACTGGAAAAGCCTTATCTGGCTTTGAAATATAGTCAGACTTTTGCTGCGGTATCTCCAGGCATTTAGTTTCTTCTCCAATAGCAGCAAAAGTCAACAGATTGCCTTCTCGATTTATACAAACAAAAAAACTTCACCTACCCTTTCTATGAAACGTTTTCCGCGATCTGTCTTAGAGACAGTAATCTGTCTTCGACGCAGCCGGTTGTACGGTGTGCATTTGAGGCCCTTTTATGTATCCTGAAATTGTAAGGTATCTCAGATTATTTCAATTCATCTCAGGTATCGAATGTTGCGTATACGGGACCCATATGAGTCTCATATGGGCAAAAAATCCTATACGGGGCCCATGTAGGACCGCAATGGGCTAAATGCCCAGAATCTGCCCATCTGGGGCCCATGTACAAATGCTTGCTGGGAGGAAGACGCGGGTTTGATACCTACCGGGGTGGGCATCATTCTTTCGTGGAGATTGATCATAAAATCTTTTCTATGGTCATTTTCTCCCTTCCGCTGATTCAAGAAGGACAGTTTGGCGAAATAATGTGCGCTATACTGGTTAATTGCTTACGTATAAGCCTGCCGAAGAACAGTGTCAGGATAGGTAAACCGACCGGCTCAAAAATTACGTAAATGGTATTTACTGGGCCGTTAAACACCAATACAAACAAACAAACAAACAAATACTCTCGGCGCCATGCCAAGGGAGTACATTTAAGATGAATCTGGGATATCGTTTCGGCGTTCTTTAAAACTGTATGTTGTGAGTACACATTAAATCGCCTCATTGTGGCAATATTCTAATATCATCGACTCTGTCTGGAGGGTAGATTTATGGATGAAGCTTTTAGCTAATAATATTAATGGAAAAAAATTAGGACCATTTTCAACATGAAAGCATATATATAGGATCTTTGTTTGTTTGTTTGATTTGACGTTTAACGTCCCCGTCAACACTGTAAAGGTCATTTTGGAGACGTTGCTTCCAATTTTGTGGGACTTTTACCCGACATTGAGATGAAATGACATCTCAAGCCCTGTCGCCCAATGAAACCAATAGGGTTTATTAGCATGGACGGTCCGCCTCGCACCACGGTTCCTTGACAGGCTTAGATCCTCTAAGCGGTTTACCAGTACTAGTGTGCGGGCCGGATTCAGCTCTGCGTGGAAGCATCTTGCAGCCCATATATTTCTTCAAGCCCCTATGGGCGGGGGCGGAATATATAGGATCTTACGTGAGTGTTCATGTATTATTGAATTTATTAAACGAGTTTTAGAAAAGGAATAAAATGCGAGGCTTTGCCGAGCATGTTATTCGTTTTCATTCAACGAGATTATTTTATTTTATTTTTTATTTTTTGGCTCATATCGAGCCGATCGTTAATCAGAGGTGGGCGAAAACCGGAGTTCCCGGAGAAAAACCACCTGACCTTCCGTTGCAGAACTTGGCGTCTCACATGTGACGTTGCATGATCGTCATGAAGTCGCACCGACGTTGATGTGACGTTGCATGAACGTCATGTGCCTGCTGGAGTGTCATTAAAATGAAATGACCACACGCTAATGCTGCCATTATGAAAACACGCTTTTGTAAATTTTACCGCCGAAAAAAAGACAATTTTATGATGAAAAAGTGTTATATTTTTCTTATTTCTGCTCTAAAATATCGATTGTGGGTACTCGTTAGAACCGCCTCATTTTAGAGCAGAAATAAGACAAATAAGGTTTACAATGTACCCCTGTAAACCCCACTTTTACTATATAAAAGTGGGGTTCAAAATTATTTAGGCGCGTTTTCGTGATGGTAACGTCATGATACCGTCCATGACAACCGTGTTTTCACTTTAAATGCTTTTTAACTTAGAAAATCATGTTTAAAATTGATATATGATAACCACAATCTTACACTGGTGGTCAATCGATGTCTTACTTGCGTGGTCATGTAATATCTTACACTCTTGGTAAGATCATTTGAAACATCACGAAAACGCGCCTATATATTTCTGACCCCACTTGACTGACGTTTACAGGGATATACATTATTTTTTCTTATTTCTGCTCAAAAACATGGAATGTTCCAACAATCCATGTTTTGAGCAGAAATAAGAAAAATATCAGAATTTTTATCTGAAAATTTTCATTTTGTGGTGGTGAAATTTACAGTATATTTGAATATGCGTGTTTTCGTGATGGTTAGGAAACTCACCCGAGGCTCGTTAATAAATTTCACATGAAATGGCCACTTATGTAAGCTACTTTCTTACATGCTTTTCAATGAATGATAGAGATTTATCAGTGAAATATAAATCGATATTTTCACTGTTTCAAACAGTGAAAATACGATTTTTTATTTTTCACTGTTTGGGACTACTTTTTTCTTCAAATCTAACTCTAATTTCAATTTTATCTTTGTCAGATAACTGAACAATACTGAAATGTGTTCTAATTGACGCATAGTCCGTTCATGTGTGACGGGGACGTTACTGACGTCATTTATGACGCTGACGTCACGTCTTTTGTCGCGCGACGTTAGACTTGCCAGCAACTTCTTGGAAAACTACTCTCTCAATTATTTCATTAATCATTCATAATAATACCATCCCAGGCCATTTCTCAGGTGCAAACTTTTAGTTTACACCCAATAGTATACCCACTAAACACGATGGACACCACTAAATTGACGCGAAACGAACAGGAACAAAGATAATTTTCTCCGAATGTGAGCGACACCATTAAAGACGCTAAATATTGCCTTTTGAAACATGTAAGAAACAGAAAATTTGATTTTTTCAGTGCAAGATCAAATTTTATTTCACTCATGAACACCAAAACTGCCATTTTCACTCGTGGCTACGCCACTCGTGAAAATAACAGTTTTGGTGTTCATTCGATGAAATAAAATTCGATCTTACACTGAAAAAATCAAATATCCTCTATATATTTATAGTTCTAGAGCTAGAGTGTTGCCTCGGCTGGAGTATTATATTTCTGTACTACTCATTGGGACCGTTGGCATTTATGCTTGTCTTTGGACCGATTCTCATCTATGCTAAGGATACAGACATTCCAGACTCCGGGCATGTTCCCCTCGCTCTTGTCGTCGGCATATTGGTGAGTGTTTAGTATAATCACTGTGAAGAAATTTAGAATTTGATTAAGGGGAATGGGACTTTTCTTTCGCCATTTTTCAAAGGGAGACAACTTTCGGGAGTTCCTGTTCACTATTCTATAAGCGCTGTCCCACTGAAAAAGGGGTCTACTCTTAAAGGAAAGAATTGGCTCCTCAGGAGCACATTCTTTCCTTTAAGAGCTGAGCCCTATTGACATGGGAGACAAAATGGTTTTGCAAGAGTTGCCTCCCTTGAAGGTGTTCCCATTCCCCTTAATTTATGCATCCATAGCACCCGAGGCGCATCACAACTTTAACTCGCTCGTGTAACCGTCGACCGCTTGTGTATAGGTCTGCATTACGATAACACGCCTATATAAATACAATTGAAAACTTTATCGCCGAAAAAATGAAAATTTTAAGATGAAAAATTTTAATATTTTCCTTATTTCTGTTCAAAATATGGATTGTGGACACTCGTTAGAACCGCCTCATCGAGGCGGTTCTAACGAGTTTCCACACTCTATATTTAAGAGCAGAAATAAGGAAAAATAAGGTTAACCCCTGTAAACCCCAGTTTTACTGTATAAAAGTGGGGTTCAAGGGGATCAAAATTATAAAGGCGTGTTTTCGTGTGCAGGAAGTTAACAGGTTCGTGAAAAGAACCTGCGGTATTGTTTGTTTGAATTGAAGTTAAGCGTCCACATCAACACTATTCAGGTCAATTGGAGACGTTGCTTCCAATTTTGTGAGACTTTTATCCGACATTGAGATGAAATGTTATCTCAAGCCCTGCCGCCCAAAGAAACCAATATGACTTATATGCATTGGACGGGACTTGCCCCACTTTTTCTGGGCAGGTTTAGTCCTGCTAAGCGGTTTACCGGTACTCATGCGCGGTCAGTTTCAGATCTGCGTGGAAGCACACAATGTCAATATTCCGCCATTAGTAAACGCGATTTCTTGCATAAATACCTATGCGCATGGCTGTTTGAAGCCATTGTCAAATGGACCGAAAGCCTTGCTCAAACAGTAAAAACCATGTTCAAATCATGAAATTCGCGTGCCGTTTGAACATGGATTTTGAGCTTTTGATATCACAAGACGGGCCTTGCTTTGATTACGTTACGTTGAGCGACGTAACGTTATCGCCCTGAACGAAGCGTTTCATGGTTCTATGATGACGTCACTGCATGGCAACGTCATTGTAAACAACATTCTGAACTGGCCGCCATGTTGGTTCGCCGGTCGCATTTGAAGAGTTTATATGGAGTTTATAGAGAGCTTTTGGGTGTTTTCGTCAAGATTTGCTGTCGGATTCGTAAGTTATGCAAGAACAACGATCATCCATGGTTATTTCATTGCATTAACATTTGCCGGATCCCTCGGAAGATATTTGAACATTCGGCCTAGCGGCCTCATGTTCAAACAGCTTCCTCAGGATCCGGCAAATGTTTATGCATGAAAAACCATGGTTGATCCCTATAGTCGTTACGGATGCGTCTTACGTGTAACGTTACGGGGCGTATCTAACTAATTTGCATAATTATTTAATCCATTAGTGAATCACTGAATTTAATACCGAATTTTATATTATCACATGTAACATCATATGATAAAATGTATTCAATGGTTTCATGGCCGTAAAGTTTAAATGGTGGTGACTGTAATGAAATCTTTTCTGCGGTCAGTCTCTCCCTTCCGCTGATTCAAGAAGGGCAGTTGTCAGTTTCTGGCAAAAGAATGTGCACTGTACTGGTTAACCGCCTATCTTTACATTTCCAGTGTTAAGTCTAATGTAAACCTATAGAAAACAGTGTAGTTCATAATTCCATAAACGAATCGAAACATGATTTTCAGTGACGTCAAATGACGTCAGTCTAAACCATAGTTCCCTACTGGCGTTAATGACGTCGGCGCTGTTCTTCTCTTTAGTAAAAAACAGCGTATAAATGTTTCTCAGCTTCAAATGTTTGCCCTGAAAGCACTTATGTTTTTCGCCTCGTGATGAGGGACAAAGAATGTAGATATAAAAAATGAACTTATTTTTTCTGCTTTTCATGAAAGTATGAACGACAACGGGTCGCTAGCAAAGCTAACATGAACCCTATCTGGGTTCATTTACTTTTCATGCGACCCACTGCGTTCATACTTCATGTAAGTATTGTATGGAGGAAAAACGATAGAACCGCCCCAATAAAGTGTCCTCATGAGAACCAACAATCCGTGCTAGGAGCAGAAATAGGACTAAAAATGTATACCATTGGGGCTAATTTTACCCGAAAAACAAACAATTTGCAAAAATGCTCCGAAGCCTCATAGACATTGGCGCGGGTATAAAAATATGACAATTATTTATTATCGTACAAATATCAGTGTGGAAAAATGAAAAATGCATTATAAATTTAGAAAACACGCATATTCAAATACATTGTTAATTTTATCACAGAAAAAATAGATGAAAATTTTCAGTTAAAAAATCTGATTTTTCGTATTCCTGTTCAAAACATGCATGTAGGTTATGCGTACTCGCTAGAGCCCTTTCGTCGTTCAAAACAGATTATGGGTACAATCGAAGTTTTGAGCAGAAATGAGAAAAAAATAATATATACCTCTGTATACCCAAGTTTTACAATGAAAAATTGGGGTTTAAGGGGGTCAAAGTACATAGATTTATTTTCGTGATTGTCACACAGTTTTGTTATGCTCATGTTTTCAGACGTACGTTTCTATGCTGATGCCCTGTCACATAAGCAACAACGTTCCTGATAAATGGGTAAGTAGGCATCACGCGAGCAAGTTCACCTAACCCCAATTTTTATAGAGAAAACTGGGGTATACGGGGGTATACATTATTTATTTTTGCTCCAAGAGCTCAATGATCATAAAACACGTAATCATGATCGTATGTAGGCATCACGCGTACAAGTCCGTGAAATCACCACCCCCTAACCCCACTTTATATAGCGAAAACTTGGATTTACGGGAGTATAGATTATTTTTCTTATGTTTGCTCCAAGACCTCAAGGAGGCGGTTCTAACGAGCACACACAACCTATGTTTTCAGTATCAATAAGAAAAATAACACGGATTTTCATCAGAAAAGTAGCATTTTGGAGAAATGAAAAACAAGCACTCTGTCGCACGCGTGTGTTATCGTAATTCTATGAGGCGATACTAATGAGTACACACAACATACATGTTTATCACAGAACACCGAAAAGATGTCCCAGAATTAACCCCGTTATTCCCCCTGACAGTAACCCTCAGTGGTTCGAACTACCCCTGTCTCAAACAGATTTTCGTGGTTCCAAAGGTGTTTGAGCCATTGAAGTTCGACTGTATTTGAATAGGTGGTAAAATATTATGTATTTGAATAGGCGTGTTTTCGTAATGATGAGTCTTGCCAGTACCTCGTGTCAGCCCTCTTGACTACCAGACACAGACCAGCCTTATCAGTTATACAAGCTAGCATGATTCTTGTCAGTACCTCTTGTCCGCTCTTTTAACAACTAAACAAAGACCAGCCTTATCAGCTATACAAACTAGCATGAGTCTTGGCAGTACCTCCTATCCGCGTTCTTAACCACTAGACACAGACCACAAGACAAAAACCAGCCTTATCAGCTATACAAACTAGTGTCAGTACCTCTTGTCCGCTCTTTTAACTATACACAGACCAGCCTTATCACCCTTACAAACTAGCACGAGTCTTGACAGTAATTCTTGTCCGTGCTTTTAACCACTAGACATAGACCAGCCTTATTAGCTGTACAAACTAGCATGAGTAGTGTCAGTACCTCTTGTCCGCTCTTTTAACCAGTAAACATAGATCAGCCTTATCAGATGTACAAACTACATGTAGCATGAAGCTTGTCAGTATCTCATGTCCGCGCTTTTCACCACTTGACACAGACCAGCCTTAACAGCTATACAAACTAGCACGAGTCTTGTCAGTACCTCTTGTCCGCGCCTTTAACAACTAGACACAGACCAGCCTTATCAGCTATACAAACTAGCACGAGTCTTGTCTGTACCTCTTGTCCGCGCCTTTAACAACTAGACACAGACCAGCCTTATCAGCTATACAAACTAGCACGAGTCTTGTCTGTACCTCTTGTCCGCGCCTTTAACAACTAGACACAGACCAGCCTTATCAGCTATACAAACTAGCACGAGTCTTGTCAGTACCTCTTGTCCGCGCCTTTAACAACTAGACACAGACCAGCCTTATCAGCTGTACACACTAGCATGATTCTTGTCAGAATCTCTTGTCTGCGTTTTTAACTACTGGACACAGACCAGCCTTATCAGCTGTACAGATTAGCACGAGTCTTGTCAGTACCTCTTGTCCGCGCTTTTAACAACTTGACACAGACCAGCCTTATCAGTTGTACAAACTAGCATGAGTCTTGTCAGAACCTCTTGTCTGCGCTTTTAACCACTAGACACAAACCAGCCTTATCAGCTGTACATGCTGGCATGATTCATAGTAGTACCTCTTCTCCGCTCTTTTAACCACTAGACACAGACCAGCCTTATCAGATATACAAACAAGCATGAGTCTTGTCAGAACCTCTTGTCCACGCTTTTAACCACTAGACACAGACCAATCTTATCAGCTATACAAACTAGCATGAGTCTTGGCAGTACCTTCTTTCCGCGTTCTTAACCACTAGACTCAAACCACTAGACACAAGTCAGCCTTATCAGCTATACAAACTAGCATGAGTCTTGTCAGAACCTCCTGTCCACGCTTTTAACCACTAGACACAGACCAGCCTTATCAGCTATACAAACTAGCATGAGTCTTGTCAGAACCTCCTGTCCTCGCTTTTAACCACTCGACACAGACCAGCCTTATCAGCTGTACATATTAGCATGACTCATAGCAGAACCTCTTCTCCGCTCTTTTAACCACTAGACACAGACCAGCCTTATCAACTGTACAGACTAGCACGAGTCTTGTGAGAATCTCTTGTCCACGGTTTTAACCACTAGACACAGACCAGCCTTATCAGCTATACAAACTAGCATGAGTTTTGTCAGAGCCTCCTGTCCGCGCTTTTAACAACTCGACACAGACCAGCCTTATCAGCTGTACATGCTGGCATGACTCATAGCAGTACCTCTTCTCCGCTCTTTTAACCACTAGACACAGACCAGCCTTATCAGCTGTACAAACTAGCACGCGTCTTGTGAGAACCTCTTGTCCACGCTTTTAACCACTAGACACAGACCAGCCTTATCAGCTATACAAACTAGCATGAGTCGTGTCAGTACTTCCTGTCCGCGTTTTTAACCACTAGACACAAACCACTAGACACAGACCAGCCTTATCAGCTGTACAAACTAGCATGAGTCTGTGAGTACCTCTTGTCCGTGATTTTAACCACTGGAGACAGACCAGCCTTATCAGCTATACAAACTAGCATGCGACTTGTCAGTACCTCTTGTCCATCCTTTGAACCATTAGACACAGATCAGCCTTATCAGCTATACAAACTAGCATGAGTCTTGTCAGTACCTCCTGTTCGCTTTTTTAACGACAAGATACAAACCAATAGACACAAACCAGCCTTATCAGCTATACAAACTAGCATGAGTCTTGTCAGTACCTCCTGTCCGCGTTTTTATCCATTAGACACAGACCAGCCTTATCAGTTATACAAACTAGCATGGGTCATGTCAGTACCTCCTGTCCGCGTTTTTAAACACTAGACACAAACCACTAGACACAAACCAGCCTTATCAGCTATACAAACTAGCATGAGTCTCGTCAGAACCTCTTGTCCGCGTTTTTATCCATTAGACACAGACCAGCCTTATCAGTTATACAAACTAGCATGGGTCATGTCAGTACCTCCTGTCCGCGTTTTTAAACACTAGACACAAACCACTAGACACAAACCAGCCTTATCAGCTATACAAACTAGCATGAGTCTCGTCAGAACCTCTTGTCCGCGCTTTTAACAACTAGGCACAGACCAGCTTTATCAGCTATACAAACTAGCATGAGTCTTGTCAGTACCTTTTGTCCGCGTTTTAACCACTAGACACATACTAGCCTAATCAGCTTTAAAAACCAGTATGAGTCTTGTCAGAACCTCTTGTCCACGCATTTAACCACTAGACACAAACCACTAGACACAAACCAGCCTTATCAGCTATACAAACTAGCATGAGTCTTGTCAGAACCTCTTGTCCACGCCTTTAACCACTACACACAGACCAGCCTTATCAGTTATGCAAAATAGCACGAGTCTTGTCAGTACCTCCTCAGCGAGGCGGTTCTAACGAGTACCCACAATCTATGTTTTTGAGCAGAAATAAGAAATATAATGTCTTCCCCTGTAAACCCAAGTTTTACAATATAAAAGTGGGGTTTAAGGGGGTCATAATTATTTGGGCTTGTTTACGTGATGCGTAGATACGCAATGGACAAGATTGTTCTGTTCCTTGTGGCAATCTACGAAGACTCATTTGATCAGACATGTGTCTGTTTCATTGCGAAATCACGCCTATACAAATGCATTGTAAACTTTACCGCCGAAAAAACAAAAAAATTCAGATGAAAAATTATGATATTTTTTTCTTATTTCTGCTCAAAATATAGATTGTGGGTACTCGTTATGTCCCCCCACCCGAAAGGGAGGGGGACATATTGGTTTTGGTGCGGATCCTGTCGGCGTCGGCGTCAGCGTCGGCGTTGCCTCTTGTCTGCACTCTATCTCCTGAATGGAAGGATGGATTTTGATTAAACTTACACAGATACACCCTTGGGAGGAGGAAAAGTACTGATTAGATTTTGGTGACCTTGACCTAATTTTCAAGGTCACAGGGCTGAAACCATTGTCAAATTTTAGACCAAAAAAGCTTGTCTGCACTCTAACTCCTGAACCAATGGAAGGATTTGGTTCATACTTGATATATTATATCAGTGGGATGGTCTTAAGAACTGATTTGCTTTTGGTGACCTTGACCTAATTTTCAAGGTCACAACGGGAGTTAGACTTTTAAAAATTGGCTTGTCTGCACTCTTTCTCCTGAACCAGTGGATGAATTTTGATCAAACTTGGTACATTATATCAGTGGGCTGGTCTTAAGAACTGATTAGATGTTGGTGACCTTGACCTAATTTTCAAGGTCACCACGGGACTCAGACTGTTGAAAATTGCCTTGTCTGCACTCTATCTCCTGAACCAGTGGATGGATTTGGTTCAAATTAATGAGTGTGGTGGGGGGACATCTGTTTTCTTAGAAAACAATTCTAGTTATAACTGCCTCATCAAAGCGGTTCTAAAGAGTACCCACAATCTATATTTTAGAGCAAAAATTAAGAAAAATAAGCTTTACCCCTGTAAACCTCAATTTTACTACATAAAAGTGGGGTTCAAGTGGGTCATATTTATATATGTGTGTTTTCGTGATTTGTAGAAGACGTGCCAAATAGTATTCAAACCCGTGTTTTACGGGGGTATACATTATTTTTCGTATTTCTGCTCCAATACCTATGTTTGCAGTACGGAGTTTCATCAGCAAAGCCATTTTGAAGCTGTGAAAAAATTCACTATGTCGCACGGATGTATCATCTACGGAACCCGGTGTAACGGTCAGTTTCTTCCCCCGGCCCGGTTCTTCCCCGGGGAAGAATCTTCCCCACCCGGTCAGTTTCTTCCCCACCTGATTTTTTTTCAGAACCCTAGTCAACGAATAATTTTCAGCTCACAATTTGTTGTAAATGAGAAAAGAGACCATTCTGAAAAAGTCCTTTTAGCTTGAATGACAAAATTTGCTCTATACTACACCATTTATGGAGATGCAATAAAATATGCATCCCAATTCAAGCATCTTTGATGAATTTTCATTTCTTTTTAAGACATAAATTAGTATTAACTAAACATATATAAAAAGCCACAAATGTTTGATGCCCAAAATAAATAGAATTTGGAGACTGGGGGTGGGGTAGAACTGGGCCGGCCCAGTTCTTCCCCACCCCAGAATTTTCTGTCTACTAATAATTCTTGTGATAAATTTCCTTTGCTTTTAAAGACAACAATTGGTATAAACTAAAAAGATATAATAAGCAACAAATGTTTGGAGCTCAAATCTAAATCCATTTGGAGATTAGGGGTGGGGAAGAACTGGGCCGGCCCGTTTCTTCCCACCCCATTTTTTCTGTTTACAAAAAATTCTTGTGATAAATTTTCTTTGCTTTTTAAGACATAAATTGGTATAAACTAAAAAGATATAATAAGCCATAAATGTTTGGAGCTCAAATCTAAATAGAATTTGGAGACTGGGGGTGGGGAAGAACTGGGCCGGCCCGTTTCTTCTCCCCCCCCCCCCAGATTTTTCTGTTTACAAAAAATTCTTGTGATAAATTTTCTTCGCTTTTAAGACATCAATTGATATAAACTAAAAATATATAATAAGCAACAAATGTTTGGAGCTCAAATCTAAATAGAATTTGGAGACTGGGGGTGGGAAAGAACTGGGCCGGCCCGTTTCTTCCCCACCCCAGATTTTCCTGTTTGCAAAAAATTCTTGTGATAAATTTTCTTCGCTTTTTAAGACAAAAGTTGGTATAAACTAAAAAGCTTTAATAAGCAACTAATGTTTGGAGCTCAAATCTAATTAGAATTTGGAGACTGGGGGTGGGGAAGAACCGGGCCTGCCCGTTTCTTCTCCAACCCAGATTTTTCTGTTTACAAAAAATTCTTGTGATAAATTTTCTTCGCTTTTAAGACATCAATTGGTATAAACTAAAAATATGTAATAAGCAACAAATGTTTGGAGCTCAAATCTAAATGGAATTTGGAGACTGGGGGTGGGGAAGAACTGGGCCGGCCCGTTTCTTCCCCACCCAAGATTTTTCAGTTTACAAAAAATTCTTGTGATAAATTTTCTTTGCTTTTTAGGACAACAGTTTGTATAAAGTAAAAAGATATAATAAGCCACAAATGTTTGGAACTCAAATCTAAGTAGAATTTGGAGACTGGGGGTGGGGAAGAACTGGGCCGGCCCATTCCTTCCCCACCCCAGATTTTTCTGTTAACAAAATTCTTGTGATAAATTTTCTTTGCTTTTTAAGACATAAATTGGTATAAACTAAAAAGATATAATAAGCCAAAAATGTTTGGAGCTCAAATCTAAATAGAATTTGGAGACTAGGGGTGGGGAAGAACTGGGCCGGCCCGTTTCTTCCCCACCCCGGATTTTTCTGTTTGCAAACAATTCTTGTGATAAATTTTCTTCGCTTTTTAAGACAAAAGTTGGTATAAACTGAAAAGCTTTAATAAGCAACAAATGTTTGGAGCTCAAATCTAATTAGAATTTGGAGACTGGGGGTGGGGAAGAACCGGGCCTGCCCGTTTCTTCTCCACCCCAGATTTTTCTGTTTACAAAAAATTCTTGTGATAAATTTTCTTCGCTTTTAAGACATCAATTGGTATAAACTAAAATTATATAATAAGCAACAAATGTTTGGAGCTCAAATCTAAATGGAATTTGGAGACTGGGGGTGGGGAAGAACTGGGCCGGCCCGTTTCTTCCCCACCCCAGATTTTTCAGTTTACAAACACTTCTTGTGATAAATTTTCTTTGCTTTTTAGGACAAAAGTTTGTATAAAGTAAAAAGATATAATAAGCTACAAATGTTTGGAGTTCAAATCTAATTAGAATTTGGAGACTGGGATGGGGAAGAACTGGGCCGACCCATTTCTTCCCCACCCTAGATTTTTCTGTTTACAAAAAATTCTTGTGATAAATTATCTAGGCTTTTTAAAACATAAATTGGTATAAGCTAAAAAGATATAATAAGCAGCAAATGTTTGGAGCTCAAATCTAAATAGAATTTGGAGACTGGGGGTGGGGAAGAACTGGGCCGGCCCATTCCTTCCCCACCCCCGATTTTTCTGTTTACAAAAAATTCTTGTGATAAATTTTCTTTGCTTTTTAAGACATTAATTGGTATAAACTCAAAAGATATAATAAGCCACAAATGTTTGCGCTCAAATCTAAATAGAATTTGGAGACTGGGGGTGGGGAAGAAACAGGTTGCCACAGTTCTTCCCTGCCTCAGACATCCTCTGGTATAACTGACATAACTCTAGCCAAGGGTGGGGAAGAAATGGGTAGGCCCTGTTCTTCCCCACCCCAGACACCTTCAACGTCATAATTGACTTAACAGTACAACACTTACCAAGGGTGGGGAAGAAACGGGCGGCCCAGTCCTTCCCCACCGTAGACATCTTTAGCAATATAACTGACATAACTGTACAACACTACCCAAGGGTGGGGGAAGAAATGGGCCACCCCAGTTCTTCCCCACCCCAGACGTCTTCAGCGATATAACTGACATAACTGTACAACACTACCCAGGGGTGAGGAAGAAATGTGTCGGCCCAGTTCTTCCCGACACCTTCAATGTCATAATTGACTTAACAGTACAATACTTACCAAGGGTGGGAAAATAACTGACTGGCCCAGTTTTTCCCCACCCAAGACATCTTCAGCAATATAACTGACATAACTGTACAACACTACCCAAGGGTGGGGAAGAAACAGGCCGGCCCAGTTCTTCCCCACCCCCGAGCCTCCGAATTATATTGAAATTTAAGTGGCAAACATTTGCTGCTTATTATATCTGTTTAGTTAAAACCAATTTATGTCTTTAAAAGTGAAGAAAATTTATCACAAGAATTTTTAGTAAACAGAACATCTCGGGTGGCGAAGAAACGGGCCGGCCCAGTTCTTCACCACCCTCAGTCTCCAAATTCTATTAAGATTTGAGCTCCAAACATTTGTTGCTTATTATATCTGTTTAGGTTATACTTATTTATGTCTTAAAAAGCAAAGGAAATTTATCACCAGAATTATTAGTAAGCAGAAACATCTGGGGTGGGGAAGAACTGGGCCGGCCCAGTTCTTCCCCACCCCAGCCTCCAAATTCTCTTAATAATAAAGCTCCAAACATTTGTTGCTTATTATATCTTTTTAGTTTATACCAATTTTTGTCCTAAAAAGCAAAGGAAATTTATCACAAGAATTATTAGTAAACTGAAACATCTGGGAGGGGGAAGAATTGTGCCGGCGCAGTTCTTCCCCACCCTCCAGTCTCTGAATTCTATTGAAACCAGTGCTTCAGCTGAAGTGCACGACCCGCCGGATGCTTTTAGCTTTATGAGTGTTACCATATATGGGTATGGCGGCCATTTTGGTCATGTGACCTGGACATAAAACGGTTCCCCCAATAAATGCGCCTTATCGTAAGGAGCAAAAATATATCTTATACTTTAGTACTGTATTCTGAATCGTTTGCAGGATAAAATCCAACACAAAAGCATATGTGTCAAAGTTTGACCTAGGCACAAAGAAGGTCAAGGTCAACCCAGGGTCACCATTTTAGCAATTTATGATGGGCCTACGTTCCAGATGCTATTTATCAAGTTTCGTGGAAATCTGCACAGTGGTTCTGGAGAAGACTATTTTTGAAGGGTTTTTACCAAATATTGCTTGGCGGCCATTTTGGTCATGTGACCTGGACCCCATGAGGAAATTTTGGTTTCCCCCATCCCGTAGAGACTCCATATGAAATTTGACTTCAATCGGCCCAACGATTTCCGAGGAGAAGCAGTTCGAAAATTTTCACATTTTTCGCCTCGGCGAGGCTGTACTAAATGGAATGTAATATTTCGCAAGTTCATTGATAAGATCTCATTGATATTTATCAGAATGCCAAAAATTGTCTAAATATTCCAAGCGGTTAAGTCACTATCACCAATTTTCACAAACGGGTTACAGACGGACAGATAGACAGAACATATATGGCTTGGCGGCCATTTTGGTCATGTGTCGTGGACCCCATGAGCAATTTTTGGTTTCCCCCATCCCATAGAGGCTCCATATGAAATTTGATTTCAATCGGTCCAACGGTTTCCAAGGAGAAACAGTTCGAAAATTTTCACATTTTTCGCCTCGGCGAGGCTATACTAAATGGAATGTAATATTTCGTAAGTTCATTGGTTAGATCTCATGGATATCTATCAGTATGCCAAAAATTGTTTAAATATTCCAAGCGGTTAAGTCACTATCACCAATTTTCACAAACGGGTTACGGACGGACCCAAAGAAGGTCAAGGTCAACCCAGGGTCACCATTTTAGCAATTTATGATAGGCCTACATCCCAGATGCTATTTATCAAGTTTCGTGGAAATCTGCCCAGTGGTTCTGGAGAAGACTATTTTTGAAGGGTTTTTACCATATATGGCTTTGCGGCCATTTTGGTCATGTGACCTGGACCCCATGAGCAAATTTTGGTTTCCCTATCCCATAGAGGCTCCATATGAAATTTGACTTCAATCGGCCCAACGGTTTCCGAGGAGAAGCAGTTCGAAAATTTTCACATTTTTCGCCTCGGCGAGGCTATACTAAATGGAATGTAATATTTCGCAAGTTCATTGGTTAGATCTCATTGATATCTATCAGTATGCCAAAAATTGTTTAAATATTCCAAGCGTTTAAGTCACAATCACCAATTTTCACTTACGGGTTACGGACGGACAGACAGACAAACCATATATGGCTTGGCGGCCATTTTGGTCATGTGACCTTGACCCCATGAGCAAATTTTGGTTTCCCTCATCCCATAGAGGCTCCATATGAAATTTGACTTCAATCGGCCCAACGGTTTCCGAGGAGAAGCAGTTCAAAAATGTTCGAAAATTTTCACATTTTTCGCCTCGGCGAGGCTATACTAAATGGAATGTAATATTTCGTAAGTTCATTGGTTAGATCTCATTGATATCTATCATTATGCCAAAAATTGTTTAAATATTCCAAGCGGTTAAGTCACTATCACCAATTTTCACAAACGGGTTACGGACGGACAGACAGAATGACAGACTGACAGAATGACAGAATGACAGAATGACACGGTGATTTTAGGGCACTCTTAGAAAAAACCGACTTCAGTCGGTTGCTTTTTCTGCGGGTCGTGCAATTTAAGGGCCAAACATTTGTTGCTTATTTTAGCTCTGTAGTTAATACCAGTTTATGTCTTTAAAAGTGAAGAACATTTATTACAAGAAATTCTAGTAAACAAAAAAATCTGGGGTGGGGAAGAAATGGGCCGGCCCAGTTCTTCCCCGGGAAAGAAATGGGCCGGCCCAGTTCTTCCCTACCCCCACTTTCCAAATTATATTTAGATTGGAGCACTAAAGGGTTGTTGCTTATTATATCTGTTTAGTTTATACCAATTAATGTCATAAAAAGCTAAGAAAATTAATCATAGATACTGGAATATGGATGAAAATTTCCTTGGATCTCCATATATTGTATGGCATAGAGAAAATTTTGCAATTCAAGCTGTAAAGACCCAAAACTAATTCAGAATGGTTTCTTTTTGAATTTTTAACAATTTGTGAGGCATTAATTTCTCGTTCTCTAGGGTTCTAAAAAATTTCAGGTGGGGAAGAAATTGACTGGGTGGGGAAGAAACTGACTAGTCAGTTTCTTCCCCGGGGAAGAAACGGGCCGGCCCAGTTCTTCCCCGGGGAAGAAACTGACTGGGGGGAAGAACCGGCCTGTTACACCGGGAATAGACATTTTTAATATGTTGTGCGAACAAGATATAAGATATTATCTTGTGTAGACATCATAATTTATCTTGTGCGGACAACATATTATCTTGTGCGCACAAGATCATATCTTGTTCGCACAAAATAATATCTTGTGCGCACAAGATATTATCTTGTTCGCACAACATATTATCTTGTTTGCACAGCATAGATCTTGGGAAGTTGTGCGAACAAGATATTATCTTGTGCGGACAAGATATCAAAATAAATTACATGTCCCTTCCAGGGTTCCGCAGTTATCGTTATGTTATTTTGTTTATTTTTCAGATATATATTGATACATTGCTAATTACAATGGTCTTTAGTGCGGCTGCTACAGAAGTGACTTTATGCACTAAGTACCTGGCAGACTGTTTTTCCGGTAAACGGGTGTGTTTAGATAGTCCCAAACATAATGTTAGCTGGCTCTCCTACTTCTTCCTTATCGTGTCTGCCGTGTGTGTGTTCTATGCTGTAATTTGCTTTCTAATGATCTGTCGTGGCCATGGAGATGCGTATAAAAACCTGAGAAAAATGTGTTTGGCCGGTCTCCGTCGCATTGTGGTTAGGAGCTCTGACTCTTTACCCAGATAAGTCCAGCTTCCCTTTAAAGAGATCAGATGGCGATGCAAGCACTACCTGATCGGAATCTAAAGTGTTTGCGAAGACGTGAAAATTTGCAATACTGACAGCAAATAACACAAACCAGCGGTATCATTACACAAACACGCCTATACAAATGCATTGTAAATTTTACCGCCGAAAAAAAAAAAGATTTTAAGAGGGCAATTGTGATATTTTTCTTATTTCTGCTCAAAATATAGACTGTGGGTACACATTAGAACCGCCCCGATTAGGCTGTTCTAACGAGTACCCACAATCTATATTTTAGAACAGAAATGAAACAAAACTAAGTTTACCCCTGTAAACACCAGTTCTACTACATGTATATAAAAGCCAATTGGCCATTTTGTGGGAAAGTAACTGTCCTTTTGGCTTTCCGCTATTGATGTTTCCATTAGGGTCTGGTTGTTTCATGTCTGTGCTTCTTTCCCTTTGGTGTCTCTGATTGGAGCTTGGGGTTTATTGTATCGATTCCTGATCATTGCCTTCACTTATATATTTCAAGGGGGTTAACATTTTATAGTCGTGTTTTCGTGATGTCTGATGTTGGAAACGAACATGTCCAAAAGTATTTAGTGACAGATTCACTTCGCCATAATATAGGACTGGTGGGCCTCTATACGCCTGAACACAGTTGTATAAAGCCTCGTTAACTAAACGAGCTCGTTGGTGGTCAAAAGCAAGTAGAGAATCTTATGTATGGGTTTAATTTTCCTGAAAAAAAAATGCGAGTTACTCACCTTCTTTGAGCATTTACCGTACTAAATGATCAAAGTTTTGACGGCATTTTAACTAACGACATCACAATACGAAAACACGCCTATACAAATACATGGTAACCTTAATCGCCGAAAAAATGAAAATTATAAGATGAAAAATTGTGATATTTTTCTTATTTCTTCCCATGTTACCATATATTAACCACCATGTATTAAACACCAAACCCCACTTTATAAACACACTAAAAGCCCCCGCCCATAGGGGCTTGAAGAAATATATTGGCTGCATGATGCTTCCACGCAGAGCTGAATCTGGCCCGCACACTAGTACTGGTAAACCGCTTAGAGGATATAAGCCTGTCAAGGAACCGCGGTGCGAGGCGGACCGTCCATGCTAATAAACCCTATTGGTTTCATTGGGCGACAGGGCTTGAGATGTCATTTCATCTCAGTGTCGGGTAAAAGTCCCACAAAATTGGAAGCAACGTCTCCAAAATGACCTTTACAGTGTTGACGGGGACGTTAAACCTCAAATCAAATAAACAAATAAACACACTAAACCCTACTTTATAACGAGAAGACTGAGGTCACTACAGTTGGCGTAATGAGAAGGTGTTGCGACCGTAAAAAGTCTACCTGCCCTTCATCATAGTGTTACACCACAACCTCGTTATAACAGGGTTCATTATAACACGGTTTTGGATATTACACAGTTCTCAGATGGATCCCAAAAATGTAAAGATTATATAGAAAAATGACATTATATGGTCATTTTTCTATATAATCTATACATTTTTGTTTGGATATAACACGGTTGTTTAACTAACACGGTTCATGTTTTGGACCCCAACAATAGTGTTATAAAGGGGTTGGGGTGTATTTATATTTTCTTGTCCTTTGAGATCATTGGTTACATTCAATTTGGTGGAATTTTGAAAATATTTGAGGGTAACGGAAGAGACCTAATTGGCCGAAACAAGGGCCGTCTTCGACTCGAACCAATGTTCCTACTATAGTAGATTCCAGAGACATGCGCAATTGCATTACCAGTCCAACACCAATGGTAGCTGTCTTGGTAGATTGCCATGGAAACGGCTGATTTGTTTTATTTTCTAAAAAATGATATTCATTAGATCATTATTCATCACCTTTTCGGAACTTTACATGCTTGTTAAACCCTGAAATTAATTATTCTGTTAAAAAATATTGGACATGCGGAATATGAAAATATGAAATTTAAAACTCATTTACATCACAAGTTCATGTTCGAACACATGAAAAGAAGCTGACTCTATCTAGAATATGAAAGATTTTTTACATTAATTGAAATGTTTTATTTCTGGAACAGTCAGAAGTGTTAAGTTTTTTTTTTCTTTCGATGTGATAGCAATTAGACGTGATCTCGCGAGAATCTCATATCCGCCATCTTGCTACCAAACTAACCCTACCCCAGCCTATGGTTCACTTTGGTATATTTTGCAACACCACTTTGGTAGCTACCATCGATGTTCGGGTCTAGTTTTAGTAACTATAGTAGGAACTTTGGTTCGAGTCGAAGTCGGCCAAGCTAGTATGGCTAAGAAAACATGCGCCGCGGCACTCCATACTTTTCAATTCTGTACTGTGGTCCTTGCTTCCAAAGGATAACCCTTTTATAAAACATATTTGGCGTCACAACAGCTGGGGTAGAGCAAATGTGTGGCGACCGTAAAAGTCTCCATGCCCTTCTTCATAGTGTAGTTTATATTTTCATGCTCTTTGGGGTCATTGCATACGTTGTGAAATTTGAAAATATTTGAGGGTCACTGATGAGGTCTAATTGGCCGAAAGTAGCTAGTTTTATGACCGCCAAACCTGTCTTGTTAGGTTATTATTTATGGTGACTTTTAACCGAGACTATATGTTACTGAGTTCCAGTTAGATCTTTGACTGATAAACGTCTGGTATTATATTTTCATTTGCTTGTTTGTTTATTTGTTCGTTTGTTTGATTTGAGGTTTAACATCCCCGTATATGGCTCTGTAGCTGACTTGCTTAACCCTTATCCTGCTGAATAAATTAAGCATCTTCAATTGCTGACTATTAACCATCACATTCTTGGTATATTTTTGTTAACTTAAATTGCATGATAAACAGTATAGATCACCATAAGATATGGCATCTGATCGGGATCCATACTGCTTTCTAACGTAGGGGTTGTCCATAACAGCAGGTTATTATGGGATTCATATTTATATAGATGGAGTAATTTATTGCTTAACACTTCGTCACCTTAGCGCAAAAAGTCAATAATCCCCATTTAAAATGTATTGGGGTCATTCCACGGTACTGGTGAGTAAAATTGTGACACGAGGGTCATTTTTTAAACGCAGGTAATATGGATTGAAACTACTTTTACAAGTTGACTTCATGTCTGAGCTTTCTTATTTTTAGATGGAGAAGATAGTATTTTGAAGTACAGAAAAAAAAAATCTCACTTTTTCCATTGTGGGCAGAAAATGACGCTCGTCACGTGGTGTCCAATTGTGCACAAATTTGTGCAATTTTATCTGATTTTATTCACTAAATTGTTTGTTTTTCATTAGTATTCACGTGTGAGAGTCTTTTCAATTTGAAAGAATGCTTATTTTTTCAAAACTTTTATTGTTTGAAGTAAAAACAGTCATGGGACATTTTGTCTTTCAAATCCTACTAATTATGTTCAATTCCTAACGTTACTTGTATAAAAAAGATCATCGGCATTGATTTAAATATTGCATAAAGCTATAGTTTAAATAACTATAGAAATAGGATTATGATTAACATGAAAATCGCAAAATTTTAAGACGTTTTTTATAGAACAAGATGCTCGTTTCAGAGGACACCAAAATACTCTCGTCACATGGTGTCCCTACAGAAAGCATAATTTAATTGGAAAAATGAAACAAATCTCATTTTAAAATACAATTAAGTATCGATTTTGTATTATATTCTTTCATATTTTAACTTTCAATGGTAATTTTGAGTTATTTGGCATCATCATTTCACTAAAGGCGGACACCATGTGACGATCACATTGCACTGCAAACCCGACTGGAAAGCCATAGTCTTGGATACTATCAATCATAGAGGCTGTTTTATTGCTATTTATGACTGTTAACCAACGGAAAGTTCATAGCATGCTCTCCAAAATAAATGTGCACCACACAATGCGAGTGTTCTAGTAAATTTTGTGTACATCTCTCAGTATGTGCCTTTAACCCATTAACTACCATCTGTTGTATGCTATGGTGCTTGTAACATATCAGCATGGTAGGCGGATGATGTGGATTTAGTGTAAGCATGCATATTTTTTTTTTTTGCTTTTAGTAGCTAGTAACTTTATATGTTTGCTTATAACCTCATCCTTGCACTTTTCGTATTGAGTTGGGAAGTTTTCAGCAGTGTTTTAATATTATATCATATAATTCACAGGCGTATTAATTGATGTGAAATTATGTGATTAATAACACTGTTACTAGTTCTGAAAACATTCCCCCAGTCAAATAAGTGACTGGTTAGCCAGGAAACCACAGTGCAAGTGGACCTGGGGGCTCACCATAGCAATTATCTTCATTTTGAATATTTTTTCTATAGCAACTTCTTATCCTTAACACTCTTATAACGATGTTTCATGAGGGAAAGCTGTCAGTCACTTGCAGCTAGGAAACAAAAAAATAATCTAAAAAACTGGAAGTTTTACAGTTTCAAATTTGTATTACAAAAACTGCAATAAAAGGTGAAATTGCTAGTTTGCAGCAATTTTTCCTTTTATTGCAATGTTTTTAAAAGTCGTCTGCAACAGCCGGCACTCTATGACACTTGTGGGAGGTAATAGTGAATACCAGGTTCGTGTCTTTTGATATCAAGTTTATCAGGTAAGGCTTCGAAAACGCTTGTAGAATCGCGAGGCTTGTCGAGCGATTCTACATGCGTTCTCAAAGCCGAGCCTGATAAACTTGATATCAAATGACACGAACCTGGTATTCTATTTATCAGTTATATGCATTGTACACTCTTTAAATA
Organism: Lucinisca nassula; assembly: GCA_963580285.1. NCBI lineage: Eukaryota > Metazoa > Mollusca > Bivalvia > Lucinida > Lucinidae > Lucinisca > Lucinisca nassula. Next base: position 53,901,884 of record OY757020.1, read on the forward strand.
TGCAATTAATAAGCAGATATCGATTGTCATTAAAGCGCAACGTCCAGTTGATTACGTCATGTTAACGACGTCACGTTGACAACGTCACGTTGACCTGATAAACCTCACATGTCCTGAGATAGCCTATCTTTATCAGGTCAATGCACTACAACGTAATTAATATGGGAGGTAACTGATAAATAGAGAATACCAGGTTCGTGTCTTTTGATATCAATTTTATCAGGCAAGGCTTCGAAAACGCTTGTGGAATCGCGAGGCTTGCCGAGCGATTCTACATGCGTTCTCAAAGCCGAGCCTGATAAACTTGATATCAAATGACACGAATCTGGTATTCTATTTATCAGTTACACGCATTGTTCACTCTTTAAATATGCAATCAATAAACAGGTATTGATTGTTATCAAAGAGCAACGTCATTAAAGCGCAACGTCAAGTTGATGACGTCACGTTGACGACGTCACGTTGACGACGTCACGTTGATCTGATAAACCTGACAGGTCCTGAGATAGCATATCTTTATCAGGTAAATGCGTTACAATACATGTATTTAATATGTGAGGTAACTTATAAAATGTGTTAACATGCAGTGAACTAAAGTCACCACTGATAAGAATCCAGGTAGAACCATCGAAAGACTGACCTCCGTTATATGACCATAGTTATCTATAAGGCTTAAAACGGAGTGTGGTAATTTTGTCATTATTGGTCGCTTAATGTTTGTATTTCTTTCCCTTTGGTGTCTTTTATGGGTGGAGTAAGTTAATTGTATCAATTCCTGATCTTTGTTTTACTTCTACTTTACTACTGACCGTCCCAAGGCGGTCATTCCGTTGCAGTTTCTCATACTGAATTCTTGGTTCTGTTTTGCAGGGCTTCCATTTACTCCCAAGTTCAGGAAGTCCTAGACTTCCTACCCTTGAAATCTGGAAGTCCCACTGGAAAATTCAGGAAGTCCCAATTTTGAAGCAAGGTGTTTGCGGATCGTAAAATTGTTTTGATGAAGAAATATATATCATTTAATCTATGAATCTCTTGTTTGCATTTTTAATCACCTGTATATTCTTTTAGAGGGCTAGTAAAGTGTGGATAGGTAAACTGACCGGCTCAAAAATGACTTGAATAGTGTTGACTGGGCTGTTATGTTAAACTAAAAACTATCAAGCAAAGCTCTGTGAGGAAGTTAAAAATACTCATAACTGTGACATACATGCAGTCAGTACACTGCAGAGGAGTGCATACTAAAAAAAAATATTTTTGCTTGGCATGTATAAATTTTACAACTTTCCAAGTAAAACTCCCTTCCCACCACCCCACAAAATAAATAAATAAAAAGTAAAGAAAACAATCGCATTACCCATCCCCATATATGCCTAGTGGTCCATTTTCCGTGTAGACCCAGATCAGACGCCACAAAACATAGCGTCTGATCTGTCTACACTGTTTGTAGAACTTAACACAAAACAAACCTGACGCCCATTGTCATATATATGGATTAAAAAGAAAAAAAGAAAAATTCTTTTGCAAAAGATTTTTGCCATTGTACTCTATTAAAACACTCGGAACTGCTTCAGACAAACAGGCAGAAACACGTGCAACTTTGATCATTTGGGGCAGACTTAGAGGAGTCAGCGGTATTTTTTTTTCTTTTGGCTAACAGACAGATCAGACTGCAGCGCGGACCCTGACAAACCGGCCTGGTCACATTCGCCGATTTTACGTATTTTCCAGGCGCCAAAATCAAACAGCGATCGCGACAACATTTTGCGGTTTTATAAATTATTTTCGTCATTTCACCAAGTGAACACCTGCTATTTACTCAAGAAAAAAATGCGTATCTATCTTTGAAAATATTGTCACACTTTGCATCTCTAATGAAACACCTAAATTATGACCCGCTTTAATTTAAACAGTAACAAGTTTACACGATTAAAAAACACTTATCGGCAATGAGATAATTAGTTTATCCTCAACTACTAATCTGTTTAATTATATGCAAACACCCGAGCAATCACCTCGACACGTTTTTTACACGCCGATGACGATCAAAGGTGTGCCGACGCACGTGATTCTGACTGTCAATATAATACCGCACAAGCAGAAAATGGGACGTACTTAGTTCTCAATAAACACAGAAAGCTGTTTCAGCTAAGGAGGCGGAGCAAACTTTTTACAAACCGCTAAAAGTGGGCGGGTTTATACGTCTCGGTAAAGATTTTTGGCCGTACAGAGAAATTTTCGGGACTCCGCGGGACGCCTTTGATGTTTAATTTGGGCCCTGGTTTTGTAACGAGAAAGCATTTGTAGTGTCCACGGTAATGCTTAAAATGCGCTTTGTTGTCATTTTGTAACGATCGTTATTCATCGGCGCTTACAACGTGATTCTAGCGACATTCTTTCTCGATTCTTTCAAGAAAAAAAAAGGTTGAATACCTGAAAAGCATATAATGAGCAGTAGGCTATTGTAAGATGATCTTATTTTATAATATGACCATCGGAATTACCAATCGTTACAAGTGACAGATGGACACCGTATTTTGGTGTCTGTTTGTAACGAGCAAACAGCTTTTCGTGTCCTTCTGTGACGACTGCCCAGGCCACGTCCAGCAATAGTTCAAGGGGCGCACAATGTTATAAAAAATAAGCTGTTGTAAAAAAACAGACATTTAAATCAGTCTGATACCAATAAAGTCGAGAAGAAATAAACGGAAGCCATATTAATCGTAAAATCTATACGATCGTCAATATTCAAATAGGACACCGGATTTTTGGCTTCTTAATGTAACGAGCGTCTTCAGCATTGTGTCTCATAGGACATTAAAGTATTCGTATTTTGTGGGTGATAAAATAATCGTCGATATGAATGCATTATATAACCAAAGAAAACAACGCATATTATCATATCTTCATCTGATCGCAGATAAAGTGTGTTTACAACTCCAATTTGGCAAAAACCGGCATTCGATCGTAACAACCGGTGACATACATACGATCGTCACCTTCCCTGATAACTGTGGACACCACGACCTTTACTGTTTGTGACTATTCTCCTTTTGCAACCCACAGAGCGCGTTTTTTGTAAACACAAAATAGGTCACATGGCTCTATTTGGCGGCAAATTCCGACCCATAAACAAATTTATCACTTGGGTAGATCGATAATAACGATCGTCACAAATTGGACACCACGAAGGGTACACGGATATTTTTCCATAAATAGGATAATCAAACTAGCCTCAGGCTGACTCAGTTTCGTGCAAACAGTAGGCTAATTGTCAAAGAGGAAATACATCCGTGTGATATTTGTGTAATGAACGATGGTGCGTTAATATAAATCAATATTTCATGAACAACTATGGGACACGATAGTAACGAGCACAATGTATATTTTACAAAGTCAATTTTTCAGTGTCTGTGAGGTGTTTACTGAATATTTTGACATAAAAACCTTTCTTAATGTATTAACTCTTCATTACATGGACGATTTTCTAAAGCTATGGCATATACCATTACAGTGGGCAATCAAATGAGGGCACCATTGCAATGTCACAAATTCAAAGCAAAAAATCGGGTTATTTTGGTTAAATTAATTCATTTTTTTTTTTCATTTCTCATTTATGACAATCTACATATTTTATCTTTTTTTATCTCTCCAATGTGTCTTTATGACATCAGAAAACCTTCTCAGTATGTTCTTAATGTATACGGTTAAAAAATAATGATTTTACTGGGGTACCCCTAAAATTCACCAGTACCGTGGAATGACCCATTGAAGTTATTGACATTTTGCGCTAAGGTGACGATTTTGTATTTCTGATGATAATAAAAAAATACATTGTTTTCTTCCTTTGTGTTAGCCCTGGTCTATCTTGGTTGGGGGGGGGGGGGGGGGGGGGGCAAATGTCCCTTTCTGAAATAAGCAGTTGTGGGGTGCAAATGTCCACCTGTAAAATGAGCACTGGGGGGCAGATGTCCATACCAAAAATAAGCTCGGGGGGTCGCATTTTTTACAAGTGGGGGGGGGGAGCAAATGTTAATTTTTAGATTAATTCATTGGGGGGCAAATGTCCTGGGGGCAAATGTCCAGGAATCAGTTTTACATGTTTCTATTAGATACATGTATTCTGTCATTATACTTGAAGAGCCGTCATTATAAGAAGACGTATTATCATTATATTGTAGCATCTTATCAATATAATGAAATGTCATATCATTATACTTTGACGTGATGTTATTATACATTATTATACATTTCATCATTGTAAACGAAAATATATATTACGGAGTTCCCATTATATCTTTGTCCAATAAACTTCTTTTCTAATGCAATTGCGTATTCAACGCGACGTCTGATTGGATAACGTCCAAAATTTGCGACAGTTATATTCTGCGATATACTGTCGGAAACCCGACGTCATCACGTAATTATAGGTTATTGACTTTATATTGTGAAATATTCGGCACGAGTTCATATGGCGAAGGACGCACGAGCTTGCGAGTGCGTCTTCGCCATATGAACGAGTGCCGAATATTTCACAATATAAAGTCAATAACCTTTTTATTATATACCCAAAAATTCAACTGTCTACTAGAATTCAGGATTGCCTGGTATAGAATTCTGAACGTAAAATCAGATTATATATCTTCAAGTGGTTTGAAATGAAAAATAATGAAGGTCATTAAGTGTCTCCCTACACGTTGAAAAACCACGCCCAACGGCGCCAAAGTGAAGACGACGTTAACGTTGGTTGATGTGACGTCATTAAAAACATTGACGCTTCCCAACACAGGGCGCCATTTTTTCCGAAGCGTTAATTATATTTCTTTCAAAATACTCCAGATTTCTTATAAGAAAGTGTTGAAAATCTAAACAGATTGCAGGTAGGTCATATTTGACAGCATAAAATGCACTTTATGCACTTTGTCAGCACCTATATTCGTTCTGTTTTAGGTTCTTTCATTCGATACGCACGACAAGATGGCTGCCGATTTTTAGTATCGAAATGGATAAATTTTAAAGTAGTTCTATTGTGAACGTGACTGCTTGTCTACGGGCAATATGAACTTGACTACGGGCAATATGGAAAAATATTGACCGGTAACTTCTGTAGAAAGTAAACGGGACATTTTCTGGGTATATAATAACGTCGCTTTTCATTTGGTGTCATTTGGTTTTACGCAGCTCACCGCGCTTGCCGCCTTGAGCAAAATAGTACAATTTTTAACTTAACAACCGAATAAGTGGATTAGAATGGGAAAGATTTAATGGGAACTCGGTAACAAATAACTGCATCGAAAATTTTCATTTGGGGAGGTAGATCGTCGGTTTTACGGTCGCTAATTACGTTTTACGGCTCCACTGACGCGTCGCCGTAAAACGAAATTTCCGACCGTAAAACCAACGATTGACCTCTCCAAAAGACAATTTTCAGTACAGTTATCCCCTAATTATTATATACCCAGAAAATGTCCCGTTAACTGTGTACAGAAGTTACCGGTCAATATTTTTCCATATTGCCCGTAGTCAAGTTCATATTGCCCGTAGATAAGCAGTCACGTTCACAACAGAACTACTTTCAAATCTATGCATTTCAAGACGAAACATCGGCCGCCATCTTGTCATGCGTATCGACTGAAAAGACTTGAAACAAAACAAATATAGGTTCTGACAAAGTGCATAAAGCGCATTGTTTGCTGTCAAATCTGACCTACCTGCAATCTGTTTAGATTTTCATTACTTTTTTCAAAGAAATCGGAAGTATTTTGAAAGAAATATAACGGACGCTTCGGTACAAATGGCGTCCGGCTTTGGGAAACGTCAATGTTTTTAATGACGTCACATTCACCAACGTTATCGTCGTCTTCACTTTGGCGCCGTTTGGCGTGGTTTTCCAACGTGTAGGGAGACACTTAACGACATTCATTGTTTTCTATTTCAAACAACATAGAAATATTATCTGATTTTACGTTCAGATTTCTATACCAGGCAACCCTGAATTTTGGAAAACAGTTCAAGTTTTGGGTATATAATAAAAAGGTTATTGACTTTATATTGTGAAATATTCGGCACTCGTTCATATGGCGAAGACGCACTCCCAAGCTCGTGCGTCCTTCGCCATATGAACTCGTGCCGAATATTTCACAATATAAAGTCAATAACCTATAAGTATTATACCTTCACATATTCAGTTTGACATACTTTGATGATTTGTCTCAGAAAGCAGGATTTGACATTTCATGCAAATTGCTTCCTATGGATACATCTTACATTTTCCGGATTTGGCGATTCTAACAAAAACGTATCATTATGATAACACATCCGTGTGATATATTGCATTTTCTCATACCACAAAAAGGAAATTTTTCTGATTAAAATTTGTGATATTTTTTTATTATTTATACTCCAAACATAGGTTTTGGGTGCTCGTGAGAACCGCCTCAATGAGGCGGTTCTAACGAGTACCCACAACCTATGTCTTGGAGCAGAAATAAGGAAAATGATGTTTACCCCCGTAAACCCCAGTTTGCTCTACATAAAGTGGGGTATAGAGGGGTCTTTATTTCGCGGACTTGTTCACGTGATGAACACATGTTTCTAACCAGAAAAAGAAACGTATCTCTTGATTAACGCCCTGCATGCTCGGTATTAAATCCAGCAGACGACAATTCGACCTATTTTGATGATTTGTCTCAGAAAGCAGGATTTCAAGTTGACATGTAAACAATTTGTCGTCTGCTGAATTAGCCCAGATTGTGGTAAAGGTTAAGCCGTGTTTCCCCTCCATGGGTGGAGCTATGTTCTATGTCTCTCACTACTGTGGGTCCTGTGACCCTCCATCAAGTGAACAAGTCTGTGACCTGAGTACCCCTCTACACCCCACTTTATATAGAGAGAACTGGGGTTTACAGGAGTATACATTATTTGTCTTATTTCACATTACGAAACACGCCTATACAAATACATTGTAACATTTATCGCCGAAAAAAAAAAGAAAATTTTAAGATGAAAAATTGTGATATTTTTTTTATTTCTGCTCAAAATAAAGATTGTTGGTACTCGTTAGAAAAAATGATTGTGGGTACTACTTAGAACCGCCTCACCGAGGCGGTTCTAACGAATACCCACAATCTATAAGAGCAGAAATAAGAAAAATAAGGCTTACCCCTGTAAACCCCATTTTTACTATATAAAAGTGAGGATGGAGTGGTCAAAATTATATAAGCGTGTTTTCGTGATGAGTTCCAAGACATAGGTTTTTTTGGTATTCGTTAGAACCGCCCCAATGAGGCGGTTCTAACGAACACCCACAACCTATGTTTGGAGTATAAATAAGAAAAATATCACAAAATTTCATTACAAAATAACCGTTTTAGAGACGTGAAAAATGCACCATGTCACACGGATGTGTTATCGTGGAGGATATACTCCATTTTCCTCTAATGTAGTTTGTTTGTTTAATTGTTTGATTTGAGGTTAACGTCCCCGCCAACTCTATTTGGGTCATTTTTGAGACTATTGTGGGGCTTTACCCAACATTGAGATGAATTGACATCTCAATCCCTGCAGCCCATCGAAATCAATAGGGTTTATATGCATGAACGGTCCAACTCGCAGCACTTTGCCTGGACAGGCTTAGACATTCAAAGCGGTTTACTAGTTCTCATGTGCGGTCGGTTTCAGCTCTGCGCGGAAGCCTCATGAAGCTAATTTATTTCTCCAAGCCCCGATGGGCGGGGTCGCCCTAATTTAATTAATCAAAGCACTGGAGGCATTATGAAACCAGGCTTATTCAAATATATTGAAACTTTTGCCTGCAAAAGAAAAAAAAAATGGAAATTTTCAGATTCTGATATTTTTATATATTTGCTCAAAACATAGACTGTAGGTACTAATTAGAACCGCCTATCAAGTACCCACAATCTGTTTTAAGCAGGAATACAAAACAATGTTTTTTCCTGTAAACCAAAGTTTTACTTTATAAAAATGGGATTTAAGCGGGTATAAATATTATATTTTTGTGGATCTTAACTATTATTCATTTAACCATTACGTGAACTAGTCCGTGAAATGAAGACCCCCCTATACCCCACTTTATATAGGGAAAACTGGGGTTTACGGGGGTAAACATTATTTTTCTTATTTTTGCTCCAAGACATAGGTTGTGGGTACTCGTTAGAACCGCCTCGATGAGGCGGTTCTAACGAGCACCCACAACCTATGTTTGCAGTATTTATAAGAAAAATATCAAGCATTTTCATCAGAAAAGTAGCCATTTTGGAGATGAGAAAAATGCACTATGTCGCACGGATGTGTTATCGTAATGACGTTCACTGAAGTATGAACAACAACGTTGGTCGTGACCGTTGATGTTGTTCAAACTTTAATAAACATTTAATAAATTACTTTTATCACTTATACAGTAAAATTTCTATACTGAGACCACCTTTGGGACTGTTCAAAAGTGGTCTCTAAGACCACTTTTGAACAGTGCCAAAGGTGAGCTGTGACCAGAGGACACTGTATGCAGAAAATACAAAGAAAGAATAACTGCAACCTACTAAATAAGCTTTATAATGTGGAAATAGTATTTATTTTAGGTGGTCTTTATAGAGGAATTTACTGTATTTACCTTATTGTGTATCCATTTTGTGAAGAAAAATTCTGGTTTGAGGGCCTAATTTGAAAAACAAAACAAAAACAAACACACAAACCAACAAAAACAGTGACGTAGTTTTCCTCTGACGTCCTGATGTCGCCATCGTCCAATTATATTTGAGAGAGTCATGCTTTATTTTCATGTCACGAAATGATCATGTGACGCCGAAGGAGTAATGTACAGAGGAATTTACACGAGAGGTTATTACATATGAAATTCATGAAACGAGCCTTCTGCGAGTTTCATAAATTTCACATGAAATGACCACGAGTGTAAGATTCTGTTTATCATTTGGCCACTTTAAATTCGGTTTCATCGCCTTTAAATTTAACAAAATTTCCACAAAAATTCATGGTTGAATGGACATCGTCATGACATTACCTCATCTCGCCAAAGTGGTGTTACACCTGTGGTTATGCGATTTTATTACACGACGTTATCCATAGCTTATCAACGACGTCATATGATAAATTAATTTAAGAAATGAATTTTATTTTTCTGCTATTTATGAAAGTATGAACACAGTGGGCGCTTGCAAAGTAAATGAACCCCGAAAGGGTTCATGTAAACTTTGCTAGCGATCCGCTGTCGTTCATACTTTCATGAAAAACATAAAAAAAAAATATATATATATATTTTTTTTCATATATTTACATTCTTAGCTACACATCACTGGGCGAAAAAATGCTTATAGGGCACACTGTTAAAGCTGGAAAACATTTACACGCTATTTTTTCTACAAAGAGCAGAACAGCGTTGACTGAAGTCACTTGACGTCACTGAAAATCATGTGAATCGATGCGTTCACGGAAGTATGAGCTACATTGTTTTCTATAGGTTTACATTAGACTTTACACTGGAAATATTAATTTTGAGGTATGAACGATATTGTCCAAATAGATAACTAAAAGGTGTTTCTGTAAATGCACAGAAAATGTCGTGACTAAAATATGCCTATACAAATACAGTGTAAATTGTACCGCCGGAATAAAAGCAACAAAAAAAATTAAGTTTAAAAATTGCAATTGCGATACTTTTCTTATTTCTGCTCAAAACTTAGATTGTGGGCACTCGAGGCGATTCTAACGAGTACCCACAATCTATGTTTTAGAGCAGAAATAAGAAAAATATGGCTAACCCCTGTAAACCCAAGTGTTACTATATAAATTGGGGGCTCAAGGGGGTCAAAATTTTATAGGCGTGTTTTCGTTATGAAATAGTTCAGTTTTTCTCTACACAAAAATGTAACAAATGGATGTCAAAGGAGATGAAGCATTTCTTCCAACTCTTTCAACGATAAATATAAATGCGTGGTTATTTATTTATTATTATTATTTATTTTTCTTTTTTATTTATTTTTTTTTTTTTGGTTTTGGTTTTACGGCCCTTTCAAGATTATTTCACTCATATCGTGCCGATCGTTTATAAGAGATAGGCGAAAACCGGAGTGCCCGGAGAAAAACCACCTGTCCTTCCGTTGCAGAACTTGGTGTCTCACATGTGACCCGAGCTAGACTCGAACCCACAGCGGTGGGAGACCTAATGATTAAGGGTCAGCGCTCTTATCCACTAGGCCACGGACGCCCGTAAATGCGTGGTTATATGTTTGGTAGTGTTATATACGTACAGTGTATGTCTAAGCATGCTGTTTGAAACAAGGTGGAACATTTAATTCAGGACACCATATATTTTTATAGAAAATCGTAATCCGGCAGGCACACGTCGCTTTGGCAACGTCAGCGCAACGTCATGACGTTGCACCGACGCAGATGTGACGTTGCATAACCATAATGACGTTGTACCGCCGTTGATATGACATCACAATAACGTCATGTGCCTACTGGGAACTCATAGCTGTAATTCACTTAGATATGCACTTAGGCAGGAAAACGCGAAATGTGCCCACCATCAATAACGTGGATGGTACCATTCACCATACCAGCGTGATTACTCAGAAGAAACATAATTGGTGCGGTACAGTCCTTTTCGGTACATATCCTGCCCAGTGGTGTTAATGGTATTATCGCTTTTAGAATCCCAGGATACTCGATCATTTCTTTAGTTCTTGTCGTCGCTACCATTCCGGGGTTGATGGAGTTCACCCGTATCTGATGCGGACCTAATTCTAAGGCGAACTGTTTTGTAACCATGTCCAGCGCTGCTTTAGATATATTGTAATAACTATTTCCGGATACTGGATTTAAGCCAGCAACACTGAAAAATATTGAATAATTTCTATATCATATCAAAAAACGATTTCTTCCTACTTCATACGAGTCAAGTAAAAACTAGAGCTGACAGTGAAACTGACTAGGGCCCCGGCAGTGCCATCAGAGGAGTTGGATTTTCTTTTCAAAGGGCTATAACTCTTAGAGTATTGTAGCTAGAGATACGTAACTTGCCATCTAAAGTTTGAAGTTGATGCATTTGACGGTTTGTAAGTTATGAATAAAAAACGAAATAGGCGCGTTGCCGAACCAAGTTCAATGGACAAAAACATACCTCACCGTCATAAAGGATGAAACTGGTCTCAAATTAAAGAAAAATGTCCCTACGTTATTTATAAAGTGGTCGTAAGCTCCAAAATGGGTAGCATTATACTAAAAATGGGAAGATATCTCTTCATTCGTTGAAAACAAAATGAAAGAGGTCGTTCTTCAACATGAATTTTACTCATTTCAAAACTGTCTTTTTTTTCGCAATTTGTTCCGTTTTCGTCAAGAACATTTCAATTTTTTACTTTGTGTGTGTAATTTTGGCGCTTTTTTAGATTGGTTGATATTTTATGAGGAGATAACTCTTTCTACCCTCAATTAGGCCTCATGAGTGACCCTAAGATATTTTCAAAATTCTACGTTGGAATCAATGATCCCAAAGGACAAGAAAATATAATCTACGCTATGATGTAGGGCAGGGAGACGTTTTACCGCCGCCACACATTCCCATACACCAGCTGTAGTGAAGTTAAATATGTTCTATAAAAGGGTTATCCTTTAGAAGCAAGGAATTGGCCGAAACTAGCTAGTCTGGCCCAGAAAACATGTACACTCCATATTTTTCAGTTCTGTGGTGTAATTTCCTAAGCATGCAACCGTTTCGCTATTCAAAACATTACATTTGGACATCCTGATACCCAAAGTGGCTTTGAAACCCACTGTCAAAGGTACACACCCTGTGTGAAAAAGTATAGATTTAAAGCCTTTTACCAATACATTTCGTAAACAACTTTAAGAAAGTCATTTTACATCCAATTGTCGGCGCATTTATCTCCGTAAACACAAAACGTCGATATGTAAAAGTTAAATAAACGCAGAGTCCGCGTTAAGGCGTCCAAAAGTTTTCATTGATTCAACGCTGTGAGAATTCAGTGAGTTCAGCGACTCTCTGTCTGATCAGCCATTCAACTTCATTTCACGGGCAGCTGTTGATGAAAATGCGAGGTCTCTAAGGGAGATTCTATATGTTGTAATTGCACCAGGTTGTGCCTGCACAAATTCAAAATGTCATTACATTCACAAGCTCAAGCAACGAAAGGTCCGGTAAACCCCACCTTCGGAAAGTGAGGCCTACGCCAACTTCGTAAAAGTGGAATTTACAGAGACAAAAGGTATTTTCCTTATAACCGCTCAAAACAAGGAGCGTGGGTACTCGTGAGAACCACGTCAATGAGGCGGTTTTGGCGAGCACTTACAAGCAATATTTAGCCTAAAAATAACACAAATAAAATTATCATTTGTTTTTCTTCTGAAAATGTTAACACTTTAAAGTCCTAATAATCACTTTATACTGCAAAGTCGTATTAATGAAGTGAACCGGCTCGACTTGCGAAAAATGAAAGAGCCTTCAGTTAAGCATTTTATAGAGTGCTTATAAATTTCGATGCGAAATAATTTTAAATTATTTTTCAAGGAGTTGTAATACCTACCTTCTCCCCAGCCTCTGTGCACCCCTCCCCGTTACATATAATCAAAGGGGGTGGGATGGGGTAAGTTTATTTGTGGCATAGTTATTAATATTTGCATGTTGAGTCTAACCTCAGTATTGCCGTCTTATCTAGTTCAAAGGCTCTGTCTTAACACATCGGAATTACTATTCACTGGGCCGCAAAACGTGAATAAAAATCAATCCAACAAAATTCAGTCTTTGTAAAAATAGAATGTACGCATTCGAGACAGATCGTTGTCGTTGTAAAATACTATGTGCGCATTTCGAAACCTTCTAAATTTTGAGTGAACTTTGTAAACAACGACACGCAAAAATTGTATAGATCAATTGTGACAGACTCCTGTGACAGCAATGACCAAGCAATCAGCATAAAAATACTGAGGTGATCTAACACCTGGCACCTGGCAAGCCTTACAAAGGATTCACCGTCCCAATGAACGGTCACAGACGGCAAATGCCTACCCTGGGGCACACTGTCAATAGCCGTGCATATTGGTGATGGAGTCAAAATAACAGGATTGCCAATGCTAGTGCAGCATTTGGCCAGCTACGAGGTCGTGTTTGGTATCGAAGTATAATCAGACAATAAGCTGAAAGCCTACAGCGTTGTGGTGCTGCCAACAATATTATATGCATGTGAAAGGTGGGCAGTTAAAAACGGCACGCGAATAGACTGAACCACTTTCATACAAACTGTCTTAGGGAACTTTAAATATTAAGTGACAGCACAGGATTCCAGACATAGAAGTCATGAAAAGGCCAGGGATGCAGATTGTACATGATCTTCTCAAACGGACACAAGATGGACAGGCCATTTTACCAGGATGCTTGAGAACCGTTTACCGCAGAAAATCCTATATGGAAAACTAGATATGGACAAACGCTCCTAAGGTGGTCATAACAAGCGTTACTAGATCACCCTGTAAGCCTCCTTCTAGGACGTCAGCATACCAACAGAGTCATGGGAACAAACTGCACAGGACCGAGCAAAGTGACAAGTCTTATCAGAAGGGGTGCTACGAAGCCAAGAAGAAACGTGCACAGCGCAAAGCCAAAGCTAAAGCATCACCAACAGAGCTGTCTTTCTCTAACCTCTGCTGCTTTATCTGCAACAGACAGTTCAGAACTAGAATTGGTCTCATCAACCATCTAGGTACACACGAACCGTAGCAAGTCTCGCATGCGAATAAGGTTGGTCACTTTCAGTAATGATTGACGAAACTAGCTGACAGGATTTCTATATTAATGGAACGGTAAAAATATCAGACAGGTGGGAGATTTAATACTTATATATATGGCCACTTGTTAGCTCACCTGATTACGAAGTGCTTATGTTGAGCTATTGTGACCTTGGGGCGATTTGATTCAAACTTCACAGGAACGTGCGTAGTTGGATCCCCACCAAAAAAGCTAGAATTGATCGCTCCGATGAATAGGATAGCAGTCGGAGCTAAAAGTAGAAACAAACTTCAAACGACAACTCCTCGTTTACCCCTGTGCCAAGTTTATTCTTGCTTTATAGGAATGTTGCTGAGTTGACCATCTAAAAATAGAAAAAAAACGTCAACAATTTGCTTTAAATGTTAACTCCTCATGAACCCTTGGGCCAATTTGATTCAAACTTCACAGGAATATTGCCCATCGGCTCCCTACCAAAACAACTAATATTGCTATGCTTCGATGACAAAATGGCTGCCAGAGCTAAAAATAAAAATATCTTCAATCGATATTTCCGCCATTACCCCTGGGCCAATTTTTATTCTAACTTAATTGGAATGTTGCTCAGGTGAACCCACAAAAGCAGAAAAATGTCAATAATTTGCTTTTTATGTATATACCTCCTTAACCCTAGGGCCAATTTGATTCAAACTTCACAGGAATGTTGCCTAGTGGGGTCCCTAACAAAACAGCTAAAATTGCTCCGCCCCGATGAACAGGATGGCCGCCAGAGGTAAAATAGAAAAAAGAAGTCTTCAAACAAAACTCCTTTACCTTGGGCCAATTTCATTCAAGCTTCATAGGAACGTTGGTTAGAGGACCCTTTACCAAATCGCTAAAAAGGTTCTGCTTTGATGAGCAAAATGGCAGACAGAGCTAAAAGTAGAAGCACATTTAATTTGCTTTAAATGCTAACTTCTCCCAAATACTTGTGCAAATTTGATTATAACTTCACGGGAACATTGCCGAGACGGCTACCTACCAAAATTGCAATAATCGTTTCGCTCTGATGAACAAGATGGCCACAAGAGCTAAAATAGAAAAAAAATTCCAACCACAACTTCTTTACCCTTGGGCACTTGCATAGATGACCCTCTATCGAAGTAACTAAAACGGTTCCGCTCTGATAAGCAAAATGACCATCAGGGACAAACTAGTTTAACGTTAACACGTTAATTTAACGTTGCTTCAAATGCTGACTCCGCCTAAAGCCTTGAACCACTTTGATTTAAACTTAAAAGGAATATTGATTAAGTGGCTCCCGAAATAGCTACTAAATAGCTAAAATTGATACGTTCCGATGAACAAGGTGGCTGCAGGAGTTAAAATTAAAAACGTATTTGAACGACTTTTTTTTCTACAGCTTTCAGCCAATTTCATTCAAACTTTATAAGAATGTTGCTTTGGTGATTCTTTATCAAAATAATAAAAATGACCATCAGGGACAAACTAGTTTAACGTTAACACGTTAATGTAACGTTGCTTCAAATGCTGACTCCTCCTAAAGCCTTGAACCACTTTGATTCAAACTTCAAAGGAATATTGATTAAGTGGCTCCCGACATAGCTACTAAATAGCTAAAAGATAAAGATAAAGATAAAGAAGCTTTATTTAACGTCGCATATCCGAAACAAATAACATAAGCTCTGTAGAGCTTTTATTGCGACAAACAAAGTATCCTTTAACAAATACTTACCTGCCTACATTTATCTTCCTAGGACTACCCCTGATAATGCGAGCGTCAGCCAAGGGAACTCCTAGTACCATTTTTCACGCCTTTGGTATGGCGCGGCCGGGGTTCGAACCCGCGACCTCCCATTCCCGAAGCGGACGCTCTACCACTGAGCTATCGGGGCCGGTAATTGATACGTTCCGATGAACAAGGTGGCAGCAGGAGTTAAAATTAAAAACGTATTTGAACTACTTTTTTCTACAGCGTTCAGCCAATTTCATTCAAACTTTATAAGAATGTTGCTTAGGTGACTCTTTATCAAAATAATAAAAATGGTTTCGTTCTTAAATATAAAATGGTTACTAGTGATAAATTAGAAAACCGTCAACAGTTTGCTTTAAATGCCGACTTCTACTTAACCTTTGGGCCATCGTTTCAAACTTCACAGGAATGTTGCCCTAGGGGGCTCCCTACTAAAAAATCTCTGATGAACAATATGTCCGGCAGTGCTAAAAATTAAAAAAAATGTAAACTTCAAACGACAACTTCATTGCCTCCCCTTCTATTTTACTTTACCTCCTTTACACCAAGACGAATTTCATTACAACAGGCTAGGAAAAGTGCTTAGGTGACTTCTATCAGAATAAATAAAATGCTTCTGCTTCATGAACAAAATGGCTATCAGAGCTAAAAATAGAAAACACCTCAACAACTTGCTTTAAACGCCAACTCCTTCATAACCCTTGAGCTAATTTGATTCAACCTAACAGCAGTTATGTTGCCTATGTGACTCCCTACCACTATATCTAAAGTAGTTTTACTATGATGAATAAAATGGCCGCTAATGTTAAAAATAGAAAAAAAAATCTTTAAACGACCACTACTCCTATACCCTCAGGCCAATTTCAATCAATCGTCATAGGAATATTGATCAGGAGACCCTCTAACAGAAAAGTAAAAATAGCTCAGCTCTGATTGACAAAATGGACATCAGAGCTAAAACTAGAAAACTATTTAAATGATAACTTCACCTACACCTTTGGTTCGGTATCATCCAAAACTCACAGCAATGTTGCTTACGTGACACTCTACAAACTAGCTAAAACGGTTCCACTCTGATTAACAAAATGGCCAACAGAGCTAAAAATAGAAAAACGACATTTGAGTGACACTTTCTCCTATTCCTTTGGTCCAATTTCATTCAAGCTTCACAGATAGGTTGCTAAGAAGCCCGCTACAAAATTAGTTATTAAGGTTTTGCTTGGATGATCATGATGGCCACCAAGGTTTAAAATAAAATAATAGTCAGCCTCGATAGCGCAGTGGTTAACGCTTTCGACTCATGCTCGAGAGGTTGTGCGTTCGAATCTGGCATCCGGTATTGAGGTGTGTCCTTGGGCAAGACACGTAATGACACTGCCTCACTCCACCCAGGTGTAAATGGGTAGCAGTGGTGTAAAAGTCACTGCCTCTCTCTCGCGCGCGTGACAACATCCGGAATGAGTGTTCGAGAGCGATTAAATAAGCTTTGGAGCTTCAATCGCAATCGAACTAAAATAAATTAGTATAAACTAAAGTAAAATAAAATAACAATAAAACGCACTTGACAACTCCTGCTGCACCTTTGGTCCAGTTTCATTCAAACTTCATAGCTCGTAGGATTCTTGCTTAAAAGACCCTATAAAATAGCTAACAAGGTTCTGTCCCAAATAAAAGAATGACTGACAGAGCTACAAGACTAAAAGAGGAAGAAGAAAACCTTTAAATTCTAATTTCTCTTATACGTTTGGTCCATTTTCATTCGAAATTGACTCTCTACTAACACTGCTAACGTGGTTTTGCTCGGAAGAACAAGATGGCAGCTAGTGCTAAAAAGCCATGACAACTCCTCCTATACCTTTACTACGTTTTCTTTCAAACTTCACAGTAATGTTACGTAAATGAGTCCCAAAGCTCAAGATAGGGCACTTTTGCATACGACTAGTACTGATAATTTTCTTATTTCTGCATGAACACATATGCTATGGGTACTTATTAGAAGCGCCTCACCGTGGATAGGTACCCACAGCACACGTTTCCGAGCAGAAATAAAAACAATTATGTGTGGATGCCACATCTGGGGCTATGTATGACCCATTTTCGCAGACAAAAGAACGATAATGTGTCGAGAACCGCTCTTATTTGGGGCAATGGATGACTCTCTACCAAACAAGTTAAAAAAGTTCCACAATGACAACCTCCTCTTAATTCGTAAGTTAGTTTCATTCAAACTATAAGTTTGCAATAATGTTGCTCAGGTGTCCATCTATCTAAATGCAACTGTTATGCGCCATGGATTAAGATGGCTGTCATTTATCCACATGGCTTTCCGAAGCTGTGTAACATCTTGAAATCAGGTAAGCGATGGCCATTCAGGGCCATCTTGGCCTTCTTGTTTAATGAAATATTTTTTACCAATGGTTTACAGAATTTTAGTAAATCGACTGAGATTTACTCGGTGACACGAGTAAACGACACAAAACACTCAACGAGTTTCTGATTATACGCACATTTTACTGATAGTGGGTGGGGTAAGTTGATTCATTGTAAAACAGCAAAATCAATAAATTAGCGAAAGCGGCTGACTCAGTAAAACATTATTGGTGTAACCGATTGGAATTGTGTCTCGTTCCAAAAGTTTAGTTGTAAAAAGTGCGTTTATATTTGTTTATCCCTTTAGTCTTACTTTTATAACGTCCGATACATGGCAATCCTATTTTACTGTTCTATTTACGCCGTTCTGTTTGCAAATATAAAACAGTATTTTCATACTTCATCTATTGCAGGCTTCAGACCTTCATACTTGTAAATTTATACAGCATAATACAGCAGAAATAGAAATAAGCGCCATGGCTAGAAAACATAGACATAATAATAATAAATATCCAGTAAATTATATAAAAAAAATACCAACACTGCACACAAATGACATGTAGTAAGAGCTCCAAGCTATTGAGATTGAGCAATAGGTGGTCTGAAAGTACCAAAAATTTAAGCCATAACCCTTTTAAGATCAACATATTGGAAGGTAGAAAACAGATGTTTCCCAACTTTTACGTCTTGCAAAAGCTTTGAAATTATGGGATACATTTAGGTACTGTTGCACTTATTCGAAATTTGCTGAATGACCATGTTAAATGACAGGATTCGAAATTTAAGATACACTGACAACTCAAAAAAGCATTTATTACCCATAACTGACACCACAATATAAGGTTATGGCAAATTTACCATGCTTTCAATAGCTACTGGCATTTTCTGAGTCGAGACATGGTAAAAAGTACCTTAATTTATTGTATATCACTGTGTGACAGAATGCTGTGGAAAGCTATGCTTTTTCTCCAGTGCAAAATGTCTTTATATTTTATGATTTATGATATATGCACTACAAACAAAGTATTTGCATAGTCAAAAACAATTTTGGCCATTTCTGATGTGCTGAAGAACTCTTTGATGAATCAAATACACACAGTCCCGAATTGCTGCCAGAATATAAACAAGAGGCCCATGGGCCACTATGCTCACCAGAGCTCAGGTGGGCATTGCCCAATTGCAGCCATGTATTTTAACATGGTATCATTTTAATCTGCCAAGAGAACCCCAATATCCAAATGAGCACCCATGTGGATTCAGTATATGAAACATTAGGCCTTTTATGAAGTAGAGGGGCGGGACATGGACCCAATAGAGCCCTGGTTGGTATCACTAAATGTGTCTTATCACACTAGGATAGTTTAGCAGTGGAGATCTGTATGGCTGGAGATATAAGGCCTCTTAAACAGTGAAGGGGGTGGAGCATGCCCTGTCGATCCCAGGAAAGCCCAAGAATGTTGTCCCTAAATGTATCTTATCATAAGGACGTATCTTATCATAAGGACCAAGTATATATATGGTTTAGGGGTGGGAATCTGAACAGTTTTCGAGAAATGAGGCCCTTTTATGAAGTGGAAAGGCCCCTGCGGACACCCCTACAGTAGGTGTGCTAATAATAAGGAACAAGAACATATATGATTATGGGGTGGGGATTTGAATGGTTTCTGAAATATATGGCCTTTTATGAAGTGGAAGGTCGGGGCACATTGCCTCAGCACAAAGAGACCCCCCAAGTTGGTGTGACTGAACGAGTCGTATCATAAGGAACAAGAATATATATGGTTTAGGGGTGGGGAGCTTAACGATTTCTGAGATATATGGCTTTTAATGAAGTCAAGCGGTGGGGCATGGCCCGGGCATGCCCTAGGGACTCACAAGCTGGTGTCACTGAATGCATCTTATCATAAGGAAGATGAATATATATGGTTTAGGGGTGGGGCTTGGACCAGTTTCTGAGATATAAGGCCTTTTCTGAAGTGCAGGGGTGGGGCAAGGCCCTGGGAGACCCCCAGGTTGGTGTCAATGAATGTGTATTATCATAAGGAACAATAATATATATGGTTTAGGGGTGGGGATCTGTAAGGTTTCCAAGATATTGTGATATTATGAAATGGTGGGGGTGGGGCATGGCCCCTGAACATCCCTGGGGACCCCCAGGTTGGTGTCACTGAATGCGTCTTATCATAATGAACGAGAATATATAATGTTTAGGGGTGGGGATCTGTAAGGTTACTGGGATATTGGGCCTTTTATGAAGTGGAGGGGGTGGGGCATGGCCCCGGCACATCCCAGGGGACACCCAGGCTGGTGTCACTGAGTCCATCTTATCATAAGGAACAAGAATATATATGGTTTAGGGGTGGGGATCTCAATGGTTTCTGAGATAAATGGCATTTTATGAAGTGGAGGAGGTGGGGCATGTCCCCGGCACATCCCGGGGGACCCCCAGGTTGGTATCATTTAATGCATCTTAGCATAAGGAACAAGAATATATATAGTTTAGGGGTTGGGATCTGAATGGTTTCTGAGATAAATGGCATTTTATGAAATAGAGGGGACAGGGCATGTCCCCGGCACATCCCGGGGGGGTTGATGTCACTTAATGCATCTTATCATAAGGAACAAGAATATATGTGGTTTATGGGTTGGGATTAGTAAGGTTTCTGAGATATAAGGCATTTTATGAAGTGGAGGGGGTGGGGCATGACCCCGGCACAACCTAGGGCCCCCCACCCAGGTTGACATAAAAGCATATGGCTGAGGGAAGTTTACTCAAGGAACATGTTTATGTAAGTTTTGTTAAAATATCTGCAATGACTTGGCAGTAAATGCCATTTTTCAGTTTTCCCAATTATAAGTCAATGGAAACTCTAAGTTGCCATAGCAACAAAACTGAAAGGCCAAATTTCATAAAAAACATAAAACCTGTAACGGCAAATATGGTGAATATTTTCATAAAGTCTCAGCCTCCTAGAGCATATGGTTTCTGAGGAGATGGTTTTTAGCTCACCAGAGCCGAAGGCTCCGGGGGAGCTTATAGGATAGGCAGTTGTCCATCGTCGTCTGCGTCTGCGTCTGCGTTTGCGTCTGCGTCGTCTTCGTCAACATTTTCAAACGACATCTCCTCTGAAGCCACTGCCACTGGGCCGATTCAGCCCAAATTTCATCTGTAGTATCCTTGGGCCGGAGGATTGAAAGTTTGTATTTTAATGAAAATCGGCTCATTAGTTTGGTTGCTATGGCAACTTAGAGTTTTCATAGACTTATAATGGGGAAAATAGAAAAATGGCATTTACTGCCAAAGCTTTACAGATATTTTGACAAAACTTTCATCGAAATGTTCCTTAGGCAATCTACTATCTGCCATATGATTTAAGGCCTACTGCTCATTTCTATTGGTTGCCATGGAAACCATAATAAAAAAATAGAAAAAAAAAAAACAACTTCAAAAATCATCTCCTCAGAAACCGAATACTCTATTAGGCTGAGAGTTTTTGGAAATATTCACCATATTTGCCTTTATAGGTTTTGTGTTTTTTATAAAATTTGGCTCTTTAGTTTGGTTGCTATGGCAACTTAGATTTTCCATAGACTTATAATGGGGAAAATTGAAAAATGGCATTTGCTGCCAAGTTATTGCAAATATTCTGACAAAACTTTTATAGAAATGTTCCTTGAGTAAATGTCTCTGAGCCATATGCTTTCACACCAACATGGGGGTCTCCCAGGTTAAGCCGGGGCCATGCCCCACCCCTTCCACTTCATAAAAGTCCATATAACTCTGAAACCATCCAGATTCCCACCCCATACCAAATATATTCTTGTTCCTTATGATACGATGCATTCAGTGACACCAACCTGGGGGTCCCCCGGTACGTGCCGGGGTCATGCCCAACCCCCTCCATTCCATAAAAGGCCCAATATCTTACAGATCCCCACCCCTAAACCACATATATTCTTGTTCCTTATTAAAATATACATACACTGACACCAACTTGGGGGTCTCCCGGGATGCGCCTGGGCCTTGCCCCATCCCTTCTTCTTCTTCTTCACAAAAGGCCATATATCTCAGAAACCATTTAGATCTGCCATAACTTCACAGAAATGTTCCTTGGGTCACTGTCAGCCCAAAATTGCTCAAACCCTCCACTCCACCTTATGCTAACTACTATAAGGATCAGGTGAGTAATCCAGGGCCATCGTAAAACCGACGATTTACCTCCATTCTAGTGTACTTATTCGGTTGTTTTGATCAAAACTCTACTATTTTGCACAAAACGGCAAACGCTGTGAACTGCTTAAAACCAAATCCCAGCCAATGAAAAGTGACGTTACGTGAGGCGGTCTGGTTTCCGACAGTATATCGCAGAATATACTGTCGCAATTTTTAGCTCACCTGGGCCGAAGGCTCCAGGGGAGCTTATAGTATAGTGGGTCGTCCGTCCGTCCGTCGTCCGTCCACACTTTTGAGCAGCTATATCTCTGTATCCTGCAGGCTGATCTCAATCATTTCTCACCTGTAGCATGCCTCTGGTGGGGCATTGATGACATAAACTTTTTTTTGAAATCGCTCTAAAACTTTGGTTCCTATGGCAACCACAAGGTCCCATAGACTTACTATGCGAAAATGCTTGTCATCACCGTAGCGCCTTCAGGTTTGATCGGATCTTTCTGAAACTTATATGTAAGGTGACTGGGGATAAAAACTCAGATGAGTTCGAAAACCGGCCAAGTCGGCCTATTTATCATAGAGTTACGTCCCTTTGATTGCTGAAAATGCCCATTTTCGACCTTGTCATCACCGTAGCCCCTTCAGTTTTGATCGGATCTTTCTGAAACTTATATGTAATGTGGCTGGGGATAAAACCTCGGATGAGTTCGAAAACCGGCCAAGTCCGCCGATTTATCACAGAGTTACGTCCCTTTGATTGCTGAAAATGCCGATTTTTGACCTTGTCATCACCGTAGCCCTTTCAGTTTTGATCGGATCTTTCTGAAACTTATATGTAAGGTGGCTGTGGATAAAATCTCGGATGAGTTCGAAAACCGACCAAGTCGGCCCTTTTATCGTAGAGTAAAGTCCCTTTGATTGCTGAAAATGCTGATTTTTGACCTTGTCATCACTGTAGCCCTTTCAGTTTTGATCGAAACTTATATGTAAAGTGGCTGGGGATAAAATCTTGGATGAGTTCGAAAACCAGCCAAGTTGGTTCATTTATCACAGAGTAACGTCCCTTTGATTGCTTCCTTTGTAAGAATGACGTAGATACAGGTTGGTGTAGCTGTTTTCCTTTCAACCTTTAAGTTCTGGGAGTACACTTTTTCAAACATGTTCTTGAAATAAAACAGTTATCTCTCATAACCGCTTGTTTTTATTATATCCGCCCCTCCCATCGGTGTTTGGAGAAATAAATTGTGCCGCATAATACTTCCGCGTAGAACTGAATTCGACCGTACACGAGTACTGGTAAACCCATTGGGGTTGGGGAGGGGTACTCTGAATTTTGCCTGCTACATAGATAGAGACCAAGCATCTAGTGCTCGACCCAAAAACAAATACCAAGATTGACAGTGTACCTCCAAAAATATCCAGTATATCATCAGACCCCACAAAATATCTGCAAAATTTAGCATACCCAAAACATATTCCCAAATTATACTGGCTTGCCACCTGTAAGGAAAAAAAAATTTTTTTAACTTTTTTTTCTGCCTATAATGATTGTATTTGGTATATTACAGCATATAGCTCTGTGTGTATTACTACGGAACCCTGAACTTGACATGCGTTTCATTTTAATATGTTATACGAACAAGATACATGTATATTCTTGTTTCTTATGATATGACGCATTCATTGACACTAACCTAGGGGTCCCCCAGGATGTGCCGGAGCCGTGCGTCACCCCTTCATTTCATTAAAGACCCAATATCTTGGAAACCTTACAGATCCTCACCTCTAACCATATATATTGTTGTTCCTTATGATAAGACACATTCATTGACATCAACCTGGAGGTCTTCCGGGTAAGCCAGGGCCTTGCCCCATCCCACCACTTCACAAAAGGCTAAATATCTCAGAAACTGTTCAGAGCCCCGACCCTAAACCATATATAATTATCTTCTTTGTGATAAGACACATACAAATAACACTAGCTTGGGAGTCATCCGGACTGCCTTGGTCATGCCCCACTGCTTTACTTCATTAAAAGCCATATATCTCAGAAATCATTCAGATCCCCACCCATAAACTATAATATTATTGTTCCTTATGATAAGACTCATTCAGTCACACCAATCTGGGGGTCATTTTGTGCTAGGGCAATGCGCCCAACCAATAAAAATGGGCAGAAGGCCTAAAATCATACGGCAGATAGTAGATTGCCTATGGAATATTTCCATGAAAGTTTTGTCAAAATATCTGCTGAGGCTTGGCAGTAAAAGCCATTTTTCAATTTTCCCCATTATAAGTCTATGGAAACTACAAGTTGCCAGAGCAACCAAACTAATGAGCCGATTTTGATAAAAAAAAAACAAAAAAAAAAAAAACTTTCAATTCCCCTGCCCAAGGATAATACAGATAAAATTTGGGCCCAATCGGCCCAGTAGCTTCAGAGGAGATATCGTTTGAAAGTGTTGACGCAGACGACATACGTCATACGACGGACGACGACGGACAACTGCCTATCCTATAAGCTCCACCGGAGCCTTCGGCTCTGGTGAGCTAAAATGTTCACTATTTAACATACAATTCACATTCAAATGAAAAGGCCTCACTGGTGTATATGGAGCTAAACTTTTTGCTGAAATCATCACCATCATCATCATCATTGTCATCAATGGCAATATCATCATTTACAGTATCTATTGTCGGTGCCATAATCAAAATATTTAAAATATGAGCATTAAGTATATAAACACCATATGTTTAAACAATCAGTTTCTATCCAGGGCATCAATAACAATATTAATATCAGGACCATTTATAGCACCAATATCAGCAATATAATGTAGCAAAAACAACGATTTGGATTATTTAGTTTTGGGACACTAACTGCACACCTGGGTCAAAGGTCTGATCCTTTGTTTGGAAATTTCATAGAGGGTTTCCATCCCATGAGATTCAACAGGGAAGGACCAGACAAGACTGTGCTAATGCCAAAGATGCTGATTACAGTGTGTGTACACATAGGCTTATCTGCATATTTATCATTCACACATGGAATTTGCAGGTTTTCTCATGATGAGGCTCATTCATTATGGTCTATAATATATTAAATGATAAAAGTGTATGAATAGATTGGTGCAAATGTTAAGCAGCTAAACTACACAGTTTGATCTAATCCTGTGTGAAAATATTTCTATGAAGCAGCCATCACTATTGTACCACTTTTGGAGCACTATACTTACACATTCTATGCCAAATAGAGAATAGTATTCTCAATTCTGAAACAATCTGTTATTTTATTCCTAAAAATTCCAGAAAGGGGTGTGTGCATGGCATATGCTGGTTACAAAAACACATTATAATGTATTTACTATTTAGCAATATACAAGTTGCCTATGTTAACTTAAAACAAGTTTTTCGTGAAAAGCTTGCCCCAAATATGCTTACCATAGTCCAATTTTGGACCATTTTACTGGTTAGAATCATGGTGTGTATCATATTTATACTTCATTAATGAGTTTCCTGCATGAAACAAGTTAAACAAATGTAAATTGCACCACTGTTAATGACTACATCTGAAAAGACCTTAATATTTCAACATTGACCAAATGTTAGTCTTATTACATAACTGGCACATTCGTGAACTTGCGTACCGCATGTTGGCATGATATAAAACATGTTTTGCAAGACTTAAAAAATGGGAAATATTGTGTTTCATACTGCCCAGATATAGTACTAAAATAATATACTAAAGAGAATTTTGGTACCATGGTGGCCACTCAAAATGCATTTTTGTGAGCTTTCGTCACACGGGAGCTTCTACTAATGATTATTTTAGCAAAATTGCATCGTAGGGTAAAATATTTGTATATGTATTGATTCTTAATGACTGTGTTCCAAATTTAGTGAATGTTTTTTTTTTTTTTTTTTTGGAAAAATGTTTTCTAGGCTTATACTAAGTTAAGAATAAGCAATTTTTATAGCGAAACTCCAACATATGGGCAAGGGCAAATACTTCGTATAGCTGTACTTGTGGTCATAAACAACACAATTTGCATGAAGAAGGCGATCAAAACTTTTGAAATATATATACATTTATGGATATAAACTAAAAAGTATAAGCACGTAATGGTAAAGCTTTATCACACAATTTACGACTCTCTTTTTTGCAGATTTTACCATTTTCTAGTATCAGAGTTATCTCCCCATTTTAGTTATGACGCTACCCATTTCCGAACGTACGACCCCTAGAAAATGAAAGATAAGACAATTATCTTTAACAAGAGATCCATCTTAACCTTTAGGACGATGAGGTATGTTTTCGTAAAATTTAGGCCTTGTTTGAAGTTCAGCAACACGCCTAAGAGGGTATTACTGTATGACAAGTGTCAATAACTTCAGCTTCATTTTCATTTGGATATCTATATTGAAATTAAGATGAAAACAAAAGACGAAAAAAAGCGTGTTTTTTTTTCAAAAGGCAATAACTCTCAGAGTAATATAGCTAGAGTTAAGTAGCTAGCCTTGAGATCGTTTAATGTTGTTGTGATCTTACCTTTAAATGTTGAAAAGGGTGCGTTTGAAGGTTTGTAAACATGAAAAATGTTGATGGACAGACGATCCGATGGACAGACAGATGGACAGATGGATGGATGGACGGACAATGAGACAGACGGGGCATTATTATAGGGCAATTGCCAGTAACTATAGGAAGTTTCATTTGAATATCTATAGCGGTTTTAAAATAAAAATGAAAAAAAAAAGACGACAAAAGCTACTTTTTTTAGTTATTCAAAGGGCCATAACTCTGAGAGTATTGACACTACAGTAACGTAACTTGTCATAAAATTGTGTAATGATAATGAGACCATATAATTAAAGTTTGTAGTTGATAGGTTTAACGGTTTGTAAGTTATAAAGAAAAAAACATGAAAAAGCTGATTTTTTTTTAAGTTTTTTAAAGGGCCATATCTCCGAGAGTATTGAAGCTACAGTTAGGATACTTGCCATAAAATTGTGTAATGATAATGGGACCATATATTTAAAGTTTGAAGTTGATAGGTTTGACGGTTTGTAAGTTATGAAGAAAAAACATGAAAAAAAATGTGGACATTTTTTTTTAAGTTTTTCAAAGGGCCATAACTCTGAGAATATTGTAGCTAGAGTTACGTAATTTGCCACATAATTGTGTAATGATATTGTGACCTTACATTTAAAGTTTGAAGTTGATGCGTCTGACGGTCAAGTTATTAAGAAAAAACATAAACAAGAGGGCCATGATGGCCCTGGATCGCTCACCCGATCCATAGAGTAACAAGTGGGCCCCGGGGAGGGCCATTATTGACCCCAGGGCTATAATGTGCATAATGTTGAGGGAGGTCTAAAAAGGTGAAGCTTCATACCAAATATCAACAAAGGCTATAATTTGAACAATCTTGGCAAAGGTCCACTAGATGGAGCTTCACACCAAATATCAAAGACCTGGGCCTTGCGGTTTCAGAGAAGAAGATTTTTTTTAAAGATATTCCCTACATAAGCCTATGTAAAACCAAATAGCCCCAGAGGGGGGCATTTTTGGCCTCAGGGCTATAATTTAAACAATCTTGATAGAGGTCCACTAGATGAGGCTTCACACCAAATATCAAAGACCTTGGCCTTGCTGTTTAAGAGAAGAAGATTTTCAAAGAGTATCTCTATATAAATCTATGTAAACCAAAGGGCCCCGGGACGAGGGCATTTGTGGCCCTGGGACTATAATGTGATCAATCTTGCTAGAGCTCCACTAGATGAAGCTCCATACTAAATATCAAAGACATGGGCCTTGCAGTTTCGGAGAAGCTTTTTAAAGATTTCCCTATACAAGTCTATGTAAAACCAAAGGGTCTCGGGGCGGGGGCATTTTTGACCCCAGGGCTATAATTTGAACAATCTTAATAGATGTCCAGTAGATGAAATTTCACACCAAATATCAAAGACCTAGGCCTTGTGGTTTCACAGAAGAAGATTTTTAAAGATTTTCCCTATATTAAGCCCATGTAAAACCAAAGGGCCCCGAGAAGGTGGCATTTTGGTCCCAACACTATAATTTGAACAATCTTGGTAGGGGTCCACTAGATGAAGCTACATACCAAATATCAAAGACCTGGGCCTTGCGGATCAGAGAAGAAGATTTTTAAAGATTTTCCCTATATAAGCCCATGTTAAATCAAAGGGCCCCGGAGCGGGGGCATTTTTGGACCCAGGGCTATAATTTGAACAATCTCGGTAGCAGTCCACTAGAAAAAGCTACATACCAAATATCAAAGACCTGGGCCTTGCGGTTTCAGAGAAGAAGATTTTTTAAAGATTTTCCCTATATAAGCCTATGTAAAATCAAAGGGCCCCGGGGCGGGGGCATTTTAGGCCCGAGCACTATAATTTGAACAATCTTGGTAGCGGTCTACTAGGTGAAGCCTCATACCAAATAGCAAAGACCTGGGCCTTGCGGTTTCAGAGAAGAAGATTTTTAAAGATTTTCCCTATATAAGCCCATGTAAAATCAAAGGGCCCCGGGGCGGGGGCATTTTTGGCCTGTGCAATATAATTTGAACCATCTTGGTATCAGTCCACCAGATGAAGCTTCATACCAAATAGCAAAGACCTGGGCCTTGCAGTTTCAGAGAAGAAGATTTTTAAAGATTTTCCCTATATAAGCCCATGTAAAACCAAAGGGCCCCGGGGCGGTGGGCATTTTTGGCCCAAGCACTATAATTTGAACAATCTTTGTAGGGGTCCACTAGAGGAAGCTTCATACCAAATATCAAAGACCTTGGCCTTGCGGTTTCAGAGGAGAAGATTTTTAAAGATTTTCCCTATATAAGCCTACGTAAAATCAAAGGGCCCTGGGGCGGGGGCATTTTTGGCCCGAGCACTATAATTTGAAGAATCTTGGTAGGGGTCCACTAGATGAAGCTACATACCAAATATCAAAGACCTGGGCCTTGCGGTTTCAGAGAAGAAGATTTTTTAAAGATTTTCCTTATATTAAGCCCATGTAAAATCAAAGGGCCCCGGGTCGGGGGCATTTTTGGCCCGAGCACTATAATTTGAACAATATTAATAGATGTCGAGTAGATGAAATTTCACACCAAATATCAAAGACCTGGGCCTTGCGGTTTCAGAGAAGAAGATTTTTTAAAGATTTTCCTTATATTAAGCCCATGTAAAATCAAAGGGCCCCGGGTCGGGGGCATTTTTGGCCCGAGCACTATAATTTGAACAATATTAATAGATGTCGAGTAGATGAAATTTCACACCAAATATCAAAGACCTAGGCCTTGTGGTTTCACAGAAGAAGATTTTTTAAAGATTATCCCTATATTAAGCCCATGTAAAACCAAAGGGCCCCGAGAAGGTGGCATTTTTGGTCCCAACACTTTAATTTGAACAATCTTGGTAGGGGTCCACTAGATGAAGCTACATACCAAATATCAAAGACCTGGGCCTTGCGGTTTCAGAGAAGAAGATTTTTAAAGATTTTCCCTATATAAGCCCATGTAAAATCAAAGGGCCCCGGAGCGGGGGCATTTTTGGACCCAGGGCTATAATTTGAACAATCTCGGTAGCGGTCCACTAGATAAAGCTACATACTAAATATCAAAGACCTGGGCCTTGCGGTTTCAGAGGAGAAGATTTTTTAAAGATTTTCCCTATATAAGCCTACGTAAAATCAAAGGGCCCCGGGTCGGGGGCATTTTTGGCCCGGGCACTATAATTTGAACAATCTTGGTAGCGGTCTACTAGGTGAAGCCTCATACCAAATAGCAAAGACCTGGGCCTTGCGGTTTCGGAAAAGAAGATTTTTAAAGATTTTCCCTATATTAAGCCCATGTAAAATCAAAGGGCCCCGGGGCGGGGGCATTTTTGGCCCGAGCACTATAATTTGAACCATCTTGGTAGCAGTCCACCAGATGAAGCTTCATACCAAATAGCAAAGACCTGGGCCTTGCAGTTTCAGAGAAGAAGATTTTTAAAGATTTTCCCTATATAAAGTAGAAGTAAAACAAAGATCATGTAAAACCAAAGGGCCCCGGGGCGGGGGTCATTTTTGGCCCATGCACTATAATTTGAACAATCGTTGTAGGGGTCCACTAGAGGAAGCTTCATACCAAATATCAAAGACCTTGGCCTTGCGGTTTCAGAGGAGAAGATTTTTAAAGATTTTCCCTATATTAAGCCCATGTAAAATCAAAGGGCCCCATGGCGGGGACATTTTTGGCCCAAGCACTATAATTTGAAGAATCTTGGTAGGGGTACACTAGATGAAACTACATACCAAATATCAAAGACCTGGGCCATGCGGTTTCAGAGAGGAAGATTTTTAAAGATTTTCCCTATATTAAGCCCGTGTAAAAACAAAGGGCCCCGGGTCGGGGGCATTTTTGGCCCGAGCACTATAATTTGAACAATCTTGGTAGCGGTCCACTAGATGAAGCTTCATACCAAATAGCAAAGACCTGGGCCTTGCAGTTTCAGAGTGGATTTTTTTTAAAGATTTTCCCTATATAAGCCCATGTAAAACCAAAGGGCCCAGGGGCGGGAAGGGGGGGGGGGCATTTTTGGCCCAAGCACTATAATTTGAACAATCGTTGTAGGGGTCCACTAGTGGAAGCTTCATACCAAATATCAAAGACCTTGGCATGGCGGTTTCAGAGAAGAAGATTTTTAAAGATTTTCCCCATATAAGCCGATGTAAAACCAAAGAACCCGTGGCGGGGGCATTTTTGGCCCCAGCACTATAATTTGAACAATCTTGGTAGGGGTCCACTAGATGAAGCTTCATACCAAATAGCAAAGACCTGGGCCTTGCGGTTTCAGAGAAGAAGATTTTTAAAGATTTTCCCTTTATAAGCCCATGTTAAACAAAAGGGCCCCGGGGCGGGGGCATTTTTGGCCCCAGCACTATAATTTGAACAATCTTGGGAGTGGTCCACTAGATGTAGCTTCATACCAAATATCAAAGACTTGGGCCTAGCGGTTGCAGAGAAGAAGATTTTTAAAGATTTTCCCTATATAAGCCCCGGGGCGGGGGCATTTTTGGCCCCAGCACTATAATTTGAACAATCTTGGTAGGGGTCCACTAGATGAAGCTTCATACCAAATATCAAAGACCTGGGCCTTGTGATTTCAGAGAAGAAGATTTTTAAATTTTCGGTGAAAAAAAATCTATTTTTGGCTCCTGTGACCCAGATGTACAACGGACCGGAACCATTTGAACAACTTTGAAGGGGACCACCTAAGAATCATTCCTGTGAAGTTTGGTCAAAATCCGATCAGTGGTTTAGGAGGAGATGTCGTTTGAAGAAGTTGTTTACGCACACACGCACGCACTGACGACGGACGAAAAGTGATCACAAAAGCTCACCTTGTCACTACGTGACAAGTGAGCTAAAATGTGGACGGACGGACGGACAGACAGGGTGATTACTATAGGGCACCTGCAAATAAATTTGCTTTACTTGCGGGGCCCTAATAAGAATAGAAGTGAATGCAATGAACCCTGTATGATATCAGCTGTCTTTCTGTTCTTAAAAATATACAGGTTTTTTATTTGTTACCGAAATAACATAGGGTCATTGACTAACACACATGAATATTGCCGAGTTGGGGCATCTGCGAGTGTCCTTCGCATTACGAAACCACGCACATTTAAATACAGTTATACATTGAATAAGGATTTACAGAGGTAAATCTTATTTTTCTTATTTCTGCTCTAAAATATAGATTATGGGTACTCGTTAGAACCCTTAATCTATATTTTGAGCAGAAATAAGAAAACAAAAATTTCACAATTATTCTTCATCTTAAAATCTTGTTGGGTATGAACGATATTGCGTGAAAAAATATCATTTCATCACGTGAACAAGTCCGTGAAATGAACACCCCGCTAAACCCCATTTATATAGGGAAATCTGGGGTTTACGGGGGTATATATTATTTTTCTTATTTCTGCTCCAAGCCATAGGTTGTGGGTACTCTTTAGAACCGTCTCAATGAGGCGGATCTAACGAGCACACACAACCTATGTTATGAGCATTTATAAGAAAAATATCAAGGGTTTTCATCAGAAAAGTAGCCATTTTGGAGATGTGAAAATCGCAAAATGCACTATATCGTACGGGTGAGTTACCGTAATGTTCTTGAATGCAACATTTTTATTCCACCGCAAACACAGTTTTAGTGGGAATACAGGAGTCAACTTGTTGTCCCGTTTGTTTCTTTGTTGTTGTCACTACGCCAGAATGTAGTCCGGACAATAAGTCAAAAACCGCTGCAGGCATCCAAATGAAACTTCACACCATTGCAAAAGACACCCAGTAAAAGTGCAGTGCATAAGAATATCTGCAATGTTAGCGGAGTTATTGGACTTTGAACATTTGTGTTTAGAATAACTAAAACCCGCTTGAGGTGTCCAAATGAAATTTCCCACAATTGAAAAGGGCATAGTGCAGACGTGCAGTGCATTAGGGCGATAACTCTATCGTTATGTCTGCAATATTAGCGGAGTCACCACCTGTTTGGTAAAGAGCTGCTAACTCGGTTCGCGTGTTGTCCGTTTTGTTCACTGCGTCGCTCCATGTTTCGACGTCTTACCCTAGTGATAATGTGGGAAGAATTTAGGATCTGGTTGTATCAGTTCCTAATCGTTTCCTTTTTTTACTTTTTATGGATTTTTTATTTAGAATTTCGTGCCGGTGTAACGTAAAAAAAGTGGACCGTGAAAAAAAGAGACATTTCCGCCACTGCGCATGCGCAACACATTTGCTCCGCCTACCTTAGATACGTTTTATCGGATTGCTATTTGCTTAATTATCGTGTAGTCTGGCAGTTACCTCCCCTCATTCGCCCTGTTAGCGAGCTTTAAGGTGAGTTCTCCTTGTAACAGCGTTTGCAGATGGAACAGACACCACCGCCAAGTCACTTTCAGTTTTAAAGTCTGTAACAATGTATGACTTCTTAAAATTCTCGCATCAGTTTCTTTTGTATTCTTTTGCAGCATGTATTAGAAGAAGCATCATGTGTCAGGGACATGATACACCAGTGAGGCAGCACTATAAAAGTGAGCATTGAGCTCCCTGTCACAACCAGACACCGTCGTGATATGACTGAAAAATTGTTGAAAGCGACGTTAAACCCGAATTCACACACACACACACACACACACACACACGCGCACGCACGCACGCACACACGTACGCACGCACGCACGCACGCACGCACGCACGCCTTCTTAACCTTCTGTACAACGACCCATCATTATTCTCACATTACGATTTCACACCCGTGCAATTTCTTTTTCCATGCAAATTTGTGATATTTGTCTTATTTTTACTCCTAAAATAGGTTGCGGGTGCTCGTACGAGTACCCATGACCTATGTCTTAGAACAGAAAAAAAGCAAAATAACTTATACCCCTGTAAACCCCAGTTTTCTCTTAATAAAGTGGGGTTTAGAAGGTTTTAATTTCACGGACTTTTAACATGAAGAAAGGTGTTAGAGATATTGTGTTGCCAAGATTATATTCTCAGGGATGATAACTAAAATACCATGACACCCGGAGTTATGGTTCTTGCTCATAACACGTCTTTTTCCCTCAGGTTTTCTTTGTTTGAATTAGTGTTTTACGTCCCCATCAACACTAATTAGGTTATTTTTGAGAGGTGGCTTCAGTTTTGTGGGACTTTTACCCAACATTGATATGAAATGACATCTCAAGCCCTGCCGCCTGAACAAGCCAGGAGGGTTTATATATAGGTGACGTTCCGCTTTACAACACTTCGCGTAGTCAGGCTTAGATCCTCTTAGCGGTTTACCAGTAGTCCTGTGCGGTCTGTTTCAGCTATGCGTGCAAGCAAGATGAACCCAATCTATTTCTCCAAGCCCCGATGGGCGGGGCGTAAATCTTCACCTCGTGTTGGTTGGTTGACTTGAGGTTTAACGTCCCCGTCAACACTGTAATGGTCATTTCGGAGACGTTGCTTCCAATTTTGTTGGACTTTTACCCAACACTAAGATGAAATGACATCTCTAGCTATGTCGCCCAATGAAACCAAAAGGGTTTATTAGCATGGACGGTCCGCCTCGCACCGCGGTTCCTGGACAGGCTTAGATCCTCTAAGCGGTTTACCAGTACTAGTGTGCGGGCCGGATTGCGCTCTGCGTGGAAGCATCGTGACTAAAAAGTGAAGCACCCGATCAAACAACATATTTTGCGGCATCGGAACTGTTATATAGTCTATGGTCTAAATTTGATATGCCAGGCTAATACGGGTTAATCGGCGTCTAACCTGGGTTTGCACTGTTTGCCAGTCCTGAAAGAAACGCTTAGCCTACGACGTTAAAGCGGCGTCTGACCTGGGTCTGTGCCATTTGCCTTAGTCTTAAAGTAGAAGCGAAAGGCTAACGCTGGTTAAGCAATGCCTGATCTCGGTCTGCATTGTTTGCCTAAGCCTTGAAACGGTTATACTACTCGCCTCATTGACCAGGGTTAGTTGGTTCCATCTCGGGCTTCTCCAGACTTGAGGATATTAAACCGAGATCCCGTATCATTATGACCTGAGCTGTTGTTAGGACGTAATACTCAAAAACATACACAACCCGTATAAGCTTAGTGTCTCTTAGGACATAGGCAAACAGTGCAGACTTAGCTCAGATGTTCCTCAACCCAGTTAAGCGCAGCATATCTGTTTAATGACAAAGGCAAACAGTGCAGACCAGATGATGCCCCGTATTTTTACATTGGCAATGGGAAAGAACTGTGTCTATTATGCAACAAATCACGGTGCGGAAAAGCGGTCCGAGTGAAATCATTAAAAGCTGCAAATTTAAGACGCCATACGTAGATTCGTAGACGTTAGACGGTGTAACGTCAATGTCTAGCACCGACAACGTTTCAAAAGGACATAAATGCATGTGTTACAGTCGATTTCTTTTAACAATGGTGTAAAGGTTTGAGAATTTGAAGGAAACAACAACATTATCTAAGAGTTTCAGCGTGCTAGAATCGAAATAACTCAGCTCTAGCCAGTGATTTGTTTGGTAATAAATCACAGTTTGTCGGTCAGTTGTAAGTAGACAAATCACACGCGCTACGCGCTCGTGATACGGACCTCCAAACTGTGATTTATTACACAACAAATCACAGCTAGAGCTTATCTATCACTAGTCGCTTATACAGCCAATGGTTAAATCCGGTGATATATTGCGTGATAAATCACTGGGCGAAAAAGCGTGACATGAAGAGCCGCCGTTTTATGAAGTTTTGCGACGTTATCGATCCTTTCCTTGACGTTAGACCGTGTAACGTCTTTTCCAGTACGTTACACATGCGTTACAGTCATACATGTCGGCGAGATTTCTTCAAACAGTGGCGGAATGTTGAGAGAATATGAAGGAAACAACAGCATTTTATTAGACTTTCAGTGTGTTATCAGCTCGTGTTACGGGCTCGTGATGTGAACTACCATACAACGGACCTCCAAACAGTGATATATTACTCAACAAATCACCGCTAGAGCTGGTTTATTCAATCTTAAACCAAATTAGCACATCACCTCTATTTAAGGCCAAATGGATACAGCGCAGATCCTCGCAGACCCGGCTCAGATGTCGGTTAACCCATTTAACCCAACATCTAAAATAAAGGACACTAGGAAACATTGCAGACCCAGATCAGATGCCCATTGATACATATCATACCAAACTCTCTATGTATGGACACTACGAAAACAGTGCAGACCTAGATTAGACGCTCCTTAGCCAATGTTCGCCAAGGCCACAGGGAAAAGGTGCTATACCACAGAGGCTTCTAGGCGTATATGGGTTAAACCGATGCACAGTTAACGTATCTCCTATAACAGACAGACTTTCGGATGAGTCTTTAAACCGAGGTCTCGTCTCCGTACGACAATTGTTGGTGGGACGTAAACTCAAACACTCACCTCACCTATAACAGAGACAGTAGTCGTATATAAGTATAGTAATATCTGATCGTGACTAGCAAGCGCAGATTGCAGTGTGAGGTTACGAGACATCCATCAAACGCGGGTCGTTTAGGGTAAGAAATCACGACTTTTGGATGCCAAAATGACAGTTGATAATTGCTTTTTCTTTAAATTTCTTTTCCACTATTAAAGGTCAAGGATACGTAAATAAATAGCACAATTATTTAAGTGCGTTGCGAAAGACGTAACGTCTGACACTGCAGCGCCACTTTCAAAATGGCGACGTCAATCGCCGTCCGTCAATGTAAACTTTTGTTTGTTTGATTTGAGGTTTAACGTCCCCGTCAACACTGTAAAGGTCATTTTTGAGACGTTGCTTCCAATTTTGTGGGACTTTTACCCGACATTGAGATGAAATGACATCTCAAGCCCTGTCGCCCAATGAAACTAATAGGGTTTATTAGCATGGACGGTCCGCCTCGCAACGCGGTTCCTGGACAGGCTTAAATCCTCTAAGCGGTTTACCAGTACTAGTGTGCGGGCCGGATTCAGCTCTGCATGGAAGCATCATGCAGCCCATATATTTCTTCAAGCCCCTATGGGCGGGGGCTACTCAATGTAAACTTAAATATAGGTATAACTTTGTTTGTTTGATTTGATGTTTAACGTCCCCGTCAACACTGTATAGGTCACTTTGAAGACTTCGCTTCCAATTGTGAGGAACTTTTACCCGACATTGAGATGAAATGACATCTCAAACCCTGTTGTTCAATGAAACTGACTAGCATCGCTTTGCCTTAGTGTATAAGGCCTTAGACGAATTGAACAAACAGCGTAGAGCCTGTTCAATTCGTCTAAGGCCTTATACACTACGTATGAGTAAAAGCAGGCGCTTTTTTCTGGTTTTTAGACCCATTGGTTTTCGAGCAGACGGTTAATTAACGGTGGGCGACAACTGGCGTACCTGAAAAATATATGACCTTTACTTTGCATCACACGTGCTAGGTGATTAGGCCAAAAAAAAAAAAAAAATAGGTGTGTTTCAGGTTTCCCGACCCTACCTAAGTTTTAGGCCCGACCCTAAATTTTTTATTGCCAAAAAAAAAAAAAAAATCGCGGGGCGAAACGACTCGTAAAAAAAATCGCGGGGCGAGACGACTCGGAACTACGCGAGCGGTTGCGTGCGGTTTATTTGTTCTAATTCGGTCAGTTTCTGAGCGTTTCGGTGTTTTCTACTACTATTTCCGCAGAAATGCTCTATACAGTGTATAAACAAAATAAAAAATTAAGATAAAAAAAAAAAAAAAATTAAATCGACCTTCCCCACCTAATTTTTTTCAAGCTGAAACCTGAAACACACCTATTTTTTTTTTTTTTTGGCCTTAACAGTCAAAGCATTTACCAACTAGACCATGGCAGTATACACTGTTTTATTATTGACAAAACGCAATGAGAGTGCAGGATAACCAAATACATGATAGTACAGGTACCCTGCCGTAATGTGTCGGTGTTATGGTTTCAATGTTGATAAATACTCGTCTATTTATAAATCATAACAAACAACGGTGTTTTTCACAGGTACGTAACGGGTTATATTCTAAGACAAAATCACTTAATTTTGCAGTGCCGATGTAATCAGTTGCGTAGCGCAACTAGTTGCGAGGAGCGCCTAAAACGACTGTCCTGAGGGTCGAAGGTTCGATCCTCGCATGAAAACCTTTTTTCATAAAGCTATTAAAAACATGATTTATTTTTTCTTGATGATTTTTTTTATAAAATAGTTTCAGAATTTACATTTTTATTATTTCTTTTTTAATTTTCAATTCTGTTTATTATTTTTGTATTATTATTTTTTCGTGAATGGTTATCTATTTATTTTAAAGTTCAATACATGTCATGCACAGTTTTAAAGATCAACTTCACATTTAATTTATAATAGTGAATAAAAAAAGAAACACCAGCAAGTACATGTACAAGAGAATTGAAATACAAGATGTCATTATTTGATACAATGGAACCTGATTGGCCTAGACCCTATATGTGACATGTGAAAGTAAAGAATAGGCACACCAATAACATGACTTGAAATTAACATTGATTGGAAATTTATAATTTAATTCATGTTGATCATACGTTATTTTAACGTTTTTCGATTGTTAGTCACAAAACTGCACTTGTCAGAACCAAAAAACTTCGCTTTGTCAGCCGACAAAGTCTCTTCTGCTGTCAGAGTAGCATCACATGACGACACTTCAACAGCAGGGCAACCGAGTATGAACTAAGGAATATTCAGTAAAAATTTATATCAGCACAAAAAATGCATGCTTCACGAGAAAATCGAGGATTTTTTGCTTTTGGCGCGAAAAAAAAAATGTTAAAGAAAAAACATCCCCAGCGGGATTCGAACCCGCATACTTCAGCTCTACAGGCCCGTGACTTTACCACTTGGCTAGCGTCGATACAGTGCAGGTATGGTATTTTTTAGCCTGATACCATCACATTAATAGGGAGTCACCAAAAATAAAATTAGATCATCCAAAAATAACATATAATTGCGTAGATAAATTTAAAAATAACCTTTATTTACAATAATATTGACAATAACAAACTGACAACTGATGTCGGTTTTACTGTAATTTTGTTCGTTCGTTTGTTTGTTTGTTTGGTGTTTAACGTCCCCACCAACACTATATAGGTATATTTGGGACGTTGCTACTTTTACCCGACATAGAGATATAATGTAATCTCAAGCCCTGCCGCCCAATGAGACCAATAGGGTTAATATGCACGGATGGTTTGACTCGCGCCACTTTGCCTGTGCAAGCTCAGGTCCTCTAAGCGGCTTACCAGTGGTTTCAGCCTTGCATGGAAACATCATGCAGCCCAATCTATTCTGCCAACCCTGATGGGCGGGGTCCGAGTTTTTGTTCGGTAGTTTGTGTGAAGTTTAACGGCCTTGTCAACACCATTGAGACAACACCGAGCAGGCCATCTTACCTTGGGCAGACATGCACATCAGTGGTTGACCAGCACAGTGCACATTCATTCGACAGAAACAGAGGGAAAAGTCGCAGAAAAATCAAAGCAAAACAACACAAAACAAAAAACAAGAGGCCCATGAGGTCCTAGTCGCTCCCCTGAGCCCTGTGCAAATTTGGCAGTACTCAATCACCTGATGCTATAAACCAAGTTTCAAGACAATCGGTCAAGTGATTCCGGAGATGAAGATTTTTTAAGGTTTTCACCATAACCGGGCATGGCGGTCTGGTACCTTTTCAACCCTTTTCACGCACATCTTCTCTTTTTCATTCCTTTTCTTTGTAGAAGCCACCATGGTGCAGTGATTACGCTACTCACCTTGTAAACCAGGGATCGCAGGATCGATCTCGGGCTTCTCCAGCCTTTCTGATGGGTCTTTAAACCAAGGTCCGACTCCGTATGACCTTAGCTGTTGGTGGGACGTAAAACTTAAACTCACTCACCTCTTTTCTTTGTATTTCTTTATGTCAACTTTTTTCACGGATGTCCACTTTTGCACGGATTGTTGCCTTATCTATTTTTCTTTCAGGTCAGTGTACATTTTTCTTCGTGATTATCCTTATCACGCGCACCTTCTTCTTTCTCGGACTGGTACCTTTTCAACCCTTTTCACGAACATCTTTTTTTCATTCCTTTATTTTGCATTTCTTTATGTCCACTTTTTTCACGGATGTCCACTTTTTTCACGGATTGGTGCCTTATCTATTTTTCTTTCACGTCAATGTACATTTTTCTTCGAGACTATCCTTTTCACGCACATCTTCTGCTTTCACGGACTGGTACATTTTCAACCCTTTTCACGCACACCCATCTTTTTTCATTCCTTTATTTTGCATTTCTTTATGTCCACTTTTTCACGAATGTCCACCTTTTTCACGGATTGTTGCCTTATCTGTTTTCTTTCACGTTAGCGTTCATATTTCATCGTGATTATCCTTTTCACGCACATCTTTTGCTTTCACGGACTGGTACCTTTTAAACTCTTTTCACCCACATCTTCCTTTTTTAATTCCTTTTCTTTGTAGAAGGCTCCGTGGTGCAGTGGTTACGCTACTCGCCTTGTAAACCAGGGATCGCAGCATCGATCCCGGGCTTATCCAGCCTTTCGGATGAGTCTTTAAACCGAGGTCCCGTCTCCGTATGACATTGGCTGCTGGTGGGACGTAAAACTAAAACTCACTCACTCCTTTTCTTTGTATTTCTTTATGTCCACATTTTTCACGGGTGTCCACTTTTTTCACGGATTGTTGCCTTATCTATTTTTCTGTCACGTCAGTGTACATTTTTCGTCGTGAGTATCCTTATCACGAGCATCTTCTTCTTTCTCGGACTGGTACCTTTTCAACCCTTTTCACGAACATCTTTTTTTTCATTCCTTTATTTTGTATTTTTTTATGTCCACTTTTTTCTCGGATGTTCACTTTTTTCACGGATTGGTGCCTTATCTATTTTTCTTTCACGTATGTGTACATTTTTCTTCTTGATTATCCTTATCACTCACATCTTGTTCTTCCACGGACTGGTACCTTTTCAACCCTTTTCACGCACATTTTCTTTTTTCATTCCTTTTCTTTGTATTTCTTTATGTCCACTTTTTTCACGGATGTCCACTTTTTTCACGGATTGTTGCCTTATCAATTTTTCTGTCACGTCAGTGTACATTTGTCTTCGTGATTATCCTTATCACGCGCATCTTCTTCTTTCTCGGACTGGTACTTTTTCAACCCTTTAACGCACATCTTTTTTTCATTCCTTTATTTGGCATTTCTCTATGTCCACTTTTTTCACGGATGTCCACTTTTTCATGGATTGTTGCCTTATCAATTTTTCTTTCACGACAGTGTACATTTTTCTTCGTGTTAATCCTTATCACGCACATCTTCTTCTTTCACGGACTGGTACCTTTTCAACCCTTTTCACGCACATCATCTTTTTTCATACCTTTTCTTTGTATTTCTTTATGTCCACTTTTTTCACGGATGTCCACTTTTTTCACGGATTGTTGCCTTATCTATTTTTCTTTCACGTCAGTGTAGTATTTTCTTCGTGATTATCCTTATCACGCACATCTTCGTCTTTAACGGACAGATGCCTTTTTGACCCTTTTCATGCACATCTTCTTTTTTCAATCCTTTTTTTTTTTGTATTTCTTCAGGTCCACGTTTTTCACGGATGTCCACTTTTTTTCACGGATTGGTGCCTTATCTATTTTTCTTTCCAGTCAGTGTACATTTCTCTTCGGGATTATCCTTTTCACGCACATCTTCTGCTTTCACGGACTGGTACCTTTTCAACTCTTTTCACGCACAACTTCTTTTTTTCATTCCTTTTCAATGTAGAAGCCTCCGTGGTGCAGTGGTTACGCTACTCGCAGTGTAAATCAGGGATCGCAGGATTGCGACCGGGCTTCTCCAGCCTTAAGGATCCTTAAGGATGAGTATTTAAACCGAGGTTCCGTCTCCGTATGACCTTAGCTGTTGGTGGGACGTAAAACTAAATCTCACTCACTCCTTTTCTTTGTATTTCTTTATGTCCACTTTTTTCAAGGATGTCCACTTTTTTCACGGATTGGTGCCTTATCTATTTTTCTTTCAAGTCAGTGTACATTTTTCTTCGGGATTATCCTTTTCACGCATATCTTCTGCTTTCACGGACTGGCACCTTTTCAACCCTTTTCACGCACATCCATCTTTTTTTATTCCTTTATTTTGCATTTCTTTATGTCCACTTTTTTCACGGATTGTTGCCTTATCTGTTTTTCTTTCACGTCAGTGTACATTTTTCTTCGTGATTATCCTTTCCACGCACATCTTCTGCTTTCACGAACTGGTACCCTTTCAAACCTTTTCACGCACATGTTCTTTTTTTTCATTCCTTCTCTTTGTAGAAAGCTCCGTGGTGCAGTGGTTACGCTACTCGCCTTGTAAACCAGGGATCGCAGGATCGATCCCGGGCTTCTCCAGACTTTCGAATGAGTCTTTAAACCGAGGTCCCGTCTCCGTATGATTTTAGCTGTTGGTGGGACGTAAAACTAAAACTCAATGCTTTTCTTTGTATTTCTTAATGTCCACTTTTTTCACGGATGTCCACTTTTTTCACAGATTTTTGCCTTATCTATTTTTCTGTCACGTCCGTGTACATTTTTCTTCGTGAATATCCTTATCAGGCACATCTTCTTCTTTCACGGACAAGTACCTTTTCAACCCTTTTCACGAACATCATTTTTTTTTTCATTCCTTTATTTTGCATTTCTTTATGTCCACTTTTTTCACGGATGTCCACTTTTATCACGGATTTTTGCCTTATCTATTTTTCTTTCACGTCAGTGTACATTTTTCTTCGTGATTATCCTTATCACGCACATCTTCTGCTTTCAGGGACAGGTACCTTTTTTACCCTTTTCACGCACGTCTTCTTTTATCATTCCTTTTCTTTGTATTTCTATATGTCCACTTTTTTCACAGCTGTCCACTTTTTCACGGATTGGTGCCTAATCTATTATTCTTTCACGTCAGTGTACATTTTTCTTCTGGATTGTCCTTTTCACGCACATCTTCTGCTTTCACGGACTGGTACCTTTTCAACCCTTTTCACGCACACCCATCTTTTTCATTCCTTTATTTTGCATTTCTTTATGTCAATTTTTTTCACGCATGTCCAATTTTTTCACGGATTGTTGCCTTATCTGTTTTTCTTTCACCTCAGTGTACATTTTTCTTCGTGATTATCCTTTTCACGCACATCTTCTGCTTTCACGAACTGGTATCTTTTGAACCCTTTTCACGCACATCTTCTTTTTTTTCATTCCTTTTCTTTGTAGAAGCCTCCGTGGTGCAGTGCTTACGCTACTTGCTTAGTAAACCAGGGACCGCAGGATCGATCCCGGGCTTCTCCA
Organism: Lucinisca nassula; assembly: GCA_963580285.1. Taxonomy (NCBI): domain Eukaryota; kingdom Metazoa; phylum Mollusca; class Bivalvia; order Lucinida; family Lucinidae; genus Lucinisca; species Lucinisca nassula. The sequence goes on from OY757020.1 coordinate 53,944,865, forward strand.
GCCTTTCGGATGAGTCTTTAAACCGAGGTCCCGTCTCCGTTTGACCTTAGCTGTTGGTGGAACGTAAAACAAAAACTCACTCACTGCTTTTCTTTGTATTTCTTTATGTCAACTTTTTTCACGCATGTCCACTTTTTTCACGGATTGTTGCCTTATCTTTTTTTCTTTCACTTCAGTGTACATTTTTCTTCGTGATTATCCTTTTCATGGACATCTTCTGCTTTCACGGACTGGTATCTTTTCAACCCTTTTCACGCAAATCTTCTTTTTTTTCATTCCTTTTCTTTGTAGAAGCCTCCGTGGTGCAGTGGTTACGCTACTCGCCTAGTAAACCAGGGATCACAGGATCGATCCCGGGCTTCTCTTGCCTTTCGGATGAGTCTAAACCGAGGTCCCGTCTCCGTAGGACCTTAGCTGTTGGTGGAACGTAAAACAAAAACTCACTCACTGCTTTTCTTCGTATTTCTTAATGTCCACTTTTTTCATTGATGGCGACTTTTTTCATGGAATATTGCCTTATCTATTTTTCTTTCAGGTCAGTGTACATTTTTCTTTGTGATTATCCTTATCACGCGCATCTTCTTCTTTCTCGGGTTGGTACCTTTTCAACCCTTTTCACGCACATCTTCTTTTTTCATCCCTTTTCTTTGTAGTTCTTTATGTCCACTTTTTTCACGGATGCCCACTTTTTTCACGGATAGGTGCCTTATCTATTTTTCCTTCACGTCAGTGTACATTTTTCTTCGGGATTATCCTTTTCACGCACCTCTTCTGCTTTCACGGACTTGTACCTTTTCAACCCTTTTTACGCACATCCATTTTTTTTTTTTTTTTTCATTCCTTTATTTTGCATTTCTTTATGTCCAATTTTTTCACGGATGTCCACTTTTTTCACGAATTGATGCCTTATCTACTTTTTACACGTCTATCTCTTTTTCCACGCTGGCTGTAGAAGCCTCTGTGGTGCAGTGGTTACGCTACTCGCTTCGTAAACCAGGGATCGCAGGATCGTTCCCGGGCTTCTCCAGACTTTCGGATGAATCTTTAAACCGAGGTCCCGTCTCCGTATGACCTTAGCAGTTGGTGGGACGTAAAACTAAATCTCACTCACTCCACGCAGGCTGCAAACTTAGGGTTTCTCATGTGTACTGATCAATAGCTCGTCTACATAACTCAGGGTGAGGATGTTTCGTTATACTTCAGCATATGCAGGATCTTCTCGTTGTTAATGTTACTTTTAAACTGCATCGATACTTTTTTTTGGCACCTGTACACAATTTTCGAGGTAACAAAATCATAATTCCTCTCCCAGATGGATTAGAGAAATACTCAGAGAAGTGTAATACTAAACTAAACAGAGGGAGAGGTAGAGGTTTAATAATAATAATAAAAAAACAACCTTTATTTTCTTTGTTTGCAGTGGAGTTTAACTGCCCAGTCAACACCATTCAGGTCATTTTGAGCCGGTCAGTTTTCTTATCCATACTTTTTCTTGACAGGCTTATACGTTAGCAGTTAACCAGCACACTGCACATTCTTACGCCAGAAATTGACAACTGCTGTTCAAGAGCAAAATGTCAGTAACAGTCACAGAGGTGAAACTTTCATTGCATGGTATATCATATACTTCCCAGTTATTACGCAATAGCCGGCCAATATGGGGCTGAATGCGAAACGAAGTTGATGCGTCGTATCGCTGTCGACCCGACGTTGGTTCGATGTTTTTGGCAGGCTGGGCAATAGTTCATTCAAGGAGGATTGAAAATGTGACTATTCATTTGTTTATCGTGTAAGCCCCGCCTTAAACAATCGGTTAACGCCCACTTAGCAACGCACATGCGCAGTGGCGGAAATGTCGCATTTTTTCACGGTCCACTTTTTTTACGTTACACCGGCACTGCGCAGAAGAGCAATGTACAAGGGTCATAACTCTATCTGCACTATAAGCGGAGTTATTGGATTTTTCTTTAGAATTTTGTCCGGATAATAACTGAAAAAACGCTTGAGGTATTCACAAGAATACTCCGTAGATGTTAGGTGCATAAGGGCCATAACTCTACCTGCAAATTGAATGTATTTGTTTGTTTTGTTTGATGTGAGGTTTAACGTCCCTGTCAACACTGTATCGGCTATTTCGGAGACGTTGCTTCCAGTTTTGTGGGACTTTTACCCGATGAATGAAATGACATCTCAAGCCCTGTCGCCCAATGAAACCAAACGAGTTTATAAGCATGGCCGGTCCGACTAGCACCTCTTTGACTAGGCAGGCTTAGACCCTCTAAGCAGTTATCCAGTACTCGTGTGCGATCAGTTTCAGCTCTGCATGGAAGCATCATACAGTCCACCTATTTCTTCAAACTTCGATGGGCGAGGGCCTATCTGCAATGTAAGTGGAGTTATGGGACTGTGTGTGTTTTGTTTAGAATTTTGTCCGGATAACAGATGTATGATGACGTATCATCACGTTAATAGATCTGTGTAAATTCCAGAATGCGCAGTAAAAAGTCATATGTTTGATCCCAGCTTTAGTAAAATGCGCTAAATAGGATGTATAAGAGTCATAGCCTCTGACAGTTTATTGTTATGATTTTGTGTGGCGATGTTTTTGAATGCTTGTTTTATTTTATTGTTAATGGCAATGAACTATTTTTCTATTTAGATATCACGCGAATATTAAAATGAAACAAGTATCAACATGAAAGACATCTTTGTCGAAACCACGGAGCTTGACCACTATTTTTCTAAGGCGAAAAATGACTGATACCAACTGGCACAGATGTAAAAAGCTTACCCGGACACATATTTTGACATTGTGATTGGTCAATGTCCGTTGTCCGTCATGGGTCTAGTTGCGTCAACGAGTTGCTTTAATTTATACACTTCGTCAGCCTCGATAGCGCAGTGGTTAGCGCGTTCGACTCATGATCGAGAGGTTGTGCGTTCGAATCCGGCCACCGGTATCGAAGTGTGTCCCTGGGCAAGACACGTAATGACACTGCCCCACTCCAACCAGGTGTAAATGGGTAGCAATGGTGTAAAAGCCACTGCCTCTCTCGCGCGAGTGAAAACACCCGGAATGAGTGTTCGAGAGCGATTCAATAAGCTTGAAGCTTTCATCGCAATCGAACTAAAATAAATTAGTATAAGCTAATTTATACACTTGGTCGTATTTCATTCAAACTTCAGAGTGATGTTGTTTTTGTACGTGGCTCTCTTACTAAATACATGTAGCTTTATTGATTCCGTTTAAATAAACAAGATGGACACTGGAGCTAAACTAGAAGTTTTAAACGTCGACTTCACCTATATCCATGGACAAACTGCATTCAACCGTCATAAGAACGTTGCCAAGGTGACTGTCAACAAAAAGGGGGTTTTACGGTTTCGTCCCAAACTACTATATGGTCGCCAGTGGCAAAAAGATCTTTCCCCTACATTGGTCCTGTTTCATTCCAATTTCACCAACATAACAGTATACAGTCGAACTTCAATGGCTCGAACACCTTTTGGACCTCGAAAATCTGTTCGAGACAGGGGTAGTTCGAGCCACTGAGGGTTACTGTCAGGAGGCATATCGAGATACTTTTAGACATCTTTTCGGTGTTCTATAATGAATATGTATGATGTGTGTACTCATTAGAATCGCCTCATCGAGGCGATTCTAATGAGTACACACAGCATACATTTGCAGATTAAAGACTAAAATCTCCTTAATTATCCACCACTATTTCTTATGTAGATGATTTCGCTAGGGGCTCAAGAAAGGGTTCGACACATACATGGTAAACGAGCCATCGGTGTTCGAGCCATCGAAGTTCTACTGTACATTGTTCCTCTCCAATGCACAAAGTGGCCACCGGAGCAAAAACGCTATGCTTGCAATGTTTTCAGTACCAATTTTCGTAAAATCATTCTTGGATATAAAAAGATTGGGTAACATAAATGTTACATGTATACGACAGACGGCATGTATGGTAGTTCACCCATTCACGGTTGATAACTTGGCTTCCCCCTTTAACTACACGCCGACGGGCCTGGCCTAAGATTCTATGACGGCTACAGCATAACGCCTTAACATAAGATTTTTAGTGATGTCGGTTCGTAACTGACGCTCTGTCTCTGGCGGACCCACCGGAGTCTAACTGTTGGTTTTCTTTTGCTCCAGCATTTCAGTTTTATCGTGCTGTCGAGTCAATATCGTTGTTTCATCTCTGTAGTCGTTTGATTTTAATGTTCTCAGAGATAGTTTATTCCAAATATCAGTCATCATACATATATGTACATAAAACAGACATATATATGGCTTGGATTGGACGTAGGCTTGGCCTATATTCGCCCTATCGGTGGGTACCACAATTGACAGAGAGTAATACAGAGTACATCAACACTATACAATGACAAACTGATCATCTAGGATACTGTTATTATGCTTCCTTAATACATAGCTCAAATGGTTTTACAGTTTTAAGGCGGAGATGTAGCACTGATGAGTTCGAAAGCCTTCACGCGAACTAAACAATTTATTTGTCTAGTCCGCGACAGAACCAAGGGTGAGGATTGTTGCCACGTAAAATCGATTTCAGTTCCGCCCACGGTGCAAATCATCACGAAAACACGCCTATATATTTTTGCCCCCCCCCCCCCTTGAACCCCACTTTTATATAGCAAAACTGGGGTTTCCGGGGATTTACTTTATTATTCTTATTTCTGCTCTTAAATATAGATTGTGGGTACTCGCTAGAACCGCCTCGATGAGGCGGTTCTAACGAGTGCCCACAATCTATATTTTGAGCAGCAATAAGAAAAATATCACAATTTTTCGTCTTAATTTTTTTTTTTTTTTTTTCGGCGATAAAGGTGGTAATATATTTGTTTAGGCGTGTTTGCATAATGTATTTTTCTGACCGTTCCAAGGCAGTTTTCCTGTCGTGGTTTATTTGTGATATAGTTTGTCTTCGCATGTATGTATTGCTTATATATTTTTTATTTTGGTTTGCCGCATGGCCATTAAGTGGGAACGCAACTGTCCTTTAGGCTTTCCGCTTGGCACGGATGTTATCAATAAGTTCAGTTATTTTATTTTGTAGTTTTTTTTGTAGTTTCTTTCCTTTTGGTGCCATTGAGGAGAAGTGTTGGGCAATTGAATCGATTCCTGATCTTTGCCGTCACTTCCAATTCTCATGTTGAAAGGTAGCCATAGGTCCCCGCCCATAGGGGCTTGAAGAAATATATGGGCTGCATGATGCTTCCACGCAGAGCTGAATCCGGCCCGCACACTAGTACTGGTAAACCGCTTTGAGGATCTAAAGTAGAAGTAAAACAAAGATCAGGAATTGATACAATTAACTTACTCCATCCATAAAAGACACCAAAGGGAAAGAAATACAAACATTAAGCGACCAGACCATAATGGAAACCTAAACAAAGGAAGGTCATATGGACAGTTACTTTCCCACAAAATGGCCATATGGCCATCCAAAATTAAAAGACACAAGTGATATACACAGTAAGTAACAAACAACAACATAAATAAAATGCCACGGAAGAGCCGCCTTGGAACGGTCAGTGGAAGATTTCCACTGGGGGGCTTAAATCGATTTTACGTGGCCACAATCCTCGCCCTTACTTCCGTCGCGATTAAGACAAATAATTTGTTCAGTCCGCATGAAGGCCTCCTAACTCATCAGTGCAACATCTCCGTGAACACAGAAATCAAAGAACCACAGAGGTGAGACAACGGTGAGGACTCGACCGCAAGAAACCACTGAAATGCTGGAGCAAAAGAAAACCAACAGTTAGACTCCGATGAGCCCGACCAGAGACAGAGCATCAGACACCAACCAACATTATCTCTTTAATTTTCAATAAGCCTTTACGTTGGAGCCGTCATAGAATCTGAGGCCTGACCCACCGGCGTGCAATTAAAGAGGGAAGCAAAGTTGCCAACCGTGATTGGGTTAACTACCATGCATGCAGTCTGTTGTATAATATCCATGTTGTACCCAATCTTTTTATATCGAAGAATGATTTTACGAAATTGGGTGCTGAAGTCATTGCGGTTATATATTTTTCTGAATTTATATACTAAGTCACCATAAAATTCGGGTTCCGATAGACCTTGTTGCAGAAGAGATTTAAGTCCAATATTGAATTTTGAAATTAAATCAGAATGGCGTCTATAAAATTTTGAAAAGGCTTTGCGTAGTTTATGGTACCGATAAGCCTGTCCAGGAACCGCGGTGCGAGGCGGACCGTCCATGCTAATAAATTCTACTGGTTTCATTGGGCGACAGGGCTTGAGATGTCATTTCATCTCAATGTCGGGTAAAAGTCCCACAAAATGGGAAGCAACGTCTCCAAAATGACCTTTACAGTGTTGACGGGGACGTTAAACCTCAATTCAAACAAACAAAAACAAAACAAAGGTAACCATTCTATTCATAAAATACCCCACTTGACCACGATATCGTCAAGATAGTCACTCTGAGAAAGTTAGATGATTATTGAACCAAAACTGTGGCCTCGAGATTGTTCATATGGTTTTTTCTTGATTTTGCCGACTGACCTATATTTTGACCCGTCATGACACAAATTCTATCTTGAACATGATATTGTCAAGATGAATATTCTAAGCAAGTTTAATGATGATCGGACCAAAACTATGGCTTATATAGTGTTCACAAGTTGTTTATTTTTATATATAAGATTTGACCTACTGACCTACCTTTTTATCGACATGACCAATATTCAAACTTGACCGAGATACTGTCAAGATGATCATTCTGAGCAAGTTAGTATATACTATTTTATTTTAGTTCGATTGCGATTGAAGCATCAAGCTTATTTAATCGCTCTCGAACACTCATTCCGGATGTTTTCACGCGAGAAAGAGGCAGTGACTATTACACCACTGCTACCCATTTACAACTGGGTGGAGTGAGGCAGTGTAATTATGTGTCTTGCCCAAGGATATACCTCGATACCGGGTGCCGGATTCGAACGCACAACCTCTCGATCATGAGTCGAACGCGTTAACCACTGCGATATCGATAAATGACTGGCCAACACTTTGGCCTATTGAGTGTTCACAAAGTTTTTTTATGATTTGACCTACTGACCTACACTTTGACCCGACATGACCAACAGTCAAATTTTACCGAGATATTATCATGATTATCATTGTGAGCAAGGTTGATAAAGATTGGTCTATAATTGTGGCATCAAGCATCACGAAAACATGCCTATATAATTTTGACCCCCTTGAACCCCAATTTTGTATAGTAAAATTGGGGTTTACAGGGGTAAACCTGATTTTTGTTATTTCTGCTCTAAAACATGATGATGATGATGATTTCGTGTTTAACGACGAGGCAACCCTCTTTGTGGGTCATAAGCGGGTAACAGGACACTTCGGCCCCAAAACCACCTCGGCCCCTAGACATCTCGGCCCCCAAACCACCTTGGCCCCACATAAAATTGAAACCCTAGACGGGTCGGCCCCTGGACACCTCAGCACTAGAGGAAGATTTATTGTCCAAAATGAGGCAAAATCTCCTAAATTTTCAAACAAGGATACCGGCAAGGCAGGAGCACTCATCCTTAAAATATTATTTTTTCAGTTGTTATGTACTCTGAAGTAGCAGAGACGAGGCATAATCTTTTTACATTCTACATTTTTAAGTAGTTTTGTGAAAATTTCACCGAATACCACATGGTAAATTTCATAGCCATCTTGGATCTCGACAAAATTCTTTCCCTGGATTTAGTGAAATTCAAACCCCAAGTATTTCCCTGTCGGTCGAGATTGGATGATGACAGTTACCTCTTGCAATTGCTTAATCAATGGCTTTGCAGAATCATCAACCTGATCTTCATGTCATTTTTCTTCAGGCGTTTTAAACGTCTTTCAAAATATTGACTTCGGTTTGTTTACAATAGAGAAATCTGTCACTTTTCCTGACGACCTCACGACCTCATCACTGTTTCAGCTGATTTGTGTTATTGCGCATATATTAAAAAACGGGATAAAACTTGATGAATTGGTAATTCGGTTTCATCCGCCTTCCCTCGGACTGGGTTTCGGCACTGGAAAGCGTCATTGACATAAAACGGGTCGAATCAAAGCACCCGGGATCCAGCAGAATAAAAACGGCGAAAGAACACACATGTAGCAGACAGAAGCAATAACGTTTTCTTCGTATTTGTAAGTCTTTTTGGCCTTGATCATGAAATCAGTTTTGCCGTAATAGGGATATCATTTTAGTTTTTCGAATTCCACACCGGTAGCTCTGTCACACACTAAGGGTTTTGGAAATGAAGATGGAAACCGCGTATTTTAGCAGTGTAAAGAGAAACTGAAGATTTGTTGTCACGTGACAAATTTTATGAAAATGAAAAGCATCATTAAAAAAGATAAAAACGGCATTTATCGATATATTTTGCAGACCGGAATATTTCTTTATCTTAACTGTTTCTGGAAAAGTTCCTTTGAAAATTAGCCAAGGATGTACGGTGGTTGCATTGTGTCATGGTAAACTGTTATTTTTCTACTGATAAACGCGATCGGTCCGTCATCTTTGACCATTACCCGCAGCAGATTTGCAGGTGTATATTACATACACTCCATGTTTGCAGGATGAAAGCGCGCACAGTCATGTAATGACAGTAGGGATGTTTTAACCTGCACAGGTACGCCCCGGCCCATCGGGGCTTTAAGAAACAAATGGGCTGTATGATGCTTCCACGCAGAGCTGAAACCGACCCGCACACGAGTACTGGTAGACCGCTTAAAGGATCTAAGCCTGCCCAGGCAAAGCGGTGCGAGTAGACCCGTCCATGCTTATAAACCCTATTGGTTTCATTTGGCGGCAGGGCTTCAGATGTCATTCCATCTGAATGTCGAGTTAAAGTCCGACAAAATTGGAAGCAACATCTCAAAAATGACCTTCACGGTGTTGATGGGGACGTTAAACCTGAAATCAAACAAACAAACCTGCACAGGGTTTCTCCTTGCATAGAGGGCTTCCAGTTAACATTTCGATCCGAAGGACACTGCACTATTTGGCATTCATCCCTGCTAATGATGCCAGTGGAGCATGATCGGACACGAAAATACCGCTTTTGGGGATCAAACCAGGGATGGGGGTTTCTTGCACCAGAGGTAGCACCCTAATTCTATCGGGTTGGGGACGTTAACTTTTTCTGAGCTTGCTTGTACATAAGCTGTTAATCAGTGCAAAGTAATTTTTTGGTAAGAAACTGACAACTGCCCTTCTTGAATCGGGTGGAGTGATAGAATGAGAGTAGAAAAAAAATTCACAGTCTGTCTCCATGAAAGTTTGTTTTTGATCCGCAGGATACAGTCAGTACCAGTGTGGAAACTCACATCTCCTAAAAGAAGGAGAGCATAATGCAGCATCTGACCAGGGCCTACACTGTTTGTATAAAGTTCAGCCTTAAATAACTTTTGAAGAGAAACACAACCTGGCATTCCTAAAATTTAAAAAATGGACATGCGCTTTTATATAAAGTGGAAGATTGATACGAACTTGCTTTGTTTAAAATTTTATTTTAAGGGTTTTATAAAAATGTTTGGTCTTAGAAAAATAAAACTGTTTCAGAGAAATCGGTTAGTTCGTAAAGTATAAAGTATTTTGTGACATACTTTAGGTACAAAAATAAAATGTCGGTTAATGAAAAAAATATGTTATTTCGAAATATCAATCACTTTAATTGTGGTGTTCTAATTTGAATTGGTTTCTGTGGGGTTTATAATTTCCGCCACACTAGTTTGGGATTGGAAAATGATACTCTAATGAATTTCCATCAAAGCCAAACAAATGTATATTTCATGTCCGTCCTGATTATGAAATTAAGATAAACCGTGTTACGTGCTGTTTCTCACGTAAACTCATGTAAACACGACTTGATAGCTATTGGTCAAAATTCGGTATTAGTCCTTTCCTAACCAATCGTTGTGGAACACATTTTGCAATCGACACTTTTGACGTCATATTATGTTTTATAATCGCATGTTTTAGGCGCACAGTCGCGGAACTTGAAAGAATAATGAAAATGTAACATCTACTATTTTTCAGGTAATATATATATATATTTGTAAAGTTAAAATCTTTATAAAATAAAAGCAAATAACAAAGCTCTTCCTAAGAACATATTTGAGTAAATGTTTAAATATATATAATAATAATAACAATAAGTTTGAATGTGTTGCATGAATGTAGATGTTGTAAAAAAAAAAAAATAATAAAATAAAAAAAACAAAAACAATATTATTTCTAAATAACAGCGGTTTTGACAGATAAGAAATTAGTGATAAGTTTTATAATTATATGGAATTGTATTTTGGAAATTGCTATGCAAAATATATGTCATAAGAATATTGTGTAAAATTACTAGTAATGCTGTTATATTATTTGGCGGAACTTGAAAGAATAATGAAAATGTAACATCTACTATTTTTCAGATTTTGGCTCTTCGATGAAATTAAAGTTTGGACTGAACCTCATTTTCCAGTTTGTTGTATTATTTATTCCTTGTGTTATGTAACTGTTGAAATCTCCCGATCCGCCGTATAAATTTGCAACAAATGACATGTAATTATTCTTAGTTTGGTACCTCTCGCATAACCAGTGGTAATGGTTATGGGGCCCGCCAATTCAGGGACTAGCGAACTAAGTCTGGAAGTCCTGAACCAACAGATGCTTCCCCAGTGCAATGTAGTCTCCCAGACTAGCCGCAGTTAATGCATAAGCACGGACACGCAGGTGGAATAAAGGTTATCGGCCCCGTAACAGATGGTGGAGAAGTCCTTTTTTTGTGATAACAATAACACTTAAATATTGTTATTAAACAATGTTAAGTAATGAATGTGAAAAATAGATTATGTCAGGGACTAGAAAACATACGTATTCTTTACGAAGTCAGGGAGATTCTGAACTTTTAACACCATTAAAAGAGGGAAGACAAGGAATAAAAGATTTGATAGATTCGACAAGAAGAAAAACGGATAACTTACGAAGTTTCTTTCATAAAAACTTACAAGAAGGGAAAGATATACTAAGTTCACCCAAAACTGTAACTACAACTTCCAGTGAGCCTGACGTAAGATACAAAGATTTAGCTAAAAATTTGTTCCAAACACCACCACCAGCATACAAGACTCCTGACAATCTTTCGATAGGTTCTGCGATAACGTCTTCAAATACAACCCAAACTGAGACTTCCGTAAATACGAGTGTGCACAAACCTGATATATCTACTGACTCAACTACCCAAAAGGAAGTGCCATCTGTGACAACTCCGCGGTCTAGACAGGGTGCAGTGTTAACGACAATTTCAAGTGGTACAACGGAAACTACAGTGACGACGATTTCATCACCAACTATGGCGACTGGATTTGCGCCCGTGACAAGTGTTAATCAACAAACTTCTAGTTCATATGTACAAAATCAACACAACATAGTAAACAATCATCAACAGAATGATATAGGTAAACGTTTTCATAATATTATTAAGTTAGAGCCTTTTAAGGGTGATCTTGACACTTCTGTAACTTACTGGTTAGATAGATTTGACACATATTGTAAGCTTAACAATGTTTCTGATGATGAAGCTTGTCGAGTTATACCATTTTATTTAGAGAGCTCAGCATTGATATATTATAATGAGTTGCCACATCCTATTAAAACTAACATAAATGCATTAAAAGACGCACTGAGAGAACGTTTTGCTACAGACAAAAGGTATATTGATTTCAGTATATTGTCTGCGAAGCAAAGTTCTAATGAGTCTGTAGATGATTATTTATCTAGAATTTTCAAATTAGCTTCGGATAAACAGATCCCAGAAAGGTTGCTAATGTCAGTAGCAATACAAGGTTTTCTACCAAATATTAGAAAAAGTGTTTTGCTTAGTCAACCAAAACAATTAAGCGAATTAACTAAAATAGCAAAACTGGCAGAAGTAAGTGAAAAGGGGTTGAAGAACTCTATTGAAAGTACTTACGAAATAATAATAAATGAGTTAAAAGACTTAAAAACACATGTAGCACATAAGGAGTCTGACATGAATGTTATAAAAGAACAACCAAATTTGTCGAATGCACAGTACTATCCATATCAGTTACAAGAAAATGTTCAAAGACAGCCAATAATTAGTACGCCCCAATTTAGAGCTCAATTTCCTCCAGAGCGGCAGACGGATTCAAGACCATCAGGGGAATATTTACCTCCTAGGGTCTATAAAACATTTCCACGCCGAGGCGTTCAGCAACGGCGAAGGCAAATTAATACACCCCGAAGATGCACACGTTGTGCAATCGAGGGATGCCGAGGAAATACGACATGTAAGGCCAGAAACGCAAAATGTTACATATGTGGGGTTATAGGTCATTATGGTCGGGCTTGTACAAGGGCTCGCAATTGACAATTAATGAATCAGAAATCTTGCAAACCTGTTTCGGAGGTAAAGATATCAAAGAAATTGTATACCAGAGAGAAAATAAAGAAAAATATAAAACAAGGCTATATACATATGATAACTCCCATGGAAAAAAAATTCAGTGTCAATACAAATAGAAAATATGACTTTATCTGCCCTTGTTGATACTGGATCATCAATAAGTGCCATTAAACATTCTTTGTTGCAGAAAATAAGACCTAATTTTGGAGAATTAAAACAATCAAATATCAAAACTATTAGAGCGGCAGGAGGCACTACGCATGATGTTTTAGGCTGTATAGTTTTGCAAATATTAATAGGAGGACTATCATTAGAACATGAATTTTATGTCATACCAAAACTTATGCAAAGTAGAAGTAAAACAAAGATCAGGAATTGATACAATTAACTTACTCCACCCATAAAAGACACCAAAGGGAAAGAAATACAAACATTAAGCGACCAGACCATAATGGAAACCCAAACAAAGGAAGGCCATAAGGACAGTTACTTTCCCACAAAATGGCCATATGGCCATCCAAAACCAAAAGACACAAGTGATACACACAGTAAGTAACAAACAACAACATAAATAAATCGCCACAGAAGAGCCGCCTTGGAACGGTCAGTGGAAGATTTCCACTGGGGGGCTTAAATCGATTTTACGTGGCCACAATCCTCGCCCTTACTTCCGTCGCGATTTAGACAAATAATTTGTTCAGTCCGCATGAAGGCCTCCTAACTCATCAGTGCAACATCTCCGTGAACACAAAAATCAAAGAACCACAGAGGTGAGACAACGGTGAGGACTCGACAGCAAGAAACCACTGAAATGCTGGAGCAAAAGAAAACCAACAGTTAGACTCCGACGAGCCCGACCAGAGACAGAGCATCAGGCACCAACCAACATTACCTTGAATTAGATCTCTCTAATTCTCAATAAGCCTTTACGTTGGAGCCGTCATAGAATCTGAGGCCTGACCCACCGGCGTGCAATTAAAGAGGGAAGCAAAGTTGCCAACCGTGATTGGGTTAACTACCATGCATGCAGTCTGTCGTATAATATCCATGTTGTACCCAATCTTTTTATATCGAAGAATGATTTTACGAAATTGGGTGCTGAAGTCATTGCGGTTATATATTTTTCTGAATTTATATGCTAAGTCACCATAAAATTCGGGTTCCGATAGACCTTGTTGCAGAAGAGATTTAAGTCCAATATTGAATTTTGAAATTAAATCAGAATGGCGTCTATAAAATGTTGAAAAGGCTTTGCGTAGTTTATGGTACCGATAACCCTGATTAAGGAGTTTAGCCGTTAATAATTTATTACGAGTGTTGAAGTCAGTTACATGACTACACACTCTAGCAAATCGAATTAATTGCGAAATATAAACGCCATAGGATGGCGCACGAGGAACATCACCATCCAAAAAAGGAAAATTTACAATCTCAAAATCAAAGTCATCGCGTTTATCATAAATTTTGCACGAAACAAATCCATCTACAATAGACAGATGTAAATCCAAAAACGGGGCCTCGGTATCAGAAGAATTTGCTTTATTTAACTGAAGTTCAAGGGGGTAAATCTGACTGATCAAACCATCAAAATAGGTATTATCAATATTTAATAAATCATCTAAATATCTAGAAGTAGAGCTAAAAGCTTCAATAATTTCAGATTGGTTATCAATGGAAAGCGACAAAATGAAGTCTCTTTCATAACAATACAAGAACAGATCAGCCACAAGAGGTGCGCAATTAGTACCCATCGGAATACCCACAATTTGTCTAAATAACTTAGTACCGAATCTAATATAAATATTGTCAAGTAGAAAGGTGAGGGCATCACACACTTTCTGACATGACCAAAGTGTATAATTCTTATGCTCTTTAGAAGTGAAAAATGCATTTCTGACATTACATGCAAGATAGAGAGAATCTTCTCTGTGAAAAGTCCATTCAATTAAATCATTAAGCTTTTCTTTTATAAGATTATGAGGAAGTGTAGTGTAAAGAGTGGAAAAATCGTAGGTAGACAGACTAGAAGCACGAAAATGTCTAGATTTCAATTTATTTAAAACCTCATTCGAATTTTTTATAGACCAAAACAGATTTCTTCCTGATCTTTCAAAGACTTTATCACAATATTTAATTACATGCGTTTTAATAGCAGTAAGACAGGAAGTTAATAATTTAGAAAGTTCAGTGGTAGTGCAAGAGCTAGAATTTGCAATAAACCGTGCTTTGTAAGGTTTTTTATGAAGTTTTGGTAACCAGTATAGCGTAGGAAGCTTGTCTTGGCCTTCGTTAACACACACAGCAAACTTGGTGGCTGAAAGACAAACATGTTTATCTACTATAACTCTCTCTTCAGCTAAAGGCTGAAGTTCATAGGCCATAGTACCACGTTATAATAGGATTAGATTTATTAAAACAAAGAAAAGCCTTTATAGACTTTGTAAGTAACACATTAACTTTTCCGAAGGATAATACTGCATGTCCATTATCAAAGAAAAGCAAACAATATTTACAAACAGTTAAAGAAATTAAAATACCACCTAAACAAATGCATCTGTATAAAGTTAAATTGACCAACTCAAAGGCAGGAGACATATTTTCAGTAAGGTCAATGCTACCTAAGAATGAGCTTATTAAGGTACCTAAATCGGTAATTAGAAATTATAGAAATCAGAAAGTAGAAATACCGATACTAAATTTATCAGCGAAAACTACTTATATAAAGCCAAAAACTTTAATTGCAAAAATAGAGCATGTCAATAATAATACAAATTCAAATGAACAAGAAAATCTAGGGAGTATACCTAAAAATGATATTGACTTTGAAGTAGGTGATGCAGACTTGTCCGATGAACAGAAACAAAGGTTAAAGTTATTTTTAAAGCAAAATAGAGACGTTTTTGCGACAAATCTATCGGAGATAGGATTAACGAAAATGTTTAAACACAAAATAGATGTAGATCCTAGTGCACCACCGGTGCAATGTCGTCCCTATCGACATTCTGTTAAACATAAAGAGATTATCAATAAGGAAGTTGCTGAGTTAGAGAGATTAGGAATCATTGTTCAGTCAAATTCCGCCTGGTCATCTCCTTGTTTGCTAGTTCCTAAGAAGGGTAGTAAAGATGAATATAGATTAGTTATTGATTTTCGTTTGTTAAATTCTGTAACTAAAAACATCAATTTTTACATGCCTACATTAGAGGAAATTCTTGATTCTATGGGCGAAATGCAACCCAAAATATTTACGTCCCTTGATGCGTTTAGTGGTTATTTCCAAATTGAAATTGATCCTTCAAGTATGGACAAAACGGCATTTGTTACAACCGAGGGTGTTTACGAATTCCGTCGCATGTGTTTTGGTCTTAAAAATGTACCTTTTTCTTTTCAACGCCTTATGCAGATAATATTACGTAACATTACGTATAAATTTTGTCATTGCTTTATAGATGACATAATAATTTTTAGCAAAAATTTTGAGCAGCACCTTGAACACTTGTCTGAAGTATTTCAGCGGCTACGTTCAGCAGATCTAAAATTAAAACCATCAAAATGTGTTTTTGGGAAGTCTGAATTAACGTATTTAGGCCACGTAATTTCAAAACATGGGGTAAAGCCCGATCCTGAGAAAATATCAGCAATAACTACATACCCTATTCCTAATAATTTACACGAATTAAGAGCAGCTCTTGGTTTATTCTGTTATTACCGAAAATTTATTAAAGGTTATGCCAATATTGCGGCACCTTTAACACAATTATTGAAGAAAGATGTAAAATTTAAATGGACCCAAGATTGTCAAGAGAGTTTTGAAAAACTTAAATCAAGTTTAGCTTTAAATACTATATTACAATTTCCAGATTTAAATAAACCATTTCTGGTACAAACGGATGCATCAACACAAGCAATTGGTTATATTTTAAGTCAGAAGGGAAATGATAATGTCGAACGTGTAGTCTGTTATGGCGGACGTTCATTGAAACCCGCAGAGAAAAATTATACCATAAGTGAATTGGAAATGTTGGCTCTTGTAGAAGCAGTAAAAAAGTTTCATCCATATTTAGTACACCAAAAATTCTACGTCACAACAGATCATAGGGCTCTTCAGTATATTGGAAGTGGACCCCGATCAGGAAATGCACGGTTATTTCGATGGTCATTAGAATTAGAGGGCTATGATTATGACGTTATGTATAAACCATCTCAGTCTATGGCCCATGTTGATGCTTTAAGTAGAAGGCCCTATCCAGTGATAAATTCAGACAAAGAAATTCAAACAGAGTCACCCGAAGACATATTCTCCAACATAATTCATTTGTTTGATTCAAAAGAAAATCAAATCGAAGACTCATATGATATGACTAGAACTATCACAGAAACTATGTTCATATATAGTGACGAAATTAATGCTGTAACCACACGTGCGCAAAAACATAAACAGGAGCAAATAGGTTCTCATGATGAACAAGATTTACCAAATCAAAATTTAAAAGAGTCATCAATAACGTATGATAAAGATTTAGTAACAGATAATGTATGTCTAAGAACGTTTGATAACATAAAAGACCTACAGAGAAAAAGCACTGATTTTCGAGAAATAATACTTTATTTAGAAACTTTTATTTTACCTGAAAATGAAAATCTTGCCAGGTCAATATCCATCGAAGCTAACCAGTATGAACTAGTTCATGGCATACTATATCATTTTTATCAACCGCGACGCAAACATAAAACTAGAGATGATACCTACTGTAAACAGTTAGCTTTACCTGAAGAATTACGAAATGATGTATTGATACAACATCATGACAATTGTGGTCATTTAGGGATCAATAGAGTGTATGCAGATATTAAAAGTCGATATTATTTTCCCAAAATGTATGAGACTGTTCACGACTATATTCAATCATGTGAGGATTGTCAAATTGCAAAAAGGGATGCAAATTATAGAAAAGCTCCTTTGCATCCTATGCCAATAAGTAATGTGTTTGAGAGATGGCATATAGATGTTCTTTCACATTTGCCATCTGTCAATGGTATATCTATGGTTCTAGTTGCCGTAGATTGGATGTCAAAATGGCCAGAAGTATTTCCAATAAGATCAGAGAAAACAGAGGTAATAGCTGAGATATTATATAAAGAAATATTTTGTAGGTTTGGTGCACCAAAATCAATTTTGAGTGATCGAGGAATGACTTTTCTTTCGCAGATTGTCGCTGCATTATGTAAATATTTTCATGTAACCAAACTAAATACAAGTTCTTACCATCCAATGACAAATAGCGCTGCTGAACGCTTTAATATGAGTTTGCTTCAAGGGTTACGCACATATTGTTATAAAAATGAAAGAGACTGGATTAGTATTTTGCCAGCGGTACTAATGGGATATCGCAAAAGCGTGTGCACGGAGAACTCTAATTTTTCACCATATCAGTTAGTATTTGGTAGGGAAATGCTTACTCCAGTAGACGCAGCGATAATTCCTACAGATAATTTAAACACAAAATTGTCCAATTATGTAGACCAATTAGTTAGGAGAATTAACATAACACAAGAAATTGCGCAAGAAAACACAAAACAGGTACAAGTTCAAATGAAAAAGAAATATGATGAATCAGCAAAAGTGACAAAATTTAAGGTTGGAGACATAGTTTATTTAAAACAGAATAAAGTACCAGTAGGGAAAGCAAGAAAATTGTATAGGAAGTGGTCCATGAAACCTTATTACATAACAAAATGTTTAGATCATGAAACATACAAGTTACGCTCAATACAAAGTGACAGAGTACTTAAGGCTCCAGTTCATCAAAATAGATTAAAACGTTGCAGTGATCCAAGAAATTTTAGGCCTATGAATTCTGATGAGTTAGTGGGGTCTTCATCCAAGAGAAGTGATAATGAACCAAAATTAAATAAAAATCCAGAAAGTAAATGGTATGCAGCGAAGAAACTATTGAAATGTAAACTCATGAATAATAAACGGTATTATTTGGTGCAGTGGTCTTCTCCAAAGTATAAACCTTCATGGCAACCCAAAGAAAATGTATCAGAAGCTTTAATACGGCAGTATTATATTCAGAAAACGAAACAACAAAAGTAATAATAATAAAATACTTATGATAAAATGATATAGAAGAGAAATGGCGGACAAGGGAGATGAACCATAAAATGCTTTTGTACATAGATTGCAAAAAAAATGCAATTGATATATATAATATTTAATTTAATTCCAAGGAAGAGTGCGAAATGATATGAGTTTGTATACAGTATATATTTAATATATAAACAGTTGACAGAAAAATACCCTATTTTCACAGAAGTCATGTGAAAATATAAATATCCTTATAGTAAGTCCTTATATACAGATTGTTAGTGTCGATCCTGTACACAACAAATAATCACATAGTCTCCAAGTAAAAGTTCTTTTTAATTAATTTATTATACGAAATGTAATGCAAGCATGATAATAATAAAAAAAAAAAAACACGTACATATCTTTATACAAAATTATAAGAAGTATATATGTCGTCTGCACTGATGTTCCTTTTAATTGTTTCCAAAGTTCATATTAGTTCATTTCTGATGAAAAGGCACATATTTCAAGTCACGATAAATGATCCTATAGATAGATTCACGCGAAATACGGCTCCTGAAGAAATGATAAATAAAATCTTCCACTGGGATCCTCATACAAATAGTCTCGTTGGAAGTCCGTCTTGTATCTAATATCTTTGATGATATATTCCACCGAGAATAAGTTGTTGAAGGTTCGTCTTTTATGAGAATAGGTTTCCATTGTCTGAAAAGAAAATAATAAAATAATATAAATATACATACATACATACTTATTTTAATAAATAATAAAACAACAATATGAGAAATAATTACATAAATACGCAAATACATCTTCATTTTGTTTAACAATGTAAGATATTTATTTTCTGGTAACGAAAGTTACTAGTTACTTGAGTCTTTTACAAAATAAATTCCGATAGTATAAATATATAGTATATATTCTGTTTTCAAATGTATTCAATTTTTCTATTTATTTGGAGTTAATTTAAGTTGTCTTTTAAGTCTGAGAATAAATGTCTTTTAACTACAATCTAGTTATAATCCAGTTCATTCTATATAGGTTACTTACGTAATCTATAAAGTCCCATCCAATGGAGAAGTCTCCAAACTCCGTGGAGTCGTCCTTGTGTCTCTTCCCACTCTGCATATTATCTCCCTCGCATTGTCTGTTCTTTTAAATCCATCCAAAGTTATTATGACTTTACGGGTGGTTGCCGTCTTCTTCTGTAAAATAAAAAAAACGACACATTTATAAATACATACATATAAATCAAACATATGCGGACTATTTTTTGTTGTTGTCTTTTTGTCTTTTTGTCCTTTATACTTGTCTTTTAAAACTGTAAAACCAATGGGTTGTGGAGAGTTATTGGTCAACAGGATGTTCTTTAGTCCAGTAGATGACCAGGAAGGAAAAATGCTAAATAGCATTTTGAATTTTACCTTGGAACAATAATTATGTAACTGTTTTGTACATATAGAGTGTCTGTTGATTATATTGGATCAGTATTATGCTGTTAAGAGTTTGATATATAATTATAGAGATAAATAAATAAATACGTCTTTCATCTGTAATATTATACTGTCTGGTGAGGCTGCTGGCTTGAGTTGTTAAAATATAGAAGTATATTAATAAATGAATAGGCATAAAGATAAATAAAATGAAATACGTAAACAATTACAAATAAATAGATAAATAGATTCATCAATCAATAAGATGTTAAAAAAATAAATAAATAAAAGTAATAATAAAATCATAAAAAAAAATCAATAATAAATTGAAATAAAAAAAATAATTAAACAAGTATATAAAAGAATAAATGAAAAAATAGGTAGATTGTTAATTAAATAAAAAAAAAAAATAAAATAAAGTAAATAAAAAAAAAATTATATTTATCTGTCTGTCTCATTTCTTTATCTGAGAATTCAATACTGTCGTTGTAGGAAGATGTTCGACTTGTTCATGGTAAATGAGATACTGATGTTCGAGATATCGAATTTTTTTTTTTTTTAAGGTTTCTGGTACAATTCATATTTCTTTTTTAATCTGCAGTTAAGTAAGAAGGGTAGAGTTGAATGACAAAGAATACATAACCATAGAATATACTAATAAATGACTAGAAGGGAAATAAAACTTACCATGGATTTTCGGAAAATTCCAACGAAAAACTGGATAAAATACAGCGAATATTGTAGAGTTGATATAAACACGTCCAGGTACATCAAAATTCTCGATAAAATGACGCAGATTCATTATCCCTTGATTGGTAATGACCATTGATCGAGAAGATTAAAACTAATAAAAAACGTGATATTATTCAGAATCAATAATAATCTCAGTGCTTCAAAGGCTATTCCTCTAAATTATTAATTAGTAACTATCGCGCTTAATGAACATTACTAGGTAAATCAATATAGAATTTTTTTTTTATTTAATTAACAATCTACGTATTTATTCATTTATTCTTTTATATACTTGTTTAATTATTTTTTTTATTTCAATTTATTATTGATTTTTTTTTTATGATTTTATTATTACTTTTATTTATTTATTTTTTTAACATCTTATTGATTGATGAATCTATTTATCTATTTATTTGTAATTGTTTACCTATTTTATTTTATTTATCTTTATGCCTATTCATTTATTAATATACTTCTATATTTTAACAACTCAAGCCAACAGCCTCACCAGACAGTATAATATTACAGATGAAAGACGTATTTATTTATTTATCTCTATAATTATATATCAAACTCTTAACAGCATAATACTGATCCAATATAATCAACAGACACTCTATATGTACAAAACAGTTACATAATTATTGTTCCAAGGAAAAATTCAAAATGCTATTTAGCATTTTTCCTTCCTGGTCATCTACTGGACTAAAGAACATCCTGTTGACCAATAACTCTCCACAACCCATTGGTTTTACAGTTTTAAAAGACAAGTATAAAGGACAAAAAGACAAAAAGACAACAACAAAAAATAGTCCGCATATGTTTGATTTATATGTATGTATTTATAAATGTGTCGTTTTTTTATTTTACAGAAGAAGACGGCAACCACCCGTAAAGTCATAATAACTTTGGATGGATTTAAAAGAACAGACAATGCGAGGGAGATAATATGCAGAGTGGGAAGAGACACAAGGACGACTCCACGGAGTTTGGAGACTTCTCCAATGGATGGGACTTTATAGATTACGTAAGTAACCTATATAGAATGAACTGGATTATAACTAGATTGTAGTTAAAAGACATTTATTCTCATACTTAAAAGACAACTTAAATTAACTCCAAATAAATAGAAAAATTGAATACATTTGAAAACAGAATATATACTATATATTTATATATAGATAATTTATCTAAAATTAAAGATGTCTGTGAGTACGAGTATAAATCTAAAGCATTGAAACCCAAGATATTAGAGATTTCTTCAACAGAGGTAATTATATATAAGATGGAAACGTTTATAATGCAATGCGATGGACAAGATTTAATAAAGGAAGGTTGTGATTTCTGTTATAAAGTAGTTCCTTGTCAGTGTACAATTATGTCAAATAGTCATAAGTATGTCGGTCATTTGCTAAATTGTGAGGAAAACGTTACAAATGTAGAAACTTATTTTCCACTAAATCTTGCGTTGTTGAGTAATTTCTTTAATAATTCTTATCTAACGCAATTAGTGCAGAATTTAAGCTTTACTGAACCAGTTAAGACATTAGTCCCAAAATTTAATATATATGAACATGATGTCTCAAGCACGTTAGCTAATGATAAGAAACAAAGTTTTAATCTTAAGAAAATGGCAAAAAGGGCGAAAAATAATGAAGTAATTTACTCTACGTTATCTGATATGCTCATGTCAGGTGAGATAACCGTTCCAAAAACGTTAAGCGTTATGAATATAGTGAGCATTGCTTCTTTGGCGATAGCCATAATAAATATAATTATTACAGCTTATGTCTGTTATAAATTACAATTATTAAGTTCCATTTATGTGATGGCAGGCACAAATGTCTGTCATGGTCAGAAAATCTCTTTAATATATACGACACCTAGTACTCCGCAACCGTTTGATTTATTAGGGGAATTACAAGAAAACCTAAAAACAGAGCACTTTATTCTAGCCTTACAAATCTTAATGGCTATTTCAATGATTGTATTGATTATACAATTTATTCGAATATTCAATAAACGGAAAGTAGTTCTGACGCTACATATTACCAATGGCTGGCAATGCGTTGATATAAACTTATTTCAATTAGAAACCTGTCCAACAGAATGGAATTTTGTCTTGCCTGATACTAATATCGATCTTGAGGTTATAGGAACTTTTAAACCTAGTTTGCACGCACAATGGATCAATTTTAAGGCACGAAACATAGCTACGGGCCAGGAGTTGCCCATACAAAATAAAATAAGAATTAATCTGTTGGAGGCTTATAAAATTCGATCAATAATACAAAGACCATATTCGACTCATTTATATCTAAATGATAAAGGCACCAGAGTAAACATTCCCAGTCCGATTGAGCAGCCTGCGAATAGTTCAATATATCCAAAGATAACGTATTTCTAAACAATATAAAACTAAATAACTGGCGGCCTCATGGGACACTGTGAATTAATGATAATTAAAATAGTATCAGTGTTGGCGACGGCTGGTAAAAAAGGTAGTTATCAACATTGATTTACTATAATTGGTAAACATGTTTAGTAAGTAAGAATAATTCAGCTGATGTCAAATAGGAGTACCGTACGTTTTGCTGAATTAGGGAGAGAGAGTGTGAGTAAGCGATTATGTTTGAGAGTTTATACTTTATATTGTAATGATATAACTTTGTATTGTTGTAAATTTTTACGGCTATGGGATTATGTACATTTTTCTTC
The DNA here is from genome assembly GCA_963580285.1 of Lucinisca nassula. Lineage (NCBI taxonomy): Eukaryota > Metazoa > Mollusca > Bivalvia > Lucinida > Lucinidae > Lucinisca > Lucinisca nassula. Next base: position 53,968,322 of record OY757020.1, read on the forward strand.
TTTTAATTGCTTTTGTAATACATTATGGAAAAAGGAAAAAAAAAATTTTGACATATAAGCATGACAGAAAATAAAAAGAAAAGGGTGGGAAGTGAAGGAAAGAATGATATAATCATTCAGATTGATATGCAATACATGCAAAATATTTCTAAGTATTTCTATTTGTATAATCATCATACTAGCAAGAATCTATCAGATATAAATGGAAGTAATGGGGAAGAAATTTATACAATTAATATACCAAGTCAAATTTCACCAGGGGGTTCTACAAACATTTATGAGATAAATGAGAAGTTATGTCATCAGTTTTTGAGTATCATTCAAAATGAAAACCCAGCTTTGCCAACTTTACTAACAAATCTAGACCCACAAACAGTATTTATCCTTTCAGATTTCTTTTGTGTGGACAATGTTTTTAATGAAATGCATAGGAATTTTTCAAATAGTTTAAAATATGCAGCATGTTTTATGAAAAAGTTCGTTGAGTTTTATGGTATACACCATCCGCATACAATAACATTTTATACCCAATTTACGGAAAAGTTGTGCATACCCCGAGAAAAAATATCCTTGTCGGACATAATATGTATGAAACCTAACGCGTTAAAAAAGAAAGCTAACGATCATTGTAGAATGGCAGAATATATATATGAGTTAAAGTATACAGTCTGTTATGTGTGTAGAACAGATTTAGTTTACAGATTTAGATATGAGGGCAAATATCCGCATTATAATAACAAAAAGGTTATGTTTATGCCGTGCTGTGCTACGGCATATCACAATCATTGCATTCAGAGAAATATTAAGGAAAAATTTGGAATATATTATTGTAAAAGATGCAATAGTAACTTGTATGAGGGCCAGTCAGCAGGGCCTTACCCTGACAAGACATTAGAGGAACGAAAGAAAATAAGGAAATGGAATAGATTTCCCATGTCAGTTGAATTTCCATCTTTAGACGTATATCATAAGAAAAGAAACTAAGTTTATTTTTTTTTCTCTTTCTCTTTTCTTTCAGATTGAAATCTAGCTTATAAAATTTTGATTTGAAAAATATTGAAAGGTTTCTGACCAAGATCTTGCTGGTGTGACTTTCTGTCTTGAAGATTCAGCTGATGAATAACGGATAGTTACAAATAATATCTAAAGAGGGTTTATAGAACTTTATAGAACTTATGTAATTCATAGTTCATTTTTTTTTTATATAACAATAAATGTTTTAATCGGTGATATTGTTAATAGTGAAATGATGTATTTGTACTTGCCTTGTTTATACATGTTGTGCGGATTTTTACTCGGACTGGTATTTCAATTTATCACACGAAATAGTTTTTATCAATATTCTTCGAATAAAATATCACAAACTCACAAGCAAACTAAAGATTCTTCTACACAGACAAGTGAGTATACATCAGGATTACAAAAATATGGATATTATCGATCAGGACGTGGTCGTGGAGTTTTAGGACTTTCTAAATTACCTGTGCAGAACAGATCATAATGTTTAGATAAATATTCTAAATGAAATATGTGAAACGAAATATTTTGAAGTACCAAAATGAGTAATAAATATGAAAGATTATGAGACAGTATCAATATTTTGTATGCATATTGATAAGAAATTAGTTCTATTGATTGTGAGACTCAAATTGATATGACGTAGCTTAATTATGGTATTTTACCGTTTACAAGCAAGACTTAATGCATAAAATATTATGTAACAATAGAAATTATGTTGATCTGAGTGTCATATTCGATAACATATATACATGTATTTAGTAAATGTTCTTGACGATGTTGATGGTGTAAAATGGGCATATTATTGTGTTTCTTACTTACAAAGAAGTTACCATTAAGGAGGAAATCCAATAGCACATTGGTAACACTAATATGCATCGTCTGGAAGTTTTACTTAGTATAAAACACGAGACGTGTTTTTTAAGAAGGAAGGGCATGTGATACGAACTTGCTTTGTTTAAAATTTTATTTTAAGGGTTTTATAAAAATGTTTGGTCTTAGAAAAATAAAACTGTTTCAGAGAAATCGGTTAGTTCGTAAAGTATAAAGTATTTTGTGACATACTTTAGGTACAAAAATAAAATGTCGGTTAATGAAAAAAATATGTTATTTCGAAATATCAATCACTTTAATTGTGGTGTTCTAATTTGAATTGGTTTCTGTGGGGTTTATAATTTCCGCCACACTAGTTTGGGATTGGAAAATGATACTCTAATGAATTTCCATCAAAGCCAAACAAATGTATATTTCATGTCCGTCCTGATTATGAAATTAAGATAAACCGTGTTACGTGCTGTTTCTCACGTAAACTCATGTAAACACGACTTGATAGCTATTGGTCAAAATTCGGTATTAGTCCTTTCCTAACCAATCGTTGTGGAACACATTTTGCAATCGACACTTTTGACGTCATATTATGTTTTATAATCGCATGTTTTAGGCGCACAGTCGCGGAACTTGAAAGAATAATGAAAATGTAACATCTACTATTTTTCAGGTAATATATATATATATATTTGTAAAGTTAAAATCTTTATAAAATAAAAGCAAATAACAAAGCTCTTCCTAAGAACATATTTGAGTAAATGTTTAAATATATATAATAATAATAACAATAAGTTTGAATGTGTTGCATGAATGTAGATGTTGTAAAAAAAAAATAATAAAATAAAAAAAAAAAAAAACAATATTATTTCTAAATAACAGCGGTTTTGACAGATAAGAAATTAGTGATAAGTTTTATAATTATATGGAATTGTATTTTGGAAATTGCTATGCAAAATATATGTCATAAGAATATTGTGTAAAATTACTAGTAATGCTGTTATATTATTTGGCGGAACTTGAAAGAATAATGAAAATGTAACATCTACTATTTTTCAGATTTTGGCTCTTCGATGAAATTAAAGTTTGGACTGAACCTCATTTTCCAGTTTGTTGTATTATTTATTCCTTGTGTTATGTAACTGTTGAAATCTCCCGATCCGCCGTATAAATTTGCAACAAATGACATGTAATTATTCTTAGTTTGGTACCTCTCGCATAACCAGTGGTAATGGTTATGGGGCCCGCCAATTCAGGGACTAGCGAACTAAGTCTGGAAGTCCTGAACCAACAGATGCTTCCCCAGTGCAATGTAGTCTCCCAGACTAGCCGCAGTTAATGCATAAGCACGGACACGCAGGTGGAATAAAGGTTATCGGCCCCGTAACAAGATTCGATTTTGTATACAATAGGTAAAGAATGAAAACAGTACATTTTTTACTCTCTTAGTCTCTAGAGGTCGGGGCCCCGGCGATCGGGGCTTAGAGTAATACATCAGGCTGCATGGTGCTTCCATGCAGAGCTGCAGCTGACACACGTTGTACGAGTACTGGTATACCACATAGAAGAACAAAGCCGGCACAGGCAAAGTGGTGTAAGTCAGACCGTCCAATGAATATAACATTTTGGTTTCATTGGGTGGCAGGGCTTGAGATGTCATTTCAAATGTCGGGTAACTACCACATAATTGGAAGCAGCATCGCCAAAATGACTTCAGTAGTGCTGATAGGGCATTAAACCTCAGTTCAAACAAACTCTCTAGAGTTTATGACCATTCCAGACCACAGTAAATAGACGGAACTACTTTCTTTTTGTTTACATGTTTGCACCATGTGCTCAAGAGCAGCCATGTTTCTTCTACTTCAAGTGCATGGAGGCGGCAAGTTGAAAATTTGGTCAATTTTGTAATGGGAAAGAATTTTTAAAAATCATTCGTAGGTCTTGTTAGGAGAGGTTATACAGATGACTGATTTGTGCTAAAAAGAAACATTGGATGAAATGACAGCTCTGCAGGGACGTTTGAAATTTGACAATTTTCATCCTGATTGTTTTTGCCTTTTGAAAACTAAATGTTAGTAGCAATAGAGCTACTAAAAGCCAAAATGTAATGCGTTCATGGAATTAATCACAAAAAAAAATATTAACCATAATTTCTGTTTAAAACAATTTTCATCTTCACACTTGTCAAATTTTCAATACAGGTTGTCAGCCATTTTGTATAGTCCTAAATTTTGAGTCATCTTTGGTTCTGGTGATCGATCCATGGCCGTACTGGCCTTCTGTTTAAATATATACAGTGATATTCCGCTATTAAGACCACCTAAAATTAAGAATAATTCTGCTTTAAAAAGCTTAATTAGTAGGTTGCAGCTGTTTTTTCTTGTGTTTTCTGCATACAGTGTCCTCTGGTCAGATCCCACCTTTAGGATCGTTCAAAAGTGGTCTTAAAGACCACTTTTGAATTGTCCCAAAGGTGGGCTTAATATAGGAGTTTTACTGTACCTTGAAACGTTAACAATTGAGCCGCCTTCTCCTCTTGCTATCATTTTCTTTGCAGTCGTTTGAATAATGTTAATAGCAGCCATCACATTAGTATCTATCGCTAGTTTAACCCTTATCATGCTGTTCACAACAACCCCTATTTTTGCAAACAGTGTAGATTCAGATCAGATGGCTTCTGAAGAAGCCATCTGATCAGGATCTACACTGTTTGGCATTCAGTTTATGAATTTGTAGCAATAAATTACATAAATATGTTCTATAAAAGGGTTATCCTTTGGAAGCAAGGAATACACCACAGAACTGTAAAATATGGAGTGTACATGTTTTCTGGGCCAGACTAGCTCGTTTCGGCCAATTAGGCCTCATCAGTGACCCTCAGATATTTTCAAAATTCCACAATGGAATCAATGATCCCAAAGGACAAGAAAACATAATCTACACTATGATGGAAAAAGTAATTTGATTGGTCGAAAGACAGAAATGGGTGTGGCTTAAATGAATATTCAGCAAGAGAAGGGTTAAATGCTTCCTTATCGCAGTCGACAGAATTTACCAAACCTTTGGCCATCGTATAAGCTGCGTTGTTTACTACACAAACCATTGTGTCCAGCTTCTCAAGAATGTTTCTGGTGCCATTCCAATCACTGACATCCGCTAGTATTGGATGAATACTAGGGCCCTCCGCTGCAAGTGTGTCCAGTGTCTCCTTTGTTCTACTGAGAGCAAACACTTCTCCGCCGGCCTTAGCAACTTCCTGCGCTAAAGCCCGACCAATGCCTTTACCAGCCCCAGTGATAAGAACCTTCTTCCCAATGAACGTAAATGCCATCGCCGCGGATAATGTGAAACACAAGCTCAAATATATGCAGTCCTGAAATAAGATTTTTCCAGTAAAGTGTTTTAAAATTATTTGGATTTATGTATACTCCTGTGGGAAACGCGCGGAATGTGAGTGTTCGAGTTTTACGTTCCACCCACATTTAAGGTCATACAGAGGCGGGAAGTCTGGAGAAGCCGGGGATCAATCCTGCGACCCCTGGCTTACAAGGCGAGTAGCGTAACCACTACACCACGGAGGCTTCTACGCGCGGAATGTAATCCGTCTGGTACAAAATATTTAATCCAATAGCTAAATACACCATCAAGTTTGACTTAACACGTGAAGATTGACGTTAAGTTGCAAAAATGATAGTAACTGCTACACTGAAGATGATCGTTTGTATTGGAGTTTAATGGCCCAGTCAACATTATTTTACGTCATTTTTGAGGCGGTCAGTTTACCTATCCACACTGTTCCTGGGCAAGCGTATACGTAAGCGGTTAACCAGTACGGTGCACCTTCTTTCACCAGAAACTGACAACTGCCCTTCTTGAATCAGCGGAAGGGAGAGAATGACCTTTGAAAAAATTGATGATCAATCTCCACGAAAGAATGTTGCTGACCCCGGCAGATATCGAACCCACGTCCTCCTGATCACCAGTCAGACGCGGATACGACTGAGCTATACCGAGGCCGGCAATCTCACGGTGTAAACTAATAGCTGGTCATCTATGTGCTGTCTAAAAGTGCAGTGCGTGCAGTGTTAGTGCCGTGTAAGCACACAGGAAGCGCCGTGAGAGCGCATACAACCGCCATCAAGAACGCCGCAGGATCGCGATAGATCGCCATGTAAGCTCCGTAGCAACGTCTTGGTCGCTGTATCAACGCCATGACAGGTCCCTGTTCACCAAAAATATCCTATATTTCTTGCGATCTCGCGGCGTTCTGGAAAATTAAACAACGCCGTTCCATCGCAGTGGAAACGCGGCGTAGTGTGACATGGCGTTAGTGTACTGTGGCGTCTTATACAGTAGAACTTCGATGGCTCGAACACCGATGCCTCGTTTACCATGGATGTGTGGATTTACTTGAGCCCCTAGCGAAATCCTCTACATAAGAAACATTGGGGGGGGGGGGGGTAATTAAGGAGATTTTAGTCTTTTATCTTGCAAATGTATGCTGTGTGTACTCATTAGAATCGCCTCGATGAGGCGATTCTAATGAGTACACACAGCATACATATTCATTATCGAACCACGGAAAAGATATGTAAAAGTATCTCGTTATGCCTCCTGACAGTAACCTCAGTGGCTCGAATTACCCCTGTCTCGAACAGATTTTCGAGGTCCCAAAGGTGTTCGAGCCATTGAAGTTCGACTGTATGTCTTCTTTCACGTGTTCTTCTTATATGCCTACAAAACCAGTTCAACCCAAATGTTACTAAAAATCAAACAAATGATATAAAAACAAATAAACAAAGAAGAAAAGGGAGATACAGTAAAATTACGCTATTAAGACCACCAGAAATGAAGACTAATTCTGCTTTAAAAGCTTATTTAGTTGGCTGCACTTAATTTTTATTTGTGTTTACTGCCCATAGTGTCCTCTGGTAAGGGACCACCGTTGGGACTGTTCAAAAGTGGTCCTAAAGACCACTTTTTAACAGTCCCAAAGGTTGTCTGAATATAGGAATTTTACTATAATACACCAGATGTAGATGTTGTTGGGGATGATTGGGGTCAGGTCCAGCTTAACTTTCGTTGGAGGCGCATGTTGTGGATACTAGAGTAGGACCGACTCAGTGTGTGTCCGTGGGGGGGGGGGGGGGTGTAATTTTGATACCCCCCCCCCCTCGTGTCTCCTCGGGGCTCCAACTTACCTGGAACTATGATAAATATAAAAGAAAATACAGAATTGAGCCGGGGTTCAGCATTTCCTACAATTTACATGTGCGCCCGGAGAAGAATCAGATCAGCCCGCTCATCCATATAGTCTGACCAGAGACCTCTCTTGCTGCACGAAGAAGCATTGGGCCCTTAGCTATCCGTAGAGCCGCCGCGATGTTATGCATACACGTACCGCATAAAGTCCAACCTGATTTAGAATGTACCAGATTAGATACCCACCTTATTTGAAGGAAACGTAATCGCTCTGCAAAGTCCAAGATGTAGAGCCACAACTTGAAACTTTTATTCACCACAAATAAATCACACATTCTCCAAAATGGGTCGCCACGGGTCGCCAATTTACAATGTACCCGTTGGACAGTAACAAAACCAAGTGACAGAAAGGTATTTCGACACATATTAGTTATTAAAACACTGCTTTTGTTACAACTTATTCTCTTTTCTTTTCTTATTTCAGATACAGCAAAGAGCACTATGACTTCTTTCTTTCTTTTCTTAACGGTTTAACGGCCCGGTCAACACTATTTAGGTCATTTTTCTGTCGGTCAGTTTATTTATCCACACTTTTCCTTGACAGGCTTATACGTAAGCGGTTAACCAGTACAGTGCACATTCTTTCGGCAGAAACTGACAACTGCCCTTCTTAAAATCAGCGGAAGGGAGAGAATGACCGTATAAAAGATTTCATGATCAATCTCCACGAAAGAATGTTGCCGACCCAGGTAGGTATCGAACCCGCGTCCTCCTGATCACCAGTCAGACGCGCATCCGACTGAGCTACCGAGGCCGGCCACTGTGACTTCGAAAAGTTTATTTTATTTTATTTATTTGTTTGTGATCATTTATTTATTTATTTATTTATGTCAGATTTTGTCCCTTAGTAGTTACGGAGTCGACTCACGACGAGAAAAGGACCACCAAAATGGGCTTCCCTAAGATACTCGGTACTGTCATAAAAACGTATCGCGGAATCCGCGAATTCTATTCGCGGATGCCACGATTCGTGTTTATGACAGTACTGAGTTTTAAAAACAAGATTTTGTTTGTTTGATATGAGGTTTAACGTCCCCGTCAACACTGTAAAGGTCATTTTGGAGACATTGCTTCCAACTTTTACCCGACATTTAGATGAAATGACATCTCAAGCCTTGCCGCCCAATGAAACCAATAGCTTTTATAAGCATGGTCGGTCCGACTCGCACCGCTTTGCCTGGGCAGGCTTAGATCTTCTAAGCGGTTTACCAGTACTCGTGTCCGGGTCGGTTTCAGCTCTGCGTGGAAGCATCATGTAACCCATCTATTTCTTCAAGCCGCGATCGGCGGGGGCCGTTAAAAACAAGAAGGAGAATTATGAGACATACATAAAGCGCTAGGAGAAGTAGATTTCAGGTGGTTTTGTCACCGGTTTTCGCCCACGTTTGCATGTAATTAACGATCGGCTAGAAATAGGTGAGACGATCCTGAAAAGACCTTAAAAATAAACAAAAACTACATACATACAAACATACATTCATACACACAGAAGCCTATGTGGTGCAGTGGTTATGCTACTCCCCTCACAAACCATGGATCGTCGGTTCCATCCAGGGCTTCTCTAGACTTTTTGTGAAAACTGAGGTTCCGTCTCCGTATGACTCAGCTGTTGAAGGGACGTAAAACTTCAACCACATCCATCGGTCCACCCATAAATACATACAAGAAAGCATACATGCATCCATCCAACCATGCGTGAGTGCGCGAGCGTGCTTATGTGCGTACATGCATACATAGATACATACAAACATACATACATACATACATACAGACGAACACCACCCACATACATACATAAATCTACGCACCTACCGACATTCAGCCTTCCCTGATCGGGGCTAGGAAAAATTGGGCTGTCTGGTGCTTCCACGCAGAGCTGAAACCGACCGCGCATGGGTACTTGTAAACCGGTTAGGAGGTCTAATCATTCCCAGGCAAAGAGGTGCGAGTCGGACCGTCCAGGCATATAACTCCCCTATTGGTTTTGTTGGGAGGCAGGGCTTGAGATTTCATTTCTTCTCAATGTCGGGTAAAAGTCACATGAAACTCTGCTTTTTTATCTCTACTATTTTATACAGTAGCACGATATGTACATAGAGAATACCAGGTTCGTGTCATTTGATATCAAGTTTATCAGGCAAGGCTTTGATAACGCTTGTAGAATCGCGAGGCTTGCCGAGCGATTCTACATGCGTTCTCGAAGCCGAGCCTGATAAACTTGATATCAAATGACACGAATCTGTTTTTCTGTTTATCAGTAAATCACCTTGTACACATCTCCAGTTTGGCTATTTTTCCAGAAGTCCAGTTCATAAAAGTGCAATATCACGTTGACCTGATAAAGCTCATCTGTCCTGAGATAGCATATCTTTATCAGATCAGTATGTTACAATGCAATTAATACAGGGGATAACTGATAAAGTGAAATTCCGCTATTATGACCACTTAATATTACGACTAATTCTCCTTTAAAAAGCATATTTGACCGCTTCAGTCATTCCCTCTGTGTGTTTTCTGCGCTCAAAGTCATATAGAAAGAGACTACCCATGGGACTGTTCAGAAGTGGTCTTAAAGAACACTTTTGAACAGTCCCAAAGGTGGTCTTATTACAGGAATTTTACTGTATATCATTACGAATATACGTATAGTATAAGCATATTTTACAATTTACTGGTTGAGTTCAATTGGGGTAAAAATTATATAGGCGTGTTTTCGTAAGAGGTGTGTCGGAAGAGGAGACGACGAAAATAAAGAAATAAACAAGTGCTTCGTCATCGGTTATTTAGAAACATTGCGTTTTTTGCACCAGTCGACAGTTAAAATGCATCATCGTGTATATAGGATCAAATTAGTTGCCAGTCTCAAACAAGAATTCCGCCGAAGGCGGGGGAACAAAGTCACCCAACCTTGAAATGTAAGTCAAGGTCAGACAACGTACCTAGATGCAACCTTATACCAAGTACCATTAAAGAGTTCTTGAGAAATGAACTTAAACAGAGTAGGGTTGACGCCATAATTCACAAAATCTGTGAACCATGAAATGTAGGTCAAGGTCAAATATGTATGCTTGCATTAAAGTTCACGTTTATACCAAGTACCATAAATGAAGCTCTTATACGTCCCAAGAAATAAGCTTGACCAGTTGGGTGAACGATAGGGTGGTCGTAAATTTTAACAAAGTCATTGAACCACGCAATGGAGGTCAAGGTCAAATATGGGTGCCTGCCTTAAAGTTGCCATCCATAAATACAAGTTTACACCAAGTAACATTAATTTAATTCCAATATTTTTTTAAGATATAAACTTGACCATTTGGGTGAACGCTAGGGTGGTCGTAAATTTTCACAAAGTCAGTGAACCAAGAAATGAAGATTAGGGCCAAATATGGATGCTAGCATTAAAGTTGCCATCGCTAGATACAAGTTTGTGCCAAGTACATGTAACATTAAGTAAACTCTAATTGTTCTTGAGAGATCATCACGTGAACAAGTCCGTGAAATGAACAACCCCTTACACCCCACTTTGTATAGAGAAAACTGGGGTTTACGGGGGTTAACATTTTATTTATTTTTACTCCAAGACATAGGTTGTGGGTACTCGTTAGAACCGCCTCAATGAGGCGGTTCTAACGAGCACCCATAACCTATGTTTGCAGCATAAATAAGAAAAATAGCATGGATTTTCATCCGAAAAGTTGCCATTTTGGAGATGTGATACAATGCACTATGTCACACACCCATGTCACACGGGTGTGTTATCGTAATGAACTTGACCATTTGGGTGAACGCTAGGTTGGTCGCTAATTTCGACAAAGTCAGTGAACCATGAAATGTAGGTCATGGTCAAATATGGATGCTTGCATTAAAGTTGCCATTCGCAAATACAAGTTTGTACCATGTATCTTTCATCAAGTTCTTTTAGTTCTGGAGATATAAACTTGACCATTTGGTACGGATTGACGAACGGATGATCGAACGGGCGCAAATATGCCGATTGCAAATGTGCCGAAAGCAGATATCGGATAATTTTAAGTCATACATGTACTTTAGGATCAGATCTAGAAAAATAAACTGATACTATGGGAGATTTGTTTGATTTGAGGTTTAACGTCCCTGTCAACACTGTAAAGGTCATTTTGGAGACGTTGCTTCCAATTTTGTGGGACTTTTACCCGACATTGAGATGAAATGACATCTCAAGCCCTGCCGCCCAATGAAACCAATAGGGTTTATAAGCATGGACAGTTCTACTCGCACTGCATGGCCTGGACAGGCTTAGATCCTCTGAGCGGGTTACCAGTACTCGCGTGCGGGTCAGTTTCATCTCTGCGTGGAAGCATCATGCAGCTCATCTATTTCTTCAAGCCCCGATGGGCGGGGGCCAACCACTATGGGAGAGCATTTAAATTCTGCTAAATTTGTGCACGGCTATCGCACTGGATTTCGTTAAAAAAAAAAAACAGCAAAAAACTTTTCCTTACTGTAGAGTAGAAGCCTCCATGGTGCAGCGGATATTTGCTATTCGCCTCATAAACAAGGGATCACAGGTTCGGTTCCGTGCTTCTCCAAGCTTACAAATAGGTCCTTAAACCGAGGGCCTGTCTCCGTATGTCCTTAAGTGTTTGTGGGACGTACATTTAAATCTATTAATTCCCTGAAGTGAAGGATTTTCGCAATAACTCTTTGGGATTAACGGGATGTACCTTTTGGACCGTACATCACGTGAATAAGTCCGTGAAATGAACAGCCCCTCCCCTAAACCCCACTTTGTATACAGAAAACTGGGGTTTACAGGGGTAAACATTAATTTTCTTATTTCTATTCCAAGACCTAAGTTGTAGGTACTCGGTTCTAACGAGCACCCACAATATATGTTTGAGGCATTAATAAGAAAATTATCACAATTTTTCATCAGAAAAATATCCGTTTTTGAAGTATGAAATAATGCACCATAACGATAACCAGTCCGTGAAACAAAGACCCCCCTACACCCCGCTTTATATAAAGAAAAGTGGGGTTTACGGGGGTATACAGTATCTGTCTTATTTTCGATCAAAAACATAGAATGTGGGTACTCGTTAGAACCGCCTCATTGAGGCGGTTCTAACGAGCACCCACAATCTATGTTGAAAGCAGAAATAATAAAGATGTTATCATTTTTACCTAATATTTATCATTTTCTGACACCATGTTGGACGCCATTATTTCTTACGGACATGTTTTCCTGATGCCATGTCACACGGATGTGTTATTGTAATGTTCGATCAAATATTAAGAACGTGATTGGGTAACATCAGCAAATACTCACTTCTTAAGGTGACTGGATACACCTTCATGGGAGGCAACTACTGCAAAAGTATTTTTGTCTCCCATGTCAATAGGGGTCAGCTCTTAAAGAAAGGAATTTGCCCCTGAGGAGCAAATTCTCTCCTGTATGAGTCGACCTCTTTTTCAGTGGGACAGGGCTTACAGAGAAGCGAACAGGGAGCCCCGAAAATTGTCTCCCTTTGCAAAATGGCGGATAATCGTCCAGGTGTTCCCATTCCCCTTAATTTGCATTTGATTTTTTCATGTTAGTTTCATTAGGTACACATTTGGCAATTACAAGGTCAACTGTTTAACGTTTAAGGGGAATGGGAACATCTGCCACATTTTTCCGCCATTTTTCAAAGAGAGAAATTTTCGGGACTTCCTGTTCCCTTTTCTATAGGCTCAGTCTTACTGAAGAAGGGGCCCACTCTCAAAGGAAAGAATTTGCTTCTCAGAAGCAAATTCTTTTCTTTAAGAGATGAATCTTATTGACTTGGGAGACAAAAATACTTTTCGAGGAGTTGCCTCCCGTGGTGTTCCTTAAGCTAGATCTGCAGGAAACTCACCTGAGATGAAGCATCCAGCGAACTCACATTAGGCGAATCTCCAGGTTACTCACCTACATTGAAGTCACAGATTTTCTTGGTCACGTGATATGGCTACACTAGGCGGTGTTTAGGGGTAGTCTAAAATTTTGGAAGTTTTGATGTTTCTGAGTGACAATTTTCTTTTTAAATGGTGTTAAGAGGAACTATATATATTGCTCTTTAAATGTGTGCAAACATTTTGTGTCAGTGTTATTGGACAGTGGAATAAAAGCAGTTTGAACTTCACTTCGTGAGTTGCCATTATCTTTATTGTGTAATCCAGGTATATAGACACTGTGTCAGTCTTTGTTTACCTGTTCTCACTTGTGTAAGATAGCCTTATCTTAAATGGTCAGACATGTCTTCGTCTGAAATGCAAAAAGTCATGTCAGAGATTGAATCCGAGGGTATGCTAACAGAGTCTGAGGAAGGTGGCATCAAACGTAAAGGGTCCCCGTTAACTAAAACAGAAGTGAAGCTGTTGGCACATGATATTGGTGATATTGGTGAATCCGCATCTCAACCGGCTGAATGTAAACCCGAACGTAAATCGGAGCGCAGAGTCTTACGAAGGCAGACTTCCTTGACTGACCTACCTAAAATGACTTCGAGCAAAGATAAGAAAGGAAGCGGTTTAGCGTTTTCTGACATGATGAAACTGACATTCAATGATACCTCATTTACCAAATCCATTACTCCAGTGCTCTATGATATGATGAGCCCCTTGATATTAAATACCATAGAAACCTCGGTAGCAACAACAGTTGAAGCAGCAGTCAAAGCTGTACAGGCCAATGTGGTAGATCAAATAGTTGAGTCCAACCGACAGTTACAAGAATCAGTCAAAGAGCAGGCCCGCGTCGTTGAAGAACAACGAAGGGTCATAGAAACTCAATATCATGTCATTGTCGATCAGAAAAAGGCCATCGAAGTCCAGTCTAAACAGTTACAGGACAAAACTGAAACTATAGAACAACTTGAAATGCAAGTTGACTGTTTAATGCTGGAACTGGATTCTGTTAAGAACGACCTCAATGACTTAGGGCAATACGGGAGAAGGAATTCCATTCGCCTAAACAACTATATATCTATACTGCCCCTTAAAGATGAGGAGCAAATAATAAAATCAGTTGTGCACTATCTGAATGCTAACGTGCTTCGTGGTGATAAACCCCTCCAACTTAAGGATATTGAGCGCTGCCATTATGTTGGCAGGGTGAAAACGAACAAACCTAGACAGATAATTGTCAAATTTTGCCATTATCAAGATAAACAACGCGTGTATGCTGCTAAATCAAACCTGAAGGGTAACCCATCTAAGACTTTCATGACCGAGGACTTGACCAGCAACAACCATTCTGTGGTGAAGCAGTTACTTGCCCTTAAAAAGGTCAATAAAATTGATAGTTTTTGGACCAGTAATGGTCGCATCCTCGTAAAAAAAGATGCAACGAGCGAGCCCACCCGTGTGTCACCACAGGACAGCGTCTTATTGAAATTGCAGATTGAATCGGAGCCGGTGGGTGAAATCGCTGCGTCTGCAGGCGCAGCCACTTCAGGGTCAGTTGTGCCGATGGACTAGATCTCAAGGCGAAACCCCGATCCAACGAAAACATTTTTTTTTTTTTTCTTATCAATCGATCAGTGACTGATTCTTGACTTAATCAAACGGCGGGAGTAACCACAAACAAGAAGGAAAAAAAAAAAAAGCACAAGTCTGGCGTTTTTGCCGTTAATAATAACAGCAACGACGCCGGATTTGACCTAACTTAAAGTTAATGATTTGCCTTTTTGTGGTTATCCTGGCCGATTTCCAACACCGCAATTTGTTTGTGTCGCATGGATACCATATCCTACTATACGTGTTAATATTTACGTTTGAACTGAATGTCAAGTTGTTACTATTCGGACTGCTTCGGTATTTCTTTTTTTTTTTTTTTTCTGTGAAGCTGACTCTTTTTGTCGACAAATCTGGTACCTGCAAACGCTTGATATTCATTGACTGTTGACCCACGAAACGTCAAACAATGTCAAAAGTGTAACGGGTTGAATGAAATAGAATCATATTCAACACAGCAGGCACACGTCGTTATGGCAACGTCAAATCAACGTCGGTGCAACGTCACGACGTTGCACCGACGTTGATGTGACGTCGCAGAAATGTCGTGACGTTGAACCGACGTTGGTGTGACGTCACAATTACGTCATGTGCCTGCTGGGAATGTAAACATGTTTTGTAGGGACAGGATAACGCACTCTAGCGTCTAACTGTATACTACTCCAAAGAATGTAGATATATGTGGACCTCGGTTCCCCGAAAAAAAAAAAATTTGTGGATGACAAAATTTTGTATTTTTTTTTTCTTTAACAAGCAACAGACGGTCGCGCGGCGAAGGTCCAGCGTCGTGTCGGTGTAAGTTATACCAGCGCTGACACGACGTTGTTCAGACGCCAGGTATTTGAAGTTACTTTTTTAATTTTGTTTGTTTGAATTGAGGTTTAAGTAATATTGGAGACGTTGCTTTCAACTTGTGGGACTTTTGCCCGACATTGAGATGAAATAACATCTTAAGCCCTGTCGCCATTGAAAGCAGAAGGCTTATATGCAAAGGCCGGTCCGACACACAACACTTTGCCTGGGCAGGCTTAGTCCTTCTAAGCGGTTTACCAGTCCTAATGTGTGGCCAGTTTCAGCTCTTGCCTTTTTGATATTCATATTTTACCCATGTTATCATATTCTTACTCTAACCTGTCGCCCTTGCATTTCGTTTCGGTAAGAGAGACAGGAGAACAGAGTTAATGATGGAATGAACCTTCCCAAATAATCATATTATTATAATCAGGATGACATCGGGTACCACTTTATAATTTATTATTAAACCTTTTTTCTTTGTTTCTTTCTATAACCTGCTTGAACATATAGAATTTCAAAATAATGCAACCCACAATTACCCGACATTCGCACGGCGAATGTGCATTGTCGTGTCAGTGTCGTTGAATTTTACCTGACGCTGACACGACGTTGTTTGGACGCCAGGTACCCGAGGTTATCCTTTACTTTTTGAAATGTCTATTGCTGAACCTATATTTTATTAATGTAGTCATACTTTCCCTCTTCTTACTTGTCGTTCTTACATTTCATTTCGGTAAGAGCGGCGAGAGAGAGAGAGCAGAGGGAATGTTTCCTGACAATTTGCCGCTGTAGCGAGTTGGCTACAGCAAAAAATCTAAATAAGTAGAAATATAATAGCTGATTCAGGACTATCTCTCTTAATTATTCCAAGAGACGGATGTTGTGGACGCTTGTTAAAGCCGCCTCGCCGAGGCGATTCTAATGGACACCCGCAGCATTTGTTTCTTGAAGTATATAGGATAAATAAATTATAATATTTTTGAATCGTCTGACTCGCTGCAGTGAAATGGTCCCTTTAACAAGTCAGGTCGTTATGTTGCATGTCGGTATAAAGAGGGCTTACTCATTAACACAAATTATTTAACTCTAGATGTATTTTGTATGTCGCGGCCTTGTTCATTGTGCTGATGACGTCCATGATCCAAATCAACGCTGAATCAACATCTTGGTGTTGATTCGGCGATGGTTCGGTTTTTCGATACATATCTGCTTGAAGTCACCATCATTATCCATCTGTGAGGTATTAATCCGAGGAAAATAAGTGAATCACTATCTTTCTATTTTTTTCCCTTTCAATACTGCCACATCTACAATATTGGTAAAATCACACGACCTAGCTTTTCCATTGAGATATAGGTTTTTATTTACGTGTCAAGCTTGAAAAGTCCGTGCGAAAATGTTACACTTCAATGCAATGTGACCTGATAATTTGTTGAATGAGTTTACCAACCCGAATGATGGTGCCTTGCCTTCGATAAATCACTTATTGGACGTTAATTTAGCCCATCCCATTTTGCTCATTGCATTGAAGCTATAGTAAGCTTTTAGAAGATTCTGGAGACGTGGGAGGAACTTTGATAATTGTGTCACCAAGAAAAAAAAAAAAAAAAAAGATAAGTAGAAAATACATGTTCTCCCCCGTAATGACAAAATGAGTACTTTGTGATTCACACATACAGTTCGTAAAGTTGCATGATCCGATATTTAAGATTTTGTTTAAATATGTCTGGTACTTGTAGCCACTAATCAGCAGGCACACGTCAATGGGACAACGTCAAATCAACGTCGGTGAACGTCAAGACGTTGCATCGACGTGGATATGACGTTGTACACCATTAGGACATTGTACCGATATTGATGTGACGTCACAATTGCGTCATGTGCCTGCTGGGTAACGCACCTCCGTTACCATGTATCAATGTGTATTTTCCTAACTCGACATGCTATATAATCGTTTTGTCTGTCTGTCTGTCTGTCCAAAAGTTACACACTTGCTATCCGCGCAGTGGGACGGGGTCCAAAATGTCCGTTCGACGCCGTATATATCAGAAATACTCACTTGCTGCCTGTTAGGCAGGCGCAGTGCGGTGGAGCAGCGACCATCCAGCGTCGAATAGACGTTGGTTCGACGCTGTCCCTGCGCCTGCCGACCTGCATAATGGGTAACAAAAATACGCACCCGCAGCCTGATAAATTATGTTCTTGCTTCAAAACAGGCTTTGATAATGCTTCAGCTCAGATTTTTCACTGAACTCTGATCTTGCGATATTAAGAATGTCTGTTTTACTGTTCAAGATGTTGCTATTTGTGAAAAATTCCATTTAGTTTCCACCTTGACACCATAATCCACTTGTAGCTTCCAAAGTTTGTTATCATGATCATGTTTTCTATAAATGTTATTTCTTATATGGTACCTAAATTTATGATCTTATCATTTTCATTCTATCTTCATTTATCATTGTCATGCTGGCTGGTGCTCGATGTAGTTGTGAGATGGACCAGCAGAGACCCCAACCCAAATTAATTGTCAAATATATTGTGCAATGGGCATTTCCATTGATCAGTGGAGGGCCTCTGTTGGTCTGTTTTATCACTGCATCTCAAGCAGCAAAAGTTTGTTCACAATAACTCTAAATCTGTACTCATTGTTTATTCTTTTTATGTCACTTCAAAATCTATTTTCATGCATTTGTCACCATACGTATACTCTCATGGTTTTTAATTTTTGCAATCTACAATGCTTCTTTGTGATTCTTTTTTTACTACTTCAAGCCGGAGATATTGAAACCAATCCAGGTCCTGAAAATGTACACGATCTTTCAATTTTGCACTTAAACATCAGGAGTATTAGAAACAAATTAGATTTTATACTTGATAATTTTTCTGATTTTAATATTTTGTGTTTTACGGAAACCCACTTAGATGCCAACGTTTCTACAGACATGCTTTCTCTTTCCAATTGTTACCATACACCATACCGAAAGGACAGGACAAATCATGGCGGGGGTGTTATGGCATACGTAAACTCAAGCCTGCTCCATGTGAGAAGACTGGATCTTGAGATCTTTTGTGCAGAATCAATATGGATAGAAATCAAGGTAAAGAATGAAATATATTTAATAGGTTTATTTTACAGCCCTTCAACAGCAGATGCTCAGTTCTTTAACAACCTAAATTTAAACATTGAAAGAGCTCTTGAACATTCCAAAAACCTTATTATTGTTGGAGACCTAAATGAAGACCAACTTAATCCAAATTTTCAAAATTTAAAGGATGTATTACTTATCAACTCCATGTCAAATGTTATTAATGAACCAACCCGACAACAAGCACTTCTTGACCCAATTATTATTCCAGAGGACTTGCCTTTTCTTGACTCTGGCACCATAGCTGTTCCAGCCAACATTAGTGACCATAAAGCAACATTTTTAACATTACCCTTTCAATATGATACAGAAGGTGTTTTTAATAGATTGATTTTTTTATATAAGAGGGCAAATTTTACATTACTGAAACAAAAAATATCTAACTTTGATTGGACATGTCTAAGGGAAGGAACTCTGGATGAAGCCTGTTCTAAGTTCAATAATAATTTTCTTAACTTTGTTAACTTGTGTGTTCCATCAAAAAATGTACTTATCAGACCGGACGATAAACCTTGGTATGATTGTGAAATAAGAAGAGTGTCTAGAAAAAGAGACAGGTTAAAACGTAAATTCAACAAATCAGGAAATCAAAACATTTTGGTAAGGTACAAGTTTTTTCGCAATAAAGTTAATAATTTAAAACGGCATGCAAAAGAGCAATTTTACAATAATTTGGAATTTTCCATATCTGACTTTCACTCAAATGACAAAAAACAATTTTGGAAGGTTGTACGACACTTTGTTAAAGGAAATAGCAGCTCTTCTTCAATTCCACCTCTCAATTCCTATCCGGTCACTGGTCAAAACGACTTCTGTTTTTCAACCGAAGATAAGGCTGAATTGTTGAATAAATATTTTACATCTATTTCCACTGTAAATGATGAAAATGCTATATTGCCTGCTTTTGAATATAAATGTCAAAATAGAATATCTTGTATTACATGTACCCCAGACGAAGTTGCTTCCCTCATTGAACTTCTAAATCCCAACAAAGCAACAGGGCCAGATGGAATTAGCAATAAAATGTTGAAAGCTGTTTCTAGAGAAATAGCAGTACCCCTTAGCATTCTTTTTAACAGATCTTTTAGGGAAGGTAAATTTGGAGAAATTTATAAATATTCTAATGTAATACCGTTGCCCAAAAAGGGAGATAACTCTGATCCTTCAACATTTAGACCAGTTTCACTCTTAAGTAACGTTGGTAAGCTGCAGGAAAGAATAGCTTTTAAACATATTTTAACTTTTTACATGAAAATGATTTACTCTATAAATATCAATCTGGGTTTTTGCCAAATCATTCTACAACTTTCCAACTTATTGACATATACCATCACATCTGTCAAACCTTCGACAATAATCAATATTCTTGCATGGTTTTCTTAGACGTTTCTAAGGCTTTTGATAGAGTGTGGCACACGGGACTTATCTTTAAATTAAAACAGTTTGGCATTGAAGGGGAATTACTCGAATGGATAAGTGACTATTTAAGTGGGAGAAAGCAAAAAGTTGTCATAAGAAACAGCTCATCAAGCTTGAGGAGAGTTACTGCTGGGGTTCCTCAAGGTTCTGTTCTTGGCCCTTTATTATTTTTGGTTTATGTCAATGATATATCTGAATCTTTACTTAGTCTTACACGTTTATTTGCTGATGATAGCTCTCTATTTTACTCTGCAGCAAACATCAAAGACATTGAAGGTATTATCAATCATGACTTACGTATGTTAGTCAGCTGGGCTGTTCAGTGGTTAATCAATATTAATCCGCTTAAAACTGAAGCAATGCTTTTTACCCTAAGATTTATTGAATCACTACCAAATTTAATTTTTGACGGTACACCTATAAAATTTGCAACAGAACACAAACATTTAGGTTTAACATTTAGCAATAATGGACAATGGCATTACCATATTGAAAATATTCTTAAAAGTGCTTCTAAAGTTATTGGTATAATGAGGAAACTCAAATACACATTTAGTCGTGTTGCTCTAAACCAAATATACCTTTCATATTTACTGCCCATCATCGAGTATTCTTGCGTTGTATGGGACGGTTGCACAGAACGAGACATTGAGTCTCTCCAAAAACTTCAGAACGAAGCTGCCCGCATTGTTACAGGCTTAACAAGATCAGTTTCCTTAGATAACCTTTATAAAGAGAGTGGGTGGGTGTCACTTATCGAAAGACGGAAGCAGCAGAAACTTATCTTCATGTATAAATCAGTTAATGGTCTTGTTCCTTCATATGTATCCGATTTAATTCCACCACTTGTTGGAGAAACAAATGCCTATAATTTACGAAATAATAAAAATATTACTGTTCCCTTTTGCAGGACAGAAATTTCTCGAAAATCATGTATTCCTTCGTCTATTTCGGCATGGAATTCGCTTGACATAGAATTACGTAATTCACCGTCTCTGTCTAGCTTTAAGTACCAGTTGAAAAAAACACAAAATAATTCAATAGTTCCTACATACTACAAAGTTGGTAGTAGACGCATCTCAGTCCTACATGCGAGAATTAGAAATAACTGTAGTAATTTATTTTTTGATCTGTATATTAATCATCTGTCACCAAGTCCTACATGCAGTTGTTCTGAAGAAGTCGAAGATGCAGAGCATTATTTCTTTAAATGCTCACACTTTACCAATGAACGAATCGCATTGTTTCGATCCACGAGGAATTTCAATCCACTAAATATTAATAAACTTTTGTTTGGAAATGAAAATCTCACACCAGAAGAAAATGTCACTATTTTCACAGCCGTCCAAACTTTTATCAAGGACACCAGAAGGTTTACTGATTAGTCTGCTGTTCACTAAGGCCAGTATGACAATTCATCTTATGACATTACATTCCGTTATCTTATCATTTATTTGATTAGTATGTTATTTACATTATTATAACCTTTACTACATCACCTTTTCGTATTTTTGTAGTGCTTACTTGTTTACTTTGCCATTATCATGTGTCTGTATATTGCTGTAATGAAGATCTATTAGGGGAGGGCCGTAACTAATGTTGGTAGAACTTGTGGCCCGACCCTATTGCTTGTTTGAAGGATGCAATAAAATATGTTTAAACTTACATTGAAGTCTCTAGGGAACATATGTGAGATGAAGTCTCCAGCGAATTCCCATTAGGCGAGTCTCCACGTTACTCACCTGCACTGAAGTCTCCAGGGAACACACCGGGGATGAAATCTCCAGCGAACTCACATAAGGCGAATCTCCAGGGAACACACCTGAGATGAAGTCTTCAGGGAACACACCTGATATGAAGTCTCCAGTGAACTCACATCAGGCGATTCTTCAGGCTACTCACCTGCATTGAAGTCTCCAGGGAACATACCTGAGATGAAGTCTCCAGCGAACCCACATTAGGCGATTATCCAGGTTACTCACCTGCATTGAAGTCTCCAGGGAACACACCTGATATGAAGTCTCCAGTGAACTCAGATCAGGCGATTCTTCACGTTACTCATCTGCATTGAAGTCTCCAGGGAACATACCTGAGATGAGGTCCCTAGCTCACCTACATTGAAGTCTCCAGAGAACAAACCTGATATGAAGTAACCAGTGAACACACATCAGGCGATTCTACAGGTTACTCACCTGCATTGAAGTCTTCAGGGAACCCACCCGAGATGAAGCCTCCAGCGAACTCACACTAGGCGAATATCCAGGGTACCTGCATTTAAGTCTCCATAAAACACACCTGTGATGAAGTCTCCAGCGAACCCACATTAGGTGAATCTCCAGGTTCTCACCTACATTGAAGTTTCCAGGGACTTGACCTGAGATAAAGTCTCCAGCGAAACCACATTAGGCGAGTCTCCAGGTTACTCCCCTCCACTTAAGTCTCCAGCGAACTCACATTAGGCGAGTCTCCAGGTTACTCACCTCCACTGAAGTCACCAGCGAACTTACATTTGGCGACTCACCAGGTTACTCACCTCCACTGAAGTCTTCAGCGAGCTCACATTAGGCGAGTCTGCCGGTTACTCACCTCCACTGAAGTATCCAGCGAACTCACTTTAGCGAGTCTCCAGGTCACCTCCATTGAAAGCTCCAGCGAACTCACATTAGGCGAGTCTCCAGGTTACTCACCTCCACTAAAGTCTCAAAGGAAATCACATTTGGCGAGTCTCCACGTTACTCACCACCCATTAGGCGAATCTCCAGCTTACCTGCATTGAAGTCTCCAGGGAACACACCTGAGATGAAGTCTCCGGATTACTAATCTCTACTGAAGTCTCCAGCGAACTCATATTTGGCGAGTCTCCAGGTTACTCACCTCCACTGAAGTCTCAAGCGAAC
Source organism: Lucinisca nassula (assembly GCA_963580285.1). Lineage (NCBI taxonomy): Eukaryota > Metazoa > Mollusca > Bivalvia > Lucinida > Lucinidae > Lucinisca > Lucinisca nassula. Next base: position 53,991,198 of record OY757020.1, read on the forward strand.
TCACATTAGGCGAGTCTCCAGGTTACTCCCCACCACAGAAGTCTCCAGCGAACTCACATTAGATGAGTCTTCATGTTACTCACCTCCACTGAAGTCTCAAGCGAACTCACATTAGGCGAATCTCCAGGTTACTCCCCACCACTGAAGTCTCCAGCGAACTAACATTAGGCGAGTCTCCAGGTTACTCACCTCCCCTGAAGTCTCCATCGAACTCACATTAGGCGAGTCTCGAGGTTACTCACCACCACTGAATTCTCCAGCGAACTCGCGTTAGGCGAGTCTCCAGGTTACTCACCACCACTGAAGTCTCCAGCGAACACACATTAGGCGAGTCTCCAGGTAACTCACCTCCACTGAAGTATCAAGCGAACTCACATTTGGCCAGTCTCCAGGTTACTCACCTCCACTGAAATATCCTGCGAACTCACATTTGGCGAGTCTCCAGGTTACTCACCTCCACTGGTCTTCAGCGAGCTCACATTAGGCGAGTCTCAAGGTTACTCACCTCCACTGAAGTCTCCAGCGAACTCACTTTGGCGAGTCTCGAGGTTACCCACCCCAATTGAAGTCTCCAGCGAACTCACATTAGGCGAGTCTCCAGGTTACTCACCTCCACTGAAGTCTCAAGCGAAATCACATTCGGCGAGTCTCCACATTACTCACCACCCATTAGGCGAATCTCCAGCTTACCTGCATTGAAGTCTCCATCCAGGGAACACACCTGACATGAAGACTCCAGCGAACCCACATTTGGCGAATCTCCAGCTACTCACCTGCATTTAAGTCTCCACGGAATACACCTGAGCGAAATATCAAAGAAACTGACCTGTAGCGAGGCCTCCAAGAAACTCATATGAGGCGAAATACAGAACTGTTTACATGAGACTATGTCCAGACGTCAAAGTTAACTACAGGTAAACCAGATGTTAAGTTTGTAGTTGATTCCTGGTTAAGCCCCTGTCACACTATGCCGCGTTTTCACTGCGATGGGACGGCGTTGATTAATTTTTCAAAACGCCGCGAGATCGCAAGAAATATGGGATATTTTTGTGAACATGGACCTGCCATGGCGTCCCTACAGCGACCAAGACGTTGCTACGGAGCTTACATGACGATCTATCGCGATCCTGTGGCGTTCTTGATGGCGAGTGTATGCGCTCTCACGGCGCTTCCTCTGCGCTTTTACGGCGCTCACAATGCGTGCACTGCGCTTTTACGGCGCTCTCAATGCGTGCACTGCGCTTTTACGGCGCTCACATGTTGAAGGCGTTCTCAAAGTGTAAACAGACATCTTCATCAGTCGAACAGTTTTGTTTGATTTGAGGTTTAACGTCACATCAACACATTATAGGTCATTTTGGAGACGTTGCTTCTAATTTTTTGGGACTTTTACCCGACATTGAGATGAAATGACATCTCAACCTCTGTCACCCAATGAAACTTATAGGGTTAATAAGCACGGATGGTCCGACTCGCGCCCCTTTGCCTGGGCAAGCTTAGATCCCCTAAGCGGTTTACCAGTACTCCTGTGCCGTCGGAAGCAAGTCCACCGCAAGCAGGAGCAAGTCCACCGCCATTACCTTACCCGGAATGAGTCTACTCAGAAGTAGGTTTTTCGGGACAGTAGGCAAACAAACTCTACTCTTGCAACTGTTTATACAAGCGGACGGCCCCCTCCCATCGGAACTGGAAGAAATAGATGGGCTGCATGATGCTTCCACGCAGAGCTGAAACCGACCTCACACGAGTACTGGTAAACCGCTTAGAGGATCTAAGCCTGCCCAGGCAAAGCGGTGCGAGATACGTGTAAACGCTATTGGTGTAAACATGCCTATACGTGCAAACTCTATTTGTTTCATTGTCGACAGGGCTTGAGATGTCATTTCATCTCAAAGTCGGGTAAAAGTCCCACAAAATTGGAAGCAACGTCTCCAAAATGACCTTTACAGTGTTGACTGAGACGTTAAATATCAAATCAATCAATCAGTTAATCAATTATACAAGCGGAGCTTATATGGCGTTGTAGGAGACCTCTGTGCGCCCCTGCCGAGCTCCTGTAGCGTTGTAGGAGACCTTACTGCGCTGCTATGGCAACCTTACGGCGACCTCACTGTGCTCTGATCAGAACGCCGAGCGACGGCGTTTGTTTTGAGCATGCTCAAAATGCGCGCCGTCGCTTGGCGTTCTATGCGATCCCAACGCGTCTACTGGCGACGCCACTGCGTTGCTACGGCGATGTTTGCGATCGTACTGCGCGCACCTCGGCGTTCTGCATTTTTCTTGGACGCCGTGAGAACGCAGCCCTGGTGTGACAGGGGTTTAATATACATGTATCTTCACGAAGTGTTCGGGAGACATATTGCTTTCCAATAGTCTGTCACGTTTGGGTGTTTGCTTTGTAACTTGAAAACCAGTTTGAGACATCTTCTTTAAACTTCCCACATGTTTTAATACAGGTCTGAAGAAGTGAATGTGTTTCAAATGTCTGAAATGGTTTGTGTCACCTATTTTCGCATTTTAACCCATTTTGTTAACTTCTAACTCTGTTAAAGTGCATGTGCACAGAATCCAGACTCGCTGTTCCCTCCATCGGATGTATCTGGTATGTAAACAACGAATGCAAAATTCGTGTGTTACCAGAGGTCGGAAATTACAAGATATTTTAGATTTTATTCAGTGTGCAACTGTATTTCAAAGTAAAATAGCTTCGACTAACTCTGGTAAGATTAAAAATTAAATCTGATGAGAGTCTTACCTTAAGGTTCCTCAATACAGTTATTTCACTACATTTGGGGTACTGAAAAAATCATATTTGCAAATAATTACCCCAAAAGATTTTTCATCAGCTGGTAGTCCATGAAAATGTAAGAATATGAAAGCCAAAGATTTTTATTCGAAAGTCACCATTTTAGTAAATTATTGCATTTTTCCTTGGTTTTGCAAAAAAAAGACATCTCAATCTACAGAACCACAATGTGTAAAATACTATCATAGAAATGTGGCTCAAGGTTGCCTTTAGGCACTGCAACACAGGAATTTCAAATAAAATACCTAAATAGAACTGAAAATTAATGATTCCCAAAAATTCAAAAAATGTAATTATCTCACCTGGTACTATTTTAAATTCAGTGTATGGTAGCCAAAAAGGACCAGTTCTACCAATTTGGCAACAGGCGCATTGATTGGGTTGAGGTGTTGAAATCTCTTGCATTTAGCTTGTGAAATGATTGCCCTTCTTCGGTGCTTGTAGTACTTCATTTTATATATTTCATTCATGCAGTTTATAACAATTTATGCAATCACTGCACAAAAGTTTCACTGTGTTACTGATTGTGTTTACAGGATGGGTGCTTTGATATTGGATAAATCAAAACCAAATAATTGAAAATAAGATAAGCCAACAATTTATCCCCATATTTGAACTGAAGGACTGAAAGCAGCCTGTTCAGCACCAGAAACTTTGTCCAACAGGCTTCTGATCACAGCCAATAACTGCAATGGTATAGAAATTATTTTTACCCATCGATTTGTTACATTGGTTCACATGAGCCACCATAAACAAATAATTGATTTTTGCACAGGTGAACTTCTGGACAACACAAAGTTTATATTTATCTAATCCAATTAATGATCTGTTATGTCACCTACTTACCAATGTTTAGGCTGGTAAAAACTCATAGAAGCCCAATGCATTTAATATGATTTGATGAAAAAAGTTTCAAAAATCTAATTTTCTCAATTTGTTTACTAGAAGCTGGGCCGAAGAACACCAACCTGGAAAACGTTACACATAAAAATAGTTCGGAAATGAATGCATACTATAATAAATTAATGAACAAATTATTTTAGAAAGTACGTGAAATTAGTTGCAATACAGTTTTAAAAATGAATATTATGTTTTAAATGAAAAACAATGGTGTACTATTGTAATTTTTGGAAATTAGTTCCAAGGCGTATGAATACGTTTTTCCTTGGCAAGATGGATATCTCTTTCAATTTGACAGCTACAATAATTTATCAGTGATGACATCTTCCAAGATAGGCGATGTCATAATGCTATATGCAGGAAGAAGGCTAAAAAGCTGAATTTTCAAGGTATATTCATTGTTGATGGGCAAAATAGAATGTGGAAGGGCATAAGTGATGAAACCTGAGCAGTTCAGATTTAGCGCAAAAAAAAGAAGATGGCGGCGCCCATGAAGAAAAACATGTCAAAAAAAATTCTGGTTTTCAATTCAGGTAGGCTTTTTGATAGAAAGCTTTGTCCGAGTCGCTAGTATTTGTTGTGAACTATTGATCTGCAGCTGTTTTAGTAACTTTTAAAAAGTCTAGAAGGCGTTTTCATTTTTTTCCTGGTGAAAGTGAAAAATACAGAAATGCATTTATTTTCAAAGGCACTGAGATGTTGCTAATGCAAGAAAATACTTGCTGTAATAGCCTTTAGCACCTCCAAACATTCTTCTTCTAGGACAGGCATTTTAAAAGGAAATCAGGATCATATTTTGGGAAAAAATAACATGCAAATCTGACACCTATATTTTTCTTGTGCAAACGTATTGAGGAACCTTAAATTGCATGATTTTATTGACAAACTCGTTTCCAACACGTTGTGTAAACTACACCTTGCACAAAGACACAGCCGCTATGCTTCGAGAACATGTGTATATTGTCAAGTTATGAGTAATGAATATGATTAGGAGGTACATCTTTACATGAATGTACGGTTGGTATTGCTGTGGTATGGAAGATCTGTGAAAAATTTAAGAGTTGAATAAATGACGAGTTGTAGGTGCAGCTGTACCCCTAACTACCATCTGTGAGCAGACTACTGTACGATTAACTGCTGAGTACCTGTACCCCTACCTGTGATGGCAGATTGGTTCAGATCTTAATTAAAATCAGATCAGTTCAGATCTAAATCTCCCTTTTATAAATCTTTCATATATTTATTTAATGTTTGTTATTTTTGTTCTTTCTAGCCTCACTAGAGCTTAAAATGTTAATAGTTAAAAACTTCAAATACCCAAAAATTTAACATGATCTTTCCGGTATTTTGGCGGTCTTTCCGGTAATTCTGGTCTTTTTGGTAATTATAGGGACCATCCCTTTTATTTCTTTATATTGGGTGGTTGCGTGAGGCAAATGCTGTGTTGTCATTTCTTCTGTTTCTACCCTTACAAACATTTTCATTTTTTCTCTACGTCTTTCAATTTTATCTCCTCAGATATCTCTTCTATCTCTTTTCTCACTTTCTCTGAGAAAACAACAAAAACTGGCCTACTGACGGGTCGTTAATTTATTTGAGGTTTAACGTTCCCCTGAACAGTATACACAGGTAATTTTAAGAGACGTTGCTTCCACCTTTGGGACACTTTTACCCGACACTGAGACCAAATGACATCTCAAGCCCTGCCGCCCAACAAAACAAATATGGTTTACATGCACTGACGGGCCGACTCACACCACTTTGCCTGGGCAAACTTAGATCCTCTAAGCCGTTTACAAACTCTGCGTGGAACCACCATGCACTATATTATAAGACATCAACAATGACAGTACGGCCCCCGCCCATCGGGGCTTGAAGAAATAATTGGGCTGCATTATGTTTCCACACAGAGCTGAAACCCACCACACACGAGTACTGGTAATCCGCGTAGACGATCTAAGACTGCCCAGGCAAAGCGGTGCGAGTCAGACCGTCCATGCTTATTAACCCTATTGGTTTCATTGGGCGACCGGGCTTGAGATGTCATTTTATCTCAATGTCGCGTAAAAGTCCCACAAATTTGGAAGCAACGTCTCCAAAATGACCTATACAGTGTTGACGGGGACGTTAAAACTCAAATCAAACAAACAAACAATGATAGTACGTTTGCTAATATAAAACACACAGAGAACCTATCCGGTTTATTATGTCAGCAACTTGCCGTTTTTGCAATATCCTACAGTCGTTTCATATATCGAAGGTTAGCCCCCTTGGTATTGGAAATAGTATCAAAATAATCCAGAGCCCTATTTGCATCACATTGAAGCCGCGGAAGGACATCGATCTTTCAGCTTCTATATTCAGACTTCTTACTTTCACTTTCTTCCGACTCCAGACTTCTGGCATCTTACATTAAACTTCTCTTTTCGGACGTCCTTCTTTCAACCAACTCCCGACTTCTACGCTCGTAATTTCCAACTTCCGACCTTTTACTTGTAGCTGGGTGGTCGGTTGAGGCAACGGTACTGGGGCGTCCAGTTGATACTGGCTTACAGTTGGGCAAGACCTGCAGTCATTGCAGCAGATAAGGGTAGTTGGGAATTGTTTTAATTTCTACTGTTTCTGTACATCCATTTTTTTCCTTTTTCTGCTCTGTCTATCACAAATATCTTCTACTATCTCTTTTCTCCTTCCCTCTAGGTGACGACACAAAATGACCCACAAGGGTTGACGTGTCGTTAAACCCAAACAATCATTTACTTCTAGCTTCCGACTTCCAACTTATTACTTCTTGCATTACACATCTATTGTGATTGTAAGAGACGGGACTTCTAATTTCATCACGTCTTAGTTCTTACTTCTGACTTCCTACTTCCTGTATCCTACGTATAACTTCTTATTACCAATTTCTTACTTCTAACTCTAGACTTCCTACTTCCCACTTCTTACTTCCAGAAGTCCGAAGTAAGAAGTCGGAACGTAGACGTATGAATTTGGAAGTAGGAGGTCTGAAGTAAGAAGTCGAAAGTTGGAAGTTAACAGTCAGAAGCAGGACGTTAGAATTCCAAAGTAGGAAGTCAGAAGTAATAGCTAAGAAGAGATGAAGTAAGAAGTTCCTACTCCATCACATACAATTACTATAGATGTGTAATGCAGGAAGTTAGAAGTAAAAGTCGGAAGTTAGAAGTTGGTAGTCGGAAGTAAGAAGTCGAAGTCAGAAGTGAGAAGAAGGAAGTTGGCAGTAAGAAGTCGGAAGTTAGAGGTAGGAAGTCAGAAGTTAGAAAGACGAAGTTAGGTGTCCCTCCAGAGCTTCCATACCAGTCAGTTCCAGTGGGAATGAATAGAGATGCATGCCCATGTCTCTAAACACGGGTAGGCTGAAGATACAGGTCCTTATCTTTAGTCTCTGAGGCAGTCGAAAGCTTCCACGAAGAAAGAAGATTTGAATGTGATGTCGGCAATTACAAAACAAAATATAAATGGAGCCTTTAACAAAACGAATCATGAATGTACATGAATGGGGAAGTGGTGCGGGGGTGGGGTGGGTGGGGGTGGGGCAAAATTTAATGTGTTTTATAAGTGTCAGAAAAATGTCTTTCCTTCAAAGAATGCGATATGTCTCTGGGAAGTGGGGGTGGGGGGGGGGAAGGGGCAAAATTTAATGTGTTTATAAGTGTCAAAAAATGTCTTTCCTTCAATGAATGCGATATGTCTCTGGCATACTAACGTGATATATATATGAATTGGGAGGAGTTGGTGACATTTTTATAACAACCTTCTTTGAATTCAAATCAGATATACCTAGAGATACACACTGTAGTCCGGGATTTGAGACCAGATTTCGAAAAATTTAATGCACCCAAAATTCTCACGCTTTATTTGTGCCGTTTCATTGAGATAGGAGCCCAGCCTATATGACATGTGATTATTTAGCAAATCTGGTGGGGAAAAGGGTTTGAAAATTCTATGAGTTTACAACCACCCCCATGCGGATGGTATAGTTGGATTGAGTTTAGTTATGTGTAGCTTGCGCTTACATATGAATGTTGATTTATTGCATCAGCCAAATTATTTGTCAATACTCGAAGACACCAAAATTCATGATATGACGTAATTACATCCGGTGTTACCATAAATTTTTACCATTGAAATTTGACCCCCAAAATTTGGTAAATTTAACACTATTTTCGCGCTAAACAATTTTTAATACTTTTTGAAACAATTTCTTTTTCGTCAGTATGAAGGATGGTTATTTTTGCACTTGCATGTGAAACTTGATGACTCTGTTTCAATCCGGGCATGAACAGGGACTCCGATACCTATGGACCATTTTACCACTTTTTCCTGTTGTGTCACAGATCGTGATAAAAATTTATATTAAAACCAACATAAACTAAATTATATTACTGGCTGGTCATAGACGTATCATAACAGGGACCGACAGATATATTTTTGAAAAGTTACTGATGGCCATTTCCTTCCGGTTTATATTTAGTGAGGGGAATATAGGCCTACATCACCAAGCATATTTGTCAGCGGGGGAACTGGCAAGTGATTCTCTAAACTGGTGACTTGAAACAATCAACATTTAATGAATACATTGTATATTTCAAGAATCATTATCCAAAGCTTCCGGTTTGTGCTGAATGCTCCCCAAGTAACATCGACATTATTATATTTTAAAATAGAAGTAAAACAAAGATCAGGAATCGATACAATTAACTTACTCCACCCATCAAAGACACCAAAGGGAAAGAAACACAAACATGAAGCGACCAGACCATAATGGAAACCTAAACAAAGGAAGGCCATAAGGACAGTTACTTTCCCACAAAATGGCCATATGGCCATCCAAAATAAAAAGACACAAGTGATACACACAGTAAGTAACAAACAACAACATAAATAAACCGCCACAGAAGAACCGCCTTGGAACACGTAAATGTTACTGACCACTTGAAATCTTACTTGGTACCTTATTTTCTGTTAAGTCGCACGACTAAAAATAAATTGTACCCGAGGTTTAATGTAACGTAAAGCCATCCCTTAAACATTCTTCTATCTTCCCTTTTCCCAGAGTTGTGGTATAACCTGTAAACGTGCATCTTAAGATGTCACCTGCACTTATGTTCTACCATTTTGTTGGGCAACCTGCCTACGATAGCCTTGTCCCTCTGTTCACCATTAGCTCTTAATCATCCTGTGTCTCTTGTCACACACTGATTAATCTGTTCTTCATCTCCTTTATTACTACTTCCTTTTTCTGACATTTGCCCCATATATTGATTGGATTGGGTTTAAAGGCACGTCAACCCTTGTTGGCCATTTTGTCCTCTCTCCAGAAAAAGGGAGAAAAGCGACAGAAGAGACAGTTGAGCAGATGAAAGTAAGGGGCAGAGGAGAAATGAGAAAATGGAAAAGCAGAAAGAGAAGAAATAACAGTTTTCCCACTCTACCCTTAACTGCTGGAAGAACAGAAGGTCTTGTCCAGCTCTAAGCCACTATCAGCTGGACGCCCTATTGGCGCAAGGTACACGTCACCTTTGCCTCACCCAACCACCCCAATTGTCCCATATAGATTGGCCAAAAAGGCCTTCTTTGACAAGTCATCAGGAGTTATCACGTTTGAAAAACAGAGTGTATGCAATGATCAGGAATCTATACAAAATATCTCGCACCTCCCATTCAAAATACCAAAATGAAAACGTCATGGATGGAAAGCCAGAATGACAGTTATCTCCCCACATGACCGAACGGCTATCCAAAATAAAAAAAAAGCATTAACAATACCTACATCTTAAGGACTAACTATGAAAATAATAAAGCACAAAAAAGGATCGACGACGGGGTCAGTAAGAAGTTTTACGGGGGCCGAGGTGGGGTTGGACACTTTAATAGATTTTAGGTGGTCACACTACTCGCCCTTGATTGTCATGGTCAAAACCGATAAACTGTTCACTCTACATGATGGAGTTCTAGCTCATCAGTGCAATATCTCCGAGAGCAGAACATCAAACAGCTAAAGAGATGAAACAACGATGAGGACTCGACAGCATGAAATAGCTAGAATTCTGCAGCAAAGGAAACCAAACAGTTAGGCTCCGGTTAACCCTACCAGAGACAGAGCATCAGACACCTACCTTCAGGCGTTCTTGCGGAAATGCGTTCGTACATATGAAAGGAACTAGGTGGGCGGGTTAATTTACTTGAGGTTGAAACCTAATATGGCATATATATTGAACATTGAACAGGGACGATGTTTGGCATAATAAATTTTATGATTCCTACGTAAATCAAGCTTCTTCTCTTCACCTTTGTCAAGAAGGGTGGGAACATCGAGTCCAACACCGACCCTCGACTGAACTTTTCTGCATCTTCATGTAACGTGGTGACCTCAATTTGTGCATGTTTGCCAAAAGATCGACTAAAACCAAAGTCATTCAATCAGCAAATAAGCTGGGGTTTATCAAATCCGCAGCTGGAGAATTAGATGCCGATATTTAAATTTAGTAGTGTATATTTTTTTGCAGCAAATTTATGTTAAAAACCAAAACAATAAACCTCTAAAACATTTAAGTACAATCGTTCCACCAAATACTGTATAATGTTTCTTTTTTGTTCGCAGTAAAATTTCGCACACCTTCAGTCAAGAGATGGCCTCTACGTTGATTGTTCAGAGGCGTAAACTCATTAAAACACGACTTCCCTTCAATTATGAAATACTGAACAAAAATCTGCCAACCCTTTGAAAAAACAAAACTGAAATAGGGCCGCGCTGTTACCTTCACTGAACATTGTCGTCTTTCAGAGGTATTGCTGTCATGGTAACTTCATACCAAACTGCCACTGGTCACCAATTAATTGTTTATGAAGCTAAGCAACAAAAGATAACCAAACAAGCGCAATCAGTAAAGCAGAAAACTGGCTGCTGTATCCTGACAACGCCAATTAGATATGGTTTACGCTTGCCATCAAGTTTACGCGAATTTTTTCCTGAACACAAAATTGTAAACAAGCGGCCGATGGAAAACTACGCCTACCTGAGCTCAAGTGGGCATAAATCCACCCCCCCCCCCACACATACACACACACAGACCCGTGGTGGCCATTTATTTTAACAGACCATAATGGTTTAGTAGAGGCCAATCCCAGGACCATTGATGCCAAATTATTTTGAAATCAACCATTGTTTTCTTTTGTTGCCGTCGCATACATTATAGTCAGCTATCCGATCCGAAGCAACCTGGATTGCGCCATTTGATAATTTGGTTGAACTTTGTGGTGCTGGAGTGGATTTACTCCATGCACCAGATTTTTTCAGTTCCGCTATGCATGATTCAACAGTCTGCGTTGCGGAGGTAGAAACTTGTACACCAGCACCCTTTGTGATGCTGGCGTAACTGGTCGTTGGTGTTGTGTATCGCTCGTCAACAATTTTCCGTGCTTCTGGGAATGTTAACCCCCTTTGGTATTTGACAGTAAGTATTTCTTTTTCTTTTTTCCATGCCGGACAATCTCGAGAGAAAACAGCATGCTTGCCACCACAATTGACGCATTTGGCCTCATTCTTACAGTTTTGATGGTTATCGACATGCTTTTCTTCACCACAATTTGGACAGAGTTGCTTCTTCTGACATCTGCTTTCGTGGTGGCCAAAAACCTGACACGAGTAACATCTGAGAGGGTTTGGTATATACACCTCTACGTTAACTGAAAGGTAAGCTACTTTGATTTTCTTGGGCAGAACTGGTGTATTGAAAGTCAACACGTAAGTACCTGTTGGCTTCAATACACCACCTCTACGAACTTGGATGTTACGTACGCCAATGACGCCCTCAGATCTCAAGTTGTCAATGATCTCTGCATCAGTACAAGGACGCAGCTCTGGGCTGCGGATGACACCTTTACATGAATTAAGAGTGTTGTGCAGAGAAACCTTGACCTTGAGATCGAAGAGCTTTGTGGTACCAAGCAGGCTTTTCACCTGCTGCTCTCTCTCGACTTCTAATAAAAGGTCACCTGACTTAAGCTTTTTTATGCTTTTGGGATGTCCGGCAATGGACACTATGCTTTTTTCTATCACGAATGGTGATAAACTGGACACAGTGCGTGCATCGTCACTGGAGGTCATTACCAAGAAACGTGGAAAATTGGTTGACTTTGGTGCTGCAGACTGCTGACTAGACTGTTGAGTAGAATGCTGAGACTGCTGACTTGACTGTTGACTGGGTTCATCCGTTCCGGATGAATCCTCGTCTTTTTTTACGTTTAGCTGCGTTGCGGTTATGTTTTTTTTCCATGAGGCATAAGGAAAAATTTCTAGTTTCGTCCCAAGTGCTCTCCGCCCTCCGTGGAGCCCTACAAGGGAACACCATAATGGAGTGGTTATCCAACTCTCAGGTGTTAGAGATACACGTGAGATATACTCGTATAAACAAAATGCCTACACGATTGATCCGTTTAGCCACCGCCTTCTAGAGATAAAAAGACAGAAAAGGGTAAGGTAAATGGGCATATGGTTGGTATCAGGAAAGATACAAAAAGAGTTGAAGAGAAAGCAAAGCGGTATCTCTAGGGCTCGGCGCGACCAGCCGATTGACCGTGCCGGACCGCACGGCCACCCGTCTACACCGAAAAGCCAGGCCAAAGAGGCGTGTTGGGTACCTGAAGCACCGCCACCTCAGGTAACCCTCAACCTCCAGGATCCCTTCTTCCGGCTTACAGGACGCCACCCACGGCAAACGGGTGGTACTTCCTTTAGCTCTTCCCAGTGGGCACAGAGACCACAGCGGCAATGTGCCCAGTGGGAATTGAGCCCCCAGGGCCACGGCAAGGCAGGAAGTCTAATACCTGGGGGAGGTCATTTTTGAGCTGGTCAGTTTACCTATCCACACTTTTCCTGGCCTGGCCTGTATGTACGGTTTACAAGTACAGTACACATTCTTTCAACAGAAACTGACAACTGCCCTTCTTGATTCAGGGCAAAGGTGAGAATAACCGTAGAAAAGATTTTATCATCAATAGCCACAAAAGAATGTTGCTGATGCCAACAGGTATCGAATCCGCTTCCTCCTGGTCACCAGTCAGTTGTGCATCCGACTGGGCTACCGAGGCCGGCTAGAAAGTATTCAAGGATTTGTTGTTTGTTCATCTGTTTTTCAGTTTTATGTACCAATCAACACTATTCATCTTTTAACACCATTAACACCATTTAGGGAACATAAAGCTATTCAGTTTACCCAAATTATATTCCTGGGTAGGCCTGAACAAAACCAGTTACCAGTGCAGTGCACATTATTTTGGCAGATACCAAAAAGAGCCCTTATTGAATTAGCCGTTGAGAGAATGACCGTATAAAATATTTCATGCTCAAATTCCACGGAAAAATGTCGATCGCAGTGACTTTTATCAGTCTGCCACGCACTGGACTGACTAACCATCACTTGCTTGTAAGCAAGTAATCAGACTGTAAAATAAGTTGTCAACTGACCTTTTGTGATACGAGTGAAGGTCACTTAGGTGTAACCAGTAAGCACACAATTTCATTAAGTTTACTGAGGATATTTAGGTCAAACATGTCTGACCAGCAACAAACTTGCATTCAATTGAAAAATAATCATTTGTTTCGAAGGAAATGAGATTCTCTCCAAGATGATCTTGAAAGTCAACAACAGACAATCCAGTAGTGCAAATAAATTGTGCAGACACGTGAACCCTGAAAAAAACTTTTAACCATGTCCATGTCAAAGTCCATAAAGCATTTTGACCTGCATCTGACATACGGTTCTTGAGAAAAATTTTTAAAGGTATGGGCATTGTGGTCATCTTCGTCGCGTGACCTGGACCAATTTTATAAAATTTAGTTTCTGTGAGGCATAGATGCTACTCCCATTGGCCCAGTGGTTTCTGAGATGTTTGAAAGTGTGGACAGACGACGGACCATTGGTTTACTATAAATATGTTCTAAAAAAAAGGTTATTGTTTGGAAGCAAGGAATACACCACAGAACTGGAAAATATGGTGTACATGTTTTCTGGGCCAGACTAGCTAATTTCGGCCAATTAGGCCTCATTGATGATCCTCAAATATTTTCAAAATTCCACAATGGAATCAATGATCCCAAACGACAAGAAAATATAAACTACACTATGGTGTAGGGCAGGGAGACATTTTACGGTCGCCACACATTACCATACATCAGCTGTAGTGACGTCAAATATTTTCTACAAAAGTGTTATCCTTTGGAAGCAAGGAATACACCACAGAACTGGAAAATATGGAGTGTACATGTCTTCTGGGCCAGACTAGCTTGTTTTGGCCATTTCGGCCTCATCAGTGACCCTCAAATATTTTCAAAATTCCGCAATGGAATCAATTTTCCCAAAGACAAGAAAATATAAACTACATTATGATGCTCACTTAATGAGCCTTTTGCTCAGGTGAACAAAAAAGTCTAAGCTGAATTTTAAATAAAGTGATGCTCACAAGGTACCTATACATTCATATTACTTAAGCATGAAAAAAGTATTTTGTTAAAATGTGAAAAAAGAAAAGATTAAAAAAAAAAAAAAAAAAAAAAATCCAATATTTTATAAAAAGTACATGCATATCTTCAGACCATGAATAATGCACCTGTGAAGTTTCAGGAGGATGGGCATAAAACTGTTGTACTCACAAGGTACCTACTACGGACTCTGAACCATGCAAGTAAAGTTAAACAAGAGCTGTCGCATGACAGCATAGCTCGCCTGTTTGGTGCCTTCAAGATAAAATATAAAATTACTGAACCATGAAATATAGGTCACATACACACCTACAAATGTAGATACATGTTGAGGTCAATGATCAGGTCACATGGAACATATATGCAAGATTATGAAAAAAACACATGCACAGCTTCATATCTAAATAAATATGTGCATCAAGTTTCAAATGGATCGGCCAAAAATGGTAAGAGGAGTTATGACCACAAGGCAACAAAGTAGACATGGCTATTTAAAATTTTCGAAGGGAAATAACTCCAAAGTGGGCAAGCCTGAGTTATGGTTCTTAATTTCTGCACATATTTTCATGGTGCATTACATTTGTGTAAAGTTTCATATATTTCTCAAATGGTTTTCAATTTACAGAACGTGAAAATGTGACAGACGGACACAGAAAAACATAAATTTAAGTCCACATACCCTGTCAGGGGAGACATATCTTCTTCTGCCACCATTTAGTGTGACATTACAAAATATGGTTGTTTTTATGGAAGCAAAGAATCAACCTGATAGATATCCTGCGACTTGCCAGTTGCAAAACAAACTTTGTAAGTTAGGCAAAAGTCGTCAAAAACATTTGAAGACTTACCAATAGCCCTGATATACATGATGTTGAATATAAGGAATTAATATTTGTTTTCCTGGAACCAAGAAAATTTAAAGCATATTATGTTTTAAAAAAAAGTTTTACATTTCAGTACAAGTTTGACTTTGTATCCCATTGTGACCCCAACAGGTCAAATTCCCCTGGCCCCTGGAGTTTCACTTGTCAATGTCTTACAAGATATTTACATTGATTTGTTAAATGTTCAGGAGCAAGAGGGAACAAAATGAAATTTATCAAAGTAACCAGAATATTAAACAACACTGAAATAAATATATACACACTATTCAGGTAAGATACTATACTATGTTAACAGAGAAAACAATGTTAAGTCTGACAGGCTATCTAACTTTTCCTGAGCAGGTTTATAAATATTTAAGCTTTTAACTGCTACAATGCACATTATTTGACTAGTAACCTTACACGTATGCCATTCTTGGAACAGCTTAAGGGAAAGAATGACCATACTTTCAAGAACAGGCATGACGAACCCAAAAGGTCTAGATTTGTTTGTTTGTATTGGAGTTTAACATCCCAGTCAACATTCTTTAAATTCATTTTTGAACTGGTCAGTTTACATATCCACACTTTTCCTGGACAGGCTTATACGTAAGCATTAACCAGTACAGTGTACATGCTTTCGCCAGAAACTGACAACTGCCCTTCTTCAATTAGCTGAAGGGAGAGAATGACGGTAGAAGAGATTTCATGATCAATCTGCTAGAAATAATGTTGCCGACCCCAACAGGTATCGCACCCGCGACCACCTGGTCACCAGTCAGACGCGTATCCGACTCAGCTACCGAGGTCAGCCGGCCCCCGCCCTTAGGGGCTTGAAGAAATATATGGGCTGCATGATGCTTCCACGCAGAGCTGAATCTGGCCCGCACACTAGTACTGGTAATTTGCTTTGAGGAAATTAAGCCTGTCCAGGAATCGCGGTGCGAGGCGGACCGTCCATGCTAATAAACCCTTTTGGTTTTATGGGCGACAGGGCTTGAGATGTCATTTCATCTCAATGTCGGGTAAAAGTCCCACAAAATTGGAAGCAACGTCTCCAAAATGACCTTTACAATGTTGACGGGGACGTTAAACCTCAAATCAAACAAACAAAACAGAGGTCAGCCCAAAAGTGTTCGGATCACCAGTCAAATGCACATTGAGGCTGTTCCAGGAAGCTGTAACAGTTTTATGTATACAAAAAACTTTATTTGTAAAATTTACAACCTGCATTTCGAGCGATTCCTGATCTCTAAAAGATCTGCAAAATGCTAGTCTGTATTTAACCCTTGTCCTGCTGAATATTTATATATGTCACACCAACTACTGATTATCAACCAATCAGATTACTTGATGCAAATTATTGCAACAAATTCACAATCTGAATGGCAAACAATGTAGATCTACATTGTTTCAAAGATAAGGCATATCCGGGATTAGCAGGACAAGGGTTAAAATCAAACTACTGACAGTACTGGTGTATTGTCTGTTTTCTGAGAGAACAGTGAAAAATTGCAAAAGCTAACAGTGTATACTCTGATCAGATATACCATTCTGTAGCTTTTGATCTTGTTCTTCCCTGGCTAAGCTAGCATGTTTTCATTCTACATGAAGATTTGCTATTGATAGAATGTAATCTTTGTGGCTTTGTCCCTGGATGGGCCTCCGTGGCCTAGTGGATAAGAGCGCTGACTCTTAGTCATTAGGTCTCTCACCGCCGTAGGTTCGAGCCTCGCTCGGGCCACGTGTGAGACGCCAAGTTCTGCAACGGAAGGTCAGGTGGTTTTTCTCCGGGTACTCCGGTTTTCGCCCACCTCTGATTAACGATCGGCTCGTATGAGTGAAATAATCTTAAAAAGGGCCGTAAAACCCCCCAAAAAACCTTGTCCCTGGGCATCTATTTCTATATTATTACAGATAAACTCTGTGACGTCAGTAAAGAATAGTGTGGCTATAAATACCCATTACCAGGAATTCGAACAGTGTCAGTAAAGTGTGTGAAGTTACTGCACTTTGTAGCTTTTGGTCTGTGTTTGGAAAAAAGGACCCCCCCCCCCCCCCCCAAAAAAAAAAAAAAAAAACAACAAATTTACTATTGATCTTTAGAAGTCTTTTTCCAAAAAAGTAAATGCTTTCAGTGATGATTTTATGATCCTTTCATGATTGTTTCACTTATTATTATAAGGGTTTTTCAAACAGAAGTGGGTGACAACCGTAGCTACAAAAGAGATCCTGCCTTGCGCACCTTGCTTGACCCGAACAGTGCTCGAAACCACAAATGCCAACACCCTAATAATCAAGGGACAGGGACAGTGCTATTACATAGTAAAAGAGGCCCCATTTAAAGTACATGTAAATACATGTAGGCAAGATAAGAATTTTTCACACCCACAGTGGGTATATTTTTTTTCTTTCAGGCCAGTACTAGTACATGTATTTAGAGGTGAGAAGAATGGAAGAAGACGCGTCCAATAAAATGTGTATGATAGTGATAAAACTTTATTGACCACCAAACAGCTTTTATCGCTTGAAAAATGTTGGAGACCTGAAGACCATTCAAAAGAGTTTTGCCAAAAATAAATTTCTAATCTTCTTATTAGTTGCAAAGTGATAAAAAGAAGCTGACAGTGTAACAATAAATGCCTCTTAAACAAACTGCAAGTGACAACTTGTGAAAAATTATACATGTATCTCAACTTCAAGAAGCCAGTTGGATTTTGGTTATTAGACCATTGTATACATCACGTGAACAAGTCCGTGAAATGAAGACCCCCCTATACCCCACTTTATATAGATAAAACTGGGGTTTACGGGGGTATTCATTATTTCTCTTATTTTTGCTCCAAGACATAGGTTGTGGGTACTCGTTAGAACCGCCTCAATGAGGCGGTTCTAACGAGCACCCAAAACCTATGTTTGGAGTATAAATAAGAAAAATATCACAAATTTTCATCAGAAAAATTGCATTTTTTGAGGTTTTAAAAATGCACTATATCACACGGATGTGTTATCGTAATGTTAGTGGACTCTTCAACATTCAACTCTTGATTTTTAAATAAAAATAATACAACTTTATTGTATAGTAGTCGCAGATAAGATTGACTTGGCGGAGCTATTCAGGTGTTGTCATCATATGTCAAATTAGCTGAGTCCACCAGAAGATTCGGTAGAGTGCCTTTCGCACGCTTTCTACAAGCGGATGAAATGGTAATATACGCTACAGCTATGCTTGTGTCACAGTTGAATTCTCTCAATGGAGTGGCTTGGTTTACCTTTTTGTTAATGGAATATTCCTAAGGCAGGTACAAACGATAGCTCCGCCTAGTCAATCTTATCTGCGACTACTATAACAAGGGACATCTGGGGCAATGAAATTGTATCTTGCAAAAATGTTCATGCTCAGGGACGCTCAGCCACGACAGCATATTCGGATAAATAGCATAACTAACAGTGCAGTGAGTACTAGTGACTAGTCTGTATAAATTGGGTCTGTGTCATTAGAACTGCCTCAATGAGGCTGTTTTAACTAGCAAGGTCAGGGCCAGGCGAATCCATTACCTTACCGCCCGGAAAATTCAAAATATGGGCTGGTCAAGTATTTCTTTTGTCCAGAAAAAGGCTAATTAAAAGCTATTTACAAGATGTTGTTGAATTGCTGCCAATTTGTTGTAGTTTGGATTTGCCAGACCCTGAATTTCTATCAAGCTACAATACTAACAGTAACAATTATACATACAATACAAAGGTGAGAAACTATAGCTCAAGAGTGAAATAATATTCCAAAACAAGAGGAACAAGATGTCCTTGAATCGCTCGCCTGAAGATGTCACATAACTCCTAATATGCATGTACAGTGACACTTCGAGAACACGAACATGGATAGCTTGTTTACCAGGTTTAATTAAAATTTGATCTGGAGAACTCTTCAAATACCTCTAGATATCCGTATATTTGGATATTTAGGGAGGTTTTCCTGATTTGATCTGTAAAAGGCATTGTGTGTGTACTCATTAGAATTGCCTCAATGATCTAATGAGTACACATAACATACCTTCATGTTATAGAAGATTGTTAACATATTTATTATATATGCTAGCAATCCCACAAACATGCAATTCCAGTTTGAAAGTGTGGATGATGAACGATGGACAAAGACAAATTGACGGAAAAACCCATCATGCAAGCTCCCTCAGAGCCTTTGGCTCAGGTGAGCTAAAAATGTGGTGGGTAAGCATTCATTACAGCATCTGACAGTCAACAAATTTATAATATACCAAAAGGTATACAGTCAACAGTTAGCCGCATCTGACAGTCAACAAGTTTGTGATGATGATGATGATTTCGTGTTTAACGACGCGTCAACCCTCTTTGTGGGTCATAAGCGTCAAACGGTTAATGGTTAAACGGCATGAATAATTATGATGATATTAAAAGTAAAAAGTCAGAATGATAATGTATAAAAATCTGAAACAGTTAAATCTTATGAAAAAGTCCAATTTCTTTTAAGAATAAAATAATATTATCAACAGGTACATCTCGAAACAGTTGTTGCAAAGTGTCAGCTTTGAAATATAAAATACGTGAGGTTGAAAAGTCAACACAGTCAATTAAGATATGTTTCACAGTGAATGGCTGATCACAACCTACACAAGAAGGCTGATCATCACCATTAAAAATAAAAGAATGAGTAACTCTAGTATGGCCAATGCGCAGTCGTGTTAATACTACATCCTCTTTCCTGGAAAACTGTGGAGGAGAGCATTTTGTACTAACGACAGGTATAATGGCATGGAGTTTGTTATTTATTGCACGGTCCCATTCGCCTTGCCATTCCGACAAGATGTATCTGTTGATAAATGGTTTAAAATTATTAAAAGGAATTTTAAAAACAGATGGATCAAGATTGAGTGATTCCTTTGCTTTCTTGTCAGCATATTCATTTCCGACAATGCCAATATGGCTCGGAAGCCAACAAAACAAGATTTGGTGTGTTTTAGAAATTTCATGATGTTTTTCGATCAATTTTTGAATTTGAGGATTTTTAGATGATGAATGGTCTAAAGCCTTAAGCACAGAAAGTGAATCAGAAAATATAATTGTTTTTTGAATTGTTGAAGAACTGATAAAATCTAAAGCTAGGTCTATTGCTTTGGCTTCAGCTGTAAAAATAGATGAACCATCTGGAAGGCGCATGGTTTTGTGCGTATCTTTAGAAACATACGCACAACCAACTTTATCTCCTTCTTTGGAACCATCAGTATAGACTTGCTGGTAATCATTGTAACGTGACTGCAGTACCTGGAAGTTTTGTTTGAGAAGTATCGGATTTGATTCAGATTTTTTTCCATCATGCAAGTCGAACAGAATAGAAGGTTGTTTAATACTCCAAGATGGAACTTCCGCGGTTTCATGTTTTTGAATATTTTTAAGGTCGATGCCTGAATTTTCTAGCAGTGGTAAAATTCGTAATCCAAAAGGTTTGATTGCTGTGGGTTTAGTTTCATACTTATCTATAAATTGAGGTGGAAATGAAATTTTGGATGCCGGGTTAGATGGATTAGCAGCAATTCTAATAGCATACTGAAGAGAAAGTTTCTCTCTGCGCGAAGATAAAGATGGTTCACCTGCTTCTACATAAAGGCTTAATACGGGAGAAGTACGAAAGGCTCCCATAGCCAGACGAAGGCCTTGGTGATGGATAGTATCCAATGATTTTAAATAGGACTTTCTGGCAGAACCATAAACAACAGACCCATAATCTAATTTAGATCTTATTAAAGACCGGTAAAGATGTAATAAAGTATACCGATCTGCTCCCCAACTTGTATGGGCTAAAACTTTCAAAAGATTCAAAGCCTTTAAGCATTTCGCTTTAAGATATTTAATATGGGGAATAAAAGATAACTTTTGATCAAATATGACCCCAAGAAATTTGGCTTCTTCAACAACAGGAATTTGTGACCCGTATAAAAACAAGGAAGGATGTTCGTGTTTCTTCCGTAGTTTACAAAAATGAACACACTGCGTTTTCGACTTGGAGAACTTGAAACCATTTTTATCAGTCCATTCTTCTATTCGTTTTAAATTTTGTTGCAACTTTCGTTCAATTGTTTTCATATTTTTTGAACGGTAACATATACAGAAATCGTCAACATACAAGGAACAATCAGTTTTGTCGTCCAAACATTGTACAATATTGTTTATTTTGATGTTAAATAGCGTAGTTGAAAGAATACTACCCTGTGGGACACCCTGTTCTTGATCATAGAAATCTGACAGGGTAGACCCCACACGTACCTGAAACATGCGCTCCCCTAAAAAGCTTTCAATAAAACTGGGAAGTTTTCCTCTTAAGCCAATGTTATGGAGATCTTTCAATATACCATAACGCCATGTTGTATCATATGCTTTCTCCAAGTCGAAAAAGACAGCTACTACGTGTTCTTTGTTAATAAAAGCATCTCGTATAAATGTTTCTAGTCTTATTAAATTGTCATTGGTACTGCGTTCCGAACGAAAACCCGATTGATATTCTGAAATGAGGTTGTTGGACTCTAAGTACCAGACTAATCTCTTGTTTATCATTCTCTCCAATGTTTTACACAAACAACTTGTCAAAGCTATCGGACGATAATTTGTAGGTTCTGCATGATCTTTCCCTGGTTTCGGAATTGGTACAACTGTAGCTACACGCCAGCTCTCAGGACAGACCCCCGTTTCCCAAATATTATTAAAGATATCTAAAAGTGTTGTAAGAGAACTTTTTGGCAGATGCTTAAGCATCTGAGAATGAATTTCATCGGGGCCGGTTGCCGTATCATGTGATTTTTCAATGGCTTCAACTAGTTCGGGTAAGTTAAAAGGTGTGTTGTATTCTTCGTGATTAAGGGATTTGAAGTTAAGTTTTCTTTTCTCCTGGTCCTTTTTGAAATTTCTAAAAGTGTCAGAATAATTACGCGATGATGAATTATTCAAGAATGTGCTCCCAAGAGTATCTGAAATATCTTTTTTTGTTGAAGCTATTGTGTCAAATTCAGTATTTAAATGTGTAAAACTAGAGGACTTTGTTTTTCCTGAAATTTTTCGTACCATATCCCAAACCTTTTTAATGGGGGTTTTGTAGTTTAATTTGGAGACATATTCTCTCCATGACTTTCATTTTGAAGCTCGGATTGTTCGCCGAGCTTTAGCTCTAAAAACTTTTACGTCGTTTAGCTTTTCTGAAGTGGGACTTTTGCAGAACTTATTTAGAGCCTGTTTACGCTTTTTAATAGCTTCTTTACAGTCATTATTAAACCAAGGCTTGCTTTTCTTAGTATTTGTGGAGGTCTTTGGAATGCATTGTTCTGATATATTAATAAGTGTATCTGTGAAGTCAGAAACAATGTCGGATGATTCATTTAAGTGATCAACTGATAACTCTTCTTCACATAAATTATGGAATAATTCCCAGTCGGCTTTATTCATTTTCCATTTCTGGTTACAGTCTTCATCTGGTTCGTTTACGCTCTCTATTATAACAGGAAAGTGATCACTTCCGCACTGATCATCATGAACAGACCAGTCATAGTCCAAGAAGAGAGATGGGTGACACAAAGAGAGATCTAAAGAAGACAAATGACCTGTCGCAGGGTGAAGGTAAGTATAAGATTTATCATTCATCAAGCAAAGATCGTTCTTTGCAATAAAATCTTCGACAAGTGCTCCTCTGTTATTGACATCTTTACAGCCCCATAGAATATTGTGACCATTGAAGTCGCCAACTAAAAGATATGGCGATGGAAGTTGACTCAGCAATGAGTGAAGATGTTCGGGCTTTAAAGAAAATGAGGGTGGGATATATAGAGAGCAAATTGTAGTTTCTTTATCCAGAGAAACCGATACTGCTACAGCTTGAAGGTCTGTTTTTAATTTGATCTCTCTTTGTGGTAAACATGATTTAACAAAAATTGAGCTGCCACCAGATGGTTTGTTACCATCAGAATAGATATAGTGGTATGTATTGAAACCCCTGACATCTATGTTGTCATCAGTTTTTAAAAAAGTTTCTTGCAAACAAAACACCGATGGGGTTAGTAGCGAAATAAGTAATAAGAGTTCATTATAATTTGATTTAAGACCTCGACAATTCCATTGTATTATTTTGTGTTTTAAATCCATTTTAAGGAGAGATATTTAAAGACTAGAAACTATTATGGAGGTGCAATTGGTGATATAGATCTGCTACCACCAGCTCGTGGTGTGGCAGACCTCGATCTGTTATTGCCACTTGGTGATGATGGAGTTTCAGTCAACTCCATATCACTGTCACTCAAAGATCCGAATCTGTTCTGAAATTTTATATTGTCTCTTTCCATTTTACGTTGTCTGTCTGTTTGTCTTTGAGACAATTGATGTTTTTTGATCGGATCTTGCGACCCCTTATTAGTTCGACCTGAGTCGGGTTTCTCTTTTACATTCGGCGCTGGCTTCGGTACGGTCGCTGTCGACCGATCCGAAGCAACCTGGATTGCGCCTTTTGATAAATTGTTTGAACTTTGTGGTGCTGGAGTGGATTTACTCCATGCACCAGACTTTTTCAGTTCAGCAATGTATGATTCAGCAGTCTGTGTTGCGGAGCTGGTACATTTTATACCAGCACCCTTTGTGATGCTGGCGAAACTGGTGGTTGGTGTTATGTATCGCTCTTCGACAATCTTCCGCGCTTCTGGGAATGTTATCCCCCTTTGGTATTTGACGGTGAGTATTTCTTTTTCTTTTTTCCACGCCGGACAGTCTCGGGAGAAAACAGCATGTTTGCCATCACAATTTACGCATTTGGGTTCATTTTTGCAGTTGAGGTGATTATCAACATGCTTTTCTTCACCACAATTAGGACAGAGTTGTTTTCTCTGACATCTGCTTTCGTGATGGCCAAAAGCCTGACAAGAGTAACATCTAAGAGGGTTTGGGATGTATACCTCTACGTTAATGGAAAGATATGCTACTTTGATTTTCTTGGGAAGAATTGGTGTATTAAAAGTCAACACATAAGTTGCTGTTGGTTTTAGTACACCATTTCTACGGACTTTGATGTTACGAACACCAATAACCCCTTGATCTTTCAGGTTATCAATGATCTCTTCGTCTGAACAAGGACGCAGTTCTGGACTGCGAATCACTCCTTTAGATGAGTTTAGTGTGTTGTGAAGAGATATTTTTACCGAAAGATCAAAGAGTTTTTTGGTGGCGAGCAGGCTTACAACTTGCGGTTTTCTCTCGAGTTCCAAGAGAAGGTCACCTGATTTGAGTGATTTAATACTCTTTGGGTGTCCGGCTATGGCGACAATACTTTTCTCGATAACAAAGGGAGAAAGGCTTGACACAGTTCGTGTATCGTCAAGCGACGTGACGACCAAGAAGCGCGGAACATTGTCAAAGTTTGGTTCAGCAGACTGCTGACTTGATTGTTGACTTGACTGCTGACTGGAATTTTGACTGTGTTCATCCGATTCGGATGAATCCTCGTCTTTTTTACGTTTAGGTGCGTTGCGGTTAGGTGCGTGGGTGCGGTTGTGTTTTTTTCCATGAGCCATGAGAAAAAATTCCTAGTTTCGTCCCAAGTGCTCTCCGCCCTCCGTGGAGCCCTACAAGGGAACACCATAATGGAGTGGTTATCCAACTCGCAGGTGTTAGAGATACACGTGAGATATACTCGCATAAACAAAATGCCTACACGATTGATCCGTTTTGCCACCGCCTTCTAGAGATAAAAAGACAGAAAAGGGTAAGGTAAATGGGCATATGGTTGGTATCAGGAAAGATACAAAAAGAGTTGAAGAGAAAGCAAAGTGGTATCTCTAGGGCTCGGCGTGACCAGCCGATTGACCGTGCCGGACCGCACGGCCACCCGTCTACACCGAAAAGCCAGGCCAAAGAGGCGTGTTGGGAACCTGAAGCACCGCCACCTCAGGTAACCCTCAACCTCCAGGATCCCTTCTTCCGGCTGACAGGACGCCACCCACGGCAAACGGGTGGTACTTCCTTTAGCTCTTCCCAGTGGGCACATTGACCACAGCAGCAACGTGCCCAGTGGGAATTGAGCCCCCAGGGCCACGGCAAGGCAGGAAGTCTAATACCTGGGGGTCAACAAGTTTGTAATATACCAAAAGGTTTGTTTATAGCACTATGAAATAATAGCCAAATAATAATTATAAACATAGTAAACAAAGTCGATTCTGGACTGTTTTGTTGGGCCTGTGGCCTTGAAGAAAAAAGGTAAAGGACACCAAAATCCAATCAAATCTGCAGTATCTTGTAATGATATATTGAACCAAATTTGACTAAAATTAATCAACTCGTTGAGAAAGACAAGCGACTGTTGGCACCAAAATGACTGTTTTTGGGGACTGTGAACTTAAAATGGCGTCAATGTCATAATAACCTAATGGCTGTTTTTACCCACCCTAGTGATGTACCTAGAGAACTTTGGTCAAAATCCACCCATAGATTCAGGAGATACAGTGCTTCAAACAGACTACCCGACGCAAACAGGATCCACACCAAAAAGAATATGTCCCCCTCCCTTCCGGTGGGGGGGTGGGGGGGGGGGGGACATAATTACCCCCCCCCCCCCACCCCCAATAAAATTACTGATTATCAGTACTGTAAATCTTTGAAAGCTTTATAGGCGATTCTAAAAACACAATGGTCTATAGAATCTGGAGAAAAACATCTGGGTCCAATTGTTCAAAATTAACAATGTTGTTTAGTTAACATCTCGTTAAAACTTTGATAATTTAATATGGGATTTTTGCTAAAAAATTTGAGCAGCCTTTCAAGCTGCTCACATTTTTTCAGCAAAAATAACAAAATGTTAGATACATTGTACTTGCCAGAACAGATAACAACATGACCACTATCGAGCTTGTTAAGCTAACCAGGCTTTGAACAACTGGAACCTAATCTTTTTGAACTTTGCAACTCACACATGACACGGGCCAGACTTAAATTCACACTGGAGAGAGACCTAATATTTACGAGTCCGACCATGGATGTCCAAAACAAGGACGGAAAATGGCTAACAGACAACACAGCTTGACAATTCTGTTTGCTATCACAGCACCAGGATCTGGCGAGATAAAGGGTCCATAATTCTGACATCCAGTTTGATGTGTGTTTTCTACGACATAAACAGGGTTCTCCAGCAGCAGTAGTTCAGTTCTCATGGTTTTGACAGCTCAGTTGTATGCCTTTCATCCCTCTCATGTAGAACAGTTTTTGGTGTTGCTCTATATATTTTGAGGATTTAGGTCTTCATTTGATTCTGTATGATTATCAATGATTCTGATTAGGGCAGATGTTGACTCTAACCATAAACAATTATTAAAAGTTATTTTTTCTCCAAAATGAGTAATGCGATCTCCATAAGCAGACACTGTCACATCATTTGATTTATGCATTTGGCTGTTTGAAGACACTTTAGCGTTTAGTTGTTGCCATTTCAACAAGAATTTCATTACACACTCTAACAACATCTATGTTTTTTGACCTGCTTTTATTGCTTTTTTTTTTGCAATAAACATATATATATATATATATGTATATCTGGCATTCTTTCAAAACAATCATGGATTACTGGGTAACAGGTGTGGTAACACTTTCTACATAGCAGTCCTCGGTAAGAACCTAAAAAGAAAAAAGAGTTATAAACAGCTGTCAAAGGAGGTGAAAAATCTAACCAAGGAGTGTTACAAACCGAACTACATGTAGTCCCAATACTAGCATGTAGGATAATCCTAAGTTTAATTTTCGTCATTACTGATGATGTACAAACTTAATCAGAGCAGCTTTGTACATGTCAGACAGTGTAATCAGCTTCTCCTATTTAAATTTTAGGAGTCCTGAATTTAGAATGGGACCCTTAAGGCTGAAAGGACTCTCAGAATTTTGAAATGAGGGAAAACCCTGAGTGTACCAATTTTTTGGGCCAGATTAGCTAGTTTCCTTAAATTAGGCCTCATCAGTGACCCCCAATATATATATATTATTTTTTGGTTTTGGTTTTACGGCCCTTTCAAGATTATTCCACTCATATCAAGCCAAACGTTAATCAGAGGTGGACGAAAACCGGAGTACCCGGAGAAAAACCACCTGACCTTCTGGTGCAGAACTTGGCGTCTCACAAGACCAGAGCGAGGCTCGAACCACAGCGGTGAGAGACCTAATGATCAAGAGTCAGCACTCTTAACCACTAGGCCACGGAGGCCCGTGACCACCAGCAAATTCTAGCCTTATTTAAACTACTATATTCTTTCAGCTGATTTTTACAAACTACTAACCAGATGCAAAATTTATCTAACGCTATCCACAGATTACAAATCATCGCCCTATCGGCACTGTCAGTGCTTTGATTTTAAATTAATTCTAGGAACTGGGGTTTAACAAGAGACAATTAGTAAACAGTCAATCCTTGTGGGTGTTTTTCTGACGTCTCCAAGGGAATGGGATATATATGAGTGAGGAAGGAAACTAGAAATGTGTCAGTTTGAAATGGATGCCCCGCCCAGCGGTCATCATCACCCGGAAACAAGAAAAAAGATGTTGGAAAAGGGCCATTACTTTCATAATAATCCACACATTGCAAGTCCCCAATGCTACATACCAAATTTCACAACAATCAGTTCTGGAGAAGATTTTTTGGAGGATTTTTACCTTATATGGTTATGGCAACCATATTGGTCATCTGACCAATTGATATTTCTTTGTTTCTGAAAGCTTCCTAATGAAATTTGGTTACATATGGCCCAGTGGTTTCTGACAAAAACAGTTTGAAATTTTCATACCTTGGGCCAAGGTCAGCAATGACCTTGAACTTCAATGCACAAGTATTTTCAGTTTGCTAATTGCACGTATTCATTTCCTGATCGCAATTGCAATAATTTTTTTTTAAAAATACTTTGTTTTTACCTGTTCCCATATAACCACCTACGTGAGCAAATTTGACCTTAATGTAAAATAGGTCAAAGTCATCCAAGGGTCATCATTTGAACAAACTATGATGGGTCTGAGTCTCCAATGCTACATACCAAGTTTCATAAAAACTGACGCATTGGTTCCGGAGAAAATTTTATTGACATGGTGGCCCCCCAGGTATTAGACTTCCTGCCTTGCCGTGGCCCTGGGGGCTCAATTCCCACTGGGCACATTGCCGCTGTGGTCTTTGTGCCGACTGGGAAGAGCTAAAGGAAGTACCACCCGTTTGCCGTGGGTGGCGTCCTGTAAGCCGGAAGAAGGGATCCTGGAGGTTGAGGGTTACCTGAGGTGGCGGTGCTTCAGGTGCCCAACACGCCTCTTTGGCCTGGCTTTTCGGTGTAGACGGGTGGCCGTGCGGTCCGGCACGGTCAATCGGCTGGTCACGCCGAGCCCTAGAGATACCGCTTTGCTTTCTCTTCAACTCTTTTTGTATCTTTCCTGATACCAACCATATGCCCATTTACCTTACCCTTTTCTGTCTTTTATCTCTAGAAGGCGGTGGCTAAACGGATCAATCGTGTAGGCATTATGTTTATACGAGTATATCTCACGTGTATCTCTAACACCTGCGAGTTGGATAACCACTCCATTATGGTGTTCCCTTGTAGGGCTCCACGGAGGGCGGAGAGCACTTGGGACGAAACTAGAATTTTTTCCTTATGCCTAATGGAAAAAAACATAACCGCAACGCATCCAAACGTAAAAAAGACGAGGATTCATCCGGAACGGATGAACCCAGTCAGCAGTCTAGTCAACAGTCTAGCCAGCAATCTGCAGCACCAAAGCAACTAAATTTTCCACGCTTCTTAGTAATGTCATCATGTGAAGATACACGCACTGTGTCAAGTCTATCCCCATTCGTGATAGAAAAGAGCATCATGTCCATTGCCGGACATCCCAAAAGCATTAAAACGCTTAAGTCAGGTGACCTTTTATTAGAAGTCGAGAGAGAGCAGCAGGTGAAAACTCTGCTTGGTACCACAAAGCTCTTCGATCTCAAGGTCAAAGTATCTCTGCATAATACACTTAACTCATGCAAAGGTGTTATCCGCAGCCCAGAGCTCCGTCCTTGCAGCGATGCAGAGATAGTTGAGAACTTGAGATCGGAAGGCGTCATTGGTGTACGTAACATCCAAGTTCGTAGAGGTGGTGTATTGAAGCCAACGGGTACTTACGTGTTGACTTTTAATACACCAGTTCTACCCAAGAAAATCAAAGTAGCATATCTTTCAGTTAACGTGGATGTTTATATACCAAACCCTCTCAGATGTTACTCGTGTCAGGTTTTTGGCCACCACGAAAGCAGATGTCAGAAGAAAAAACTCTGTCCAAATTGTGGTGAAGAAAAACATGTCGATAATCACCAAAACTGTAAAAATGAGGCCAAATGTGTAAATTGTGGTGGCAAGCATGCTGTTTTCTCTCGAGATTGTCCGGCATGGAAAAAAGAAAAAGAAATACTTACTGTCAAATACCAAAGGGGGATGACATTCCCAGAAGCGCGGAAAATTGTTGACGAGCGATACACAACACCAACCACCAGTTACGCCAGCATCACAAAGGGTGCTGGTGTACAAGTTTCCAGCTCCGCAACGCAGACTGTTGAATCATGCATAGCTGAACTAAAGAAATCTGGTGCATGGAGCAAATCCACTCCAGCACCACAAAGTTCAACCAATTTATCAAAAGGCGCAATCCAGGTTGCTTCGGATCGGTCGACAGCGACCGTACCGAAGCCAGCGCCGCATGTAAAAGAGAAACTCGACTCAGGTCGAACTAATAAGGGATCGGAAGATCCGATCAAAAAACATCAATTGTCTCTAAAACAAACAGACAGACAACGTAAAATGGAAAGAGACAATATAAAATTCCAGAACAGATTCGGATCTTTGAGTGACAGTGATATGGAGTTTGAAACTCCATCATCACCAAATGGCAATAACAGATCGAGGTCAGCAACACCACGAGCTGGTGGTAGCAGATCTATATCACCAATTGCAGCTCCAATATAGTTTCTAGTCTTAATCTCTTCATAAAATGGATTTAAAACACAAAATAATACAATGGAATTGTCGAGGTCTTAAATCAAATTATAATGAACTCTTATTACTTATTTCGTTATTAAACCCATCGGTTTTTTGTTTGCAAGAAACTTTTTTAAAAACTGATGACAGCATTGATGTCAGGGGTTTCAATACATACAACTATATCTATTCTGATGGTAACAAACCATCTGGTGGCAGTTCAATTCTTGTTAAATCATGTTTACCACAAAGAGAGATCAAATTAAAAACAGACCTACAAGCTGTAGCAGTATCGGTTTCTCTGGATAAAGAAACTACAATATGCTCTTTATATATTCCACCCTCCTTTTCTTTAAAGCCCGAACATCTTGACTCATTGCTGAGTCAGCTTCCATCCCCATATCTTTTAGTTGGCGACTTCAATGGTCACAATATTCTATGGGGCTGTAAAGATATCAATAACAGAGGAGCACTTGTTGAAGATTTTATTGCAAAGAGCGATCTTTGCTTGATGAATGATAAATCTTACACTTACCTTCACCCAGCGACAGGTCATTTGTCTTCTTTAGATCTCTCTTTGTGTCACCCATCTCTCTTCTTGGACTATGACTGGTCTGTTCATGATGATCAGTGCGGAAGTGATCACTTCCCTGTTATAATTGAGAGCGTAAACGAACAAGATGAGGACTGTAGCCAGAAATGGAAAATGAATAAAGCCGACTGGGAATTATTCCGTAATTTATGTGAAGAAGAGTTATCATTTGATCACTTAAATGAATCATCTGACATTGTTTCTGATTTCACAGATAAACTAATTAATATATCAGAACAATGCATTCCAAAGACCTCCATAAATACCAAGAAAAGCAAGCCTTGGTTTAATAATGACTGTAAAGAAGCTATTCAAAAGCGCAAACAGGCTCTAAATAAGTTCTGCGAAAGTCCCACTTCAGAAAAGCTAAACGACGTTAAAGTTTTTAGAGCTAAAGCTCGGCGAACAATCCGAGCTTCCAAACGAAAGTCATGGAGAGAATATGTCTCCAAATTGAACTACAAAACCCCCATTAAAAAGGTTTGGGATATGGTACGAAAAATTTCAGGAAAAACAAAGTCCTCTAGTTTTACACATTTAAATACTGGTTTTGACACAAAAGCTTCAACAAAAAAAGATATTTCAGATACTCTTGGGAGCACATTCTTGAATAATTCATCATCGCGTAATTATTCTGACACTTTTAGAAATTTCAAAAAGGACCAGGAGAAAAGAAAACTTAACTTCAAATCCCTTAATCACGAAGAATACAACACACCTTTTAACTTATCCGAACTAGTTGAAGCCATTGAAAAATCACATGATACGGCAACCGGCCCCGATGAAATTCATTATCAGATGCTTAAGCATCTGCCAAAAAGTTCTCTTACAACACTTTTAGATATCTTTAATAATATTTGGGAAACGGGGGTCTGTCCTGAGAGCTGGCGTGTAGCTACAGTTGTACCAATTCCGAAACCAGGGAAAGATCATGCAGAACCTACAAATTATCGTCCGATAGCTTTGACAAGTTGTTTGTGTAAAACATTGGAGAGAATGATAAACAAGAGATTAGTCTGGTACTTAGAGTCCAACAACCTCATTTCAGAATATCAATCGGGTTTTCGTTCGGAACGCAGTACCAATGACAATTTAATAAGACTAGAAACATTTATACGAGATGCTTTTATTAACAAAGAACACGTAGTAGCTGTCTTTTTCGACTTGGAGAAAGCATATGATACAACATGGCGTTATGGTATATTGAAAGATCTCCATAACATTGGCTTAAGAGGAAAACTTCCCAGTTTTATTGAAAGCTTTTTAGGGGAGCGCATGTTTCAGGTGCGTGTGGGGTCTACCCTGTCAGATTTCTATGATCAAGAACAGGGTGTCCCACAGGGTAGTATTCTTTCAACTACGCTATTTAACATCAAAATAAACAATATTGTACAATGTTTGGACGACAAAACTGATTGTTCCTTGTATGTTGACGATTTCTGTATATGTTACCGTTCAAAAAATATGAAAACAATTGATCGAAAGTTGCAACAAAATTTAAAACGAATAGAAGAATGGACTGATAAAAATGGTTTCAAGTTCTCCAAGTCGAAAACGCAGTGT
Organism: Lucinisca nassula; assembly: GCA_963580285.1. Lineage (NCBI taxonomy): Eukaryota > Metazoa > Mollusca > Bivalvia > Lucinida > Lucinidae > Lucinisca > Lucinisca nassula. The sequence goes on from OY757020.1 coordinate 54,023,464, forward strand.
GTTCATTTTTGTAAACTACGGAAGAAACACGAACATCCTTCCTTGTTTTTATACGGATCACAAATTCCTGTTGTTGAAGAAGCCAAATTTCTTGGGGTCATATTTGATCAAAAGTTATCTTTTATTCCCCATATTAAATATCTTAAAGCGAAATGCTTAAAAGCTTTGAATCTTTTCAAAGTTTTAGCCCATACAAGTTGGGGAGCAGATCGGTATACTTTATTACATCTTTACCCGTCTTTAATAAGATCAAAATTAGATTATGGGTCTGTTGTTTATGGTTCTGCCAGAAAGTCCTATTTAAAATCATTGGATACTATCCATCACCAAGGCCTTCGTCTGGCTATGGGAGCCTTTCGTACTTCTCCCGTATTAAGCCTTTATGTAGAAGCAGGTGAACCATCTTTAACTTCGCGCAGAGAGAAACTTTCTCTTCAGTATGCTATTAGAATTGCTGCTAATCCATCTAACCCGGCATCCAAAATTTCATTTCCACCTCAATTTATAGATAAGTATGAAACTAAACCCACAGCAATCAAACCTTTTGGATTACGAATTTTACCACTGCTAGAAAATTCAGGCATCGACCTTAAAAATATTCAAAAACATGAAACCGCCGAAGTTCCATCTTGGTGTATTAAACAACCTTCTATTCTGTTCGACTTGCATGATGGCAAGAAATCCGAATCAAATCCGATACTTCTCAAACAAAACTTCCAGGTACTGCATTCACGTTACAATGAATACCAGCAAGTCTATACTGATGGTTCCAAAGAAGGAGATAAAGTTGGTTGTGCGTTTGTTTCTAAAGATACGCACAAAACCATGCGCCTTCCAGATGGTTCATCTATTTTTACAGCTGAAGCCAAAGCAATAGACCTAGCTTTAGATTTTATCAGTTCTTCAATAATTCAAAAAGCAATTATATTTTCTGATTCACTTTCTGTGCTTAAGGCTTTAGACCATTCATCATCTAAAAATCCTCAAATTCAAAAATTGATCGAAAAACATCATGAAATTTCTAAAACACATCAAATCTTGTTTTGTTGGCTTCCGAGCCATATTGGCATTGTCGGCAATGAATATGCTGACAAGAAAGCAAAGGAATCGCTCAATCTTGATCCATCTGTTTTTAAAATTCCCTTTAATAATTTTAAACCATTTATCAACAGATACATCTTGTCGGAATGGCAAGGCGAATGGGACCGTGCAATAAATAACAAACTCCATGCCATTAAACCTGTCGTTAGTACAAAATGCTCTCCTCCACAGTTTTCCAGAAAAGAGGACGTAGTATTAACATCGGCCACACTAGAGTTACTCATTCTTATATTTTTAATGGTGATGATCAGCCTTCTTGTGTAGGTTGTGATCAGCCATTCACTGTGAAACATATCTTAATTGACTGTGTTGACTTTTCACCCTCACGTATTTTATATTTCAAAGCTGACACTTTGCAACAACTGTTTCGAGATGTACCTGTTGATAATATTATTTTATTCTTAAAAGAAATTGGACTTTTTCATAAGATTTAACTGTTTCAGATTTTTATACATCATCATTCTGACTTTTTACTTTTAATATCATCATAATTATTCATGCCGTTTAACCATTAACCGTTTGACGCTTATGACCCACAAAGAGGGTTGACGCGTCGTTAAACACGAAATCATCATCATCATTTGACATGGTGGCCACTTTTATCAAGTGTGGGATGTGACCTGCAAACTTTCAGTCCCCCATGCAATGGATGCTCCACATGGGCGGTCCGACTCGCACCGCTTTGCCTGGGTAGACTTAGATCCTGTTAGTGGTTTACTAGTACTCATGTGTCGGTCGGATTCAGCTCTACGTGGAAGCATCATGCAGCCCATTTATTTCTTTAAGCCCCATTTTGGAGACTTTGCTTATGTTTTTTTTTGTTTTTGTTTTACAGTCCTTTCAAGATTACTTCACTTGCATCAAGCAAATTGTTATCAGAGAAGGGTGAAAACCGGAGCACCCAGAGAAAAACCAAATGACCTTCGATTGCAGAACTTGGCCTCTCTCAGGCTCAAACCACAGCTTATGTTTTAGTGAGATTTTTAGATGACATCAGGATGAAATGACATCTCAAGACCTAAGAAACACTAGGGTTCAAAGAGCGGTCATACTCGCACCACTTTTCCTGGTGATACTTATACATTCTAAGCAGTTTACCAGTACACAAGTTAAGCTGGGTTGCTCCACACAGCCCAAGCTCTAAGCAGTGCGAGCCCTTTATTTCAGTGTCTTTGGAGCTTCACTATTCAGGGCTGTGAAATGTATGTAAGACTATGTGGTAATCTACAGTCTGTTAGCGCTTAACTGGTTAAATAAGATTGGGCTGCATGATGCTTCCACATAAAGCTGAAACCGACTGTACACGGGTACTGGAAAACCACTTAGAAGGTATAAGCATGCCAAGGCAAACTCCAAAGTGGTGCGAGTCGGCCTGTCCATGCATATAAACCCTATTGGTTTCATTGGGTGGCAGAGATTGAAATGTCATTTCATCTCAGTACTGGGTAAAAGTCCCACAAAAGTGGAAGCAATGTCTCCAAAATGACCTAAATACTCTTGACGGAGACGTTTAACCTCAAATTAAAGATGCTTAACTGGTAAAGTGGTTTCTTTCCTTCTTCCAACATTGCTTTAACCCCGGATTGGGTCACAGATGGTGTATATTATGTTACAGGTGAAAAAGTTGCTAATCACCTTTACCGCATCAGGGACCGAACCTGGTCCACCAGAGAAATATGAATTTAGGCACAGCCTAGATACGGACATGAGCATTACCGGTCAGTTAATGTTTAAAAGCAAAGATGATAGTGTTTTAACCCACCTGATGAAAAAGAAAAATAATTCCCACTGAGAATTTGAATAATATTGGTAGAAATCATCAAGACGAAGTTTCATGTCAATTATCAAAGACCTTGGCCTTCTCCTTTCAGACAAGAAGATTTATGATGTTTTCATTGCCTTGACTTCTATTTCCTAGGGCTATAATTTGAACAATTTTGATAGAGGTTCACTTGATTTTAATAGAGGTCCACCCAATATCAAAGACCTGGGCCTTGCGGTTTCAGAGCAGAAGATTTTCTTAAATTTCCCTATATGAAAGTCAATGTAAAAACCGAAAGGCCTGGGACGGAGGCATTTTTGGCCCAAGGGCTATGATTTGAACAATCTCGGATTTGGAGAAGAAGATTTTTAAACATTTTCCCTGTATAAGCCAATGTTACTGAGAAGAAGATTTTTAAAGATTTTCCCAATATAAGTCTATGTAAAACCAAAGGGCCCCAGGGCGGGGGCATTTTTGGCCCCAGGGTTATATTCTAAACAATATTGGTAGAGGTTCAGTAGATGAAGCTTCATACCAAATATCAAAGACCCGGGCCTTATGGTTTCAGAGATGTAGATTTTTAAATATTTTCTCTATATATGCCTATACAACCAAAGGGCCCCGGGGAGGGAGCATTTTTGGCCCTAGGGCTATAATTTGAATAATGTTGATAGAGGTTCACTAGCTAGATTTTTTTAAAATATTTTCCCTATATAAGCGTATGAAAAAACCAAAGGGCCCCGGGGCGGGTGAATGTTTGGCCATAGTGCCATAAATTGAACAATCTTGATAGACGTCCACTAGTTGAAGCTTCCCACCAAATTTCTTGCAGTTTCAGAGAAGAAGATATTTAAAGAATGATTTTCTCTATATAAGCCTATGTAAAACCTTTACCGCATCAGGGACCAAACCTGGTCCACCAGAGTAACAACTACTCTATTGGGCGGTTATAATTTGTTTTTTGTTTGATTTGAGGTTTAACGTCCCCGTCAACACTGTAAAGGTCATTTTGGAGACGTTGCTTCCAATTTTGTGGGACTTTTACCCGACATTGAGATAAAATGACATCTCAAGCCCTGTCGCCCAATGAAACCAATTGGGTTTATTAGCAGGGCCGGTCCGCCTCGCACCGCGGTTCCTGGACAGTCTTAGATCCTCTATACGGTTTACCAGTACTAGTGTGCAGGAATCAGCTCTGCGTGGAAGCATCATGCATGCAGCCCATATATTTCTTCAAGCCCCTATGGGCCGGGGCTTTTGGGCGGTTATAAAAGCCGTCTTTTATCTCAAAGACGGTACAAGTGTATTTTATACCTACATGTACTAGTACCACTACTATTCCCCTTTGTCCTTGAATCTCTGTTTCCAACAATATTTTTCGATACACAGATGTGGTCAGAGTCTCTGTGGGTCAGTTATGTTGTAACGGGTGAATAAAATGCTAATCACTTGGCCATATTATCTTTCTTTCTTCTTTCTTTCTTTCAACTGATACTGTTTGGGTCACATTTGGCCATTACTGCAGATGTACATTACATACACTTCAGGTTTGCAGGTGGCCCCCGCCCATAGGGGCTTGAAGAAATATATGGGCTGCATGATGCTTCCACGCATAGCTGAATCCGGCCCACTAGTACTGGTAAACCGCTTAGAGGATTTAAGCCTGTCCAGGAACTGCGGTGCGAGGCGGACCGTCCATGCTATTAAACCCTATTGGTTTCATTGGGCGACAGGGCTTGAGATGTCATTTCATCTCAATGTCGGGTAAAAGTCCCACAAAATTGAAAGCAACGTCTCCAAAATGACCTTTACAGTGTTGGCGGGGACGTTAAACCTCAAATCAAACAAACAAAACAGGTTTGCAGGATGAAAGCCTATACAGTAGTGATATAATTACGGTAGGGATCTATAACCTGCATAGGGGATGGTTCTCCGGGCACAGGGGGCATCCAGTTAATGTCCCTATCTGAAGAAGGGTGCACTTTATGATGTTCATCCATGCAAATGATGTCAATGGAGCGTGTTCGGACACCGGAGTTTTATAGCCCCTGCCGGGGATCAAACACTGGACCTCTAGCATCAGAATGAGTGTGTTTGAGTTTAACGTCCCACCAACAGCTAAGGTCATGCGGAGACAGGAATTCAGTTTAAAGACTCATCCGAAAGTCTGGAGAAGCCTTGGATAGATCCTGCAATCCCTGGTTTACAAGGTGAGTAGGGTAACCACTACCCTACGCAGGCTTCTATTCTCTAGCATCCGAGGCTTTTGTTTGTTTGTTTGATTTGAGGCTTAACGTCCCCGTCAACACTGTAAAGGTCATTTTGGAGACGTTTCCAATTTTGTGGGACTTCTGTTTGTTTGTTTGATTTGAGGTTTAACGTCGCCGTCAACACTGCAAAGGTCATTTTGGAGACGTCGCTTCCAGTTTTGTGGGACTTTTACCCGACATGGAGATGAAATGACATCTCAAGCCCTGTCGCCCAATGAAACCAATAGGGTTTATTAGCATGGACGGTCCGCCTCGCACCGCAGTTCCTCGACAGGCTTAGATCCTCTAAGCGTTTTACCAGTACTAGTGTGCGGGCCAGATTCAGCTCTGCGTGGAAGCATCATGCAGCCCATATATATTTCTTCAAGCCCCTATGGGCGGGGGCGGTTGTGGGACTTTTACGTGACATTGAGATGAAATGACAGCCCAATGAAACCAATGGGGTTTATTAGCATAGACGGTCCGCCTCGCTTCATGGTTCCTGGACAGGCTTAGATCATCTAAGCGTTTAACAGTCAGCCAGTGGTAGTATGCGGACCGGATTCAGCTCTGCGTGGAAGCATCATGCAGCACATACCGTATATTTCTTCAAGCCACTATGGGCGGGGGCCGTTAGCATCAGAGGCAAGTGCACTAACCACTGAGCTACCATGCTCCACCATGTATAATTTAACCATGTATACGTATGACTAAATGTACATAATGTTACAATTGGTTTCAGGTAAAAGTTTGTTTTGGCTTAGTAATTTAGACATGTGGCGGTGCGACTCGAGAAACATGAATTAAAACAATAAACCCTTCCTTATTACATCCACTCACCGGTACGGCCTTGGCTTTTATACCCGACCCAATAATTATGAAGCATCAGAGACCGTAAACTAATTCTATAAACATGTTTATCATCATCTGGCCATTATAGCTCGATTGCACCGGAAATGCAGGAGAACATGTGGTGCTCTGTGGTTGGCCAATTATTTATAGACGTGACTCTGTAATAGAAATAATAATAATAATAATAGAATAATAAAAACAAATGCCGATAATAATAATATCGACGATTCATTATAATAATGATAATAAGAAAAAAAAAAAAAAATACAATGCCAGGTATGGGAAGCCGAAGTCCTGTTTTCAGGGAATATTTTGTGGTATTGGACGCCCAAGTAGTTTTGTTTGTTTGTTTGTCCCCGTCAACACTGTAAAGATCATTTTGGAGACGTTGTTTCCAATTTTGTGGGACTTTTACCCGACATTGAGATGAAATGACATCCCAAGCCCCGTCGCCCTATGAAACTAATAGGGTAGCATGGACGGTCCGCCTCGCACCGCGGTTCCTGGACAGGCTTAGATCGTCCAAGCGGTTTACCCGTACTAGTGTGCGGGCCGGATTCAGCTCTGCGTGGAAGCATCATATGCAGCCCATATATTTCTTCAAGCCCCTATGGACAGGGGCAGGACGCCCAAGTAGTAATCTTGCATTTTTTTCATATCTATCTATATCTACTGGTAATGCGTCGGTCCCATTTGACCATTACCGCAGGTGTATATTACATACACTCCAGGTTTTTCAGGATGAAAGCCAACACAGTTATCATGTAATTACGGTAGGGATCTGTAACCTGCCCAAGGGATGGTTCTCTCTGCGCGGGAGGGGGGAGCTCCAGTTAACGTCCCGATCGGAAGGACGGTGCAACTTCTTATGACATTCATCCCTGAAAATGATGCCAATGGAGCATGTTCGGACACCGAGCTTTTATCGCAGCTGCCGGGGATCGAACCCGGGACCTCTAGCATCAGAGGCAAGTGCACTAACCACTGAGCTATCACGCTCCACTCAACAGAAACCACAAACCTTTAATATCAAATGTTACTGTAAATTCAAAGCTGTTACAACCTGAAAACTTCAATGACACTTCATATGTGAATAGATTTTACAATACTGTCTGGATTGGGGCCTATGGGTTTGAGTCACAACTTCTGTACAATATGGTATGGGAAGCCCAAGTTGCAATCTCGCTCTTTGTTCAATAGAAACCACATACCTTATCAATGTTAATGTAAATTGAAAACTGTTACAACCTGGAAACTTCAATGATTCTTCATCTGGAATCGGTTTTACTGTTTGCAATGTGGCCTATTGGATTGTGTCACAACTTCTGGAAGTTTTAGCATGGGATGCACAAGTTGCACATACTGCATGTTATGTTACTGTAAATTCAAAGCTGTAACAACCTGAAAACTTCAATGATACTTCATGTGTAAATAGGTTTTACAATACTATTTGCAATGAGGCATATAGGATTGTGTCACAACTTCGGAAAGTTATGGTATGGGACGCCAAAGTTGCAATCTTGCTGTCTTTTCAATAGAAAGCACGCACAGTATGCTATGTTACTGTAAATTCAAAGCTTATACAACCTAAACTCCAATGATACTTCATGTGCCAATAGTGCCTACAATAATGTTTGCAACGAGGCCTATGGGATTGTGTCACAACTTCTGAAAGTTATGGTATGGGTCGCCCAAGTTGCAGACTTGCTGTTTTTTAATAGAAAGCGCATACTGTATGTTGTGTTAATGTAAATTCAAAGCTGTTACAACCTGAGTCAAGTATCAATGATACTTCATGGTGATACGATACTGTTTGCAATGAGGCATATTGGATTGTGTCACAACTTCTAAAAGTAATGGTATGGAACGACCAAGTTGCAATCTTGCTGTTATTTCAATAGAAAACACGTACTGTATGCTATGTTACTGTAAATTCAAAGCTGTTACAACCTGAAAACTTCAATGATACTTCATGTGTCAACAGTTTCTCTAATAATGTTTGCAATGTTGCCTATGAGATTGTGTCACAACTTCTGAAAAGTGTGGTATGGGACGCCCAAAGTGCAATCTTGCTGTTATTTCAATGGAAAGCACGTACTGTATGCTATGTTACTGTAAATTCAAAGCTGTTACAGCCTGAAAACTTCAATGATACTTCATGTGTGATGAGTTGATACAATACTGTTCGCAATGAGGCATATCGGATTGTGTCACAACTTCTAACAGTAATGGTATGGGACGCCCAAGTTGCAAACTTGCTGTCTTTTCAATAAAAAACACGTACGGTATGCTATGTTACTGTAAATTCAAAGGTGTTACAACCTACCTGAAAACTTCAATGATACTTCATGTGTCAATGGTTTCTCTAATAATGTTTGCAATTAAGCCTATGAGATTGTGTCACAACTTCTGAAAGTTGTGGTATGGGACGCCCAAAGTGCAATCTTGCTGTTATTTCAATGGAAAGCACGTACTGTATGCTATGTTACTGTAAATTCAAAGGTGTTACAACCTGAAAACGTCAATGATACTTCATGTGTCAATAGTTTCTCAAATAATGTTTGCAATGAGGCCTATTAGATTGTGTCACAACTTCTGAAAGTTGTGGTATGGGACGCCCAAGTTGCAATCTTGCTGTTTTTAATAGAAAGCACATACTGTATGTTATGTTACTGTAAATTCAAAGCTGTTACAACCTGAATAATTTAATGATACTTCATGTGTGATGAGTTGGTACAATACTTTTTGCAACGAGGCATATGGGATTGTGTCACAACTTCTAAAAGTTATGGAATGGGACGCCCAATTTGCAATGTTGCAGTATTTTCAACAGAAAGCATACACTGTATGTTATGTTACTGTAAATTCAAAGGTGTTACAACCTGAAAACTCCAATGATACTTCATATGTCAATAGTTTCTACAATAGTGTTTGCAATGAAGCCTATGAGATTGTGTCACAACTTCAGAAAGTTGTGGTATGGGACGCCAAAAGTGCAATCTTGCTGTTATTTCAATGGAAAGCACGTACTGCATGCTATGTTACTGTAAATTCAAAGCTGTTACAACCCGAAAATTTCAATGATACTTCATGTGTCAAATGTTTCTGCAATAATGTTTGCAAGGAGGCATATGGGATTGTGTCACAACTTCTGAAAGTTATCGTATGGGACGCCCAAAGTGAAATCTTGTTGTTTTTTTTAATAGAAAGCACATACTGAATGTTATGTTACTGTAAATGCATAGCTGTTACAACCTGAATAAGTCAATGGTAATTCATGTATGATGAGGTTTTACTATACTGCTTGCAATGAGGCATGTGAAATTGTGTCACAACTTCTAAAAGTTATGGTATGGGACGCCCAATTAGCAATCTTGCCGTTATTTCAATAGAAAACACGTACTGTATGCTATGTTACTGTAAATTCGAAGCTGTTACAACCTGAAAACTTCCTTGATACTTCATGTGTCAGTAGTTTCTACAACAATGTTTGCAATGTTGCCTATGAGATTGTGTCACAGCTTCGGCAGGTTATGGTATGGGACGCCCAAGTTGTAATCTTGCTGTTTTTTTTTTAATAGAAAGCACATACTGTATGTTATGTTACTGTAAATTCAAAGCTGTTACAACCTGAATAATTCAATGATACTTCATGTGTGATGAGGTTTTACAATACTTTTTGCAACGAGGCATATGGGATTGTGTCACAACTTCTTAAAAGTATGGAATGGGACGCCCAATTTGCAATGTTGCAGTATTTTCAGCAGAAAGCATACACTGTATGTTATGTTACTGTAAATTCAAAGGTGTTACAACCTGAAAACTCCAATGATACTTCATATGTCAATAGTTTATACAATAATGTTTGCAATGAAGCCTATGAGATTGTGTCACAACTTCAGAAAATGTGCTATGGGACGCCAAAAGTGCAATCTTGCTGTTATTTCAATTGAAAGCACGTACTGCATGCTATGTTACTGTAAATTCAAAGCTGTTACAACCCGAACATTTCAATGATACTTCATGTGTCAAATGTTTCTGCAATAATGTTTGCAAGGAGGCATATGGGATTGTGTCACAACTTCTGAAAGTTATCGTATGGGACGCCCAAAGTGCAATCTTGTTGTTTTTTTAATAGAAAGCACATACTGAATGTTATGTTACTGTAAATGCGTAGCTGTTACAACCTGAATAAGTCAATGGTAATTCATGTATGATGAGGTTTTACTATACTGCTTGCAATGAGGCATGTGAGATTGTGTCACAACTTCTAAAAGTAATGGTATGGGACGCCCAAGTTGCAAACTTGCTGTCTTTTCAATAAAAAGCACGTACAGTATGCTATGTTACTGTAAATTCAAAGGTGTTACAACCTGAAAACTTCAATGATACTTCATTTGTCAATAGTTTCTACAACAATGTTTGCAATGTTGCCTATGAGATTGTGTCACAACTTCTGAAAGTTGTGGTATGGGACGCCCAAAGTGCAATCTTGCTGTTATTCAATGGAAAGCACGTACTGTATGCTATGTTACTGTAAATTCAAAGCTGTTACAACCTGAAAACTTCAATGATACTTCATGTGTGATGAGTTGGTACAATACTGTTTGCAATGAGGCATATCGGATTGTGTCACAACTTCTAAAAGTAATGGTATGGGACGCCCAAGTTGCAAACTTGCTGTCTTTTCAATAAAAAGCACATACAGTATGCTAAGTTACTGTAAATTCAAAGGTGTTACAACCTGAAAACTTCAATGATACTTCATGTGTCAATAGTTTCTCAGATAATGTTTGCAATGAGGCCTATTAGATTGTGTCACAACTTCTGAAAGTTGTGGTATGGGACGCCCAATTTGCAATCTCGCTGTTTTTAATAGAAAGCACATACTGTATGTAATGTTACTGTAAATTCAAAGCTGTTACAACCTGAATAATTTAATGATACTTCATGTGTGATGAGGTTTTACAATACTTTTTGCAACGAGGCATATGGGATTGTGTCACAACTTCTAAAAGTTATGGAATGGGACGCCCAATTTGCAATGTTGCAGTATTTTCAGCAGAAAGCATACACTGTATGTTATGTTATTGTAAATTCAAAGGTGTTACAACCTGAAAACTCCAATGATACTTCATATGTCAATAGTTTATACAATAATGTTTGCAATGAAGCCTATGAGATTGTGTCACAACTTCAGAAAGTTGTGGTATGGGACGCCAAAAGTGCAATCTTGCTGTAATTTCAATGGAAAGCCCGTACTGCATGCTATGTTACTGTAAATTCAAAGCTGTTACAACCAGAAAATTTCAATGATACTTCATGTGTCAAATGTTTCTGCAAAAATGTTTGCAAGGAGGCATATGGGATTGTGTAGCTGTTACAACCTGAATAAGTCAATGGTAATTCATAGATGATGAGGTTTTACTATACTGCTTGCAATGAGGCATGTGAGATTGTGTCACAACTTCTAAAAGTTATGGTATGGGACGCCCAAGTTGCAAACTTGCTGTCTTTTCAATAAAAAGCACGTAAGTATGCTATGTTACTGTAAATTCAAAGGTGTTACAACCTGAAAACTTCAATGATACTTCATGTGTCAATAGTTTCTACAACAATGTTTGCAATGTTGCCTATGAGATTGTGCCACAACTTCTGAAAGTTGTGGTATGGGACGCCCAAAGTGCAATCTTGCTGTTATTCAATGGAAAGCACGTACTGTATGCTATGTTACTGTAAATTCAAAGGTGTTACAACCTGAAAACTTCAATGATACTTCATGTGTGATGAGTTGGTACAATACTGTTTGCAATGAGGCATATCGGATTGTGTCACAACTTCTAAAAGTAATGGTATGGGACGCCCAAGTTGCAAACTTGCTGTCGTTTCAATAAAAAGCACATACAGTATGCTAAGTTACTGTAAATTCAAAGGTGTTACAACCTGAAAACTTCAATGATACTTCATGTGTCAATAGTTTCTCAGATAATGTTTAATCTAAACTTTAAATCACTTAATCACGAAGAATACAACAAACCTTTTAACTTATCCGAACTAGTTGAAGCCATTGAAAAATCACATGATACGGCAACCGGCCCCGATGAAATTCATTATCAGATGCTTAAGCATCTGCCAAAAAGTTCTCTTACAACAATTTTAGATATCTTTAATAATATTTGGGAAACGGGGGTCTGTCCTGAGAGCTGGCGTGTAGCTACAGTTGTACCAATTCCGAAACCAGGGAAAGATCCTGCAGAACCTAAAAATTATCGTCCGATAGCTTTGACAAGTTGTTTGTGTAAAACATTGGAGAGAATGATAAACAATAGATTAGTATGGTACTTAGAGTCCAACAACCTCATTTCAGAATATCAATCGGGTTTTCGTTCGGAACGCAGTACCAATGACAATTTAATAAGACTAGAAACATTTATACGAGATGCTTTTATTAACAAAGAACACGTAGTAGCTGTCTTTTTCGACTTGGAGAAAGCATATGATACAACATGGCGTTATGGTATATTGAAAGATCTCCATAACATTGGCTTAAGAGGAAAACTTCCCAGTTTTATTGAAAGCTTTTTAGGGGAGCGCATGTTTCAGGTGCGTGTGGGGTCTACCCTGTCAGATTTCTATGATCAAGAACAGGGTGTCCCACAGGGTAGTATTCTTTCAACTACGCTATTTAACATCAAAATAAACAATATTGTACAATGTTTGGACGACAAAACTGATTGTTCCTTGTATGTTGACGATTTCTGTATATGTTACCGTTCAAAAAATATGAAAACAATTGAACAAAAGTTGCAACAAAATTTAAAACGAATAGAAGAATGGACTGATAAAAATGGTTTCAAGTTCTCCAAGTCGAAAACGCAGTGTGTTCATTTTTGTAAACTACGGAAGAAACACGAACATCCTTCCTTGTTTTTATACGGATCACAAATTCCTGTTGTTGAAGAAGCCAAATTTCTTGGGGTCATATTTGATCAAAAGTTATCTTTTATTCCCCATATTAAATATCTTAAAGCGAAATGCTTAAAAGCTTTGAATCTTTTGAAAGTTTTAGCCCATACAAGTTGGGGAGCAGATCGGTATACTTTATTACATCTTTACCGGTCTTTAATAAGATCTAAATTAGATTATGGGTCTGTTGTTTATGGTTCTGCCAGAAAGTCCTATTTAAAATCATTGGATACTATCCATCACCAAGGCCTTCGTCTGGCTATGGGAGCCTTTCGTACTTCTCCCGTATTAAGCCTTTATGTAGAAGCAGGTGAACCATCTTTAACTTCGCGCAGAGAGAAACTTTCTCTTCAGTATGCTATTAGACTTGCTGCAAATCCATCTAACCCGGCATCCAAAATTTCATTTCCACCTCAATTTATAGATAAGTATGAAACTAAACCCTCAGCAATCAAACCTTTTGGATTACGAATTTTACCACTGCTAGAAAATTCAGGCATCGACCTTAAAAATATTCAAAAATATGAAACGGCCGAAGTTCCATCTTGGTGTATTAAACAACCTTCTATTCTGTTCGACTTGCATGATGGCAAAAAATCCGAATCAAATCCGATACTTCTCAAACAAAACTTCCAGGTACTGCAGTCACGTTACAATGATTACCAGCAAGTCTATACTGATGGTTCCAAAGAAGGAGCTAAAGTTGGTTGTGCGTATGTTTCTAAAGATACGCACAAAACCATGCGCCTTCCAGATGGTTCATCTATTTTTACAGCTGAAGCCAAAGCAATAGACCTAGCTTTAGATTTTATCAGTTCTTCAATAATTCAAAAAGCAATTATATTTACTGATTCACTTTCTGTGCTTAAGGCTTTAAACCATTCATCATCTAAAAATCCTCAAATTCAAAAATTGATCGAAAAACATCATGAAATTTCTAAAACACACCAAATCTTGTTTTGTTGGCTTCCGAGCCATATTGGCATTGTCGGCAATGAATATGCTGACAAGAAAGCAGAGGAATCGCTCAATCTTGATCCATCTGTTTTTAAAATTCCCTTTAATAATTTTAAACCATTTATCAACAGATACATCTTGTCGGAATGGCAAGGCGAATGGGACCGTGCAATAAATAAACTCCATGCCATTAAACCTGTCGTTAGTACAAAATGCTCTCCTCCACAGTTTTCCAGAAAAGAGGACGTAGTATTAACACGACTGCGCATCGGCCATACTAGAGTTACTCATTCTTATATTTTTAATGGTGATGATCAGCCTTCTTGTGTAGGTTGTGATCAGCCATTCACTGTGAAACATATGTTAATTGACTGTGTTGACTTTTCACCCTCACGTATTTTATATTTCAAAGCTGACACTTTGCAACAACTGTTTCGAGATGTACCTGTTGATAAAATTATTTTATTCTTAAAAGAAATTGGTCTTTTTCATAAGATTTAACTGTTTCAGATTTTTATACATTATCATTCTGACTTGTTACTTTTAATATCGTCATAATTATTCATGCCGTTTAACCATTAACCGACTGACGCTTATGACCCACAAAGAGGGTTGACGCGTCGTTTAACAGGAATTCATCATCATCATCATCAGATAATGTTTGCAATGAGGCCTATTAGATTGTGTCACAACTTCTGAAAGTTGTGGTATGGATGCCCAATTTGCAATCTCGCTGTTTTTAATAGAAAGCACATACTGTATGTAATGTTACTGTAAATTCAAAGCTGTTACAACCTGAATAATTTAATGATACTTCATGTGTGATGAGGTTTTACAATACTTTTTGCAACGAGGCATATGGGATTGTGTCACAACTTCTAAAAGTTATGGAATGGGACGCCCAATTTGCAATGTTGCAGTATTTTAAGCAGAAAGCATACACTGTGTGTTATGTTACTGTAAATTCAAAGGTGTTACAACCTGAAAACTCAAATGATACTTCATATGTCAATAGTTTATACAATAATGTTTGCAATGAAGCCTATGGGATTGTGTCATAACTTCAGAAAGTTGTGGTATGGGACGCCAAAAGTGCAATCTTGCTGTTATTTCAATGGAAAGCACGTACTGCATGCTATGTTACTGTAAATTCAAAGCTGTTACAACCCGAAAATTTCAATGATACTTCATGTGTCAAATGTTTCTGCAAAAATGTTTGCAAGGAGGCATATGGGATTGTGTAGCTGTTACAACCTGAATAAGTCAATGGTAATTCATATATGATGAGGTTTTACTATACTGCTTGCAATGAGGCATGTGAGATTGTGTCACAACTTCTAAAAGTTATGGTATGGGACGCCCAAGTTGCAAACTTGCTGTCTTTTCAATAAAAAGCACGTAAGTATGCTATGTTACTGTAAATTCAAAGGTGTTGCAACCTGAAAACTTCAATGATACTTCATGTGTCAATAGTTTCTACAACAATGTTTGCAATGTTGCCTATGAGATTGTGCCACAACTTCTGAAAGTTGTGGTATGGGACGCCCAAAGTGCAATCTTGCTGTTATTCAATGGAAAGCACGTACTGTATGCTATGTTACTGTAAATTCAAAGGTGTTACAACCTGAAAACTTCAATGATACTTCATGTGTGATGAGTTGGTACAATACTGTTTGCAATGAGGCATATCGGATTGTGTCACAACTTCTAAAAGTAATGGTATGGGACGCCCAAGTTGCAAACTTGCTGTCGTTTCAATAAAAAGCACATACAGTATGCTAAGTTACTGTAAATTCAAAGGTGTTACAACCTGAAAACTTCAATGATACTTCATGTGTCAATAGTTTCTCAGATAATGTTTAATCTAAACTTTAAATCACTTAATCACGAAGAATACAACAAACCTTTTAACTTATCCGAACTAGTTGAAGCCATTGAAAAATCACATGATACGGCAACCGGCCCCGATGAAATTCATTATCAGATGCTAAGCATCTGCCAAAAAGTTCTCTTACAACAATTTTAGATATCTTTAATAATATTTGGGAAACGGGGGTCTGTCCTGAGAGCTGGCGTGTAGTTACAGTTGTACCAATTCCGAAACCATGGAAAGATCCTGCAGAACCTAAAAATTATCGTCCGATAGCTTTGACAAGTTGTTTGTGTAAAACATTGGAGAGAATGATAAACAATAGATTAGTATGGTACTTAGAGTCCAACAACCTCATTTCAGAATATCAATCGGGTTTTCGTTCGGAACGCAGTACCAATGACAATTTAATAAGACTAGAAACATTTATACGAGATGCTTTTATTAACAAAGAACACGTAGTAGCTGTCTTTTTCGACTTGGAGAAAGCATATGATACAACATGGCGTTATGGTATATTGAAAGATCTCCATAACATTGGCTTAAGAGGAAAACTTCCCAGTTTTATTGAAAGCTTTTTAGGGGAGCGCATGTTTCAGGTGCGTGTGGGGTCTACCCTGTCAGATTTCTATGATCAAGAACAGGGTGTCCCACAGGGTAGTATTCTTTCAACTACGCTATTTAACATCAAAATAAACAATATTGTACAATGTTTGGACGACAAAACTGATTGTTCCTTGTATGTTGACGATTTCTGTATATGTTACCGTTCAAAAAATATGAAAACAATTGAACAAAAGTTGCAACAAAATTTAAAACGAATAGAAGAATGGACTGATAAAAATGGTTTCAAGTTCTCCAAGTCGAAAACGCAGTGTGTTCATTTTTGTAAACTACGGAAGAAACACGAACATCCTTCCTTGTTTTTATACGGATCACAAATTCCTGTTGTTGAAGAAGCCAAATTTCTTGGGGTCATATTTGATCAAAAGTTATCTTTTATTCCCCATATTAAATATCTTAAAGCGAAATGCTTAAAAGCTTTGAATCTTTTGAAAGTTTTAGCCCATACAAGTTGGGGAGCAGATCGGTATACTTTATTACATCTTTACCGGTCTTTAATAAGATCTAAATTAGATTATGGGTCTGTTGTTTATGGTTCTGCCAGAAAGTCCTATTTAAAATCATTGGATACTATCCATCACCAAGGCCTTCGTCTGGCTATGGGAGCCTTTCGTACTTCTCCCGTATTAAGCCTTTATGTAGAAGCAGGTGAACCATCTTTAACTTCGCGCAGAGAGAAACTTTCTCTTCAGTATGCTATTAGACTTGCTGCAAATCCATCTAACCCGGCATCCAAAATTTCATTTCCACCTCAATTTATAGATAAGTATGAAACTAAACCCTCAGCAATCAAACCTTTTGGATTACGAATTTTACCACTGCTAGAAAATTCAGGCATCGACCTTAAAAATATTCAAAAATATGAAACGGCCGAAGTTCCATCTTGGTGTATTAAACAACCTTCTATTCTGTTCGACTTGCATGATGGCAAAAAATCCGAATCAAATCCGATACTTCTCAAACAAAACTTCCAGGTACTGCAGTCACGTTACAATGATTACCAGCAAGTCTATACTGATGGTTCCAAAGAAGGAGCTAAAGTTGGTTGTGCGTATGTTTCTAAAGATACGCACAAAACCATGCGCCTTCCAGATGGTTCATCTATTTTTACAGCTGAAGCCAAAGCAATAGACCTAGCTTTAGATTTTATCAGTTCTTCAATAATTCAAAAAGCAATTATATTTACTGATTCACTTTCTGTGCTTAAGGCTTTAAACCATTCATCATCTAAAAATCCTCAAATTCAAAAATTGATCGAAAAACATCATGAAATTTCTAAAACACACCAAATCTTGTTTTGTTGGCTTCCGAGCCATATTGGCATTGTCGGCAATGAATATGCTGACAAGAAAGCAGAGGAATCGCTCAATCTTGATCCATCTGTTTTTAAAATTCCCTTTAATAATTTTAAACCATTTATCAACAGATACATCTTGTCGGAATGGCAAGGCGAATGGGACCGTGCAATAAATAAACTCCATGCCATTAAACCTGTCGTTAGTACAAAATGCTCTCCTCCACAGTTTTCCAGAAAAGAGGACGTAGTATTAACACGACTGCGCATCGGCCATACTAGAGTTACTCATTCTTATATTTTTAATGGTGATGATCAGCCTTCTTGTGTAGGTTGTGATCAGCCATTCACTGTGAAACATATGTTAATTGACTGTGTTGACTTTTCACCCTCACGTATTTTATATTTCAAAGCTGACACTTTGCAACAACTGTTTCGAGATGTACCTGTTGATAAAATTATTTTATTCTTAAAAGAAATTGGTCTTTTTCATAAGATTTAACTGTTTCAGATTTTTATACATTATCATTCTGACTTGTTACTTTTAATATCGTCATAATTATTCATGCCGTTTAACCATTAACCGACTGACGCTTATGACCCACAAAGAGGGTTGACGCGTCGTTTAACAGGAATTCATCATCATCATCATCAGATAATGTTTGCAATGAGGCCTATTAGATTGTGTCACAACTTCTGAAAGTTGTGGTATGGTACGCCCAATTTGCAATCTCGCTGTTTTTAATAGAAAGCACATACTGTATGTAATGTTACTGTAAATTCAAAGCTGTTACAACCTGAATAATTTAATGATACTTCATGTGTGATGAGGTTTTACAATACTTTTTGCAACGAGGCATATGGGATTGTGTCACAACTTCTAAAAGTTATGGAATGGGACGCCCAATTTGCAATGTTGCAGTATTTTCAGCAGAAAGCATACACTGTGTGTTATGTTACTGTAAATTCAAAGGTGTTACAACCTGAAAACTCAAATGATACTTCATATGTCAATAGTTTATACAATAATGTTTGCAATGAAGCCTATGAGATTGTGTCATAACTTCAGAAAGTTGTGGTATGGGACGCCAAAAGTGCAATCTTGCTGTTATTTCAATGGAAAGCACGTACTGCATGCTATGTTACTGTAAATTCAAAGCTGTTACAACCCGAAAATTTCAATGATACTTAATGTGTCAAATATTTCTGCAATAATGTTTGCATGGAGGCATATGGGATTGTGTCACAACTTCTGAAAGTTATCGTATGGGACGCCCAAAGTGCAATCTTGTTTTTTTTTAATAGAAAGCACATACTGAATGTTATGTTACTGTAAATGCGTAGCTGTTACAACCTGAATAAGTCAATGGTAATTCATGTATGATGAGGTTTTACTATACTGCTTGCAATGAGGCATGTGAGATTGTGTCACAACTTCTAAAAGTTATGGTAACGGACGCCCAATTAGCAATCCTGCCGTTATTTCAATAGAAAACATGTTCTGTATGCTATGTTACTGTAAATTCGAAGCTGTTACAACCTGAAAACTTCCTTGATACTTCATGTGTCAATAGTTTCTACAACAATGTTTGCAATGTTGCCTATGAGATTGTGTCACAGCTTCGGAAGGTTATGGTATGGGACGCCCAAGTTGTAATCTTGCTGTTTTTTTTTAATAGAAAGCACATACTGTATGTTATGTTACTGTAAATTCAAAGCTGTTACAACCTGAATAATTCAATGATACTTCATGTGTGATGAGTTGATACAATACTGTTCGCAATGAGGCATATCGGATTGTGTCACAACTTCTAACACTAATGGTATGGGACGCCCAAGTTGCAAACTTGCTGTCTTTTCAATAAAAAGCACGTACAGTATGCTATGTTAATGTAAATTCAAAGGTGTTACAACCTGAAAACTTCAATGATACTTCATGTGTCAATAGTTTCTCTAATAATGTTTGCAAATAGGCCTATGAGATTGTGTCACAACTTCCGAAAGTTGTCTTATGGGACGCCCAAAGTGCAATCTTGCTGTTATTTCAATGGAAAGCGCGTACTGTATGCTATGTTACTGTAAATTCAAAGCTGTAAAAACCTAAAAACTTCAATGATACTTCATGTGTGATGAGTTGGTACAATACTGTTTGCAATGAGGCATATCGGATTGTGTCACAACTTTTAAAAGTAATGGTATGGGACGCCCAAGTTGCAATCTTGCTGTCTTTTCAATAAAAAGCACATACAGTATGCTAAGTTACTGTAAATTCAAAGGTGTTACAACCTGAAGACTTCAATGATACTTCATGTGTCAATAGTTTCTCAAATAATGTTTGCAATGAGGCCTATAAGATCGTGTCACAACTTCTGAAAGTTGTGGTATGGGACGCCCAAGTTGCAATCTTGCTGTTTTTAATAGAAAGCTCATACTGTATGTTATGTTACTGTAAATTCAAAGCTGTTACAACCTGAATAATTTAATGATACTTCATGTGTGATGAGTTGGTACAAAACTGTTTGCAATGAGGCATATTGGATTGTGTCACAACTTCTAAAAGTAATGGTATGGGACGCCCAAGTTGCAAATTTGCTGTCTTTTCAATAAAAAGCACATACAGTATGCTAATTTACTGTAAATTCAAAGGTGTTACAACCTGAAAACTTCAATGATACTTCATGTGTCAATAGTTTCTCTTATAATGTTTGCCATGAGGCCTATTAGATTGTGTCACAACTTCTGAAAGTTTTGGTATGGGACGCCCAAGTTGCAATCTTGCTGTTTTTAATAGAAAGCACATACTGTATGTTATGTTACTGTAAATTCAAAGCTGTTACAACCTGAATAATTTAATGATACTGCATGTGTGATGAGGTTTTACAATACTTTTTGCAACGAGGCATATGGGATTGCGTCACAACTTCTAAAAGTTATGGAATGGGACGCCCAATTTGCAATGTTGCAGTATTTTCAACAGAAAGCATACACTGTATGTTATGTTACTGTAAATTCAAAGGTGTTTCACCCTGAAAACTCCAATGATACTTCATATGTCAATAGTTTCTACAATAATGTTTGCAATGGTGCCTATGACATTGTGTCACAACTTCAGAAAGTTGTGGTATGGGACGCCAAAAGTGCAATCTTGCTGTTATTTCAATGGAAAGCACGTACTGCATGCTCTGTTACTGTAAATTCAAAGCTGTTACAACCCGAAAATTTCAATGATACTTCATGTGTCAAATGTTTCTGCAATAATGTTTGCAAGGAGGCATATGGGATTGTGTCACAACTTCTGAAAGTTATCGTATGGGACGCCCAAATTGCAATCTTGTTGTTTTTTAATAGAAAGCACATACTGAATGTTATGTTATTGTGACTGCATAGCTGTTTCAACCTGAATAAGTCAATGGTAATTCATGTATGATGAGGTTTTACTATACTGCTTGCAATGAGGCATGTGAGATTGTGTAACTAAAAGTTATGGCATGGGACGCCCAGTTAGCAATATTGTCGTTATTTCAATAGAAAACACGTACTGTATGCTATGTTACTGTAAATTCGAAGCTGTTACAACCTGAAAACTTCCTTGATACTTCATGTGTCAATAGTTTTAACAATAATGTTTGCAATGCTGCCTATGAGATTGTGTCACAGCTTCGGAAGGTTATGGTATGGGACGCCCAAGTTGTAATCTTGCTGTTTTTTTTTTAATAGAAAGCACATACTGTATGTTATGTTACTGTAAATTCAAAGCTGTTACAACCTGAATAATTCAATGATACTTCATGTGTGATGAGTTGATACAATACTGTTCGCAATGAGGCATATCGGATTGTGTCACAACTTCTAAAAGTAATGGTATGGGACGCCCAAGTTGCAAACTTGCTGTCTTTTCAATAAAAAGCACGTACAGTATGCTATGTTACTGTAAATTCAAAGGTGTTACAACCTGAAAACTTCAATGATACTTCATGTGTCAATAGTTCCTCTAATAATGTTTGCAATTAGGCCTATGAGATTGTGTCACAACTTCTGAAAGTTGTTGTATGGGACGACCAAGTTGCAATCTTGCTGTTTTTAATAGAAATCACATACTGTATGTTATGATACTGTAACTTCAAAGGTGTTACAACCTGAAAACTTCATTGATACTTCATATGTCAATAGTTTCTACAATAATGTTTCCAATGTGGCCTATGAGATTGTGTCACAATTTCTAAAAGTTATTGTATGGGACGCCCGAGTTGCAATCTTGCTTTTTTTTTCAATAGACAGCACATACTGTATGTTATGTTACTGTAAATTCAAAGCTGTTACAACTTGAATAATTCAATGATACTTCAAGTGACATTAGGTTTTGCAATACTGTTTGCAATGAGGCATATGGGATTGTGTCACAACATCAAAAAGGGATGGCATGGGACGCGCAAGTTGCAATGCTGCAGTATTTTCAATAAAAAACAGGTACAGTATGCTTTGTTACTGTAAATTCAAAGGTGTTACAACCTGAAAACTTCAATGATACTTCATGTGTCAATAGTTTCTACAATAATCTTGGAATGATGCCTATGAGATTGTGTCACAACTTCTGAAAGTAATGGTATGGGACGCCCAAGTTGCAAACTTGCTTTTTTTTTTTTTATAATAGAAAGCACATACTGTATGTTATGTTACTGTAAATTCAAAGCTGTTACAACCTGAAAACTCCAATAATACTTCATATGTCAATAGTTTATACAATAATGTTTGCAATGAGGCCTATGAGATTGTGTCACAACTTCTGAAAGTAATGGTATGGGACGCCCAAGTTGCAAACTTGCTGTCTTTTCAATGGAAAGCACGTACTGTTTGCTATGTTACTGTAAATTCAAAGCTGTTACAACCTGAAAACTTCAATGATACTTCATGTGTCAAATGTTTCTACAATAATGTTTGCAAGGAGGCATATGGGATTGTGTCACAACTTCTGTAAGTTATGGTATGGGACGCCCAAAGTGCAATCTTGTTGTTTTTTAATAGAAAGCACATACTGAATGCTATGTTACTGTAAATGCATAGATGTTACAACCTGAATAAGTCAATGGTAATTCATTTGTGATGAGGTTTTACAATACTGCTTGCAATGAGGCATATGAGATTGTGTCACAACTTCTAAAAGTTATGAAATTGGACGCCCAATTTGCAATGTTGCAGTATTTTCAACAGAAAGCATACACTGTATGTTATGTTACTGTGAATACAAAGTTGTTACAACCTGAAAACTCCAATGATACTTCATATGCCAATAGTTTCTACAATAATGTTTGCAATGAGGTCTATGAGATTGTGTCACAACTTCTGAAAGTAATGGTATGGGACGCCCAAGTTGCAATCTTGCTGTTATTTCAATGGAAAGCACGTACTGTTTGCTATGTTACTGTAAATTCAAAGCTGTTACAACCTGAAAACTTCAATGATACTTCATGTGTCAAATGTTTCTGCAATAATGTTTGCAACGCGGCATATGGGATTGTGTCACAACTTCTAAAAGTTAAGGTATGGGACGCCCAAAATGCAATCTTGTTGTTTTTTTTTAATAGAAAGCACATACTGAATGTTATGTTACTGTAAATGCATAGCTGTTACAACCTGAATAATTCAATGGTAATTAATGTGTGATGGGGTTTTACAATACTGCTTGCAATGAGGCATATGAGATTGTGTCATAACTTCTAAAAGTTATGGAATGGGACGCCCAATTTGCAATGTTGAAGTATTTTCAACGGAAAGCATACACTGTATGTTATGTTACTGTGAATACAAAGTTGTTACAACCTGAAAACTCCAATGATACTTCATATGTCAATAGTTTCTACAATAATGTTTGCAATGAGGCCTATGAGATTGTGTCACAACTTCTGAAAGTAATGGTATGGGACGCCCAAAGTGCAATCTTGCTGTTATTTCAATGGAAAGCACGTACTGTATGCTATGTTACTGTAAATTCAAAGCTGTTACAACCTGAAAACTTCAATGATACTTCATGTGTGATGAGTTGATACAATACTGTTTACAATGAGGCATATCGGATTGTGTCACAACTTCTAAAAGTAATGGTATGGGACTCCCAAGTTGCAAACTTGCTGTCTTTTCAATAAAAAGCACATACAGTATGCTAAGTTACTGTAAATTCAAAGGTGTTACAACCTGAAAACTTCAATGATACTTCATGTGTGAATAGTTTCTCTAATAATGTCTGCAATGAGGCCTATTAGATTGTGTCACAACTTCTAGAGTAATGGTATGGGACGCCCAAGTTGCAAGCTTGCTGTCTTTTCAATAAAAGCACATACAGTATGCTATGTTACTGTAAATTCAAAGGTGTTACAACCTAAAAACTTCAATGATACTTTATGTGTCAGTAGTTTCTCTAATAATGTTTGCAATGAGGCCTATGGGATTGTGTCACAACTTCTGAAAGTTGTGGTAGGGGACGCCCAAGTTGCAATCTTGCTGTTTTTAATAGAAAGCACATACTGTATGTTATGTTACTGTAAATTCAAAGCTGTTACAACCTGAATAATTTAATGATACTTCATGTGTGATGAGGTTTTACAATACTATTTGCAACGAGGCATATGGGATTGTGTCACAACTTCTAAAAGTTATGGAATGGGACGCCCAATTTGCAATGTTGCAGTATTTTCAACAGAAAGCATACACTGTATGTTATGTTAATGTAAATTCAAGGGTGTTACAACCTGAAAACTCCAATATGTCAATAGTTTCTACAATAATGTTTGCAATGAGGCCTATGAGATTGTGTCACAACTTCTGAAAGTTGTGGTATGGGACGCAAAAGTGCAATCTTGCTGTTATTTCAATGGAAAGCACGTACTGCATGCTATGTTACTGTAAATTCAAAACTGTTACAACCTGAAAATTTCAATGGTACTTCATGTGTCAAATGTTTCTGCAATAATGTTTGCAAGGAGGCATATGGGAATGTGTCACAACTTCTGAAAGTAATGGTATGGGACGCCCAAGTTGCAAACTTGCTGTCTTTTCAATAAAAAACACATACAGTATGCTAAGTTACTGTAAATTCAAAGGTGTTACAACCTGAAAACTTCAATGATACTTCATGTGTCAATAGTTTCTCTAATAATATTTGCAATGAGGCCTATGGGATTGTGTCACAACTTCTGAAAGTTGTGGTAAGGGACGCCCAAGTTGCAATCTTGCTAATTTCAATAGAAAGCACATACTGTATGTTATGTTACTGTAAATTCAAAGCTGTTACAACCTGAATAATTTAATGATACTTCATATCTGATGAGATTTTACAATACTTTTTGCAACGAGGCATATTGGATTGTGTCACAACTTCTAAAAATCATGGAATGGGACGCCCAATTTACAATGTTGCAGTATTTTCAACATAAAGCATACACTGTATGTTATGTTACTGTAAATTCAAAGGTGTTACAACCTGAAAACCCCAATGATACTTCATATGTCAATAGTTTCTACACTATTGTTTGTAATGAGGCCTATGAGATTGTGTCACAACTTCTGAAAGTTGTGGTATGGGAAGCCAAAAGTGCAATCTTGCTGTTATTTCAATGGAAAACACGTACTGTATGCTATGTTACTGTAAATTCAAAGCTGTTACAACCTGAATAATTCAATGATACTTCATGTGTGATGAGTTTATACAATTCTTTTTGCAATGAGGCATATCGGATTGTGTCACAACTTCTACAAGTAATGGTATGGGACGCCCAAGTGGCAAACTTGCTCTTTTCAATAAAAAGCACATACAGTATGCTAAGTTACTGTAAATTCAAAGGTGTTACAACCTGAAAACTTCAATGATACTTCATGTGTAAATAGTTTCTCTAATAATGTTTGCAATGCGACCTATGAGATTGTGTCACAACTTCTGAAAGTTGTGGTATGGGACGCCCAAGTTGCAATCTTGCTGTTTTTAATAGAAAGCACATACTGTATGTTATGTTACTGTAAATTCAAAGCTGTTACAACCTGAATAATTTAATGATACTTCATGTGTGATGAGGTTTTACAGTACTTTTTGCAACGAGGCATATGGGATTGTGTCACAACTTCTAAAAGTTAAGGAATGGGACGCCCAATTTGCAATGTTGCAGTATTTTCAACAGAAAGCATACACTGTATGTTATGTTACTGTAAATTCAAAGGTGTTACAACCTGAAAACTCCAATGATACTTCATATGTCAATAATTTCTACACTAATGTTTGCAATGAGGCCTATGAGATTGTGTCACAACTTCTGAAAATTGTGGTATGGGACGCCAAAATTGCAATCTTGCTGTTATTTCAATGGAAAGCACGTACTGCATGCTATGTTACTGTAAATTCAAAGCTGTTACAACCTGATAATTTCAATGATACTTCATGTGTCAAATGTTTCTGTCATAATGTTTGCAAGGAGGCATATGGGATTGTGTCACAACTTCTGAAAGTTATGGTATGGGACGCCCAAAGTGCAATCATGTTGTCTTTTAATAGAAAACACATACTGAATGTTATGTTACTGTAAATGCAAAGCTGTTACAACCTGAATAATTCAATGATAATTCAGGTGTGATGAGGTTTAACAATACTGCTTGCAATGAGGCATATGAGATTGTGTCACAACTTCTAAAAGTTATTGTATGGGACGCCCAATTTGCAGTCTTGCTGTTATTTCAATAGAAAACACGTACTGTATGCTATGATACTGTAAATTCGAAGCTGTTACAACCTGAAAACTTCAATGATACTTCATGTGTCAATAGTTTCTACAATAATGTTTCCATGATGCCTATGAGATTGTGTCACAGCTTCGGAAGGTTATGGTATGGGACGCCCAAGTTGTTATCTTGCTGTTTTTTTTTTAATAGAAAGCACATACTGTATGTTATGTTACTGTAAATTTAAAGCTATTACAACATGAATAATTCAATGATACTTCATGTGTGATGAGTTGATACAATACTGTTTGCAATGAGGCATATCGGATTGTGTCACAACTTCTAAAAGTAATGGTATGGGACGCCCAAGTTGCAAACTTGCTGTCTTTTTCAATAAAAAACACATACAGTATGCTAAGATACTGTAAATTCAAAGGTGTTACAACCTGAAAACTTCAATGATACTTCATGTGTTAATAGTTTCTCTAATAATGTTTGCAATGAGGCCTATGGGATTGTGTCACAACTTCTGAAAGTTGTGGTAAGGTACGCCCAAGTTGCAATCTTGCTGTTTTTAATAGAAAGCACATACTGTATGTTATGTTACTGTAAATTCAAAGCTGTTACAACCTGAATAATTTAATGATACTTCATATGTGATGAGGTTTTACAATACTTTTCGCAACGAGGCATATGGGATTGTGTTACAACTTCTAAAAATCATGGAATGGGACGCCCAATTTGCAATGTTGCAGTATTTTCAACAAAAAGCATACACTGTATGTTATGTTACTGTAAATTCAAAGATGTTACAACCTGAAAACTCCAATGATACTTCATATGTCAATAGTTTCTACACTATTATTTGTAATGAGGCCTATGAGATTGTGTCACAACTTCTGAAAGTTGTGGTATGGGACGCCAAAAGTGCAATCTTGCAGTTATTGCAATGGAAAACACGTACTGTATGCTATGTTACTGTAAATTCAAAGCTGTTACAACCTGAATAATTCAATGATACTTCATGATGAGTTTATACAATTCATTTTGCAATGAGGCATATCGGATTGTGTCACAACTTCTAAAAGTAATGGTATGGGACGCCCAAGTGGCAAACTTGCTCTTTTCAATAAAAAGCACATACAGTATGCTAAGTTACTGTAAATTCAAAGGTGTTACAACATGAAAACTTCAATGATACTTCATGTTTTAAATAGTTTCTCTAATAATGTTTGCAATGCGGCCTATGAGATTGTGTCACAACTTCTGAAAGTTGTGGTATGGGACGTCCAAGTTGCAATCTTGCTGTTTTTAATAGAAAGCACATACTGTATGTTATGTTACTGTAAATTCAAAGCTGTTACAACCTGAATAATTTAATGATACTGTAAAATCAAAGCTGTTACAACCCGAAAACTTCAATGATACTTCATGTGTTTATAGTTTCTACAATTATGTTTGCCATGAGGCCTATGTGATTGTGTCACAACTTCTGAAAGTTAGGGTATGGGACGCCCAAGTTGCAATCTTGTTTTTTTTTTTTTTCAATAGAGAACACATACCTTATCAAATGTTAATGTAAATTCAAAGCTGTTACCAAGAGGGAAATTGAAAATATTGTATAGTAGCAAAATTTCATGGCTCTGAATGACTGTTCTACTTCGAGGCAGTGACTAATTATAGTTTAGTGATAAAATCACAGGCAAAATTATTCTCTTACTTACTTGTTTTCTTACTCAAGAAACTGCAACTAAATGGTCAAGAGGATCCCATCCGGTGATTCAAGAAGGGCAGTTGTCAGTTTATGGGAAAAGAAACTGCAATGTATTGTTAAACCAATTTCATATATATAACCATGCCCAAGACAAGAGTGCAAAGGTCAACTGATCAGCTGGATATAACCTGAAAAATGTGAACTGGGTTGTGAAACTCCAACAAGACTGACTATAGGTGAAAAGTGTGGATAGCTAATCTGACCAGCTCGATATGTTTTGAATAGTGTTGACTGGACTGTTAAACTAAAAAGATACATCGATGGAAAAAAATGGTATGGCTGAAGGTGAAAAGTGTGCATAGGTTAACTAACCCACTCGATATGACCTGAGTATTGTTGAACGGGTCATTAAACTCCAAAACTATCAATGAAAAAAAAAACAATAACTGAATGTAGGCTAGGCGAAAAGTGTGCATAGGCATTATGAACTGAATAGTGTGGATTTGGCCTTTAGACCATAAAATTCTTAAAGAAAGCCAAGGACTGACTATAAGTAAAATTAAGTCTCTAAAGCCTATGCTTCATTCGCAGAACTGCATCTCGGATGCTTGTATAATATTTTGGGTAGCCTACACCCCATGACAAATGTATGCCGACAAATAAAAAATTGTCGGACAGCCATAATCCTCTATGGTGCCACAAGTAAATGCCTACATAGAGACCTCTCTGCAGAAGAAACTCTATATATTCATTCACTATGACAACCTTATTGTTGTAACCTGGGTATGGCTCTTTTGCCCTTTTTAGGATTTGTGTCACAGCTACCACTTTCACCCCAAAGTCAGTCTGCAATGTTTCCACATATTTTAGCAGCTTATCAACAAAGGTAAAAACACCTATGGTTGGGTCGCAAAGGCAGTTGGAACCCAAATCTAGAATTAATATATCACTGCCTCGAAGCTTCTCATCATACCTGTGCAAACGGTTGTCGGTAAAAAGATTTAAACCCCCGATACCGTAAACACCTACTGCAAATTCGGATGGTGGCAAACCTAGATTTGAGCATGCTGGATTATCAGCAATGAAATAATTTAGCCTTTTCTCGAAACTGTGTCCAAACACTGAAACTTTTAGAGCGCCACTTGTAGCCATTGCAACGATATATTATGACCTATACAGTGTTGAAGAGGTTGATAATGAGCTAAATTCTTAAAAATAATAATCAGTGTATTTCGTTACGAACAGTAGACAAAGTAACAGCGGAGTCGAAAAGAAAAACAATAACATAAGGAATTAATACGCAATGAAAAGTACGGTCATTTAGTACAGTGTGTCGATAGCGGCGGACCTACTGCCATACTGTAGGGTAACATGCAATACGGTCCGTCGTCGAAACATTCTCAACATGTTAAAATACCCACATGCCCGTGGGCATCATAGTATTTATTTTAGCGGAGGTAACGGCCAAGTGTGACCGACTCAGTATATAGATTGAGACGCAAATTACGTTTTTTTTTTTTTTTTTTTTTTGGTGGGGGGGGGGGGGGAGGTTCTGAGTAACGGTGGTATCGAAGTTAGTAAAACAAACTTGAGATTACATTGTAACAGGAAAGTAGGTGTGGGTTTAAATGGGAAACAACAGAGGGCAATGCATGTGTGTCAAAGCCACGATGGCCGGGGCTATATGTTGTTTGTTTTTAGGTTTAACGTCCCTGTTAAGAAGCCTCCGCGGTATAGTGGTTACGCTACTCGCCTTGTAAACCAGAGATCGCAGGATCGATCCCGGGCTTCTCTAGACTTTCGGGTGAGTCTTTAGCTGTTGGTGAGACGTAAAACGCAAACACTCACTCACTCAACGTTCCTGTTAACGCTATATATTGGTCATTTTGGAGACATTGCTTCCAATTTTGTGGGTTAAATACCCAACATTGAGATGAAATGACATCTCATCCCCTGCCAACCAATGAAACCAACCACCTGTTGAAAAACACTGGAGGATATATTAGTAAGCAACATCAACAAGCACTTAGCCTTTGAGAGCATTCTTGCTGACTGTCAACATGGTTTCCGAACTCAAAGGTCTTGCGAAACGCAGCTTGTTCAATTTTACCATGACAATGTGAGCAATCTGGATGGGGCCATAAACCATTTGCTTGATAGCCGGCCTCGGTAGCTCTGTCGGATACGCGTCTGACTGGTGATCAGAAGAATGCATGTTCGATACCTGCCGGTATCGGCTACATTCATTCGTGGAGATTGATCATAAAATATCTTCTACGGTCATTCTCTCCCTTCCGCTAATTCAAGAAGGGTAGTTGTCAGTTTCTGACGAAAGAATGTGCACTGTACTGGTCAACCACTTACGTATAAGCCTGTTCAGGAGAAGAGTGGATAGGTAAACTGACCTACTCAAAAATGACCTAAAATAGTGTTGACTAGGCCGTTAAACTCGAATACAAACAAAACCACGCTTTCCTGCAGTCTATTTCTTTAAGCCACGACGTGCGGGGGCCGACAGAAGGCAATGTTAATACGTTGTAATTAGTTAAAACAGGGTGAGTTCTTATAACTGATGTTAATTTTAATTAAGTGGTTTTATTTTTTATTTAGCCTATTATGCTAAATTCTATATAAGCGAACAACATAACAAAGGTAATGGTAAAATCTGATAGATAGATAGATAGATAGATAGATAGATAGATAGATAGATAGATAGATAGATAGATAGATAGATAGATAGATAGATAGATAGATAGATAGATAGATAGATAGATAGATAGATAGATAGATAGATAGATAGATAGATAGATAGATAGATAGATAGATAGATAGATAGATAGATAGATAGATAGATAGATAGATAGATAGATAGATAGATAGATAGATAGATAGATAGATAGATAGATAGATAGATAGATAGATAGATAGATAGATAGATAGATAGATAGATAGATAGATAGATAGATAGATAGATAGATAGATAGATAGATAGATAGATAGATAGATAGATAGATAGATAGATAGATAGATAGATAGATAGATAGATAGATAGATAGATAGATAGATTGATTGATTGATTGATTGATTGATTGATTGATTGATTGATTGATTGATTGATAGATAGATAGATAGATAGATAGAGAGATAGATAGATAGATACGTTTTCGGCGAGTATGTCGATTTCAAAAGTGCCATGTTCATTTTCGAAAAAAAACTGCCATGTTCATTTATCGCTCAAATTATCCGCATAATTTCTAACAGGCAGTTATTTTTTCAGTCTTGAACAATGTATACCAAAGTTGCATCTGATACAATGTCCTTTCTGTCCATTACGATAACACACCCGTGCGACATAGTGCATGCTTCTCATCTCCAACATGTCTACGTACTTTTCTGATGAAAATCCCTGATATTTTTCTTATAAATACTGCAAACATAGGTTGTGGGTGCTCGTTAGAACCGTCTCATTGAGGAAATAAGCAGAAATAAGGAAAATAATGTTTACCCGCTTAAACCCCAGTTTTCTCTATATAAAGTGGGGTTTAGTGGGGGGGGAGGGGGTCTTCATTTCACGGACTTGTTCACGTGATGCGTTCGTTCTTTCTTTCTTTCTTTCTTATATTACGATGGACATGGTGGACATTATTCGCAAACACTCACGATTAACAGGAACAAAGCCTACACAGTAATTATATAGTAACTGTAGGGATATTTACGGAACGCGAAGTGCACCTGCCTCTGATGCTAGCGGGGCCCCGGTAATACAATTTCGGTGTCCGAACACGCTCGACTGCCATCATTTGCATGAGTGATTGTCATAAAGTACCGTCCTACAGATCGGGACATTAACTGGAGGACCCCATGTGCAGGAAATGTCATCCTCTGTGCTTGTTAACGACCCTACCGCGAGGTAGGCTTTCATCATGCACATCTCTGCAGTGCATAAAATGTACACAAGCTTTGTCCACTCCAGGGATTCAGGCAAAAAGGTAGAAAGAAAACATTTAAGCTGCACATGCAATAACTAAACATGAACATACACGGTGTGACATTTATCTCTGTAAATGATCTCAGTGTTAGAATAACTCTATATAAGCACTCTATAAGCACAACTCTATAAGCGCTTGTGCTCTCACTCGACCCCCCCCCCCTCCCACCACACACACACCCCCACCCCCTCCCCCCTCTGTGTGCATCATAAGTACTGTCGTTGAAATACATATGAAATTTTATCGCCTGTGCCGTGGATCAAATCCACAACCTCTAGCATCATAGGCAAACCGTGCTATCAAGTTAAACTTTGTGTATCAGAGAGAAAGAGAGAGAGAGAGAGAGAGAGAGAGCGTGAGAGAGAGAGAGACGGATACGGAGGGTATCTTGATTTTCATATCTAGTATCCCTTATATACTTATTACCGGTGTATACTAATTACCGGTGTATTCCGTTAAAACCCGAATCGCTATGGTGTGCGTTATTATCGTTCGGAATTCCCCCCCTTTATTATTTTCAAGACACTTTTCCCTCTGTCTAAAAGGGCAAAAAATATAACAGAAATTTCTTGTTTTCAGGGTTTCTTTTGATTTCTTTTATATGTAGTCATAAATCATGATGCATGTTCTGTCGTGTAGTTAATAAAATGTTATACTTCATAAAACATGCTGTAGAAACAGAAAAAAAGCTTTCAGACAGGCCCTTTTAGCTTTCATTTTGAAGGCCAATAACTATTTCATTACAGAATCTCATCACATATAGATCCTTTTACCCAAATAATTTTCTACAGGATTTGTTTACACATACACCGGTAATAAGTAACATCGGACATTCGAGATGGTGACAGGGGTAGTCCAATATAAATAAAGTATTTAGCGGGTTGAAGTTTATTTTGAAAACAAAAATTGTTTATTTCCTTGGCGGAATGAAACAATAGTTTCACTAGACACAATTTATCAGAATCGGTAGAACAGTTTGTTTTATATACTGACTTGAACAGTTAATACACCGGTAATTAGTAACACCAGTATATATTCCAAGCGCATCCTGTAAAACCAAACGATGTTTTCGAGATTCAGCAAAGTGGAAAATTAAATAAATAAATAATGCCCAAACAGTATTGTTACGATCCGCCAGGTCAAACTGGGTACACCGCAGCGTAACTGTAATTAAACGTGAAAAAAAAAGATCTTTGGTGTTATTGCATTGAACTACATTAAGTACACAATGGTATGGATTCGGCCGCTTCCTTTGTTAAAAATGCAACTAGAACTTGAATAACAATAACAATAATTAACCGCGCTGTTTAACTTATTTGAATTATACAAATGACGTAGCCGTTCTTTCTCGGACAACATCGGCACATTGTCGTAAATAGCCGATTTTTTATAGCTCGATAAAAAATATCGCTCGATGTTATAGCTCGCCTGCTTGATTTTAGCTCCAATTTTTCTTGGGTACTTTTTTTAAACGACGTCACATATGACGTCACAAGATCAATATTGGTTCCCGGCTTTTCTGAGCTACTGTACGTGCTGTGCTGCGTGCGAATTTGTCTAAGAGCAACAGTTCCAGGCCGAAACCGTCTTTTTGAAAAGCGTTCAATTCCAGCAACCTGTCGCTTTCTTTCCAAAAGTGTTTGGTGACCCTTTCGTTTGGCATTAGCAACAGCTATGTCTTTCACCCTGTGATAGTCAGCTGGTAATCTAAATTCTTCTCGACCATAGGTCCTCACTGGCTTTGGAAACTTAAATGCCCCCTTCTTTACCATTTGCTTCGTTCTCACCATTTTGTTTTGGTCTGGTCGCTTAATGTTTGTATTTCTTTCCCTTTGGTGTCATTTATGGGTGGAGTAAGTTAATTGTATCAATTCCTGATCTTTGTTTTACTTCTACTTTTTTATTCATTTTCCATTTCTGGTTACAGTCCTCATCTGGTTCGTTTACGCTCTCAATTATAACAGGGAAGTGATCACTTCCGCACTGGTCATCATGAACAGACCAGTCATTGTCCAAGAAGAGATGGGTGACACAAAGAGAGATCTAAAGAAGACAAATGACCTGTCGCAGGGTGAAGGTAAGTATAAGATTTATCATTCATTAAGCAAAGATCCCTCTTTGCAATAAAATCTTCTACAAGTGCTCCTCTGTTATTGATATCTTTACAGCCCCATGATTGGCAGGATTTATGTAGGTGACCACTTGACATTGTTACAAGCTAAATATCTAAGCCCTGGGCCCAGTAGTTTCAGAGAAGATATTTTATTTTTTTCCCATTGTAAGTCTATGGGAGCTATTTGTTGCCATGGCAACCAGAATTCCAATCTGATCTGCCGAAAAACCTTACGCAGCCTTTCCCCCTACCTGATGATGCTTCTCATGAAATTTGATCAAGACTGCCCATGGGGTATTAGAGATATACTTATTTGAAATTGTTTACGGACGCACAGACGGACGCACGCACGACGGACAAAAAGTGATCACAAAAGCTCACCTTGTCACTACGTGACAGGTGAGCTAAAAAACACCAACAAGTGTATTTACGGACACAAACAAGTCAAATTTTTCTCGGGTCCTTTTTAAACTACGTCACATGAACTGATGGGTATACCCAACATATTTACGGACAGAAACAAGTCCAATTTTTTCTTGGGTCATTTTTAAACAACGTCACATGAACTGTTGGCTATACCCAACTGTAGGGTATACCCAACATATTTACGGACAGAAACAAGTCCAATTTTTTTCTTGGGTATTTTTAAACTACGTCACATACATGATGACGTCACAAAAACTATATTGGTTCCCCGAGTCCAATTTTTCTTGGGTACTTTTTTTAAACGACGTCACATATGACGTCACAAGATCAATATTGGTTCCCGGCTTTTCTGAGTTTCTGTACTTGCTGTGCTGCGTGCGAATTTGTCTAAGAGCAACAGTTCCAGGCCGAAACCGTCTTTTTGAAAAGCGTTCAATTCCAGCAGCTTGTCGCTTTCTTTCCAAAAGTGTTTGGTGACCCTTTCGTTTGGCATTAGCAACAGCTATGTCTTTCACCCTGTGATAGTCAGCTGGTAATCTAAATTCTTCTCGACCATAGGTCCTCACTGGCTTTGGAAACTTAAATGCCCCCTTCTTTACCATTTGCTTCGTTCTCACCATTTTGTAGATATAGAATATTAACTTTCTGTTCTAAATTGTCTAACCTGTAACCACATTGGGTCAGAGAATCCTTCAAATAGTTAATCGTAGATTTAACAAAACCCATTCTAACTCTGTACAATAATCATGGAGTTCTCTCTCATGTCTGTCAAGGGTACAATAGGCATTACCTATATCGTTTTTGGCCTGGAGGGCTACTTTGACTGCGTAGTTGGAGATTTCTCGGATCTCATCAATTAATTCTACCGTTCTACTGTGTCCTGATGCTCCTGACATGGCAAAACATCAAATGCCTCGTCTATTCTCTTTTGAATAAGGTAAAATAATGAAGGATTGTCCTTTAAATGACCGTCTAACTGAATACCGATAGTAAGTGTATTATTTTGAAAGTACTTCTTTAGAAATTGATCTTCGTAGGTCCTACGGCTAACTTATTCCTTATGTTCCTCCTCCGATGAACAAGAACAACAAAATTTAACACTATCACACCTATTTTCCATTCTAAAACCATAATTATAATTAAGAAATTGACTTACGTGTCTGTACTTGTCCTCGGTTGAATCCGGAATGAACCGGTTATTTCCGGGATTTTCCGTAATCCGATTGGTTACGGAAAGTCACGAGACGAAATGACGTCATCAAATTTCCCGGAAATCTATTTTTAGGAATCACGCCACGACTAAGTGCGGTTTTCAAACGTCTATTCTATAAGATGATGATGATGATTTCGTGTTTAACGACGCGTCAACCCTCTTTGTGGGTCATAAGCGTCAAACGGTTAATGGTTAAACGGCATAAATAATTATAATGGTATTAAAAGTAAAAAGTCAGAATGATAATGTATAAAAATCTGAAACAGTTAAATCTTATGGTAAAGTCCAATTTCTTTTAAGAATAAAATAATATTATCAACAGGTACATCTCGAAACAGTTGTTGCAAAGTGTCAGCTTTGAAATATAAAATACGTGAGGGTGAAAAGTCCACACAGTCAATTAAGATATGTTTCACAGTGAATGGCTGATCACAACCTACACAAGAAGGCTGATCATCACCATTAAAAATATAAGAATGAGTAACTCTAGTATGGCCGATGCGCAGTCGTGTTAATACTACGTCCTCTTTTCTGGAAAACTGTGGAGGAGAGCATTTTGTACTAACGACAGGTTTAATGGCATGGAGTTTGTTATTTATTGCACGGTCCCATTCGCCTTGCCATTCCGACAAGATGTATCTGTTGATAAATGGTTTAAAATTATTAAAGGGAATTTTAAAAACAGATGGATCAAGATTGAGCGATTCCTTTGCTTTCTTGCCAGCATATTCATTGCCGACAATGCCAATATGGCTCGGAAGCCAACAAAACAAGATTTGGTGTGTTTTAGAAATTTCATGATGTTTTTCGATCAATTTTTGAATTTGAGGATTTTTAGATGATGAATGGTCTAAAGCCTTAAGCACAGAAAGTGAATCAGAAAATATAATTGCTTTTTGAATTATTGAAGAACTGATAAAATCTAAAACTAGGTCTATTGCTTTGGCTTCAGCTGTAAAAATAGATGAACCATCTGGAAGGCGTATGGTTTTGTGCGTATCTTTAGAAACAAACGCACAACCAACTTTATCTCCTTCTTTGGAACCATCAGTATAAACTTGCTGGTGTTCATTGTAACGTGACTGCAGTACCTGGAAGTTTTGTTTGAGAAGTATCGGATTTGATTCGGATTTTTTGCCATCATGCAAGTCGAACAGAATAGAAGGTTTTTTAATACACCAAGATGGAACTTCGGCCGTTTCATGTTTTTGAATATTTTTAAGGTCGATGCCTGAATTTTCTAGCAGTGGTAAAATTCGTAATCCAAAAGGTTTGATTGCTGTGGGTTTAGTTTCATACTTATCTATAAATTGAGGTGGAAATGAAATTTTGGATGCCGGGTTAGATGGATTAGCAGCAATTCTAATAGCATACTGAAGAGAAAGTTTCTCTCTGCGCGAAGTTAAAGATGGTTCACCTGCTTCTACATAAAGGCTTAATACGGGAGAAGTATGAAAGGCTCCCATAGCCAGACGAAGGCCTTGGTGATGGATAGTATCCAATGATTTTAAATATGACTTTCTGGCAGAACCATAAACAACAGACCCATAATCTAATTTAGATCTTATTAAAGACCGGTAAAGATGTAATAAAGTATACCGATCTGCTCCCCAACTTGTATGGGCTAAAACTTTCAAAAGATTCAAAGCTTTTAAGCATTTCGCTTTAAGATATTTAATATGGGGAGTAAAAGATAACTTTTGATCAAATATGACCCCAAGAAATTTGGCTTCTTCAACAACAGGAATTTGTGATCCGTATAAAAACAAGGAAGGATGTTCGTGTTTCTTCCGTAGTTTACAAAAATGAACACACTGCGTTTTCGACTTGGAGAACTTGAAACCATTTTTATCAGTCCATTCTTCTATTCGTTTTAAATTTTGTTGCAACTTTCGTTCAATTGTTTTCATATTTTTTGAACGGTAACATATACAGAAATCGTCAACATACAAGGAACAATCAGTTTTGTCGTCCAAACATTGTACAATATTGTTTATTTTGATGTTAAATAGCGTAGTTGAAAGAATACTACCCTGTGGGACACCCTGTTCTTGATCATAGAAATCTGACAGGGTAGACCCCACACGCACCTGAAACATGCGCTCCCCTAAAAAGCTTTCAATAAAACTGGGAAGTTTTCCTCTTAAGCCAATGTTATGGAGATCTTTCAATATACCATAACGCCATGTGGTATCATATGCTTTCTCCAAGTCGAAAAAGACAGCTACTACGTGTTCTTTGTTAATAAAAGCATCTCGTATAAATGTTTCTAGTCTTATTAAATTGTCATTGGTACTGCGTTCCGAACGAAAACCCGATTGATATTCTGAAATGAGGTTGTTGGACTCTAAGTACCAGACTAATCTCTTGTTTATCATTCTCTCCAATGTTTTACACAAACAGCTTGTCAAAGCTATCGGACGATAATTTGTAGGTTCTGCATGATCTTTCCCTGGTTTCGGAATTGATGATGATGATGATGATGTTCCTCGTGCGCCATCCTATGGCGTTTATATTTCGCAATTAATTTGATTTGCTAGAGTGTGTAGTCATGTAACTGACTTCAACACTCGTAATAAATTATTAACGGCTAAACTTCTAAATCAGGGTTATCAGTACCATAAACTACGCAAAGCCTTTTCAAAATTTTATAGACGCCATTCTGATTTAATTTCAAAATTCAATATTGGACTTAAATCTCTTCTGCAACAAGGTCTATCGGAACCCGAATTTTATGGTGACTTAGTATATAAATTCAGAAAAATATATAACCGCAATGACTTCAGCACCCAATTTCGTAAAATCATTTTTCGATATAAAAAGATTGGGTAAAACATGGATATTATACGACAGACTGCATGCATGGTAGTTAACCAAATCACGGTTGGCAACTTTGCTTCCCTCTTTAATTGCACGCCGGTGGGTCAGGCCTCAGATTCTATGACGGCTCCAACGTAAAGGCTTATTGAAAATTAAAGTGATAATGTTGGTTGGTGCCTGATGCTCTGTCTCTGGTCGGGCTCATCGGAGTCTAACTGTTGGTTTTCTTTTGCTCCAGCATTTCAGTGGTTTCTTGCTGTCGAGTCCTCACCGTTGTCTCACCTCTGTGGTTCTTTGATTTCTGTGTTCACGGAGATGTTGCACTGATGAGTTAGGAGGCCTTCATGCGGACTGAAATTATTTGTCTAAATCGCGACGGAAGTAAGGGCGAGGATTGTGGCCACGTAAAATCGATTTAAGCCCCCCAGTGGAAATCTTCCACTGACCGTTCCAAGGCGGCTCTTCTGTGGCGATTTATTTATGTTGTTGTTTGTTACTTACTGTGTGTATCGCTTGTGTCTTTTAATTTTGGATGGCCATATGGCCATTTTGTGGGAAAGTAACTGTCCATATGGCCTTCCTTTGTTTAGGTTTCCATTATGGTCTGGTCGCTTAATGTTTGTATTTCTTTCCCTTTGGTGTCTTTTATGGATGGAGTAAGTTAATTGTATCAATTCCTGATCTTTGTTTTACTTCTACTTTGGTACAACTGTAGCTACACGCCAGCTCTCAGGACAGACCCCCGTTTCCCAAATATTATTAGAGATATCTAAAAGTGTTGTAAGAGAACTTTTTGGCAGATGCTTAAGCATCTGATAATGAATTTCATCGGGGCCGGTTGCCGTATCATGTGATTTTTCAATGGCTTCAACTAGTTCGGATAAGTTAAAAGGTGTGTTGTATTCTTCGTGATTAAGGGATTTGAAGTTAAGTTTTCTTTTCTCCTGGTCCTTTTTGAAATTTCTAAAAGTATCAGAATAATTACGCGATGATGAATTATTCAAGAATGTGCTCCCAAGAGTATCTGAAATATCTTTTTTTGTTGAAGCTTTTGTTTCAAAACCAGTATTTAAATGTGTAAAACTAGAGGACTTTGTTTTTCCTGAAATTTTTCGTATCATATCCCAAACCTTTTTAATGGGGGTTTTGTAGTTCAATTTGGAGACATATTCTCTCCATGACTTTCGTTTGGAAGCTCGGATTGTTCGCCGAGCTTTAGCTCTAAACACTTTTACGTCGTTTAGCTTTTCTGAAGTGGGACTTTTGCAGAACTTATTTAGAGCCTGTTTGCGCTTTTGAATAGCTTCTTTACAGTCATTATTAAACCAAGGCTTGCTTTTCTTAGTATTTGTGGAGGTCTTTGGAATGCATTGTTCTGATATATTAATTAGTTTATCTGTGAAATCAGAAACAATGTCAGGTGATTCATTTAAGTGATCAACTGATAACTCTTCTTCACATAAATTATGGAATAATTCCCAGTCGGCTTTATTCATTTTCCATTTCTGGTTACAGTCCTCATCTGGTTCGTTTACGCTCTCAATTATAATAGGGAAGTGATCACTTCCGCACTGATCTTCATGAACAGACCAGTCGTAGTCTAAGAAGAGAGATGGGTGACACAAAGAGAGATCTAAAGAAGATAAATGACCTGTCGCAGGGTGAAGGTAAGTATAAGATTTATCATTCATCAAGCAAAGATCGTTCTTTGCAATAAAATCTTCAACAAGTGCTCCTCTGTTATTGATATCTTTACAGCCCCATAGAATATTGTGACCATTGAAGTCGCCAACTAAAAGATATGGCGATGGAAGTTGACTCACCAATGAGTCAAGATGTTCGGGCTTTAACGAAAATGAGGGTGGGATATATAGAGAGCAAATTGTAGTTTCTTTATCCAGAGAAACCGATACTGCTACAGCTTGTAGGTCTGTTTTTAATTTGATCTCTCTTTGTGGTAAACATGATTTAACAAAAATTGAACTGCCACCAGATGGTTTGTTACCATCAGAATAGATATAGTTGTATGTATTGAAACCCCTGACATCTATGTTGTCATTAATTTTTAAAAAAGTTTCTTGCAAACAAAACACCGATGGGGTTAGTAGCGAAATAAGTAATAAGAGTTCATTATAATTCGATTTAAGACCTCGACAATTCCATTGTATTATTTTGTGTTTTAAATCCATTTTAAGGAGAGATATTAAAAAAGACTAGAAACTATTATGGAGGTGCAATTGGTGATATAGATCTGCCACCACCAGCTCGTGGTGTGGCTGACCTCGATCTATTATTCCCACTTGGTGATGATGGAGTTTCAGTCAACTCCATATCACTGTCACTCAAAGATCCGAATCTGTTCTGAAATCTTATATTGTCTCTTTCCATTTTACGTTGTCTGTCTGTTTGTCTTTGAGACAATTAATGTTTTTGATCGGATCTTCCGATCCCTTATTAGTTCGACTTGAGTCGGGTTTCTCTTTTACATTCGGCGCTGGCTTCGGTACGGTCGCTGTCGACCGATTCGAAGCATCCTGGATTGCGCCTTTTGATAAATTGATTGCACTTTGTGGTGCTGGAGTGGGTTTACTCCATGCACCCGATTTTTTCAGTTCAGCTATGTATGATTCAGCAGTCTGTGTTGCGGAGCTTGTACATTTTACACCAGCACCCTTTGTGATGCTGGCGAAACTGGTGGTTGGTGTTATGTATCGCTCTTCAACAATTTTCCGCGCTTCTGGGAATGTTATCCCCCTTTGGTATTTGACGGTGAGTATTTCTTTTTCTTTTTTCCACGCCGGACAGTCTCGGGAGAAAACAGCATGTTTGCCATCACAATTTACGCATTTGGGTTCATTTTTGCAGTTGAGGTGATTATCAACATGCTTTTCTTCACCACAATTTGGACAGAGTTTTTTCCTCTGACATCTGTTTTCGTGATGGCCAAAAGCCTGACAAGAGTAACATCTAAGAGGGTTTGGGATGTATACCTCTACGTTAATGGAAAGATATGCTACTTTGATTTTCTTGGGTAGAATTGGTGTATTAAAAGTCAACACATAAGTTGCTGTTGGTTTTAGTACACCATTTCTACGAACTTGAATGTTACGAACACCAACAATGGAGAGAATACTTTTCTCGATCACAAAGGGGGAAAGGCTTGACACAGTTCGTGTATCGTCAAGCGACGTGACGACCAAGAAACGCGGAACATTGTCAAAGTTTGGTTCAGCAGACTGCTGACTCGATTGTTGACTTGACTGCTGACTGGATTTTTGACTGCGTTCATCCGATTCGGATGAATCCTCGTCTTTTTACGTTTAGGTGCGTTGCGGTTTGGTGCGTGGTTGCGGTTATGTTTGTTTTTAGGAGCCATAAGAAAAAAATCCTAGTTTCGTCCCAAGTGCTCTCCGCCCTCCACGGAGCCCTACAAGGGAACACCATAATGGAGTGGTTATCAAACTCGCAGGTGTTAGAGATACACGTGAGATATACTCGTATAAACAAAATGCCTACACGATTGATCCGTTAAGCCACCGCCTTCTAGAGATAAAAAGACAGAAAAGAGTAAGGTAAATGGGCATATGGTTGGTATCAGGAAAGATACAAAAGAGTTGAAGAGAAAGCAAAGCGGTATCACTAGGGCTCGGCGTGACCAGCCGATTGACCGTGCCGGACCGCACGGCCACCCGTCTACACCGAAAAGCCAGGCCAAAGAGGCGTGTTGGGCACCTGAAGCACCGCCACCTCAGGTAACCCTCAACCTCCAGGATCCCTTCTTCCGGCTTACAGGACGCCACCCACGGCAAACGGGTGGTACTTCCTTTAGCTCTTCCCAGTGGGCACATTGACCACAGCAGCAACGTGCCCAGTGGGAATTGAGCCCCCAGGGCCACGGCAAGGCAGGAAGTCTAATACCTGGGGGCTATTCTATAAGAAATTTGGTTTCAGAATCCACGATATACGGCACCCTGTAAATTTCAGGGAATGTGTCCGGTACGTGACAAAGGAGGACAAACAGGCTGTCCTCCTTAACATTCCCATGAAATTTACGTCCACCGTATATCGTGCGACGAAATATTTTCAGGAAACCACATTAGCTAATACCACTTATGGGGATTACATCCCATCCACCATAAGTGCTTGCGATCGGAAGGTCTTTGAGTCAGTAATGGCACATGAGCATGGCCTGCACGAATCCAGGTTCATCCACGACCGTGTCAAGGAACTAACACTGTTACACTGGCAACAGCAGTTGTTAGACGAAATTCATGACCATAGAGATTGTAACAGGACCGTGTTTTGGTCGTGGATGAACCCGGTGGTGCAGGCAAATCAATCATGTGCCAATACCTCATGGCCATGGGAATGTCTGGCAAGACTATCTTGTACCAAGACCTCGACTATAGGAATAACAGTTTCCTGTACAACCTGGAGAGTCTGGTGCTGTTTGATCTTCCCAGATCAACAATACCAGACAATCTACGGCTGATCGAAGATCTAAAGAACGGGTATCCCATATCGACTAAGTATGTCGTTCAAAGGAAAATCTTTGTCAGTCCTATAGTCGTGGTCTTTTCAAACTCTTATCCCGACAAGACATTACTATCACTGGACAGATGGTGCGTCCTTGAAATAGAGGACAT
Organism: Lucinisca nassula; assembly: GCA_963580285.1. Classification (NCBI taxonomy): domain Eukaryota; kingdom Metazoa; phylum Mollusca; class Bivalvia; order Lucinida; family Lucinidae; genus Lucinisca; species Lucinisca nassula. Next base: position 54,066,760 of record OY757020.1, read on the forward strand.
TCAGGACATGGGTGGGGTCCGGGAAGGAACATTAACACCACATCCAGAGTACAATGTTTAATCGGAATAAGCCAACTGAACAATAACAACAATAAATATAACTTTAAAAAACTTTACATATGTGTTAATTGTTGTCTTATAAAAGAGCTCTTTTATAAAAAAAAAATGACACGAATAGGAATCGAACCTATGACCTCCGGCTTATCAGACCGGTGCTCTGCCAACTGAGCTAAAGTGTCAACTACAAATTATAACCAATAATAACAACTATATACAACAAGGGGGGGGGGGGGCAATCGATTGGGCTCCGGGAACGCCCTTGGGGGTGTTATCGAAGTCCAACCGGTTGTCCCCTTAATACAAACGAATCCTGGCAGCTGCCTTTAGACTGATAAGTGGTCTGATTAAGAATTGCTTAGTAAGTCTTTCCATCAATGTAAGTCCTGAATGAGCCCTTAAGTTTCTTAACATTTGCACGTCACAATCATATTCATTCACATTTTGAGCATAACAATAATCATGCTCCATACAAATGGCGTTTAACTGGTTAACAGGAGGTCCGTTTGGTAATGGATTTCCAGGTCCACAATATCTATAGCCTGGTAAAAGGAAACCTCGTCTAGGTGCAACAGTCTTAGCAACTTTCCGAGCAACAGCCGTAAAAGGTGTGAGGATTGAACGTTTTCTGCGTCGTTGAACTGGCGAGGTATTTGTCTTTTTATCTCCATTAACAGCTACCCCTGTGAATTTAATGACATTAGAGGCATTTCTTTTTGTTTTTGTCCATCAACCGCTTCCTTAGTCGTCCATGTGCAGTTGCAGGTATAGGTTCAGGTTCAGGTTCAGATTCAGAAGTCATAGGAGAGGAACGAGGCGTTGACGTTTTTTGTGCGTCTGCTTTTGCTTTCTTTATTTGGTCTTTCGCCTTTTTCACGGCGTCAGCCCTCTGCTTTGCCCAAATGTCTGACCATATTGGATGTATTGCTGCACCATAATTTGCTGGAATCTTGTCTAACCCAACCGGATCTATTGCTGCACCATAATTTCTTGGCATTTCTTTGAGTGAACCATCTGGGTTAAAAAATGGATGTATTGCTGCCCCTTGATGCTCTGATTCCGCAAGATGCGCTCCCGTATGTGTTGGTTTTTTAGGAGTATGTGGAGGAGTTGTTGGAGAGCTGGGTAAATCTGTTAGCATGTCATAACTGACGTCTCCTGTGGATATATTTTCTTGCGTTTCATCGTCTACGTCTGTATCGGAAATGTCCATTGGTTCTCGATATGAGGTTAAGTCTTCCGGTTCATCACTGGCTACAGAAGCAGTAGGTTTTTGGTAATTACCAGAAGGCGTTATACCTTTTTTTCATAAAGTTGAACAGTTTAGTTTCCAGATCAGATGATAGGCTGTTCCTCTGTTTATCTCCTTTAGCATTTTCATATGCATGTACAATTTCATCAAATAGCATTTGTAAATCATGATCCACAGGAGGTGTTATATGTCATTGCGTACCTTCAGTGGAAACACCCGGCGTGTCTGTATCGAATGTTGGTGTCGGACCATATACTTCACCAGTTGCATTTGATCTGTCTAGTAGGATACCCTGTGTGTCGATAGGGTAGAATTCACCACCATTGGCATAAATATTTATTCTCCAAAGACCCTTATTCTTAGTGATTCTCTCTGCCTCTGTCATGTCAGTCAGATCCATACCATCACTGCCAAGTATTCTCTTGATTGTATCATCTTTGCTTTCAGAGGGTTGCAGATTTTGGAACATGGGTAGATTTTGAAGTAGGATAACACTTTGTTTAATTTCCTCCATCCGATAGTAGATATAAAATCTAAACAGACTATCATGGAATGGCAATGTTTCTGTGTCCTCAGCTACTGGTCTGTCATTACCGAGAATAGCAATGACTGCACCATCAATGTAAATATCATTTGGAGTGGTTTCTGGGTTGGTATTTCTGATGTTGAACTCTTCAAACTCATAGTGACCAATTTCTGTAATATTTAGTGACGAATACCCGAGCTCTCCCTGTTGAGCGGCAGTTCCACCTGCTTTATGATTGAAAACTTTTCCCTGACTTGTTGTTCCATCAATAACCCATTTGTAATACCTACTGAAGATAGGTTTCAAGTCATGACAGGCTTCATACCAAGTAGACAGTGAGAGATTTGCCACTTGAAGATTATTGGTAACATCCGTGCCTTTAAACATTGCTTTTATGAAATCTCTGTATATTTCTTTCCTGCAGACTACCATCAAGATCAAACTTTGAACCGGATGCCGGATTTGCAGTAGCCGATGATATCTCATACCCTTGTGTGTACATATCTCTATTTGACTGCAATTCAGCACGTTGGATATATTCTCCAGTTTTCCCAGTCCAGAACGTTGGACGTTGCAGCTGTTTGAAGGCTGTCCTGGCAACTGAGACATCGTATATTCTGGGTACTTTGATTTTCGTATCAAACGGATCAACATCAGATGAACAATATGTCATTGTTTCATCTTTCGGAAAACTTATAGCAAATGCTGCACCGGTGTTGCTCACCATTTTTCCTCCAACTTGTGGTGTCGTAATGTCGAATATACCGTCTTGCATTACAGCTTGTTGCAGAGTAAATGACACTTCTATGAATTCACAATTGCTTGGAATCCTTTTATTTATGTCTGGTACTGGATCAGTAATTGAATTAGCAGCTAGTCTAGTAGCTAACTTTCGTTTCTTAATACAAGGCATGCTTAATGGTTTGAATGAACTGTTAACCTTCTAGGGGAATCTACCTCGTCTAATCCAAGTAGACTATCGTCTTTTCTTTTCTTTTGTTTGATTGTAGGTACCGTATTGCCACAGATTGCTGAGAGAAGAGCTATATAGACTGCTCTATCTGGAGCCTGCATAAATAATTGAACCATACAAAAACATAAAATTATCAATAAAAATAAGGCCTGAACCCAGAACCGTGAAACACCATTAGTAAAATCCATTATCCTCTGAGTCTTTTGGCTAACTGAATGTCTTTGGGTTGAATTGTTATCCGTTTAGCATGAATCGCACACAGATTAGAAACCTCTAGGACAGATGTTAGGTAGGCCTCAGAAGCTTCTTGTAAGGCTAACACTGCACTTTCTTGAAACCTCATTTGATTGTCAATTTCAGTGGCGATTGATTTCACCAATCTTCTGAAAGACATTTTAGGAATCAAAAGTTCTGTACTTCTTTGATACTGTCGCATTTGTCGAAGTGCAACAGTTCCTGGACCGAACCGTCTTGTTGTATGACGTTCAATCCGTGCGGCGTCTCGCTTTCGTGCAAGCAGTTGCTGGTGACCTTTTCTTTGGGCATTTGCTGTAGCTGTGTTTTTAAATTTATGATAGTCAGATGGTAATGTAAATTCTTGTCGATAGGTCTTCGATGGCTTTGGAAACTTAAATGATGTCCCTGTCCCCTTCCTCACCGTTTGCTTCGTCCTGACCATTTTGTAGATATAGTTTATGTTCTTTGATTTCTAAAGAGTCTAACCTGTAACAATATTGTGTTATAGTATTCTTTAAGTAATTGATCGAAGAGTTATACTCAGCTAAAACAGTCTCTAATTCCGAACAATATTCATGTAGTTCACGATCGTGCCGATCAAGTACATGGTAGGCATTTCCTAGGTCATTTTTAGCTTGGAGTGCGACTTTAACAGCGTAATTTGAAATCAGTCGTATCTCTTCTATCACTTCTATTGTTCTACTTTGTTCCGACGACATGGTAACACATCAAAAGCCTCGTCAATTCTCTTTTGAATTAGATAAAATAAAGATGGATTGTCTTTTAGATGACCGTCCAACTGAATACCAATCGAAAGTGTATTATCTTCGAAGTATCTCTTAAGAAAATTATCCTCATACCTTCTTCGGCTTACTAATTCCTTATGTTCATCCTCAGACGCACAGGAACAACAAAATTTGATGCTTTCACAAGTATTTTCCATAATAATAACAAAGAAAACTTACGTCGTGTCTGTACTCGTCAAAATGGCTTCCCGGAATGAACCGGTTATTTCCGGATTTTTCCGTAATCCGATTGGTTCCGGAAAGTCACGAGATATTATGACGTCATAAAATTACGTCATCAAATTTCCGATAATTCTATTTTTAGGAATCACCCCATCTTAAGTGCCGTGTGCAAAAAATCAATATTGGTACCCGGCTGACTTGCTGTGCTGCGTGCTAGTAATACCTGCCGCAGCAACGCAGCAAGGATATCGGGAACCAGTAATCGGATGATATGGCCGTGTGCAAACCACGTGCTTCACAGTTTTTGATCCGTTTAGACGTTTTTTGATATCGTGGAGCTTAAATTCCATCAAAATAGAGGAAAATTGCTGACTTTATAGAATTTGAGGCCGAAGTAGATGATGAGAGTGACGATGAATGTGAAATTATGAACACGATTATGATGAGAATTATATCAATGATGAGTTTATACATGAGGATGAGTTCTTAAATGATGAGGAGATAGATGAAGATGAGACCCCACCTCCTAACCCCTACTTATATCCATATAATGATGCAGAAATACCTATGAATCCAGTGATAGTCAGGATTATTGAGAGAAGGGTATGTAGCTAATTGTTAATTCTTTTATCACCATTTCTTTTCAGAAGAGGAAGCGTGAAGAAGAAGATAATGAGATTATATCAATTTCATCAGACTCCAACAATGACGACGAGGATGAGGGTCCCCCTCCTGCAAGAAGACGGCGGGTTTCCTTCTTTGAAGAACCAAATGTTCAAGAATATGAACGGAGAGATGAAGAATACTCCAAAATGTTCGGGAAGGATATGAAGAATATGTCTAAACACCAGCTGCAACCAAGAAACCATTTAAACAATTTTTCTCTATTAGACGAGAAAAGTTTGAGAAAACAATGGCAGATCCTTTTAAAGCAGATCATGCCAAACAGAGTTCATTGAAATGGCATGTGAATTTAATTAATATCCATAGACGTGTAGCAAAACTCCAGAAGGGCAATGAAGAACCTTTAACTGATAATGAGAAAATGTCTGAAACGGATTTTCAACAGTCTGAACAGTCTGAGCAACATTCTGAGTCTATTGAGCAACATTCTGAACAGTCTGATAACCCTGGTACTACATCTGGTGGTAATTCCTCTGCACAAAGTGACAAGGATAAGCATTCAGGGGATTACCAAAGGTCAGGTGCTGATTTTTCAGAGATACAATCAAATATGAAAGCCAAAATGATGCAAGCAGATTATTGGGTTTTCCGTGAACATATGAAAATGATGATGATGATGATTTCGTGATTAACGACGCGTCAACCCTCTTTGTGGGTCATAAGCGTCAAACGGTTAATGGTTAAACGGCATGAATAATTATGATGATATTAAAAGTAAAAAGTAAGAATGATAATGTATAAAAATCTGAAACAGTTAAATCTTATGAAAAAGTCCAATTTCTTTTAAAAATAAAATAATATTATCAACAGGTACATCTCGAAACAGTTGTTGTAAAGTGTCAGCTTTGAAATATAAAATACGTGAGGGTGAAAAGTCAACACAGTCAATTAAGATATGTTTCACAGTGAATGGCTGATCACAACCTACACAAGAAGGCTGATCATCACCATTAAAAATATAAGAATGAGTAACTCTAGTATGGCCGATGCGCAGTCGTGTTAATACTACGTCCTCTTTTCTTGAAAACTGTGGAGGAGAGCATTTTGTACTAACGACAGGTTTAATGGCATGAAGTTTGTTATTGATTGCACGGTCCCATTCGCCTTGCCATTCCGACAAGATGTATCTGTTGATAAATGGTTTAAAATTATTAAAAGGAATTTTAAAAATAGATGGATCAAGATTGAGCGATTCCTTTGCTTTCTTGTCAGCATATTCATTTCCGACAATGCCAATATGGCTCGGAAGCCAACAAAATAAGATTTGGTGTGTTTTAGAAATTTCATGATGTTTTTCGATCAATTTTTGAATTTGAGGATTTTTAGATGATGAATGGTCTAAAGCCTTAAGCACAGAAAGTGAATCAGAAAATAGAATTGCTTTTTGAATTGTTGAAGAACTGATAAAATCTAAAGCTAAGTCTATTGCTTTGGCTTCAGCTGTAAAAATAGATGAACCATCTGGAAGGCGCATGGTTTTGTGCGTATCTTTAGAAACATACGCACAACCAACTTTATCTCCTTCTTTGGAACCATCAGTATAGACTTGCTGGTAATCATTGTAACGTGACTGCAGTACCTTAAAGTTTTGTTTGAGAAGTATCGGATTTGATTCGGATTTTTTGCCATCATGTAAGTCGAACAGAATAGAAGGTTTTTTAATACACCAAGATGGAACTTCGGCCGTTTCATGTTTTTGAATATTTTTAAGGTCAATACCTGAATTTTCTAGCAGTGGTAAAATTCGTAATCCAAAAGGTTTGATTGCTGTGGGTTTAGTTTCATACTTATCTAAAAATTCAGGTGGAAATGAAATTTGGAATGCCGGGTTAGATGGATTAGCAGCAAGTCTGATAGCATACTGAAGAGAAAGTTTCTCTCTGCGCGAGGTTAAAGATGGTTCACCTGCTTCTACATAAAGGCTTAATACGGGAGAAGTACGGAAGGCTCCCATAGCCAAACGAAGGCCTTGATGATGAATAGTATCCAATGATTTTAAATAGGACTTTCTGGCAGAACCATAAACAACAGACCCATAATCTAATTTAGATCTTATCAGAGACCGGTAAAGATGTAATAAAGTGTACTGATCTGCTCCCCAACTTGTATGGGCTAAAACTTTCAAAAGATTCAAAGCTTTTAAGCATTTCGCTTTAAGATATTTAATATGGGGAATAAAAGATAACTTTTGATCAAATATGACGCCAAGAAATTTGGCTTCTTCAACAACAGGAATTTGTGATCCGTATAAAAACAAGGAAGGATGTTCATGTTTCTTCCGTAGCTGACAAAAATGAACACACTGCGTTTTCGACTTAGAGAACTTGAAACCATTTTTATCAGTCCATTCTTCTATTCTTTTTAAATTTTGTTGTAACTTTCGTTCAATTGTTTTCATGTTTTTTGAACGGTAACATATACAAAAATCGTCAACATACAAGGAACAATCAGTTTTGTCGCCTAAACATTGTACGATATTGTTTATTTTGATGTTAAATAGCGTAGTTGAAAGAATACTACCCTGTGGGACACCCTGTTCTTGATCGTAGAAATCAGACACAGTAGACCCCACACGCACCTGAAACATACGCTCCCCTAAAAAGCTTTCAATAAAATTTGGAAGTTTTCCTCTTAAGCCAATGTTATGGAGATCTTTTAATATTCCATATCGCCATGTTGTATCATATGCTTTCTCCAAGTCGAAAAAGACAGCTACTACGTGTTCTTTGTTAATAAAAGCATTTCGTATAAATGTTTCTAGTCTTATTAAATTGTCGTTGGTACTACGTTCCGAACGAAAACCCGATTGATATTCTGAAATGAGGTTGTTGGATTCTAAGTACCAGACTAATCTCTTGTTTATCATTCTCTCCAATGTTTTACACAAACAACTTGTCAAAGCTATCGGACGATAATTTGTAGGTTCTGCATGATCTTTCCCTGGTTTCGGAATTGGTACAACTGTAGCTATACGCCAGCTCTCAGGACAGACCCCCGTTTCCCAAATATTATCAAAGATATCTAAAAGTGTTGAAAGAGAGCTTTTTGGCAGATGCTTAAGCATCTGGTAATGAATTTCATCGGGGCCGGTTGCCGTATCATGTGATTTTTCAATGGCTTCAACGAGTTCGGATAAGTTAAAAGGTTTGTTGTATTCTTCGTGATTAAGGGATTTAAAGTTTAGATTTCTTTTCTCTTGGTCCTTTTTGAAATTTCTAAAAGTGTCAGAATAATTACGCGATGATGAATTTCTCAAGAATGTGTGCCCAAGAGTATCTGAAATATCTTTTTTTGTTGAAGCTATTGTGTCAAATTCAGTATTTAAATGTGTAAAACTAGGGGACTTTGTTTTTCCTGAAATTTTTCGTACCATATCCCAAACCTTTTTAATGGGGGTTTTGTAGTTCAATTTGGAGACATATTCTCTCCATGACTTTCGTTTGGAAGCTCGGATTGTTCGCCGAGCTTTAGCTCTAAAAACTTTTACGTCGTTTAGTTTTTCTGAAGTGGGACTTTTGCAGAACTTATTTAGAGCCTGTTTACGCTTTTTAATAGCTTCTTTACAGTCATTATTAAACCAGGGCTTGCTTTTCTTAGTATTTGAAGAGGTCTTTGGAATGCATTGTTCTGATATATTAATAAGTGTATCTGTGAAATCAGAAACAATGTCGGATGATTCATTAAATTGATCAAATGATAACTCTTCTTCACATAAATTATGGAATAATTCCCAGTCGGCTTTATTCATTTTCCACTTCTGGTTACAGTCCTCATCTGGTTCGTTTACGCTCTCAATTATAGCAGGGAAGTGATCACTTCTGCACTGATCATCATGAACAGACCAGTCATAGTCTAAGAAGAGAGATGGGTGACACAAAGAGAGATCTAAAGAAGACAAATGACCTGTCGCAGGGTGAAGGTAAGTATAAGATTTATCATTCATCAAACAGAGATCGTTCTGTGCAATGAAATTTTCAATAAGTGCTCCTCTGTTGTTGTTATCTTTACAACCCCACAGAATGTTGTGACCATTGAAGTCACCAACTAAAAGATATGGCGATGGAAGCTGACCCAGCAACGACTCAAGATGTTCGGGCTTTAAAGAAAATGAGGGTGGAATGTATAGAGAGCAAATTGTAGTTTCTTTATCCAGGGAAACTGACACTGCCACAGCCTGTAGTTCTGTTTTCAATTTGATCTCTCTTTGTGGTAAAGAAGATTTAACAATAATTGAACTGCCACCAGATGGTCTGTTACCATCAGAGTAGATATAGTTGTACGAATTGAAACCCCTAATATCGATGTTGTCATCAGTTTTCAAAAAAGTTTCCTGCAAACAAAAAAACCGATGGGTTTAATAAAGTAAGAAGCAATAAGAGTTCGTTATAATTTGACTTAAGACCTCGACAATTCCATTGTATTATTTTGTGTTTTAGATCCATTTTATGGAGAGATAATTTTTCAACTAGAAACTAATGCATCGATATCGACGAAATATCCTACCTTATATAAGGTATCCTTGTAATCTTGCTACCCTTGCGAGGATTGGTTGGAGAGTCATCATCATCCATTAGTTCATCATCGTCCTCGTCAGATGGTAGCCCTATCTGTCTATAATCTTTTTGGATCGGTTCTCCCGATCCTTTCTGGATCGGTTCTCCCGATCCCTTATTGGTCCGACCGGAGTCGGATTTCTTTTTTACATGCGGCGCTGGCTTCGGTTCGGTCGCTGTCGACCGATCCGAAGCAATCTGGATTGCGCCATTTGACAAATTGGTTGAACTTTGTGGTGTTGGAGTAGTACTCCATGCACCAGATTTTTTCAGTTCAGCAATGCAAGATTCAACAGTCTGCGTTCCACTGTTCGTGACTTTAATACCAGCACCCTTTGTGATGCTGGCGTAACTGGTGCTTGGTGTTTTGTAACGTTCTTCAACAATCTTCCTCGCTTCTGGAAATGTGATCGACCTTTGGTATTTGACAGTGAGTATTTCTTTTTCTTTTTTCCATGTCGGACAATCTCGAGAGAAAACAGCATGTTTACCTCCACAATTTACGCAGTTGGCTTCGTTCTTGCAGTTTTGATGATTATCAACATGTTTTTCTTCACCACAGTTTGGACAGAGTTTTTTCTTCTCACATCTGCTTTCGTGGTGACCGAAAACCTGACACGAGTAACATCTGAGAGGGTTTGGTATATATACCTCTACATTTACGGAAAGAACATATGAAAAAGTGGATAAAACTAAGTCTATCAGATAATTGCGTGAGACAACCTGTCAATGACACAGAACATAGTGACTATGAGCTGCGTCATTGTCAATGTTGCTCCGTTAATATATTCATCGGAGCCTGGCCAGAGCATGTGAAGAGTGACTACCACCAAATCATGTACCAGTTAAGAATGAAAATGTTGGGCTATTGTTGGTTTGGACGGAAAGACATTGTCCCACATATTCATCAAGAATGTAGGACATGCCGTCAAAGAATTGCAAACAATAACATGATAGAAGTGTACCCTCTACACGACATTAAAACCTATCTTTTGGATGAAGACTTGGAATACTTGGAATATTTAGAGCGTCAAAAGGCTGTAAATAATCCAGGTATGACAAAGTCCTTTGACTGTATTCCTTGCGGTAAAAAGGGTCTTTCACAGGAATACTATGAACGCCACATTTTAGGATGGCAACACAAGAGCAAAATGAATCAATCCATGAAGGGGTCTAATCCAGCTCCAAAACGTAAAGCTGGAGGAGGTGATTCTGCTCCCCCCCCCCCCCAAAAAAAACCCTCTCCTCGTCCTCGTCAGAAAAAAGATCACAAATCAGATTCTGATATGGATCCCAGCATCACCGTAGGTGATGACGGGATCTATACCTGTACTATTTGTGAACTGGCAATTAATTTCAAGAGAAACGTCGCACCACATCTAAAGTCTAAAAGGCATAATCAGAATTCCAAAAATAGAGTTGCCGTTACTGATGAGAACGTGGAGGGAACGGGTGAGCTCAATGAGATCACTTTTGCAAGGGCACCAGAAAAAAGTGAACCCAGACCTGGGACACATTTCCTATTGGAATTTAACAAACCTGTCAAATATAGGATTGCTCATCGTTTGATGAAAAACGCATGTTCTTGTGCATTGTGTCTAAAACATTTCCGGTCACAAGGACTTCTTAGAAGACACAGAAGCACCAAAGAGCATATAGCTGCTGTCAAGGCCAGTAAATGTCGACGTCGAATATGGAAGAAGCCAGTAGGTGGTTGGCAGACCACCTACGGGGCCATTGCCGAAAAAATCTGGCAGAAATATCCCTCTTTAAGATTTATATCTCGCAGAAGAATCTTAAAGAGGCGAATGAACAAAGAACAGAATTTTATTAATAAGGCAGCAGTGTGTAATGAGTTTGGTGCTTCTTCTGTCGTGTATAAGAACAGTCATTCCCACATGTACACCCAAACCAATGAAAAGTATACTTTCCAGAAATTCAAAAAAGTCTTTAAGAAGAAATTTGGTTTGGCTATTCAGGATCTGAAGCGTCCAGTTAATTTTCGTGAATGCGTTAGGTATATCACGAAGGAAGACAGACAGGCAGTGCTCCTGAATATCCCTACCAAATTTACATCAACGCAATACAGAGCAGGTCTATACTCTGATGAAATTCAATCTGCCTCTGTTTCCTATGCAGACTATCTGCCCTCGACCGTGGCTCCTTTTGACCGAAAGGTCTTTGAATCCATCATAAATCAGGAAAATACCCGACGTGAATCCAGGATCATCCAGGAACGTGTGAAGGCTCTGGCATTATTGCCCTGGCAGATCGATCTGCTGAAGCATGTAGATGATCTGAAGGACAATGACAGAGCTGTCATATGGGTTGTGGATGAGCCTGGAGGAGCAGGTAAATCTGTGATGTGTCAGTGGTTTCTGGCTAGCAAGAAATATGGAGAAAATCTCTTGTTCCAAGAGATAGACTACCGTAACGATAGTTACCTATATAACTCAGAAGGTCTGGTACTGTTCGACCTCCCAAGGTCCACAATACCAGACAATCTGCGTCTTATAGAAGATTTGAAAAACGGATACATTGTCAGCACAAAGTATCAAGTTCAGAAAAAGATATTTAAGAGCCCAATAGTAATTGTGTTCTCAAATTCGTTTCCTATGAAGGAGTTGTTGTCACTTGACAGGTGGTTTGTGTTCAGAATTTCAGACGAGGTAGATATGGGGGGAATCAGGAATGGAAACCTGATAATACATCCTGAATTTAACGTTTAATTGTTCAAGAAAATACAAGACAGTTTATTGTGTTCATTTCAACGTTTAACTTTAACAAAATACAACAAGAATAAAATACAATTAGAAACAGTTCATTGTGTGCATTGTTGTCTTATAAAAGAGCTCTTTTATAAAAAAGAAATATATGACACGAATAGGGATCGAACCTATGACCTCCGGCTTATCAGACCGGTGCTCTACTAACTGAGCTAAAGTGTCAACTACAAATTATAACCAATAATAACAACTATATACAACAGGAGGGGGCAATCGATGGGGCTCCGGGAACGCCCCTGGGGGTGTTCTCGAAGTCCAACCGGTTGTCCCCTTAATACAAACGAATCCTGGCAGCTGCCTTTAGACTGATAAGTGGCCTGATTAAGAATTGCTTGGTAAGTCTTTCCAACAATTCTGTCCAAAAATTTAATTGGGTTGAACAAATTGTAATTTTTGGCGTCATCCTGAATGAGACATAGTTTCAAGTCTCGTGTTAAGATCATCTATTGCAGTCTGAAATGACAGGTTCTTGTTTTCTAAGGTCTCGAATCTAGTGTCAAATGTATTCTGAAGTGTCTCGATTTGTTTTTCAATTGCTTCCATTCTAGCCACAAGTGAAAAAATATTATTTTTGGCGTCGGTTGCATTCAGGAGAGCATATGTAATATCAGATTTTATTTGTGAAATGTTTGATGCAGGGGGTATGGTTATTCCGGCCAGTTCAAATGCCGATTTCACTGCTTCTTGTCCTTCAGATGACATAAGGAGTGAGATTATGTTACGTTTCTCGTTTGCAGTCTTCCCAACTTCCATTTTGTTTTGTGTCTTGAAGCACAGTATGGTGTTTTAGTCTTCCAATTCTGCAACGGAAGAAATTGACATCCTATTACCAAGTCTGAAATACGGTCTGCCAAAGTACTGTCGAATGTCCACTTCCGTGTCATTCACCCACAAATACTTTCCAAATGGTCTTAGCACAGTAAGGTAGTTCTTTCCACAAGAGCCTTGTATTTTGAAGATCTTTTTGAAGTCGTCACTCTGCTTACTAAGCCAGTCTCCATCCCTTTCTGGAATGATTGGATTAATGAAATACAGCCCAGAGCCATTTACTTTGAAATCACCACCTGTCAGAACATAGTCTGCGTTATTGAAAGTTATAGCCCCCAGGTATTAGACTTCCTGCCTTGCCGTGGCCCTGGGGGCTCAATTCCCACTGGGCACATTGCCGCTGTGGTCTTTGTGCCCACTGGGAAGAGCTAAAGGAAGTACCACCCGTTTGCCGTGGGTGGCGTCCTGTAAGCCGGAAGAAGGGATCCTGGAGGTTGAGGGTTACCTGAGGTGGCGGTGCTTCAGGTACCCAACACGCCTCTTTGGCCTGGCTTTTCGGTGTAGACGGGTGGCCGTGCGGTCCGGCACGGTCAATCGGCTGGTCGCGCCGAGCCCTAGAGATACCGCTTTCTCTTCAACTCTTTTTGTATCTTTCCTGATACCAACCATATGCCCATTTACCTTACCCTTTTCTGTCTTTTTATCTCTAGAAGGCGGTGGCTAAACGGATCAATCGTGTAGGCATTTTGTTTATACGAGTATATCTCACGTGTATCTCTAACACCTGCGAGTTGGATACCCACTCCATTATGGTGTTCCCTTGTAGGGCTCCACAGAGGGCGGAGAGCACTTGGGACGAAACTAGAATTTTTTCCTTATGCTTCATGGAAAAAAACATAACCGCAACGCAGCTAAACGTAAAAAAGACGAGGATTCATCCGGAACGGATGAACCCAGTCAACAGTCAAGTCAGCAGTCAAGTCAGCAGTCTAGTCAGCAATCTGAAACTCAAAAGCTTAACAATTTTCCACGCTTCTTGGTGATAACATCACGTGATGATACACGTACGGTGTCAGATTTATCACCTTTTGTGATCGAAAAGAGTATAGTGTCCATTGCCGGACATCCAAAAAGTATCAAGAAACTGAAGTCAGGTGATCTCCTCTTGGAAATCGAGAGAGAACAGCAGGTCAAAAACCTGCTTGGTACCACAAAGCTCTTCGATCTCAACGTCAAAGTATCGTTGCACAAAACCCTCAATTCATGTAAAGGTGTCATCCGCAGCCCAGAGCTACGCCCGTGCAACGATACCGAGATTGTTGAAAATTTGAGAGATGAAGGCGTCATTGGTGTACGTAACATCCAAGTTCGTAGAGGTGGTGTATTAAAGCCAACAAGTACCTACGTGTTGACATTTAATACACCAGTTCTGCCCAAGAAAATAAAAGTTGCATATCTATCTGTTAACGTAGAGGTGTATATACCAAACCCTCTCAGATGTTATCATTGTCAGGTTTTTGGTCACCACGAAAGCAGATGTCAGAAGAAACAACTCTGTCCAAACTGTGGTGAGGAAAAACATGTCGATAACCATCAAAACTGCAAAAATGAACCCAAATGCGTCAATTGTGGTGGCAAGCATGCTGTTTTCTCTCGAGATTGTCCGGCATGGAAAAAAGAAAAAGAAATACTCACTGTCAAATACCAAAGGGGGATAACATTCCCAGAAGCGCGGAAAATTGTTGATGAGCGATACACAACACCAACCACCAGTTACGCCAGCATCACAAAGGGTGCTGGTGTAAAAGTTTCCAGCTCCGCAACACAGACTGCTGAATCATACATAGCTGAACTGAAAAAATCTGGTGCATGGAGTAAATCCACTCCAGCACCACAAAGTTCAACCAGTTCATCAAATGGCGCAATCCAGGTTGCTTCGGATCGGTCGACAGCGACCGTACCGAAGCCAGCGCCGCATGCAAAAGAGAAACTCGACTTAGGTCGAACTAATAAGGGATCAGAAGATCCGAAAAAACAAATGTCTCTTAAACAAACAGACAGACAACGTAAAATGGAAAGAGACAATATCAGATTTCAGAACAGATTCGGATCTTTGAGTGACAGTGATATGGAGTTTGAAACTCCATCATCACCAAACGGCAAAAACAGATCGAGGTCAGCAACACCACGAGCTGGTGGTAGCAGATCTATATCACCAATTGCAGCTCCAATATAGTTTTTAGTCTTAATCTCTTCATAAAATGGATTTAAAACACAAAATAATACAATGGAATTGTCGAGGTCTTAAATCAAATTATAATGAACTCTTATTACTTATTTCGTTATTAAACCCATCGGTTTTTTGTTTGCAAGAAACTTTTTAAAAACTGATGACAACATTGATGTCAGGGGTTTCAATACATACAACTATATCTATTCTGATGGTAACAAACCATCTGGTGGCAGTTCAATTTTTGTTAAATCATGTTTACCACAAAGAGAGATCAAATTAAAAACAGACCTTCAAGCTGTAGCAGTATCGGTTTCTCTGGATAAAGAAACTACAATATGCTCTTTATATATTCCACCCTCATTTTCTTTAAAGCCCGAACATCTTGACTCATTGCTGAGTCAGCTTCCATCCCCATATCTTTTAGTTGGCGACTTCAATGGTCACAATATTCTATGGGGCTGTAAAGATATCAATAACAGAGGAGCACTTGTCGAAGATTTTATTGCAAAGAGCGATCTTTGCTTGATGAATGATAAATCTTATACTTACCTTCACCCTGCGACAGGTCATTTGTCTTCTTTAGATCTCTCTTTGTGTCACCCATCTCTCTTCTTGGACTATGACTGGTCTGTTCATGATGATCAGTGCGGAAGTGATCACTTCCCTGTTATAATTGAGAGCGTAAACGAACCAGATGAAGACTGTAACCAGAAGTGGAAAATGAATAAAGCCGACTGGGAATTATTCGATAATTTATGTGAAGAAGAGTTAACAGTTGATCACTTGAATGAATCATCCGACATTGTTTCTGATTTCACAGATACACTTATTAATATATCAGAACAATGCATTCCAAAGACCTCCACAAATACTAAGAAAAGCAAGCCTTGGTTTAATAATGACTGTAAAGAAGCTATTAAAAAGCGTAAACAGGCTCTAAATAAGTTCTGCAAAAGTCCCACTTCAGAAAAGCTCAACGACGTAAAAGTTTTTAGAGCTAAAGCTCGGCGAACAATCCGAGCTTCCAAACGAAAGTCATGGAGAGAATATGTCTCCAAATTGAACTATAAAACCCCCATTAAAAAGGTTTGGGATATGGTACGAAAAATTTCAGGAAAAACAAAGTCTTCTAGTTTTACACATTTAAATACTGAATTTGACACAATAGCTTCAACAAAAAAAGATATTTCAGATACTCTTGGGCACACATTCTTGAGAAATTCATCATCGCGTAATTATTCTGACACTTTTAGAAATTTCAAAAAGGACCAAGAGAAAAGAAATCTAAACTTTAAATCACTTAATCACGAAGAATACAACAAACCTTTTAACTTATCCGAACTCGTTGAAGCCATTGAAAAATCACATGATACGGCAACCGGCCCCGATGAAATTCATTATCAGATGCTTAAGCATCTGCCAAAAAGTTCTCTTACAACACTTTTAGATATCTTTAATAATATTTGGGAAACGGGGGTCTGTCCTGAGAGCTGGCGTGTAGCTACAGTTGTACCAATTCCGAAACCAGGGAAAGATCATGCAGAACCTACAAATTATCGTCCGATAGCTTTGACAAGTTGTTTGTGTAAAACATTGGAGAGAATGATAAACAAGAGATTAGTATGGTACTTAGAGTCCAACAACCTCATTTCAGAATATCAATCGGGTTTTCGTTCGGAACGCAGTACCAATGACAATTTAATAAGACTAGAAACATTTATACGAGATGCTTTTATTAACAAAGAACACGTAGTAGCTGTCTTTTTCGACTTGGAGAAAGCATATGATACAACATGGCGTTATGGTATATTGAAAGATCTCCATAACATTGGCTTAAGAGGAAAACTTCCCAGTTTTATTGAAAGCTTTTTGGGGGAGCGCATGTTTCAGGTGCGTGTGGGGTCTACCCTGTCAGATTTCTATGATCAAGAACAGGGTGTCCCACAGGGTAGTATTCTTTCAACTACGCTATTTAACATCAAAATAAACAATATTTTACAATGTTTGGACAAAACTGATTGTTCCTTGTATGTTGACGATTTCTGTATATGTCACCGTTCAAAAAATATGAAAACAATTGAACGAAAGTTGCAACAAAATTTAAAACGAATAGAAGAATGGACTGATAAAAATGGTTTCAAGTTCTCCAAGTCGAAAACGCAGTGTGTTCATTTTTGTAAACTACGGAAGAAACACGAACATCCTTCCTTGTTTTTATACGGATCACAAATTCCTGTTGTTGAAGAAGCCAAATTTCTTGGGGTCATATTTGATCAAAAGTTATCTTTTATTCCCCATATTAAATATCTTAAAGCGAAATGCTTAAAAGCTTTGAATCTTTTGAAAGTTTTAGCCCATACAAGTTGGGGAGCAGATCGGTATACTTTATTACATCTTTACCGGTCTTTAATAAGATCTAAATTAGATTATGGGTCTGTTGTTTATGGTTCTGCCAGAAAGTCCTATTTAAAATCATTGGATACTATCCATCACCAAGGCCTTCGTCTGGCTATGGGAGCCTTTCGTACTTCTCCCGTATTAAGCCTTTATGTAGAAGCAGGTGAACCATCTTTGACTTCGCGCAGAGAGAAACTTTCTCTTCAGTATGCTATTAGACTTGCTGCAAATCCATCTAACCCGGCATCCAAAATTTCATTTCCACCTCAATTTATAGATCAGTATGAAACTAAACCCACAGCAATCAAACCTTTTGGATTACGAATTTTACCACTGCTAGAAAATTCAGGCATCGACCTTAAAAATATTCAAAAACATGAAACGGCCGAAGTTCCATCTTGGTGTATCAAACAACCTTCTATTCTGTTCGACTTGCATGATGGCAAAAAATCCGAATCAAATCCGATACTTCTCAAACAAAACTTCCAGGTACTGCAGTCACGTTACAATGATTACCAGCAAGTCTATACTGATGGTTCCAAAGAAGGAGATAAAGTTGGTTGTGCGTATGTTTCTAAAGATACGCACAATACCATGCGCCTTCCAGATGGTTCATCTATTTTTACAGCTGAAGCCAAAGCAATAGACCTAGCTTTAGATTTTATCAGTTCTTCAATAATTCAAAAAGCAATTATATTTTCTGATTCACTTTCTGTGCTTAAGGCTTTAAACCATTCATCATCTAAAAATCCTCAAATTCAAAAATTGATTGAAAAACATCATGAAATTTCTAAAACACACCAAATCTTGTTTTGTTGGCTTCCGAGCCATATTGGCATTGTCGGCAATGAATATGCTGACAAGAAAGCAAAGGAATCGCTCAATCTTGATCCATCTGTTTTTAAAATTCCCTTTAATAATTTTAAACCATTTATCAACAGATACATCTTGTCGGAATGGCAAGGCGAATGGGACCGTGCAATAAATAACAAACTCCATGCCATTAAACCTGTCGTTAGTAGAAAATGCTCTCCTCCACTGTTTTCCAGAAAAGAGGACGTAGTATTAACACGACTGCGCATCGGCCATACTAGAGTTACTCATTCTTATATTTTTAATGGTGATGATCAGCCTTCTTGTGTAGGTTGTGATCAGCCATTCACTGTGAAACATATCTTAATTGACTGTGTTGACTTTTCACCCTCACGTATTTTATATTTCAAAGCTGACACTTTGCAACAACTGTTTCGAGATGTACCTGTTGATAACATTATTTTATTCTTAAAAGAAATTGGACTTTTTCATAAGATTTAACTGTTTCAGATTTTTATACATTATCATTCTGACTTGTTACTTTTAATATCGTCATAATTATTCATGCCGTTTAACCATTAACCGACTGACGCTTATGACCCACAAAGAGGGTTGACGCGTCGTTAAACACGAAATCATCATCATCATCATCATCATTGAAAGTTATAGAGGACAATGCTTCAGTTTGGGGATAGTACCAGTGTTGCGTACCGGTGTCGTCTTCATACTTCTGGAGCTGACCATAGACGTAATCAGGGATAGGACTGTAGTCTTTCTGGTCTCCTGGATGCTGTTCCCATGGAACGTGGTTTGGAGCAACATAGTTATTGTACAAATACATCCCTGACCAGAGTATTTGTTTTGCAAACATATTGTAGTAGAAATCCCACCAATCAAAGAGAGGAGAAGACTTGTCTGCCGTCTTTACGTTTTGATAATTGCACTCATGTTGGACATCCCACATCGCCAGAAGCTTTTGTAAGGTTGTTTCCTTTCTTGGACCTGGGTTTTTCAATCCCAAAACTTTCCGAATATCCATGTTCTGGTCTATTTCCAACAATCTTTCTGACTGTGTATGGCGAGTGTGACTGTCTGTGAATTTATGTTTTCCTACTGCATTGAGGAAAGCTTTATAAACGGGTACTCCTCTAAAGACCTCATTCCATTCCTGAAGATTCCTTCCTATATCAGTTCTTTTCATAGACCTCATCCATGTCGGGGTTAAGAATGTCCAGTACCTATATACCTTTCTATCAAATACCATCACATCCCTCCAGAAGTTTTGGTCTGGATCTTTTAGTCGACTCTCTTCTTGTCTTGAATACTGGATGACAATACCTCCTTCGAAAGCGTCTTGGGCAGCAAAGACATTTTCCTCTCTGATCCAGTAAAGACCATGGCCTGACTGATTATCGTGCATCTAATCCAGAGATGTTGTGTTAAGTTTACAGTCAACGAATGGTCTGAATCTGTGATCGAATACCAGTTGATAACCCATACCACTGAGATTTTGAGAATATTCATTGACATTGTTTGAAATGCTGCTGAACATTCTTTCCGATCTTCTACTTGTGGCTAAGCATGATTCGATTGCTCTAGAGACTGCATCCATGAGTCTAGATGATCTGATTGTCAGCGGACTGTATTTGGATGAGGCGAAGAGTTTCTGGGCATCTGAAAAGAAGCCTTCTAATTTACTGGAATCGTCTTCTGACAGATGACCGTTTCTGAGGACCCATTGCCACCATGTTTCATTACCCAATGGTTCTATTGAGCTCTAGTTGGGGATTAAGGTCAGGTGGCAGGTCGCTTGCAGAGTGCATGTACAGTGGATGTTGTTCTTTAACTTGCTCTGACATTTCGGTATGAGTGTCTGTAAAGTAGGCATCTGTCCTCTCTCTCTCTCTGTGCTATGTTCTACTTCTATTGGCTTTGGCATGTTGATGATATCTACATTTTCAGGTCTTGGATTAAAGTTTGGACCTAAGGTCATTGACCCAGAGTATATAACATCGGAATCTAACTGCTGGCGGATGACCATGTCCCATATGTTTGCCCATTCGTCGTCTATGTCGTCGTCTTCTTTTTCAACTTTGACTTGTCTCAAAATAAGATATAATTTTGTAAGCTTTTCCTAAATAGTCAGAGTCCTGACTGTAGCTCCTATGAGCCCCTATTATGTTCAACCTGTCTTCATAGCAGATAATTCCAATGCCTGTGTGTTGATCTTTCACATTAAATGTTTGCCCAGTGCCTGTGAATGTCTCAAAGACAGACTCGTTGCGGAATTCGCTGGAGTACTTTGGCTTTTTTTTAACAACCTGTCTACTATAAACACCCTTGCAGGGGATTAAAGGTGTATAGGTACCACTTTCGTATGGATCATATTTGATGTTAGTAACGTTGTCTTCCATGAGGAACACCATGTCGTTAAAGTCCGGAATTGTCCCATCTTTGTTGAAGCTTTCTTGCGCTTTGTAGGTCCATGTATCATACTGGTCAATGTTTGCTAGGGGTATTTTACCGCTACCAAATGCAATTACCCGAGCATCCATTTCATCTACCCCTACACCCATTTGCGGAATCTCAGTGTATCCTATAAGTTCATGACAGACAATATTTCTTTTATCATTTTTTTCCATTTTTTTACTCCATTTCTGGAGCTGGAAGTTTAACGGTATACATTGTGTATGTTCCATCTACAGTCTTGTGCTCTACTGGATAGATCAGCATTTCTGTGTCTGGAATGGGTTTAACTTTCCTAGTGTTTTTGTATTCTAGATCAGTAGGATCAAAGTATCGAATTGTGCCATTCTTGGGATTGATGTAAAACCCATCTGTGAATTTCTTCACATACATATCTTCAGCTTTGGCTAACTTTTGTTTCAATTCAAGTGCCTCTTTAATTTCTTTGTAGGATTGGATAGCATCCTCATCATTACCGTCTTTTAAAAACTCTTTCACTGAAAACAGTGATGAAATAATTTGACTTTGTCCTGTTTTGTCCTTCAGACCTTCTGTAGCAGCTTTGATGTATGTAGATGTTATATTGGAGATACTGCTAATATCTGTTAATCTTTGCTTTTGTTCTGCCGAATCTATTGCCAATGTGTTCCACAGTGGATTCCCGAATTCATCGTAGCGTCGGTAGTCACTGTCTGTTGCCCCAACGTCAGTCATGGTGGTTTTTGACAATTACTGTTGTTGTTGTGTTGCTATTTTCGAAACTTTCTCTTGTTGTTGAGTTGACTGAAATGACCTGTGAGAAGTCGGTCTGTTCTTCTGACTTCTTGAACTAACATGAATAGGAGTTCTTGAATGGAAAAGTTTCTGAAAGAAATTACAGTAAAGTCGATGCTTGCCATAGGTGTCGAACAACATCACTATTCAGGTTTCTGATCAATGGAGATGTCTTTGTTAAACTTGGAATAACCGTTTTTGCACCATGCCACACGCTTTCTCCAAGATTGCTTGTTTTTAAGGCCTTTGCAATAGCCGAGCCAACTTTAACAACATCCCCGTTAGACAACAGAGCAACATTTGTACCTGACGTTTTCAGCTTTGCAAGTACAGACGAATTTTCCATTAGTAATGATTCCCAGTTGAGAGCATTGTCATAAGTTATTTGGGTATATCCTTTGTCAATTAAGCTGTTAAAATATTCTACTGAACCAGGAAGTAAGTTCTCTACTGTTTGTACAACCTGATATACTACTGTAGCAGCAGTTCCACCTGTAACCGTTGCAATAGGCAGTGCAGCCAGGATCTTAGCGGTTAAACCACCAACAGCTGTTGCTGTTCCTCCCATTACACTTATACTTCCAGCAGCAGCTGTGGTGGTGGAAGAACCTAAGAGTGTTGTTGCCCCTAACGCTGCTACTCCTCCTCCTACAAGTGAAACTCCTAATACAGAAGTGGATGTAGGTGATAATGTTATATTTGTAGGAGTTCTTGTAAATGAACTTCTTAGAAACGTTAAGCTGTCACTAGGTTGCCTGAACTGCAAGTCTTCAACTTCGTCATAGAGTATGGAAAACAGGATGTCCTCTTCATCTTCTTATGCAACTGGAGATATGTCAATGTCTGTCAAGAAGGTATCCATCTCTCGCTGTTCCATAATAGGAGTGCTAAATCGTTGTTGTTCTGCTAACATTTGAGCAGCTGCTACCTGATTTTCAGATGCTATGGATTCTGTACTGGACGTATCAATGGCTGTTAGAAAATCATTAGATGTCTGTGTGGCCGCCTCTGGGGCACCAAGTCCATATGTTTCAGATGTGGAAAATGATGTTGTTGCGATTTCGTCACCTAGAATACTTGAACTTTGTTCTGTTAATGTAGTCATTTCCATTTCGCTGGCCCCAACAATTTCTTCCGTAACTGCCAGATTTTCCACCATAGCGTCTATGATCGCTTGAATACCTTCTATAAATCCAACTGATGCCATGCTTGAACGAATGTAAAAATGCAAATGAAAAGGAAAAGTATGTCTTCTGACCTGTATTTAGGTTGTTTCCGTTGACAGGTAGAAGTTGTCGAGGTAGGTTGAGGTTGTTCGGTTGTTTTAGACTCGTGTTGATAGTCTGCCAGTCTCATTTTTTTTTTAGTTGTTGTCTTGACTCTTTGTTGTCGTCTTTTTGGGATGAGAGTTTTTTTGTTTTGCTGTTGAACTGGTTAAACTGAAAAATATTTATGGAATATCTCTGTTGAGCGGGTTAACATTGACACATTCTCGTTCTTCTGTTTGGCGGCGATGAATACGGTGTGGACCATCTACTTCATCGAACATATCATCATCAGCAACTATAGATATTCCGTTTTCTCTCTTAGCAACAGAAGGTCCTCCTATTCTCTTGACTTTCAGTTTAGCTATTTTGCCACAGATTCCAGAGATTAATGTAAAATATACTGACCATCTGCACTTCTGACTAACTGAACCATTGAAAAGACCAAGACTATAAATAAAAATATGGTTTCCACCCAAAATCTAGCTGTTGTTGATTTGATAATTATGTTGTTGCTGTTTTCCATTTTGGTGCTGCACAGGTCTGAATTTTCTTTGTCTGCCTCTGTGAACTAATCCTCTTAGTCTTTTTGCCAACTGAACATCTTTGGGTTGAACTGCTATCCGTTTGGCATGTATTGCACACAGATCGGGGTCCTCTAGAACAGATACCAGGTAGGCTTCCGAAGCTTCTTGTAAGGCTAGCAATGCACTTTCTTGAAATCTCTTTTGATTGTCAATGTCACTAGCGATTGATCTTACCAACCGTCTGAAAGACATTTTAGGTATCAATATTTCAGTACTTCTTTGATACTGTCTTATTTGTCTAAGAGCAACAGTTCCTGGCCGGAACCGTCTCTTTGAATGGCGTTCAAAGTAGAAGTAAAACAAAGATCAGGAATTGATACAATTAACTTACTCCACCCATAAAAGACACCAAAGGGAAAGAAATACAAACATTAAGCGACCAGACCATAATGGAAACCTAAACAAAGGAAGGCCATAAGGACAGTTACTTTCCCACAAAATGGCCATATGGCCATCCGAAACCAAAAGACACAAGTGATACACACAGTAAGTAACAAACAACAACATAAATAAATCGCCACAGAAGAGCCGCCTTGGAACGGTCTGTGGAAGACCTCCACTGGGGGGGGGGGGGGGGGGGGGGGGGCTTAAATCGATTTTACGTGGCCACAATCCTCGCCCTTACTTCCGTCGCGATTTAGACAAATACTTTGTTCAGTCCGCATGAAGGCCTCCTAACTCATCAGTGCAACATCTCCGTGAACACAAAAATCAAAGAACCACAGAGGTGAGACAACGGTGAGGACTCGACAGCAAGAAACCACTGAAATGCTTGAGCAAAAGAAAACCAACAGTTAGACTCCGATGAGCCCGACCAGAGACAGAGCATCAGGCACCAACCGACATTATCTCTCTAATTTTCAATAAGCCTTTACGTTGGAGCCGTCATAGAATCTGAGGCCTGACCCACCGGCGTGCAATTAAAGAGGGAAGCAAAGTTGCCAACCGTGATTGGGTTAACTACCATGCATGCAGTCTGTCGTATAATATCCATGTTGTACCCAATCTTTTTATATCGCAGAATGATTTTACGAAATTGGGTGCTGAAGTCATTGCGGTTATATATTTTTCTGAATTTATATACTAAGTCACCATAAAATTCGGGTTCCGATAGACCTTGTTGCAGAAGAGATTTAAGTCCAATATTGAATTTTGAAATTAAATCAGAATGGCGTCTATAAAATTTTGAAAAGGCTTTGCGTAGTTTATGGTACCGATAACCCTGATTAAGGAGTTTAGCCGTTAATAATTTATTACGAGTGTTGAAGTCAGTTACATGACTACACACTCTAGCAAATCGAATTAATTGCGAAATATAAACGCCATAGGATGGCGCACGAACATCACCATCCAAAAAAGGCAAATTTACAATCTCAAAATCAAAGTCATCGCGTTTATCATAAATTTTGCACGAAACAAGTCCATCTACAATAGATAGATGTAAATCCAAAAACGGGGCCTCGGTATCAGAAGAATTTGCTTTATTTAACTGAAGTTCTAGGGGGTAAATCTGACTGATCAAACCATCAAAATAGGTATTATCAATATTTAATAAATCATCTAAATATCTAGAAGTAGAGCTAAAAGCTTCAATAATTTCAGATTGGTTATCAATGGAAAGCGACAAAATGAAGTCTCTTTCATAACAATACAAGAACAGATCAGCCACAAGAGGTGCGCAATTAGTACCCATCGGAATACCCACAATTTGTCTAAATAACTTAGTACCGAATCTAATATAAATATTGTCAAGTAGAAAGGTGAGGGCATCACACACTTTCTGACATGACCAAAGTGTATAATTCTTATGCTCTTTAGAAGTGAAAAATGCATTTCTGACATTACAAGCAAGATAGAGAGAATCTTCTCTGTGAAAAGCCCATTCAATTAAATCATTAAGCTTTTCTTTTATAAGATTATGAGGAAGTGTAGTGTAAAGAGTGGAAAAATCGTAGGTAGACAGACTAGAAGCACGAAAATGTCTAGATTTCAATTTATTTAAAGTAGAAGTAAAACAAAGATCAGGAATTGATACAATTAACTTACTCCACCCATAAAAGACAAAACAGATTTCTTCCTGATCTTTCAAAGACTTTATCACAATATTTAATTACATGCGTTTTAATAGCAGTAAGACAGGAAGTTAATACTTTAGAAAGTTCAGTGGTAGTGCAAGAGCTAGAATTTGCAATAAACCGTGCTTTGTAAGGTTTTTTATGAAGTTTTGGTAACCAGTATAGCGTAGGAAGCTTGTCTTGGCCTTCGTTAACACACACAGCAAACTTGGTGGCTGAAAGACAAACATGTTTATCTATTATAGATCTCTCTTCAGCTAAAGGCTGAAGTTCATAGGCCTTAGTACCACCAAGCTCCTGCTTAAGCGTGTTAACATAGTGGAGCCGTCACACAACGACGACGTTGTTAGCGGCCTTGTCTGCAGGGGCCAAAACAAACTTCTTATGAAACTCTTGAATACCTTGTTTAAGATGACGTAAAGACGTCTTGGGCTTAGGAGGTAATAATTTAGTATTTTGAGAATAGAAAGAAATGCGTTTATTCACTAGTTTTAAAATGCTAAGTTTCCAGTCCTTAAGGGCTTTATGCTCAACATACTCTCGCTGATACCATCGATTACCGAATTCATTCAAGGAAGCAGCGATTTCATCTCTACATTTACTGAAATCAATTTTAGAAGGAAACCGATATTTCCTTTAGAAATTATATTCCTTATCCTAGAATCAGGAATAATTTTCAAATTGCCAGTAATTACATGACTAGCAGCAGGACAGCAATACTTTGAGTTTTTACAATCACATGAATCAGGAGTATTAGTATCAATATCAAGATCTGAAACTAGTTTATTGAAATTAAAAATGATAGATCTAACAGGTTTGTTATATTTATAGCAAATTATAGGTGTTTCAGTATTTTGAAAATAAGCAGGAATGGAAGAAAGCACCGATCTCTCACGGAAGATACTGGGCAAATCTATAAAATCCATACCCTTATTAATGAAGGATATTTTGAAGAAATGGCGTTTATGATTAATTTCAGAATCAACGTAAGGACGGAGAGTATGCTGAGTATAGCCTCTAGTTAAGAGAGCCGCATCATATAACTGATGAGAACTATCGTAGAATTTATTCGCCTCGGTGTCCAGAAGACGTAAAACAGAAACGGGTAATGAACTTAAAAATGAAAGCATAGAGTGGCGTCCATGATTCAATAATATAATTGACAGTCACTTCAGTCTAGTATTGTTTCGTTTAAACGCATGTGATTTACGTTTAAAGTTACCATTTTTCCTGGTGCCGCGAGATCTAGTTCTGCGTTTTCGACATTCCAGGAGTGAGAAAATATCAAAGTCCGGCATTCTGGAAATATTACCCTCATGATAAATGTTGTCATTAAATCCCAGTGGAAAAGGGGTCTGTAAAAATTTAATCCATTTCAGTAATAAAAATTTAATTCCATTTGGGTGATTCTGGCAGCTTCTCGCTTGCGTGCTAATAGTTTGTCAGAGTCCGATGGTTCTCGCTTGCGTGCTAATAGTTTGTCATAGTCCGATGGTAGTTGAAATGCTGCTCTGCCGTATGTTTTTAGCGGTGTTGGAAATTTAACTGCCCCCTTCTTCGATACTTGCTTCGTCCTCACCATTTGCTTCGTCCTCACCATTTTGCATGTAAAGTTTGTGTACTTTGGTTTCCAATTTGTCTAACCTGTAACCATATTGGATTAGAGTGTCTTTCAAATAATTTATTGTCGATTTATATTCACGTAACACCCCTTCCAACTCTGTGCAGTATTCATAAAGTTCTGTATCGTGTCCCCCAGGTATTAGACTTCCTGCCTTGCCGTGGCCCTGGGGGCTCAATTCCCACTGGGCACGTTGCTGCTGTGGTCAATGTGCCCACTGGGAAGAGCTAAAGGAAGTACCACCCGTTTGCCGTGGGTGGCGTCCTGTAAGCCGGAAGAAGGGATCCTGGAGGTTGAGGGTTACCTGAGGTGGCGGTGCTTCAGGTGCCCAACACGCCTCTTTGGCCTGGCTTTTCGGTGTAGACGGGTGGCCGTGCGGTCCGGCACGGTCAATCGGCTGGTCACGCCGAGCCCTAGAGATACCGCTTTGCTTTCTCTTCAACTCTTTTTGTATCTTTCCTGATACCAACCATATGCCCATTTACCTTACCCTTTTCTGTCTTTTTATCTCTAGAAGGCGGTGGCTTAACGGATCAATCGTGTAGGCATTTTGTTTATACGAGTATATCTCACGTGTATCTCTAACATCTGCGAGTTGGATAACCACACCAGTATGGTGTTCCCTTGTAGGGCTCCACGGAGGGCGGAGAGCACTTGGGACGAAACTAGAATTTTTTTCTTATGGCTCCTGGAAAAAAACATAACCGCAAATCACCTAACCGCAAATCACCTAACCACAACGCACCTAAACGTAAAAAACAAGAAGATTCATCCGAATCGGATGAACACAGTCAACAATCCAGTCAGCAGTCAAGTCAACAATCTAGTCAGCAGTCTGCTGAA
Organism: Lucinisca nassula; assembly: GCA_963580285.1. Taxonomy (NCBI): domain Eukaryota; kingdom Metazoa; phylum Mollusca; class Bivalvia; order Lucinida; family Lucinidae; genus Lucinisca; species Lucinisca nassula. The sequence continues at coordinate 54,094,638 of OY757020.1, forward strand.
CCAAATTTTGACAATGTTCCGCGTTTCTTGGTCGTTACGTCGCTTGACGATACACGAACTGTATCTAGCCTTTCCCCCTTCGTCATCGAGAAAAGTATTCTCTCCATTGCCGGACACCCTAAGAGTATAAAACAACTCAAATCGGGTGATCTTCTCTTGGAAGTCGAGAAAAAACAGCAAGTGGTAAGCCTGCTAAACACCAACAAACTCTTTGATCTAAAAGTTAAAGTCGCTTTACATAACACGCTCAATTCATCTAAGGGAGTGATTCGCAGTCCAGAACTGCGTCCTTGTTCAGATGAAGAGATAGTCGATAACCTTAAGGATCAGGGAGTTGTTGATGTTCGTAACATTCAAGTTCGTAGAAATGGTGTACTAAAACCAACAGCAACTTATGTGTTGACTTTTAATACACCAATTCTACCCAAGAAAATCAAAGTAGCATATCTTTCCATTAACGTAGAGGTATACATCCCAAACCCTCTTAGATGTTACTCTTGTCAGGCTTTTGGCCATCACGAAAGCAGATGTCAGAGAAAAAAACTCTGTCCCAATTGTGGTGAAGAAAAGCATGTTGATAATCACCTCAACTGCAAAAATGAACCCAAATGCGTAAATTGTGATGGCAAACATGCTGTTTTCTCCCGAGACTGTCCGGCATGGAAAAAAGAAAAAGAAATACTCACTGTCAAGTACCAAAGGGGGATAACATTCCCAGAAGCGCGGAAGATTGTCGAAGAGCGATACATAACACCAACCACCAGTTTCGCCAGCATCACAAAGGGTGCTGGTGTAAAATGTACCAGCTCCGCAACACAGACTGCTGAATCATACATTGCTGAACTGAAAAAGTCTGGTGCATGGAGTAAATCCACTCCAGCACCACAAAGTTCATCCAATTTATCAAAAGGCGCAATCCAGGTTGCTTCGGATCGGTCGACAGCGACCGTACCGAAGCCAGCGCCGAATGTAAAAGAGAAACCCGACTCAGGTCGAACTAATAAGGGGTCTCAAGATCCGATCAAAAAACATCAATTGTCTCAAAGACAAACAGACAGTCAACGTAAAATGGAAAGAGACAATATAAAATTTCAGAACAGATTCGGATCTTTGAGTGACAGTGATATGGAGTTGACTGAAACTCCATCATCACCAAGTGGCAATAACAGATCGAGGTCTGCCACACCACGAGCTGGTGGTAGCAGATCTATATCACCAATTGCACCTCCATAATAGTTTCTAGTCTTTAAATATCTCTCCTTAAAATGGATTTAAAACACAAAATAATACAATGGAATTGTCGAGGTCTTAAATCAAATTATAATGAACTCTTATTACTTATTTCGCTACTAACCCCATCGGTGTTTTGTTTGCAAGAAACCTTTTTAAAAACTGATGACAACATAGATGTCAGGGGTTTCAATACATACAACTATATCTATTCTGATGGTAACAAACCATCTGGTGGCAGCTCAATTTTTGTTAAATCATGTTTACCACAAAGAGAGATCAAATTAAAAACAGACCTTCAAGCTGTAGCAGTATCGGTTTCTCTGGATAAAGAAACTACAATTTGCTCTCTATATATCCCACCCTCATTTTCTTTAAAGCCCGAACATCTTGACTCATTGCTGAGTCAACTTCCATCGCCATATCTTTTAGTTGGCGACTTCAATGGTCACAATATTCTATGGGGCTGTAAAGATGTCAATAACAGAGGAGCACTTGTCGAAGATTTTATTGCAAAGAACGACCTTTGCTTGATGAATGATAAATCTTATACTTACCTTCACCCTGCGACAGGTCATTTGTCTTCTTTAGATCTCTCTTTGTGTCACCCATCTCTCTTCTTGGACTATGACTGGTCTGTTCATGATGATCAGTGCGGAAGTGATCACTTTCCTGTTATAATAGAGAGCGTAAACGAACCAGATGAAGACTGTAACCAGAAATGGAAAATGAATAAAGCCGACTGGGAATTATTCCATAATTTATGTGAAGAAGAGTTATCAGTTGATCACTTAAATGAATCATCTGACATTGTTTCTGATTTCACAGATACACTTATTAATATATCAGAGCAATGCATTCCAAAGACCTCCACAAATACTAAGAGAAGCAAGCCTTGGTATAATAATAACTGTAAAGAAGCTATTAAAAAGCGTAAACAGGCTCTAAATAAGTTCTGCAAAAGTCCCACTTCAGAAAAGCTAAACGACGTAAAAGTTTTTAGAGCTAAAGCTCGGCGAACAATCCGAGCTTCAAAACGAAAGTCATGGAGAGAATATGTCTCCAAATTGAACTACAAAACCCCCATTAAAAAGGTTTGGGATATGGTACGAAAAATTTCAGGAAAAACAAAGTCCTCTAGTTTTACACATTTAAATACTGAATTTGACACAATAGCTTCAACAAAAAAAGATATTTCAGATACTCTTGGTCACACATTCTTGAGAAATTCATCATCGCGTAATTATTCTGACACTTTTAGAAATTTCAAAAAGGACCAGGAGAAAAGAAAACTTAACTTCAAATCCCTTAATCACGAAGAATACAACACACCTTTTAACTTATCCGAACTCATTGAAGCCATTGAAAAATCACATGATACGGCAACCGGCCCCGATGAAATTCATTATCAGATTCTTAAGCATCTGCCAAAAAGTTCTCTTACAACACTTTTAGATATCTTTAATAATATTTGGGAAACGGGGGTCTGTCCTGAGAGTTGGCGTGTAGCTACAGTTGTACCAATTCCGAAACCAGGGAAAGATCATGCAGAACCTACAAATTATCGTCCGATAGCTTTGACAAGTTGTTTGTGTAAAACATTGGAGAGAATGATAAACAAGAGATTAGTCTGGTACTTAGAGTCCAACAACCTCATTTCAGAATATCAATCGGGCTTTCGTTCGGAACGTAGTACCAATGACAATTTAATAAGACTAGAAACATTTATACGAGATGCTTTTATTAACAAAGAACACGTAGTGGCTGTCTTTTTCGACTTGGAGAAAGCATATGATACAACATGGCGTTATGGAATATTGAAAGATCTACATAACATAGGCTTAAAAGGAAAACTTCCCAGTTTTATTGAAAGCTTTTTAGGGGAGCGCATGTTTCAGGTGCGTGTGGGGTCTACCCTGTCAGATTTCTATGATCAAGAACAGGGTGTCCCACAGGGTAGTATTCTTTCAACTACGCTATTTAACATCAAAATAAACAATATTGTACAATGTTTGGACGACAAAACTGATTGTTCATTGTATGTTGATGATTTTTGTATATGTTACCGTTCAAAAAATATGAAAACAATTGAACGAAAGTTACAACAAAATTTAAAAAGAATAGAAGAATGGACTGATAAAAATGGTTTCAAGTTCTCCAAGTCGAAAACGCAGTGTGTTCATTTTTGTAAACTACGGAAGAAACACGAACATCCTTCCCTGTTTTTATACGGATCACAAATTCCTGTTGTTGAAGAAGCCAAATTTCTTGGGGTCATATTTGATCAAAAGTTATCTTTTATTCCACATATTAAATATCTTAAAGCGAAATGCTTAAAAGCTTTGAATCTTTTGAAAGTTTTAGCTCATACAAGTTGGGGAGCAGATCGGTATACTTTATTACATCTTTACCGGTCTTTAATAAGATCTAAATTAGATTATGGGTCTGTTGTTTATGGTTCTGCCAGAAAGTCCTATTTAAAATCCTTGGATACTATCCATCACCAAGGCCTTCGTCTGGCCATGGGAGCCTTCCGTACTTCTCCCGTATTAAGCCTTTATGTAGAAGCAGGTGAACCATCTTTAACCTCGCGCAGAGAGAAACTTTCTCTTCAGTATGCTATCAGACTTGCTGCAAATCCATCTAACCCGGCATCCAAAATTTCATTTCCACCTCAATTTGTAGATAAGTATGAAACAAAACCCACAGCAATCAAACCTTTTGGATTACGTATTTTACCACTGCTGGAAAATTCAGGTATCGACCTTAAAAATATTCAAAAACATGAAACCGCCGAAGTTCCATCTTGGTGTATTAAACAACCTTCTATTCTGTTCGACTTACATGATGGAAAAAAATCCGAATCAAATCCAATACTTCTCAAACAAAACTTTCAGGTACTGCAGTCACGTTACAATGATTACCAGCAAGTCTATACTGATGGTTCCAAAGAAGGAGATAAAGTTGGCTGTGCGTATGTTTCTAAAGATACGCACAAAACCATGCGCCTTCCAGATGGTTCATCTATTTTTACAGCTGAAGCCAAAGCAATAGACCTAGCTTTAGATTTTATCAGTTCAACAATTCAAAAAGCAATTATATTTTCTGATTCACTTTCTGTGCTTAAGGCTTTAGACCATTCATCATCTAAAAATCCTCAAATTCAAAAATTGATCGAAAAACATCATGAAATTTCTAAAACACACCAAATCTTGTTTTGTTGGCTTCCGAGCCATATTGGCATTGTCGGAAATGAATATGCTGACAAGAAAGCAAAGGAATCGCTCAATCTTGATCCATCTGTTTTTAAAATTCCTTTTAATAATTTTAAACCATTTATCAACAGATACATCTTGTCGGAATGGCAAGGCGAATGGGACCGTGCAATAAATAACAAACTCCATGCCATTAAACCTGTCGTTAGTACAAAATGCTCTCCTCCACAGTTTTCCAGGAAAGAGGATGTAGTATTAACACGACTGCGCATTGGCCATACTAGAGTTACTCATTCTTTTATTTTTAATGGTGATGATCAGCCTTCTTGTGTAGGTTGTGATCAGCCATTCACTGTGAAACATATCTTAATTGACTGTGTTGACTTTTCAACCTCACGTATTTTATATTTCAAAGCTGACACTTTGCAACAACTGTTTCGAGATGTACCTGTTGATAATATTATTTTATTCTTAAAAGAAATTGGACTTTTTCATAAGATTTAACTGTTTCAGATTTTTATACATTATCATTCTGACTTTTTACTTTTAATATCATCATAATTATTCATGCCGTTTAACCATTAACCGTTTGACGCTTATGACCCACAAAGAGGGTTGACGCGTCGTTAAACACGAAATCATCATCATCATCTGTATCGTGTCTGTCAAGGATGTGATACTCATTGCCAAGATCGTTTTTCGCCTGTAGTGCCACTTTTACTGCGTAGTTTGAAGTTCGGATCTCTGCTATCAATTCGATTGTTCTACAGTGTCCCGCCGACATGGTAACACATCAAATGCCTCGTCAATTCTCTTTTGAATCAGATAGAATAAGGACGGATGATCTTTAAGATGGCCGTCTAACTGAATGCCGATAGAAAGTGTATTATTTTCAAAGTACCTCTTCAGAAAGTTATCCTCGAAGTTCCTACGGCTAACTAATTCCTTATGTTCTTCCTCCGATCCACAAGAACAGCACAATTTAATGCTTTCACAAATATTTTCCATTGAGAAAGTAACTTACGTGTCTTTACTTGTCCGTTGGAATTCCCGGAATGAACCGGTTATTTCCGGATATTTCCGTAATCTGATTGGCTCCGGAAAGTCACGAGATATTATGACGTCATAACTTCGCGCTAAAATTCTGATGACGTCATAATATCTCGTGATTGTACCGTGTGCAAAAAAATCGATAGTGTCGTATGCAATATTGGTTCCCGGCTTTTCTGAGCTGCTGTACTTGCTGTGCTGCGTGCTGAACTACGTCACATGAACTGTTGGGTATACCCAACTGTAGGGTATACCCAACATATTTACGGACAGAAACAAGTCCATTTTTTTCTTGGGTACTTTTTAAACTACCCAACATATTTACGGACAGAAACAAGTCCATTTTTTTCTTGGGTACTTTTTAAACTACCCAACATATTTACGGACAGAAACAAGTCCCGATTTTTTCTTGGGTACTTTTTAAACTACGTCACATACATGATGACGTCACAAAATCTATATTTTTCCCGCCCAAGTCCAATTTTTCTTGGGTACTTTTTTTGTACGACGTCACATATGACGTCACAAGATCAATATTGGTTCCCGGCTTTTCTGAGCTACTGTACTTGCTGTGCTGCGTGCTGCGCTGCTGGTATAATGCTGAAACTGGTGGTGCAGGTAAATCAATCATGTGCCAATACCTCATGGCCACGGGGTTGTTTGGTAAAACCATCATGTACCAAGACCTAGACTATAGGAATAACAGTTTCCTGTTCAACCTGGAGAGTTTGGTACTGTTTGATCTTCCCAGATCAACAGTACCAAACGATTTAAGGTTGATCGAAGATCTCAAGAACGGCTTTATCATATCGACTAAGTATGTCGTGCAAAGGAAAATCTTCAGTAGTCCTATAGTCGTGGTCTTTTCAAACTCATACCCCGATAAAACATTACTCTCGCTGGACAGATGGTGCGTCCTTGAGATAGAGGACAATCAGGACATGGGTGGGGTTCGGGATGGAACATTGACATCATATCCAGAATACAATGTTTAATCGTGGTAAAGCAACTGAAAATAACAACAATAAATATAACTTGAAAACTTTACATATGTGTTACTTGTTGTCTTATAAAAGAGCTCTTTTATTAAAAAAAAAAAAAAAAAAAAAAAAAGGCACGAATAGGAATCGAACCTATGACCTCCGGCTTATCAGACCGATGCTCTGACAACTGAGCTAAAGTGTCAACTACAAATTCTTAACAATAACTATAACTATATAGAAAAAGGGGGCAATCGATTGGGCTCCGGAAACGCCCCGAGTGGGGGTGTTCCCGAAGTCCAACCGGTTGTCCCACACAAATTAATACAAACGAATATTAGCAACTGATTTAGCATAAATAATTGGCCTAATCAAGAACTGTTTGGTCAGTCTTTCCATCAATGTAGCCCCTCTATGAACTTTTAAGTTCTTCAGCATTTGCATGTCACAATCAAATTCAGACACATTTTCAGCATAATAGTAGTCATGTTCCATACAAATGGCATCCAAGTTGTTAACAGGTGGACCATTGGGTAATGGATTCCCAGGACCACAGTATCTATAGCCAGGAACAACTAGCCCTTGTCTTGGAGATATTTTCTTCTTAATGATGATGATGATGATGATTTCGTGTTTAACGACGCGTCAACCCTCTTTGTGGGTCATAAGCGTCCAACGGTTAATGGTTAAACGGCATGAATAATTATGATGATATTAAAAGAAAAAAAGTCAGAATGATGATGTATAAAAATCTGAAACAGTTAAATCTTATGAAAAAGTCCAATTTCTTTTAAGAATAAAATAATATTATCATCAGGTACATCTCGAAACAGTTGTTGCAAAGTGTCAGCTTTGAAATATAAAATACGTGAGGGTGAAAAGTCAACACAGTCAATTAAGATATGTTTCACAGTGAATGGCTGATCACAACCTACACAAGAAGGCTGATCATCACCATTAAAAATATAAGAATGAGTAACTCTAGTATGGCCGATGCACAGATGTGTTAATACTACGTCCTCTTTTCTGGAAAACTGTGGAGGAGAGCATTTTGTACTAACGACATGTTTAATGGCATGGAGTTTGTTATTTATTGCACGGTCCCATTCGCCTTGCCATTCCGACAAGATGTATCTGTTGATAAATGGTTTAAAATTATTAAAGGGAATTTTAAAAACAGATGGATCAAGATTGAGCGATTCCTTTGCTTTCTTGTCAGCATATTCATTGCCGACAATGCCAATATGGCTCGGAAGCCAACAAAACAAGATTTGGTGTGTTTTAGAAATTTCATGATGTTTTTCGATCAATTTTTGAATTTGAGGATTTTTAGATGATGAATGGTCTAAAGCCTTTAGGAACAGAAAGTGAATCGGAAAATAAAATTGCTTTTTGAATTGTTGAATAACTGATAAAATCTAAAGCTAGGTCTATTGCTTTGGCTTCAGCTGTAAAAATAGATGAACCATCTGGAAGGCGCATGGTTTTGTGCGTATCTTTAGAAACAAACGCACAACCAACTTTATCTTCTTCTTTGGAACCATCAGTGTAGACTTGCTGGTATTCATTGTAACGTGACTGCAGTACCTGGAAGTTTTGTTTGAGAAGTATCGGATTTGATTCGGATTTTTTGCCATCATGCAAGTCGAACAGAATAGAAGGTTGTTTAATACACCAAGATGGAACTTCGGCGGTTTCATGTTTTTGAATATTTTTTAGGTTGATGCCTGAATTTTCCAGCAGTGGTAAAATTCGTAATCCAAAAGGTTTGATTGCTGTGGGTTTAGTTTCATACTTATCTATAAATTGAGGTGGAAATGAAATTTTGGATGCCGGGTTAGATGGATTAGCAGCAATTCTAATAGCATACTGAAGAGAAAGTTTCTCTCTGCGCGAAGTTAAAGATGGTTCACCTGCTTCTACATAAAGGCTTAATACGGGAGAAGTACGAAAGGCTCCCATAGCCAGACGAAGGCCTTGGTGATGGATAGTATCCAATGATTTTAAATAGGACTTTCTGGCAGAACCATAAACAACAGACCCATAATCTAATTTAGATCTTATTAAAGACCGGTAAAGATGTAATAAAGTATACCGATCTGCTCCCCAACTTGTATGGGCTAAAACTTTCAAAAGATTCAAAGCTTTTAAGCTTTTCGCTTTAAGATATTTAATATGGGGAATAAAAGATAACTTTTGATCGAATATGACCCCAAAAATTTGGCTTCTTCAACAACAGGAATTTGTGATAAAAACAAGGAAGGATGTTCGTGTTTCTTCCGTAGTTTACAAAAATGAACACACTGCGTTTTCGACTTGGAGAACTTGAAACCATTTTTATCTGTCCATTCTTCTATTCGTTTTAAATTTTGTTGCAACTTTCGTTCAATTGTTTTCATATTTTTTGAACGGTAACATATACAGATATCGTCAACATACAAGGAACAATCAGTTTTGTCGTCCAAACATTGTACAATATTGTTTATTTTGATGTTAAATAGCGTAGTTGAAAGAATACTACCCTGAGGGACACCCTGTTCTTGATCATAGAAATCTGACAGGGTAGACCCCACACGCACCTGAAACATGCGCTCCCCTAAAAAGCTTTCAATAAAACTGGGAAGTTTTCCTCTTAAGCCAATGTTATGGAGATCTTTCAATATACCATAACGGCCATGTTGTATCATATGCTTTCTCCAAGTCGAAAAAGACAGCTACTACGTGTTCTTTGTTAATAAAAGCATCTTGTATAAATGATGATGATGATGATGATTTCGTGTTTAACGACGCGTCAACCCTCTTGGTGGGTCATAAGCGTCAGTCGGTTAATGGTTAAACGGCATGAATAATTATGATGATATTAAAAGTAACAAGTCAGATTGATAATGTATAAAAATCTGAAACAGTTAAATCTTATGAAAAAGACCAATTTCTTTTAAGAATAAAATACAGTCGACTCTCGTTATCTCGAACCTCACGGGACCGGATAAAAAAGTTCGAGTTATCCGCTGTACGAGATAACCAAAGTGTGACGTCACATGTATGTCAGAACACATTGTTTGCCATGATATGCTTGGTATTCTTGGTAAGTCTTACATGAACGGGTTACTGAGTTTTTAAAACTTGTTTATGAAAGTACTGGAGCTTGTCAGAGTATAGCGTTTATGAACAAATTAATAAATAAATAAAACTGATAGATTTCTCACGTATATTGTTAAATTCCTACCAATCTGTGTTTCCAAATACGCTAAATATAGATAGATACTAAACAGACTAGTTCCCACTTGTGAATGCAACGCTTATAGTACTTCGGAGAGCAGTACATGCTATATAAGCCATACAGTAGTTTGACTCATCTCCCCTCTAACTGATTAACCTTCACTATGGCAAACAGTTTAGGTCCTGTCGTGAAAGCTCGTTATGAGCCATCCCTTTTGGATAAACACTGTTTGTACATGGATTTGCATGGGTTAAGAAACAGACGGGTTAACAACGATGCACGTGAATTGTTCCGAACAACTGCGTTTTTAACACTCCGAGATTATCACAACTTTTGTCACTTTCTTTGACATTTCTGCAAGAAAGACAACGCCGCTTTTTATCATGGAAATCTTGCAAATCATTGACACGAGACGGTGTAAGATTAAAGGTTGAGCACCGCGTGTCAGTCTTTATTACACGCATATGATTTTCTTAGTAGCCGAAAAGGTATTGTGTGTGCTAATTTTAATTACAAACGCACCTGGACAAATTGGATAATTTACAACATTGTGAGTAGTGAAGGCCTATTACAAAATTGAAGGACCGGACGCATGTTTCTTTTTCTTTCTTTTTTTTTTTTCGTTACGTCAAGAATCCTGGTTCGAGATACGCAGTATTTATCAGTAAAAATACATTCAGGGACTGAAAATGATGGGCGAGATAGCCGAAGTGTCGACTTAAAAGTAGTTCGACACATGCGAAGTTGAAATACAATAAATATATAGGGGAAATGTACTGGACTTAGAAATCGGTTCGACATAAGCGAAATGGTCGAGATAAGCGGGGTCGAGATAACGAGAGTCAACTGCAATGTTATCAACAGGTACATCTCGAAACAGTTGTTGCAAAGTGTCAGCTTTGAAATATAAAATACGTGAGGGTGAAAAGTCAACACAGTCAATTAAGATATGTTTCACAGTGAATGGCTGATCACAACCTACACAAGAAGGCTGATCATCACCATTAAAAATATAAGAATGAGTAACTCTAGTATGGCCGATGCGCAGTCGTGTTAATACTACGTCCTCTTTTCTGGAAAACTGTGGAGGAGAGCATTTTGTACTAACGACAGGTTTAATGGCATGGAGTTTGTTATTTATTGCACGGTCCCATTCGCCTTGCCATTCCGACAAGATGTATCTATTGATAAATGGTTTAAAATTATTAAAAGGAATTTTAAAAACAGATGGATCAAGATTGAGCGATTCCTTTGCTTTCTTGTCAGCATATTCATTGCCGACAATGCCAATATGGCTCGGAAGCCAACAAAACAAGATTTGGTGTGTTTCAGAAATTTCATGATGTTTTTCGATCAATTTTTGAATTTGAGGATTTTTAGATGATGAATGGTCTAAAGCCTTAAGCACTGAAAGTGAATCAGAAAATATAATTGCTTTTTGAATTGTTGAAGAACTGATAAAATCTAAAGCTAGGTCTATTGCTTTGGCTTCAGCTGTAAAAATAGATGAACCATCTGGAAGGCGCATGGTTTTGTGCGTATCTTTAGAAACATACGCACAACCAACTTTATCTCCTTCTTTGGAACCATCAGTATAGACTTGCTGGTAATCATCGTAACGTGATTGCAGTACCTGAAAGTTTTGTTTGAGAAGTATCGGATTTGATTCGGATTTTTTGCCATCATGTAAGTCGAACAGAATAGAAGGTTGTTTAATACACCAAGATGGAACTTCGGCGGTTTCATGTTTTTGAATATTTTTAAGGTCGATACCTGAATTTTCCAGCAGTGGTAAAATACGTAATCCAAAAGGTTTAATTGCTGTGGGTTTAGTTTCATACCTATCTACAAATTGAGGTGAAAATGAAATTTTGGATGCCGGGTTAGATGGATTTGCAGCAAGTCTAATAGCATACTGAAGAGAAAGTTTCTCTCTGCGCGAGGTTAAAGATGGTTCACCTGCTTCTACATAAAGGCTTAATACGGGAGAAGTACGGAAGGCTCCCATGGCCAGACGAAGGCCTTGGTGATGGATAGTATCCAAGGATTTTAAATAGGACTTTCTGGCAGGACCATAAACAACAGACCCATAATCTAATTTAGATCTTATTAAAGACCGGTAAAGATGTAATGAAGTTCACCGATCTGCTCCCCAACTTGTATGAGCTAAAACTTTCAAAAGATTCAAAGCTTTTAAGCATTTCGCTTTAAGATATTTAATATGGGGAATAAAAGATAACTTTTGATCAAATATGACCCCAAGAAATTTTGCTTCTTCAACAACAGGAATTTGTGATCCGTATAAAAACAGGGAAGGATGTTCGTGTTTCTTCCGTAGTTTACAAAAATGAACACACTGCGTTTTCGACTTGGAGAACTTGAAACCATTTTTATCAGTCCATTCTTCTATTTTTTTAAATTTTGTTGTAACTTTCGTTCAATTGTTTTCATATTTTTTGAACGGTAACATATACAAAAATCATCAACATACAATGAACAATCAGTTTTGTCGTCCAAACATTGTACAATATTGTTTATTTTCATGTTAAATAGCGTAGTTGAAAGAATACTACCCTGTGGGACACCCTGTTCTTGATAATAGAAATCTGACACGGTAGACCCCACACGCACCTGAAACATGCGCTCCCCTAAAAAGCTTTCAATAAAACTGGGAAGTTTTCCTCTTAAGCCAATGTTATGTAGATCTTTCAATATTCCATAACGCCATGTTGTATCATATGCTTTCTCCAAGTCGAAAAAGACAGCTACTACGTGTTCTTTGTTAATAAATGATGATGATGATTTCGTGTTTAACGACGCGTCAACCCTCTTTGTGGGTCATAAGCGTCAAACGGTTAATGGTTAAACGGCAAGAATAATTATGATGATATTAAAAGTAAAAAATCAGAATGATAATGTATAAAAATCTGAAACAATTAAATCTTATGAAAAAGTCCAATTTCTTTTAAGAATAAAATAATATTATCAACAGGTACATCTCGAAACAGTTGTTGCAAAGTGTCAGCTTTGAAATATAAAATACGTGAGGGTGAAAAGTCAACACAGTCAATTAAGATATGTTTCACAGTGAATGGCTGATCACAACCTACACAAGAAGGCTGATCATCACCATTAAAAATATAAGAATGAGTAACTCTAGTATGGCCGATGCGCAGTCGTGTTAATACTACGTCCTCTTTTCTGGAAAACTGTGGAGGAGAGCATTTTGTACTAACGACAGGTTTAATGGCATGGAGTTTGTTATTTATTGCACGGTCCCATTCGCCTTGCCATTCCGACAAGATGTATCTGTTGATAAATGGTTTAAAATTATTAAAAGGAATTTTAAAAACAGATGGATCAAGATTGAGCGATTCCTTTGCTTTCTTGTCAGCACATTCATTGCCGACAATGCCAATATGGCTCGGAAGCCAACAAAACAAGATTTGGTGTGTTTTAGAAATTTCATGATGCCTTTCGATCAATTTTTGAATTTGAGGATTTTTAGATGACGAATGGTCTAAAGCCTTGAGCACAGAAAGTGAATCAGAAAATATAATTGCTTTTTGAATTGTTGAAGAACTGATAAAATCTAAAGCTAGGTCTATTGCTTTGGCTTCAGCTGTAAAAATAGATGAACCATCTGGAAGGCGCATGGTTTTGTGCGTATCTTTAGAAACATACGCACAACCAACTTTATCTCCTTCTTTGGAACCATCAGTATAGACTTGCTGGTAATCATTGTAACGTGACTGCAGTACCTGAAAGTTTTGTTTGAGAAGTATTGGATTTGATTCGGATTTTTTGCCATCATGTAAGTTGAACAGAATAGAAGGTTTTTTAATACACCAAGATGGAACTTCGGCCGCTTCATGTTTTTGAATATTTTTAAGGTCGATACCTGAATTTTCTAGCAGTGGTAAAATACGTAATCCAAAAGGTTTGATTGCTGTGGGTTTTGTTTCATAATTATCTACAAATTGAGGTGGAAATGAAATTTTGGATGCCGGGTTAGATGGATTTGCAGCAAGTCTAATAGCATACTGAAGAGAAAGTTTCTCTCTGCGCGAGGTTAAAGATGGTTCACCTGCTTCTACATAAAGGCTTAATACGGGAGAAGTACGGAAGGCTCCCATGGCCAGACGAAGGCCTTGGTGATGGATAGTGTCCAAGGATTTTAAATAGGACTTTCTGGCAGAACCATAAACAACAGACCCATAATCTAATTTAGATCTTATTAAAGACCGGTAAAGATGTAATAAAGTATACCGATCTGCTCCCCAACTTGTATGAGCTAAAACTTTCAAAAGATTCAAAGCTTTTAAGCATTTCGCTTTAAGATACTTAATATGGGGAATAAAAGATAACTTTTGATCAAATATGACCCCAAGAAATTTGGCTTCTTCAACAACAGGAATTTGTGATCCGTATAAAAACAGGGAAGGATGTTCGTGTTTCTTCCGTAGTTTACAAAAATGAACACACTGCGTTTTCGACTTGGAGAACTTGAAACCATTTTTATCAGTCCATTCTTCTATTCTTTTTAAATTTTGTTGTAACTTTCGTTCAATTGTTTTCATATTTTTTGAACGGTAACATATACAAAAATCATCAACATACAATGAACAATCAGTTTTGTCGTCCAAACATTGTACAATATTGTTTATTTTGATGTTAAATAGCGTAGTTGAAAGAATACTACCCTGTGGGACACCCTGTTCTTGATCATAGAAATCTGACACGGTAGACCCCACATGCACCTGAAACATGCGCTCCCCTAAAAAGCTTTCAATAAAACTGGGAAGTTTTCCTCTTAAGCCAATGTTATGTAGATCTTTCAATATTCCATAACGCCATGTTGTATCATATGCTTTCTCCAAGTCGAAAAAGACAGCTACTACGTGTTCTTTGTTAATAAAAGCATCTCGTATAAATGTTTCTAGTCTTATTAAATTGTCATTGGTACTACGTTCCGAACGAAAGCCCGATTGATATTCTGAAATGAGGTTGTTGGACTCTAAGTACCAGACTAATCTCTTGTTTATCATTCTCTCCAATGTTTTACACAAACAACTTGTCTAAGCTATCGGACGATAATTTGTAGGTTCTGCATGATCTTTCCCTGGTTTCGGAATTGGTACAACTGTAGCTACACGCCAGCTCTCAGGACAGACCTCCGTTTCCCAAATATTATTAAAGATATCTAAAAGTGTTGTAAGAGAACTTTTTGGCAGATGCTTAAGCATCTGATAATGAATTTCATCGGGGCCGGTTGCTGTATCATGTGATTTTTCAATGGCTTCAACGAGTTCGGATAAGTTAAAGGGTTTGTTGTATTCTTCGTGATTAAGTGATTTAAAGTTTAGATTTCTTTTCTCTTGGTCCTTTTTGAAATTTCTAAAAGTGTCAGAATAATTACGCGATGATGAATTTCTCAAGAATGTGTGCCCAAGAGTATCTGAAATATCTTTTTTTGTTGAAGCTATTGTGTCAAATTCAGTATTTAAATGTGTAAAACTAGAAGACTTTGTTTTTCCTGAAATTTTTCGTACCATATCCCAAACCTTTTTAATGGGGGTTTTATAGTTCAATTTGGAGACATATTCTCTCCATGACTTTCGTTTGGAAGCTCGGATTGTTCGCCGAGCTTTAGCTCTAAAAACTTTTACGTCGTTGAGCTTTTCTGAAGTGGGACTTTTGCAGAACTTATTTAGAGCCTGTTTACGCTTTTTAATAGCTTCTTTACAGTCATTATTAAACCAAGGCTTGCTTTTCTTAGTATTTGTGGAGGTCTTTGGAATGCATTGTTCTGATATGTTAATAAGTGTATCTGTGAAATCAGAAACAATGTCGGATGATTCATTAAAATGATCAATTGATAACTCTTCTTCACATAAATTATGGAATAATTCCCAGTCGGCTTTATTCATTTTCCATTTCTGGTTACAGTCCTCATCTGGTTCGTTTACGCTCTCAATTATAACAGGGAAGTGATCACTTCCGCACTGATCATCATGAACAGACCAGTCATAGTCCAAGAAGAGAGATGGGTGACACAAAGAGAGATCTAAAGAAGACAAATGACCTGTCGCAGGGTGAAGGTAAGTATAAGATTTATCATTCATCAAGCAAAGGTCGCTCTTTGCAATAAAATCTTCGACAAGTGCTCCTCTGTTATTGATATCTTTACAGCCCCATAGAATATTGTGACCATTGAAGTCGCCAACTAAAAGATATGGCGATGGAAGTTGACTCAGCAATGTGTCAAGCTGTTCGGGCTTTAAAGAAAATGAGGGAGGGATATATAGAGAACAAATTGTAGTTTCTTTATCCAGAGAAACTGACACTGCCACAGCTTGTAGGTCTGTTTTTAATTTGATCTCTCTTTGTGGTAAACATGATTTAACAAAAATTGAACTGCCACCAGATGGTTTGTTACCATCAGAATAGATATAGTTGTATGTTTTGAAACCCCTGACATCAATGTTGTCATCAGTTTTTAAAAAAGTTTCTTGCAAACAAAAAACCGATGGGTTTAATAACGAAATAAGTAATAACAGTTCGTTATAATTTGATTTAAGACCTCGACAATTCCATTGTATTATTTTGTGTTTTAAATCCATTTTATGAAGAGATTAAGACTAGAAACTATATTGGAGCTGCAATTGGTGATATAGATCTGCTACCACCAGCTCGTGGTGTTGCAGACCTCGATCTGTTATTGCTACTTGGTGATGATGGTCTGTTCTGAAATTTTATATTGTCTCTTTCCATTTTACGTTGTCTGTCTGTTTGTTTTAGAGACAATTGCTTTTTCGGATCTTCCGATCCCTTATTAGTTCGACCACAGTCGAGTTTCTCTTTTACATGCGGCGCTGGCTTCGGTACGGTCGCTGTCGACCGATCCGAAGTAACCTGGATTGCGCCATTTGGTAACTTGGTTGAACTTTGTGGCGCTGGAGTGGATTTATTCCATGCACCAGATTTTTTCAGTTCAGCTATGTATGAATCAACAGTCTGTGTTGCGGAGCTTGACACTTTTACACCAGCACCCTTTGTGATGCTGGCGTAACTGGTGGTTGGTGTTGCGTTTCGATCCTCAACAATTTTCCGCGCTTCTGGGAAGGTTATCGCTCTTTGGTATTTTACAGTGAGTATTTCTTTTTCTTTTTTCCATGCCGGACAATCTCGAGAGAAAACAGCATGATTGCCACCACAATTGATGCATTTGGCCTCATTCTTACAGTGTTGATGATTATCAACATGTTTGTCTTTACCACAGTTTGGACAAAGTTGTTTCTTCTGACATCTGCTTTCGTGGTGGCCAAAAACCTGACATGAGTAACATCTGAGAGGGTTTGGTATATATACCTCTACGTTAACCGAAAGATATGCTACTTTGATTTTCTTGGGCAGAACTGGTGTATTAAAGGTCAACACGTAAGTACCTGTTGGCTTCAATACACCATCTCTACGAACTTGGATGTTACGTACTGCAATGACGCCCTCAGATCTCAAGTTGTCAATTATCTCTGCATCGGTGCAAGGACGTAGCTCTGGGCTGCGGATGACACCTTTACACGAATTGAGTGTATTGTGCAGAGACACCTTGACCCTGAGATCAAAGAGCTTTGTGGTACCAAGCAGGCTTTTAACCTGCTGTTCTCTCTCTACTTCCAGGAGGAGATCACCTGACTTTAGCTTTTTAATGCTTTTTGGGTGTCCGGCAATGGACATTATGCTCTTTTCAATAACAAAAGGCGATAAACTTGACACAGTGCGAGTTTCCTCGACTGATGTCATAACCAAGAAGCGTGGAAAATTTAAAATCTTAGGTGCTTCAGACTGCTGACTAGACTGTTGACTAGATTGGTGACTGGGATCATCCGTTTCGGATGAATCCTCATCTTTCTTACGTTTAGATGCGTGGGTGCGGTTATTTTTTTTTCCATGAGGCATAAGGAAAAATTCTAGTTTCGTCCCAAGTGCTCTCCGCCCTCCGTGGAGCCCTACAAGGGAACACCATAATGGAGTGGTTATCCAACTCGCAGGTGTTAGAGATACACGTGAGATATACTCGCATAAACAAAATGCCTACACGATTGATCCGTTTAGCCACCGCCTTCTAGAGATAAAAAGACAGAAAGGGTAAGGTAAATGGGCATATGGTTGGTATCAGGAAAGATACAAAAAGAGTTGAAGAGAAAGCAAAGCGGTATCTCTAGGGCTCGGCGCGACCAGCCGATTGACCGTGCCGGACCGCACGGCCACCCGTCTACACCGAAAAGCCAGGCCAAAGAGGCGTGTTGGGTACCTGAAGCACCGCCACCTCAGGTAACCCTCAACCTCCAGGATCCCTTCTTCCGGCTTACAGGACGCCACCCACGGCAAACGGGTGGTACTTCCTTTAGCTCTTCCCAGTGGGCACAGAGACCACAGCGGCAATGTGCTCAGTGGGAATTGAGCCCCCAGGGCCACGGCAAGGCAGGAAGTCTAATACCTGGGGGTCTTTGTTAATAAAAGCATCTCGTATAAATGTTTCTAGTCTTATTAAATTGTCATTGGTACTACGTTCCGAACGAAAGCCCGATTGATATTCTGAAATGAGGTTGTTGGACTCTAAGTACCAGACTAATCTCTTGTTTATCATTCTCTCCAATGTTTTACACAAACAACTTGTCTAAGCTATCGGACGATAATTTGTAGGTTCTGCATGATCTTTCCCTGGTTTCGGAATTGGTACAACTGTAGCTACACGCCAGCTCTCAGGACAGACCTCCGTTTCCCAAATATTATTAAAGATATCTAAAAGTGTTGTAAGAGAACTTTTTGGCAGATGCTTAAGCATCTGATAATGAATTTCATCGGGGCCGGTTGCTGTATCATGTGATTTTTCAATGGCTTCAACGAGTTCGGATAAGTTAAAGGGTTTGTTGTATTCTTCGTGATTAAGTGATTTAAAGTTTAGATTTCTTTTCTCTTGGTCCTTTTTGAAATTTCTAAAAGTGTCAGAATAATTACGCGATGATGAATTTCTCAAGAATGTGTGCCCAAGAGTATCTGAAATATCTTTTTTTGTTGAAGCTATTGTGTCAAATTCAGTATTTAAATGTGTAAAACTAGAAGACTTTGTTTTTCCTGAAATTTTTCGTACCATATCCCAAACCTTTTTAATGGGGGTTTTATAGTTCAATTTGGAGACATATTCTCTCCATGACTTTCGTTTGGAAGCTCGGATTGTTCGCCGAGCTTTAGCTCTAAAAACTTTTACGTCGTTGAGCTTTTCTGAAGTGGGATTTTTGCAGAACTTATTTAGAGCCTGTTTACGCTTTTTAATAGCTTCTTTACAGTCATTATTAAACCAAGGCTTGCTTTTCTTAGTATTTGTGGAGGTCTTTGGAATGCATTGTTCTGATATGTTAATAAGTGTATCTGTGAAATCAAACAATGTCGGATGATTCATTAAAATGATCAATTGATAACTCTTCTTCACATAAATAATGGAATAATTCCCAGTCGGCTTATTCATTTTCCACTTCTGGTTACAGTCTTCATCTGGTTCGTTTACGCTCTCAATTATAATAGGGAAGTGATCACTTCCGCACTGATCATGAACAGACCAGTCATAGTCCAAGAAGAGAGATGGGTGACACAAAGAGAGATCTAAAGAAGACAAATGACCTGTCGCAGGGTGAAGGTAAGTATAAGATTTATCATTCATCAAGCAAAGATCGCTCTTTGCAATAAAATCTTCGACAAGTGCTCCTCTGTTATTGATATCTTTACAGCCCCATAGAATATTGTGACCATTGAAAAGTAGAAGTAAAACAAAGATCAGGAATTGATACAATTAACTTACTCCATCCATAGAAGACACCAAAGGGAAAGAAATACAAACATTAAGCGACCAGACCATAATGGAAACCTAAACAAAGGAAGGCCATATGGACAGTTACTTTCCCACAAAATGGCCATATGGCCATCCAAAATTAAAAGACACAAGTGATACACACAGTAAGTAACAAACAACAACATAAATAAATCGCCACAGAAGAGCCGCCTTGGAACGGTCAGTGGAAGATTTCCACTGGGGGGGGGGGGGGGGTGGGCTTAAATCGATTTTACGTGGCCACAATCCTCGCCCTTACTTCCGTCGCGATTTAGACAAATAATTTGTTCAGTCCGCATGAAGGCCTCCTAACTCATCAGTGCAACATCTCCGTGAACACAGAAATCAAAGAACCACAGAGTTGAGACAACGGTGAGGACTCGACAGCAAGAAACCACTGAAATGCTGGAGCAAAAGAAAGCCAACAGTTAGACTCCGATGAGCCCGACCAGAGACAGTGCATCAGGCACCAACCAACATTATCTCTTCAATTTTCAATAAGCCTTTACGCTGGAGCCGTCATAGAATCTGAGGCCTGACCCACCGGCGTGCAATTAAAGAGGGAAGCAAAGTTGCCAACCGTGATTGGGTTAACTACCATGCATGCAGTCTGTCGTATAATATCCATGTTGTACCCAATCTTTTTATATCGAAGAATGATTTTACGAAATTGGGTGCTGAAGTCATTGCGGTTATATATTTTTCCGAATTTATATACTAAATCACCATAAAATTCGGGTTCCGATAGACCTTGTTGCAGAAGAGATTTAAGTCCAATATTGAATTTTGAAATTAAATCAGAATGGCGTCTATAAAATTTTGAAAAGGCTTTGCGTAGTTTATGGTACTGATAACCCTGATTAAGGAGTTTAGCCGTTAATAATTTATTACGAGTGTTGAATTCAGTTACATGACTACACACTCTAGCAAATCGAATTAATTGCGAAATATAAACGCCATAGGATGGCGCACGAGGAACATCACCATCCAAAAAAGGAAAATTTACAATCTCAAAATCAAAGTCATCGCGTTTATCATAAATTTTGCACGAAACAAATCCATCTACAATAGATAGATGTAAATCCAAAAAACGGGGCCTCGGTATCAGAAGAATTTGCTTTATTTAACTGAAGTTCTAGGGGGTAAATCTGACTGATCAAGCCATCAAAATAGGTATTATCAATATTTAATAAATCATCTAAATATCAATATTTAATAAATCATCTAAATATCTAGAAGTAGAGCTAAAAGCTTCAATAATTTCAGATTGGTTATCAATGGAAAGCGACAAAATGAAGTCTCTTTCATAACAATACAAGAACAGATCAGCCACAAGAGGTGCGCAATTAGTACTCATCGGAATACCCACAATTTGTCTAAATAACTTAGTACCGAATCTAATATAAATATTGTCAAGTAGAAAGGTGAGGGCATCACACACTTTCTGACATGACCAAAGTGTATAATTCTTATGCTCTTTAGAAGTGAAAAATGCATTTCTGACATTACATGCAAGATAGAGAGAATCTTCTCTGTGAAAAGCCCATTCAATTAAATCATTAAGCTTTTCTTTTATAAGATTATGAGGAAGTGTAGTGTAAAGAGTGGAAAAATCGTAGGTAGACAGACTAGAAGCACGAAACTGTCTAGATTTCAATTTATTTAAAACCTCATTCGAATTTTTTATAGACCAAAACAGATTTCTTCCTGATCTTTCAAAGACTTTATCACAATATTTAATTAAATGCGTTTAAATAGCAGTAAGACAGGAAGTTAATAATTTCGAAGATTCAGTGGTAGTGCAAGAACTAGAATTTGCAATAAACCGTGCTTTGTAAGGTTTTTTATGAAGTTTTGGTAACCAGTATAGCGTAGGAAGCTTGTCTTGGCCTTCGTTAACACACACAGCAAACTTGGTGGCTGAAAGACAAACATGTTTATCTACTATAGCTCTCTCTTCAGCCAAAGGCTGAAGTTCATAGGCCTTAGTACCACCAAGCTCCATAGTGGAGCCGACGACGTTGTTAGCGGCCTTGTCTGCAGGGGCCAAAACAAACTTCTTATGAAATTCTTGAATACCTAGTTTAAGATGACGTAAAGACGTCTTGGGCTTAGGAGGTAATAAGTTAGTATTTTGAGAATAGAAAGAAATGCGTTTATTCACTAGTCTTAAAATGCTAAGTTTCCAGTCCTTTAGGGCTTTACACTCAACATACTCTCGCTTACACCATCGATTACCAAATTCATTCAAGGAAGCAGCGATTTCATCTCTACATTTACTGAAATCAATTTTAGAAGGAACCCGATATTTCGGTCCTTTAGAAATTATATTCCTTATCCTAGAATCAGGAATAATTTTCAAATTGCCAGTAATTACATGACCAGCAGCAGGATAGCAATACTTTGAGTTTTTACAATCACATGAATCAGGAGTATTAGTATCAATATCAAGATCTGAAACAAGTTTATTGAAATTAAAAATGATAGATCTAGCAGGTTTGTTATATTTATAGCAAATTATAGGTGTTTCAGTATTTTGAAAATAAGCAGGAATGGAAGAAAGCACCGATCTCTCACGGAAGATACTGGGCAAATCTATAAAATCCATACCCTTATTAATGAAGGATATTTTGAAGAAATGACGTTTATGATTAATTTCAGAATCAATGTAAGGACGGAGAGTATGCTGAGTATAGCCTCTAGTTAAGAGAGCCACATCATATAACTGATGAGAACTATCGTAGAATTTATTCGCCTCGGTGTCCAGAAGACGTAAAACAGAAACGGGTAATGAACTTAAAAATGAAAGCATAGAGTGGCGTTCATGATTTAATAATATAATTGACAGTCACTTCAGTCTAGTATTGTTTCGTTTAAACGCACATGATTTACGTTTAAAGTTACCATTTTTCCTGGTGCCGTGATATCTAGTTCTGCGTTTTCGACATTCCAGGAGTGAGAAAATATCAAAGTCCGGCATTCTGGAAATATTACCCTCATGATAAATGTTGTCATTAAATCCCAGTGGAAAAGGGGTCTGTAAAAATTTAATCCATTTCAGTTCAGCTTCCTGTCTTTTGATTTTTTTGAATCTAGATGTAGAATTTGCATCG
Organism: Lucinisca nassula; assembly: GCA_963580285.1. Classification (NCBI taxonomy): domain Eukaryota; kingdom Metazoa; phylum Mollusca; class Bivalvia; order Lucinida; family Lucinidae; genus Lucinisca; species Lucinisca nassula. Next base: position 54,117,335 of record OY757020.1, read on the forward strand.
TAATAAAGTTTTTCCACTGGTTGTATAATAATGTTATTTACATTAATACCTGTACGTCGAAAGTGACGGTACAAGAAAGTGTCAGTTTTCTTAGGCTTACTCATTCTACGATAATGCTCGTTCAATCTAGTTTTAAGCATGCGGTTAGTTTGACCGACATACTGCATATTACAGTTTGCAGCACGTCAAGTAATTAGATAAATTAAATCTGTAGACTGTCATGTCAAATCAGACATGTTAACTACAGAGAAGCGTCTACCGTTTACAGATGAAGTAACGGTAGACGCAGTGCTTAAATGCGAACAACATCTGCACCTCTTGGCATTGCACTTAGAAATACTAGGATATATTCCACTTCTTTTCCACGGATTAGTATATTTTCGAAGGATGGGTGATTTGAGAGGAGATAGTCTTATACGAAGACTACTCCCAAAAACATTGGTATTGCCTGCTCCTTTGAGATTAACTGAAGTTACAGAAGACAAATGTAAGGGTCTAACCAATACCGAAGGCATTGAAGTCGCCAACTAAAAGATATGGCGATGGAAGTTGACTCAGCAATGAGTCAAGATGTTCGGGCTTTAAAGAAAATGAGGGTGGGATATATAGAGAGCAAGTTGTAGTTTCTTTATCCAGAGAAACCGATACTGCTACAGCTTGTAGGTCTGTTTTTAATTTGATCTCTCTTTGTGGTAAACATGATTTAACAAAAATTGAGCTGCCACCAGATGGTTTGTTACCATCAGAATAGATATAGTTGTATGTATTGAAACCCCTGACATCTATGTTGTCATCAGTTTTTAAAAAAGTTTCTTGCAAACAAAACACCGATGGGGTTAGTAGCGAAATAAGTAATAAGAGTTCATTATAATTCGATTTAAGACCTCGACAATTCCATTGTATTATTTTGTGTTTTATATCCATTTTATGGAGAGATATTCAAAAGACTAGAAACTATTTTGGAGCTGCAATTGGTGATATAGATCTGCTACCACCAGCTCGTGGTGTGGCTGACCTCGATCTGTTATTGCCAATTGGTGATGATGGAGTTTCAGCGAACTCCGTATCACTGTCACTCAAAGATCCGAATTTGTTCTGAAATTTTATATTGTCTCTTTCCATTTTCCGTTGTCTGTCTGTTTGTCTTTGAGACAAGTGATGTTTTTTGATCGGATCTTCCGATCCCTTATTAGTTCGACATGAGTCGGGTTTCTCTTTTACATTCGGCGCTGGCTTCGGTACGGTCGCTGTCGACCGATCCGAAGCAACCTGGATTGCGCCATTTGATAAAGTGATTGAACTTTGTGGTGCTGGAGTGGGTTTACTCCATGCACCAGATTTTTTCAGTTTAGCTATGTATGATTCAGCAGTCTGTGTTGCGGAGCTGGTACATTTTACACCAGCACCCTTTGTGATGCTGGCGAAACTGGTGGTTGGTGTTATGTATCGCTCTTCGACAATTTTCCGCGCTTCTGGGAATGTTATCCCCCTTTGGTATTTGACGGAGAGTATTTCTTTTTCTTTTTTCCACGCCGGACAGTCTCGGGAGAAAACAGCATGTTTGCCATCACAATTTACGCATTTGGGTTCATTTTTGCAGTTGAGATGATTATCAACATGCTTTTCTTCACCACAATTAGGACAGAGTTTTTTTCTCTGACATCTGCTTTCGTGATGGCCAAAAGCCTGACAAGAGTAACATCTAAGAGGGTTTGGGATGTATACCTCTACGTTAATGGAAAGATATGCTACTTTGATTTTCTTGGGTAGAATTGGTGTATTAAAAGTCAACACATAAGTTGCTGTTGGTTTTAGTACACCATTTCTACGGACTTTGATGTTACGAACACCAATTACTCCTTGATCCTTCAGGTTATCAATGATCTCTTCGTCTGAACAAGGACGCAGTTCTGGACTGCGAATCACTCCTTTAGATGAGTTAAGTGTATTGTGAAGAGATATTTTTACTGAAAGATCAAAGAGCTTTTTGGTGGCGAGCAGACTTACAACTTGCTGTTTTCTCTCGAGTTCCAAGAGAAGGTCACCTGATTTGAGTGATTTAATACTCTTTGGGTGTCCGGCTATGGCGGCAGTACTTTTCTCGATAACAAAGGGAGAAAGGCTTGACACAGTTCGTGTATCGTCAAGCGACGTGACGACCAAGAAACGCGGAACATTGTCAAAGTTTGGTTCAGCAGACTGCTGACTCGATTGTTGACTTGACTGCTGACTGGATTTTTGACTGCGTTCATCCGATTCGGATGAATCCTCGTCTTTTTTACGTTTAGGTGCGTTGCGGTTAGGTGCGTGGTTGCGGTTGTTTGTTTTTAGGAGCCATAAGAAAAAAATCCTTGTTTCGTCCCAAGTGCTCTCCGCCCTCCATGGAGCCCTACAAGGGAACACCATAATGGAGTGGTTATCCAACTCACAGGTGTTAGAGATACACGTGAGATATACTCGTATAAACAAAATGCCTACACGATTGATCCGTTTAGCCACCGCCTTCTAGAGATAAAAAGACAGAAAAGGGTAAGGTAAATGGGCATATGGTTGGTATCAGGAAAGATTTAAAAAGAGTTGAAGAGAAAGCAAAGCGGTATCACTAGGGCTCGGCGTGACCAGCCGATTGACCGTGCCGGACCGCACGGCCACCCGTCTACACCGAAAAGCCAGGCCAAAGAGGCGTGTTAGGTACCCGAAGCACCGCCACCTCAGGTAACCCTCAACCTCCAGGATCCCTTCTTCCGGCTTACAGGATGCCACCCACGGCAAACGGGTGGTACTTCCTTTAGCTCTTCCCAGTGGGCACAGAGACCACAGCGGCAATGTGCCCAGTGGGAATTGAGTCCCCAGGGCCACGGCAAGGCAGGAAGTCTAATACCTGAGGGATTTTCTTCTTAATACTAGAACCAAAAGATGAGAATATGGAACGTTTCCGCCGTCGTTTACTACCTCCATTTCCTGTAATCATTGTAAGATACCTAAGAACCGTGCAATCTCTTTAGCTGTGTTACCATATTGTTAAATACTTGTCACCAATTTACATAATTTTTCCAGATAATCCAACAAACTTTTATTACCCTTTTCTTTTGGATCATTTTCTGGGGGATCGTCTTTCTTTTGTTTTATTTTTTCAAGTTCCTTCTTTAATTCATCAAGTTTTTTTCGCAAGTTGCTAACAGCCTTCTCAAGATCTCCTCCACCACCCCCTCCACCCACAGGAACTGGAATCGGAACTCCTCCTTTGATGAACAAGAACAGTGATCCTAACCAACCAAGTATACCAAGAGTGGTGCCTGATACAAAACCCCATAACAGCACCAAAACCCACACCCGTCGTCATCGTCATCCTCATATTGTATTTGAAATATGATATCAACAATATCTGGCAATGGAGTAAATGAGAATTGAGCATGACCCTTAACATAATCAATGTCATCTTGAGTAAGTTTTTCATTCTTTTCAAATTTTTCCAAAAGTCTCCGTACTTCTGGTGGAGGAACATCTGAATCTGGTGTAGGTACTTCAGGACCAGGATCAGGTGCAAAGGTTTCATAAATTTCATCAGTTTCCATTTCATCATCCTCCGAAATATCATCATAAGTGATATCTAGTACACAAACTGGAACTTTCCTAGTTTTTTAAATGTCTTGATACATTTTTTAAGAGTTCTAACAAATTTTGCTTGAAGTGTTTTTTGAGAATCTAGTTTCGCAGTTGTTTTAATAATATCAGATAGAATACCTTGGACAGTTGGAACAATACTCGCTGTTCCTGGCGTTACTAGTTTAAAGGAACCTCTGTGGATATCCTAGGTGTAGCGGTCTCGAAAGTAGGTGCTGGACCAAAAACCTCTCCAGTAGCATTATCTCTCTCCAGGTGTATACATTGCGTATCGACAGGATAAAATTTTCCGCAATTAGCATATATGTCCATCCTCCAAATACCTTTAGTATTTAGTCTATCGTTGACTGACATATCGGTCATATCTTCGCCATCACTACCAAGTACTTTTCTGACTGTGTCATCCTTAGTGTCGGCACTTTGTAGACTTTGAAACATTGGCATGTTTTGCAGAAGTATGACGCTCTGCTTTATTTCCTCCATCCGATAATAGATGTAGAACCTGAATAGACTGTCATGAAAGGGCAGTCTTTCACTGTCTTCAGCCATTGGTCTATCAGAACCGATGAGTGCTACAATAGCCCCGTCGATGTAAATGTCATTCGGTGTGGTCTCAGGGTTGTTGCTTCTATTATTGAACTCTTCAAATTCATAATGACCAATCTCAGTCAGCGACAGACTTGTATATCCGATTTGCCCTAATTCATTTGGTGCACCACCTTCTTTATGGTTAAAAACCTTTCCTGTGCTTGTTTGACCGTCAACAATCCATTTGTAATATCTACTGATGATTGGTTTCAGTTTGAAACATGTCTCATACCATACAGCTAGACTGGGAACAATCATATTTATCTTATTGGTTGGCGGCTGGGTTGCTCCCAGTCCCCGTTGATCTCCACTCAAACTTTGGATGAAATCCCGATAGATTTCTTTTCTGCATACCAGAATAATGAAGTCTTTACCAAATGGTTGTTCAAACTGTGATGTTTGGTCTGACTGCAGGCTGTCCCATTTAGAACCCGATTGAGCTTTTGCTACTTCATATCCTTGTGTATGGATATAACCAGGAGTGCCACCAGATGATGGAGAACCTTTCAGATAAGATCTTAGAGCTCCCTCTCCAGCCTTTCCAGTCCAAAAGACAGGCCTCTTAAGTTGTTTGAAGGCTGTTCTGGCCACAGACACATCGTATATTCTTGGAACCTTTATTTTCTTGTCGAATGGATCTACATTGCTAGGACAATAGGTGAGAGTTTCGTCTTTGGGAAAACTTACTGCAAACGCAACTCCAGTGTTATATAAGTTTTTATCCCCTACAGCAGGCGGTGAAATATCAAATGTACCAACAGTAGCGTTATTTTGTTGCATGGTTAATGTAATTTCCATGAATTCACAATCACTGGGCATATTTTTGTTTATGTCTGGCACTGGATCCGTAACCCTGGATGAAGTTACTCTGTTGGCATTTTTTTTTCCTGATGCAAGGCATAGTTGCAATTTAATGTAGAGCTACACGTCTAGGAGAATCAACTTCGTCTAATCCCAAAAGGGTTGTGTTTTCGTCTTTTCTCTTCTTTTGTTTTATGGTAGGGACAGTATTTCCACAAATTGCTGACAACAAAGCGATATACACCGCTCTATCTTCGGCCTGCATAAATAATTGAACCATACAAAAGCGTAATATAATCAATAAGAATAAAGCTTGAACCCAGAAGCGTGAAATACCCGGCGAAAAGTCCATTATCCTCTTAGCCGTTTAGCTAATTGAATATCTTTAGGTTGAATTGTTATTCTTTTTCCGTGGATCGCACATAAGTTTAAGTCTTCTAGCAGAGAAACCAGGAAGGCCTCCGAAGCTTCTTGTAAGGCCAATAATGTAGATTCTTGAAACCTCTTCTGATTGTCAATGTCAGTTGCGATTGATCTTACCAATCTTCTGAAAGACATTTTAGGAATCAATAGGTCAGTGCTTCGTTGATATTTGCGAATTTGTCTAAGAGCAACAGTTCCAGGCCGAAACCGTCTTTTTGAAAAGCGTTCAGTTCCAGCAGCTTGTCGCTTTCTTTCCAAAAGTGTTTGGTGACCCTTTCGTTTGGCATTAGCAATAGCTATGTCTTTCACTCTGTGATAGTCAGCGGGTAATCTAAATTCTTCTCTGCCATAGGTCTTCGATGGCTTTGGAAACTTAAATGCCCCCTTCTTTATGAATTTGCTTCGTTCTCGACATTTTGTAGATATAGAATATGAACTTTCTGTTCTAAATTGTCTAACCTGTAACCATATTGGGTCAGAGTATCCTTCAAATAGTTAATCGTAGATTTATATTCGCCCAAAACCCCTTCTAACTCTGTACAATACTCATGGAGTTCTCTCTCATGTCTGTCAAGGGTACAATAGGCATTACCTAAATTGTTTTTGGCCTGGAGGGCTACTTTGACTGCGTAGTTGGAGATTTCTCGGATCTCATCAATTAATTCTACCGTTCTACTGTGTCCTGATGCTCCTGACATGGCAAAACATCAAATGCCTCGTCTATTCTCTTTTGAATAAGGTAAAATAATGAAGGATTGTCCTTTAAATGACCGTCTAACTGAATACCGATAGTAAGTGTATTATTTTGAAAGTACCTCTTTAGAAATTGATCTTCGTAGGTCCTACGGCTAACTAATTCCTTATGTTCCTCCTCCGATGAACAAGAACAACAAAATTTAACACTATCACACCTATTTTCCATTATAAAACCATGATAATATGTAAGAGAATGACTTACGTGTCTGTACTTGTCCTCGGTTGAATCCGGAATGAACCGGTTATTTCCGGGATTTTCCGTAATCCAATTGGTTACGGAAAATCACGAGACGAAATGACGTCATCAAATTTCCCGGAAATCTATTTTTAGGAATCACGCCACCACTAAGTGCCGTGTGCAAAAAATCAATATTGGTTCCCGGCTGACTTGCTGTGCTGCTTCACCAGGTTCATCGTTTATAAAATTCTCATCATAATCTGCTAAATCCTCTATTTCACACTCATCATTGCTCGTATTTCCCTCCTCCTCAAACTCACATTCAAAATCTATAAACTCCGCCATGATAACGTGTGTTTATGTATTTGACAACTGTGGACTTTGAATTCTCCGCTTAAAATTTGACCTCACGTGGTTTGGTGTCATCCGATTATTGGTTCCGATTTTTCTTGCTGCGTTGCGGCAGGTATACTAGATATACTTTGTACCTGTCGCGCAGCACGCAGCACAGCAAGTCAGCCGGGAACCAATATTGATTTTTTGCACACGGCACTTAAGATGGGGAGATTTCTAAAAATAGAATTATTGGAAATTTGATGACGTAAATTATGACGTCATAATATCTCGTGACTTTCTGGAACCAATCGGATTACGGAAAAATCTAGAAATTTTCCAAAAGTGTTTGGTGACCCTTTCGTTTGGCATTAGCAACAGCTATGTCTTTCACTCTGTGATAGTCAGCGGGTAATCTAAATTATTCTCTGCCATAGGTCTTCGATGGCTTTGGAAACTTAAATGCCCCATTCTTTACCATTTGCTTCGTTCTCACCATTTTGTAGATATAGAATATGAACTTTCTGTTCCAAATTGTCTAACCTGTAACCATATTGGGTCAGAGTATCCTTCGAATAGTTAATCGTAGATTTATATTCGCCCAAAACCCCTTCTAACTCTGTACAATACTCATGGAGTTCTCTCTCATGTCTGTCAAGGGTACAATAGGCATTACCTATATCGTTTTTGGCCTGGAGGGCTACTTTGACTGCGTAGTTGGAGATTTCTCGGATCTCATCAATTAATTCTACCGTTCTACTGTGTCCTGATGCTCCTGACATGGCAAAACATCAAATGCCTCGTCTATTCTCTTTTGAATAAGGTAAAATAATGAAGGATTGTCCTTTAAATGACCGTCTAACTGAATACCGATAGTAAGTGTATTATTTTGAAAGTACCTCTTTAGAACGGAAGTGATCACTTTCCTGTTATAATAGAGAGCGTAAACGAACCAGATGAAGACTGTAACCAGAAATGGAAAATGAATAAAGCAGACTGGGAATTATTCCATAATTTATGTGAAGAAGAGTTATCAGTTGATCACTTAAATGAATCATCTGACATTGTTTCTGATTTCACAGATACACTTATTAACATATCAGAACAATGCATTCCAAAGACCTCCACAAATACTAAGAAAAGCAAGCCTTGGTTTAATAATGACTGTAAAGAAGCTATTAAAAAGCGTAAACAGGCTCTAAATAAGTTCTGCAAAAATCCCACTTCAGAAAAGCTCAACGACGTAAAAGTTTTTAGAGCTAAAGCTCGGCGAACAATCCGAGCTTCCAAACGAAAGTCATGGAGAGAATATGTCTCCAAATTGAACTATAAAACCCCCATTAAAAAGGTTTGGGATATGGTACGAAAAATTTCAGGAAAAACAAAGTCTTCTAGTTTTACACATTTAAATACTGAATTTGACACAATAGCTTCAACAAAAAAAGATATTTCAGATACTCTTGGTCACACATTTTTGAGAAATTCATCATCGCGTAATTATTCTGACACTTTTAGAAATTTCAAAAAGGACCAGGAGAAAAGAAAACTTAACTTCAAATCCCTTAATCACGAAGAATACAACACACCATTTAACTTATCCGAACTCGTTGAAGCCATTGAAAAATCACATGATACGGCAACCGGCCCCGATGAAATTCATTATCAGATGCTTAAGCATCTGCCAAAAAGTTCTCTTACAACACTTTTAGATATCTTTAATAATATTTGGGAAACGGGGGTCTGTCCTGAGAGTTGGTGTGTAGCTACAGTTGTACCAATTCCGAAACCAGGGAAAGATCATGCAGAACCTACAAATTATCGTCCGATAGCTTTGACAAGTTGTTTGTGTAAAACATTGGAGAGAATGATAAACAAGAGATTAGTCTGGTACTTAGAGTCCAACAACCTCATTTCAGAATATCAATCGGGCTTTCGTTCGGAACGTAGTACCAATGACAATTTAATAAGACTAGAAACATTTATACGAGATGCTTTTATTAACAAAGAACACGTAGTGGCTGTCTTTTTCGACTTGGAGAAAGCATATGATACAACATGGCGTTATGGAATATTGAAAGATCTACATAACATTGGCTTAAGAGGAAAACTTCCCAGTTTTATTGAAAGCTTTTTAGGGGAGCGCATGTTTCAGGTGCGTGTGGGGTCTACCCTGTCAGATTTCTATGATCAAGAACAGGGTGTCCCACAGGGTAGTATTCTTTCAACTACGCTATTTAACATCAAAATAAACAATATTGTACAATGTTTGGACGACAAAACTGATTGTTCATTGTATGTTGATGATTTTTGTATATGTTACCGTTCAAAAAATATGAAAACAATTGAACGAAAGTTACAACAAAATTTAAAAAGAATAGAAGAATGGACTGATAAAAATGGTTTCAAGTTCTCCAAGTCGAAAACGCAGTGTGTTCATTTTTGTAAACTACGGAAGAAACACGAACATCCTTCCCTGTTTTTATACGGATCACAAATTCCTGTTGTTGAAGAAGCCAAATTTCTTGGGGTCATATTTGATCAAAAGTTATCTTTTATTCCACATATTAAATATCTTAAAGCGAAATGCTTAAAAGCTTTGAATCTTTTGAAAGTTTTAGCTCATACAAGTTGGGGAGCAGATCGGTATACTTTATTACATCTTTACCGGTCTTTAATAAGATCTAAATTAGATTATGGGTCTGTTGTTTATGGTTCTGCCAGAAAGTCCTATTTAAAATCCTTGGATACTATCCATCACCAAGGCCTTCGTCTGGCCATGGGAGCCTTCCGTACTTCTCCGGTATTAAGCCTTTATGTAGAAGCAGGTGAACCATCTTTAACCTCGCGCAGAGAGAAACTTTCTCTTCAGTATGCTATCAGACTTGCTGCAAATCCATCTAACCCGGCATCCAAAATTTCATTTCGACCTCAATTTGTAGATAAGTATGAAACAAAACCCACAGCAATCAAACCTTTTGGATTACGTATTTTACCACTGCTGGAAAATTCAGGTATCGCCCTTAAAAATATTCAAAAACATGAAACCGCCGAAGTTCCATCTTGGTGTATTAAACAACCTTCTATTCTGTTCGACTTACATGATGGAAAAAAATCCGAATCAAATCCAATTCTTCTCAAACAAAACTTTCAGGTACTGCAGTCACGTTACAATGATTACCAGCAAGTCTATACTGATGGTTCCAAAGAAGGAGATAAAGTTGGCTGTGCGTATGTTTCTAAAGATACGCACAAAACCATGCGCCTTCCAGATGGTTCATCTATTTTTACAGCTGAAGCCAAAGCAATAGACCTAGCTTTAGATTTTATCAGTTCTTCAACAATTCAAAAAGCAATTATATTTTCGGATTCACTTTCTGTGCTTGAGGCTTTAGACCATTCATCATCTAAAAATCCTCAAATTCAAAAATTGATCGAAAAACATCATGAAATTTCTAAAACACACCAAATCTTGTTTTGTTGGCTTCCGAGCCATATTGGCATTGTCGGCAATGAATATGCTGACAAGAAAGCAAAGGAATCGCTCAATCTTGATCCTTCTGTTTTTAAAATTCCTTTTAACAATTTTAAACCATTTATCAACAGATACATCTTGTCGGAATGGCAAGGCGAATGGGACCGTGCAATAAATAACAAACTCCATGCCATTAAACCTGTCGTTAGTACAAAATGCTCTCCTCCACAGTTTTCCAGAAAAGAGGACGTAGTATTGACACGACTGCGCATCGGCCATACTAGAGTTACTCATTCTTATATTTTAAATGGTGATGATCAGCCTTCTTGTGTAGGTTGTGATCAGCCATTCACTGTGAAACATATCTTAATTGACTGTGTTGACTTTTCACCCTCACGTATTTTATATTTCAAAGCTGACACTTTGCAACAACTGTTTCGAGATGTACCTGTTGATAATATTATTTTATTCTTAAAAGAAATTGGACTTTTTCATAAGATTTAACTGTTTCAGATTTTTATACATTATCATTCTGACTTTTTACTTTTAATATCATCATAATTATTCATGCCGTTTAATCATCAACCGTTTGACGCTTATGACCCACAAAGAGGGTTGACGCGTCGTTAAACACGAAATCATCATCATCATCATCACCTCTTTAGAAATTGATCTTCGTAGGTCCTACGGCTAACTAATTCCTTATGTTCCTCCTCCGATGAACAAGAACAACAAAATTTAACACTATCACACCTATTTTCCATTGTAAAACCATAATTATAAGTAAGAAATTGACTTACGTGTCTGTACTTGTCCTCGGTTGAATCCGGAATGAACCGGTTATTTCCGGGATTTTCCGTAATCCGATTGGTTACGGAAAATCACGAGACGAAATGACGTCATCAAATTTCCCGGAAATCTATTTTTAGGAATCACGCCACCACTAAGTGCCGTGTGCAAAAAATCAATATTGGTTCCCGGCTGACTTGCTGTGCTGCGTGCTGCGCGGCAGGTCTTTTCAAAAAGACGGTTTCGGCCTGGAACTGTTGCTCTTAGACAAATTCGCAAATATCAACGAAGCACAGACCTATTGATTCCTAAAATGTCTTTCAGAAGATTGGTAAGATCAATCGCAACTGACATTGACAATCAGAAGAGGTTTCAAGAATCTGCATTATTGGCCTTACAAGAAGCTTCGGAGGCCTTCCTGGTTTCTCTGCTAGAAGACTCAGATCAAAGATCAGGAAGAAATCTGTTTTGGTCTATAAAAAATTCGAATGAGGTTTTAAATAAATTGAAATCTAGACATTTTCGTGCTTCTAGTCTGTCTACCTACGATTTTTCCACTCTTTACACTACACTTCCTCATAATCTTATAAAAGAAAAGCTTAATGATTTAATTGAATGGACTTTTCACAGAGAAGATTCTCTCTATCTTGCATGTAATGTCAGAAATGCATTTTTCACTTCTAAAGAGCATAAGAATTATACACTTTGGTCATGTCAGAAAGTGTGTGATGCCCTCACCTTTCTACTTGACAATATTTATATTAGATTCGGTACTAAGTTATTTAGACAAATTGTGGGTATTCCGATGGGTACTAATTGCGCACCTCTTGTGGCTGATCTGTTCTTGTATTGTTATGAAAGAGACTTCATTTTGTCGCTTTCCATTGATAACCAATCTGAAATTATTGAAGCTTTGAGCTCTACTTCTAGATATTTAGATGATTTATTAAATATTGATAATACCTATTTTGATGGTTTGATCAGTCAGATTTACCCCCTTGAACTTCAGTTAAATAAAGCAAATTCTTCTGATACCGAGGCCCCGTTTTTGGATTTACATCTGTCTATTGTAGATGGATTTGTTTCGTGCAAAATTTATGATAAACGCGATGACTTTGATTTTGAGATTGTAAATTTTCCTTTTTTGGATGGTGATGTTCCTCGTGCGCCATCCTATGGCGTTTATATTTCGCAATTAATTCGATTTGCTAGAGTGTGTAGTCATGTAAATGACTTCAACACTCGTAATAAATTATTAACGGCTAAACTCCTTAATCAGGGTTATCGGTACCATAAACTACGCAAAGCCTTTTCAAAATTTTATAGACGCCATTCTGATTTAATTTCAAAATTCAATATTGGACTTAAATCTCTTCTGCAACAAGGTCTATCGGAACCCGAATTTTATGGTGACTTAGCATATAAATTCAGAAAAATATATAACCGCAATGACTTCAGCACCCAATTTCGTAAAATCATTCTTCGATATAAAAAGATTGGGTACAACATGGATATTATACGACAGACTGCATGCATGGTAGTTAACCCAATCACGGTTGGCAACTTTGCTTCCCTCTTTAATTGCACGCCGGTGGGTCAGGCCTCAGATTCTATGACGGCTCCAACGTAAAGGCTTATTGAGAATTAGAGAGATCTAATTCAAGGTAATGTTGGTTGGTGCCTGATGCTCTGTCTCTGGTCGGGCTCATCGGAGTCTAACTGTTGGTTTTCTTTTGCTCCAGCATTTCAGTGGTTTCTTGCTGTCGAGTCCTCACCGTTGTCTCACCTCTGTGGTTCTTTGATTTTTGTGTTCACGGAGATGCTGCACTGATGAGTTAGGAGGCCTTCATGCGGACTGAACAAATTATTTGTCTAAATCGCGACGGAAGTAAGGGCGAGGATTGTGGCCACGTAAAATCGATTTAAGCCCCCCAGTGGAAATCTTCCACTGACCGTTCCAAGGCGGCTCTTCTGTGGCGATTTATTTATGTTGTTGTTTGTTACTTACTGTGTGTATCACTTGTGTCTTTTGGTTTTGGATGGCCATATGGCCATTTTGTGGGAAAGTAACTGTCCTTATGGCCTTCCTTTGTTTGGGTTTCCATTATGGTCTCGTCGCTTAATGTTTGTATTTCTTTCCCTTTGGTGTCTTTTATGGGTGGAGTAAGTTAATTGTATCAATTCCTGATCTTTGTTTTACTTCTACTTTTCAAACTTATGTGCGATCCACACTTGAACTACTTTCTGTAATTGTCGTCATTTCTATTTGTTCACAGGCAGCGGCCACCATTTCTTCAGTTACTGCAATACTTTCCGCCAATGCATCTACAATAGCCTCGATTCCTTCTACTTATCCTATTGCTGCTAGACTTGCCATATTTGGAATAATCTTAATATGGACAATAAATAAAGAAGGAGGAGGAATATGTCTGCTGACCTGTATGTCGGTTGTTTTCTTTAGAAGGTAGAATTTTGTGCTGAAGATGTTGTAGTTTCTTCTGACACTCTGACTTTTTTAGCAGATGTCGAAACTCCTTTCTGATGTCGTCTTTTTGGCATTTAGTTGGTTTAATAACTGAAAATACTGATGGAATTGTGGAATTATCTGTCTGTGGCGGCCATTTTGTGACCGTGGCGGCCATTTTGTGACATGCACGAAATGGCGGATTTCCGATAATGTCCGGAATTTACGGAAATTAACGGAAATCGGCCATTTCGCGTAAGTCCCTATTTTGGCGATTTATGGAATATCTCTGTTGTTGATGACTGAATGCGGAACTGTGTTGTGATGTTCACTGTCGTTTGCCTGGTGGTGTCGTCTGTTACGACGTGGACCATCGACGTCGTCAAGGAAATCATCTTCAAATACATGTATTGCAGTTGTGTCTGGTCTTGTGGTAGTCGCAGTGGACGGGGTCCCTCCTATTCTCTTTACTTTTAATTTAGCTATTTTTCAACATATCCCCGATATCAATGTAAAATAAACCGGTCTGTCATCCGCACTTCTGATTAATTGTACCATTGAAAACACCAAAACTATAAATAAAAATACGGTTTCTACCCAAAATCGAGCTGTTGTGGATTTAACAAGGACTGTCGCCGTGTTGCTGGGGTTGGTGTTTTCCATATTATGTCATATAGTAGTTTAGACTGTCTCCGCGAATTCTTTGGGCTAATTTTATGTCTCTGGGCATCAGAGTCACCCTTTTTGCATGAATTGCACACAGATTTGAATCTTCAAGAAGTTGCACTAAGAATTGTTCTGAAGCTTCTTGGAGAGCATCAAGAGCTGTAGATTGAAATCTCTTCTGATTGTCGATATTTGTAGCAAGTTGTTTAACAAGTCGTCTGAAAGGAGCTTTCGCTATAAGCAGGTCTGTCGACTTTTAATATTTTCGGATTTCACTCAATGCTACAGTGCCTGGTCTGAATTTTCTTTGTCTAACAGCGCGTGGAAGTTTTATACTCTTCTTTTTAGCAACTGGAACTGCTGGTTGTTCTGGTCTTGCTCCCCCTTCCCTGATTTCAGCTGGAATATCAAAAGTTTGTCTTCGGGGTGTGAATGGTGCTGGAAAGTTGAACCGCTTTCTTTGTGTCTGCTTTATTCTTGCCATATCTCATAATGTATCTGAAATAGCCATAGCTTCTATTGTTTTTGTTTCAGATATGATTGCCATAGATTCCATATGCCTAAATTTATTGGCTATCATCTTCTTAGAATTGCTGTGTTGGTCTGGTTTGTCTTCACACACAATTATTTCTAGTTTTTTTACATTTTTACGTCGTACCCAGTCCTTACTGGTCGACATTATGATGTGAATTAAGGTTATTAAGTCTATCTTCTACAGCAGAAAGCCGATAATCGAGATGACCTACTGTGTCTGTAAGATACTCCACCTCAACCAGTCTCGCATTGAATTCTGCTAAACAGGTTTGAAAGAAACGAACCTTCTCTTCAATCCTGTCAATAGCTTCCGTGATTCCTGCCAGTTCTTCTTTTGTCTCTAGTGCTTTCTCTAAAGTATTCTTGACATTTTTATTCAACTTAGATACCTCTTGGAGCAGTTCCTGCCAATCTCTTCGTGACATTTCTTTATAAGTTTACGATATCAAGTTCGCCTTCCCGGATCTCTGAGGTCGTAATAACTATCGAATCAAATGCTTCATCTATTCTCTTCTCGATAAGGTAATACAAAGCGGGTTTGTCCTTCAAGTGTTCCGAGAGTTTGACAGCGACAGTAAGAGTGTTATCTTGAAAGTACTTCTTTAAAAAGTCGTTCTCTGCCCTTCTCCTACTTAATAATATCTTATGATCCTCCTCTGATTCACAAGAGCAACAAAATTGAATCTGTTCACAACGATTTTCAATTGTAAAATGAGAGAAAATAACTTACGTGTTTATTCTTGTCCGTTAGATTTCCCGGGAAGAACCGGTTATTTCCGGATTTTTCCGTAATCCGATTGGTTACGGACAGTCACGAGATATTATGACGTCATAAAATTTTGATGACGTCATAAATTTCTTCCAAGAATTCTATTTTTAGGAATCACGCCACCAGTAAGTGCCGTGTGCAAAAAATCAATATTGGTTCCTGGCTGTCTTGCTGTGCTGCGTGGCAGGTACAAAGAATATCTAGTATACCTGCCGCAGCAACGCAACCAGGAACCAATACTCGTACGATATTAAATCACAATTCAAATCTGTGTGCAAATTTCTCAGTTGCAAACCACAACTACACGAGGCAACATGTCCGAATTCATTAATTTCGAATGCGAGGTAGAGGAGGAGGAGGGAACTGGAAACTTAAGTGATGACGAGTTTGATGATCTTGAGGACTTGTCAGATTATGATGAACATTTCCTTAATGATGAAACTGATGATGAAAATGAAGAACCCACCCCACCAAACCCTTATTTAGAAGGTGCGGAAACATTACCAAGCTTGCAACCTGTCATAGAGCGGATAATGGCACGGGTATGTTATTTATGTTATATTTCTTTGTTGTTTTCAGAAAAGAAAGAGAGAAGAAATGGAGAATGAGCCAGAGGAACCGGAGGAAATTGAGAGTTCCTCCGACTCATCACATATATCAATCTCATCTGAGGATGAGGCGGCACCGGAACCAGAACCAGAGGGAGAGCCAGAACCAGACCCACCTGTACTACAACGAAGGGTCTGGTTCAAGGATGAACCCACCGTGCATCAGTATGAGAGATCCACCCCGGAATATGTGGAGATGTTTGAAAAAACTATGAAAGCAATGAAGTGCACTCGACCTCCCAGGAAGAAACCGTTTAGGGAATTCTTCCCTGTAAAGAGAGCAGCATACGAGGAAATAATCAATCCAATGAACTCGCGTCGTACTAAGCAGTTGAAACTAGACAATTTAAGCTTACTAATGAATATTCATAAACGAGTCCGAAAGTTGCAAACAGGGAATAGTGACCCATTAACACCTACAGAGACGGTCAGCTTAAAGGTCAATGAAAATGAAAATGTTAATAATGCAGAACCACAACCCGGACCGTCAACATCAAGACCCGGAAGGCAGTTAGACCGAACAGGCAGCTCTGACAGGGCCCGTGCTCCAACCAGGAGCCAGTCAGATTATCAGAACTCTAACAA
This sequence comes from Lucinisca nassula, assembly GCA_963580285.1. Classification (NCBI taxonomy): domain Eukaryota; kingdom Metazoa; phylum Mollusca; class Bivalvia; order Lucinida; family Lucinidae; genus Lucinisca; species Lucinisca nassula. The sequence goes on from OY757020.1 coordinate 54,133,925, forward strand.
AAATCATTCTGAAGTACAGCTAAACATGAAGTCCAAGATAACTCAAGCAGAATATTTAGTCATGAGTTCTGGACTTAAGAAATGGTTACGTTTGAGTCTTGGTGACAATGTTGTTGTTCATCCTGAGAATGACACTGAACATTCTGAGTTTGAACAACGACATTGTCAGGTATGCGATGTGAAGATTTTCATAGGTGACTGGCCGGAGCACGTTAGAAGTTATTTTCATCAGATAATGTACAAGGTGAAGACTAAGTTGTTGGGGTACTGTTGGTATGGACGTAAAGATGTGGCTGTGCACATGGCAGAGGAATGTAGGACATGTATGGAGAGGCATCGCAATCATAGATTGATTGAGGTGTACCCTCTCCATAACTGTGCCTTGTACGATCTGGAGGATGACTGTGAATATTTGGCGCATTTAGAGCGACAAAAGGCTCTCAATACGCCAAATATTCAAGACCGATATGATTGTGAACCCTGTGGGAAGAAAGGTTTATCCCGTGAGTACTATGAACGCCATATTACAGGGTTCCAACATAAGAAGAACACAGCCACATCTTCCACCAAACCAACTGACCCACCTAGAGGTAAAAAGCGACCTCACCCTAAGAATGACAACAACCCGGTTGTAGAAAAAAAAACAACTCAGAATGACAACAACCCGGTTGTAGGAAAAAAAAACTAACACAACACCTGTGACTGCAACTGGATCTGAAACGGACGAGTTTGGCTCCTTGGTTTTACAAATGGACAACAATGAGTACTTTTGTTCGATCTGTGACATTGTCATCAAACAAAAACGCAATGTCAAACCCCATTTAAAATCAAGGAGACACACTAACCAACTGAAAGATACAGTAGCAGTCACAGATGAAACAGTTTCTGGTACCGGCGATTTAGACGAACTTACCTTTGCCAGACCCAAAACAGATAAGGCGAAAGCAGGAATCCATTTCTTGCTGGAGTTCCAACGACCGATTAAATATCGGATTGCACATAGATTGATGAAGGCTGCATGTTCATGCACCATCTGTGGTGATATTTTTCGGTCGTCGGAACTCCTGTCAAGGCACAGAATGACTCTCAAGCATAAAGAAAAATTGCGATGGCTCAGAAACAAAAAAAGATTTTACAAAAAAACAATCGCCGGTGGACCAGAAACTCACGGGGATGTCATCAACAAAATTTACGAACGACATCCTGAACTTTTTAAAGATGCTCGTAGGAATTTGCGCAAACGTAGACGTATGGCTACGGCAGCTAACTTCACTTAGAAGGCCGCTGTAGCGTGAGATGATTGATCCCGTGAGATTCTTCAGTCGCACCGGAAGCTGCTGAAATCCCTCACGGAGGGATGTGAGATAATTCAGCCGTGAGAAGTTTAATACGATAACGGGTATCGAAACTCTCTTAGTATATTAAATGATAAATTATGCTGGCATATTAATTAAACTTTAATTTTATGCTGGAGAAGCCTATCTAAGGAAATTAGAAGCCGTTTTACTAGTGATTTTTATAATATTTATTCATTTATTTATCACCAAGCCCCGACTGGCGGGGGCCCAGTGACAAACAGTTACTATAGAATGTAGAAGGATAGTATCTTGATGAAAGGCAACTCTGTCAATCTGGACTTATATTGGGGTCCGACTTGACCAAAGTCAAACTGCAACGCCCTAGATCACTCAGGGCGACTGGACTTAGGGGCGAAATGGTCCGTATTCATAGAGGTGTTGATTATCAAATTACAGAAAAAAAACGCAAAAAAGAAAAGAAAACTGTATTGACATTTCTTGTTTGTTTTGTTTGATTTGAGGTTTAACGTTCCCGTCAACACTGTATAAGGTCATTTTGAAGATGTTGCTTCCAACATTGCCCGTCATTGAGATGAAATGACATCTCAAGCCCTGTCGCCCAATGAGACCAATAGGGTTTATAATCATAGACGGTCCGACTCGCACCGCTTTGCCTGGTCAGGTTTAGATCCTCTAAGCGGTTTACCAGTACTCGTGTGCTGTCGGTTTCAGCTCTGCGTTGAAGCATCGTGCAGCCCATCTATTTCTTCAAGTCCGATGGGGAGGGGACTTCTTACTTCTAACTTCTGCTTCGACGTTGTTTAGGTAGGTAAGTAAGTAGGTACATATAGGTGGTTGGTTGGCTAGATAGGTAGGTAGGTAGATGGGTGGCTGGGTAGGCAGATGAGTTTGATTTGAGGTTTAACGTCCCCGTCAAAACTACATAGGTCATTTGGAGTCGATGCTGTCTTCCTACCTACCTACCTACCTACCTGCCTAATGTCCGTACCTTCCTACCCACCGAGCCAGGAAGCCACCAGACCATTTACCCTACCTACGTACCTACCCGTCTAACTAGCTACCATGCAATCAACCTATGTCTAAGGACTAAGCCTGTCCGGGCATAGTGGTATGAGTCAATCCGTCCAAAGCCTTTTGGTTTCATTGCGCGGCAGGGCGGGAACTGTCATTTCATAAAGTCCCACAAAATTGGAAGTGATGTCTCCAAAATGATCTAAATAGTGTTGACGGGGTCATTAACTCCAAATCAATCAAAAACATTCCTACTTAATTACATTCCTACCTATACGTCTACAAACCTTCCTATCGATATACGTACGTAATACCTACTTACCTACATTGCTGCCTGCCTACCTATACCCACCTACCTACCTACCAAAACAAACAAATATACGATCCTACCTACGACCTTCCTATAGATCTACCTACCTACCCATCGCCACCAGCCCAAATCTGCCATTCCAACCTCATCACGCAAACAAGCCTATACAATTTTGATCCCTTAAACCCACTTTCAGATATTAAAACCTGGTTTAAAGGAATCTTTATTAGTTGTCATATTTCTGCTCAAAACATAGATTGTGGGTACTCGTTAGAACCGACTCGCCGAGGCAGTTCTAACGAGTACCGACAATCTATGTTTTGTGCAGAGAAATAAAATATCAGATATTTTATCTAAAAAATTTCGTTTTGGGTGGTAAAATTTTATCCGTATATTTGACTTTGCGTGTTTTCGGAATATACCTACCTTCATGCATATCTCCACTCTTCCTACCTGTCGCCCCCGCCCATCAAGACTTTAAGAAATATATGGGCTGCATGATGCTTCCGCGCAGAGCTGAAACCGACCGCACACGAGTACTGGTAAACCGCGTAGAGGCTCTGAGTCTACCGGGGCAAAGTGGTCGGAGTCATGCTTATAAACCCTATTGGTTTCATAGGGAGACAGGGCTTCAGATGTCATTTCATCTCAATGTCGGGCCAAAGTCACAACAAAATGAAAGCAACGTCTCCAAAATGACCTGTATCGGGATGACGGGGACGTTAAACCTCAAATCAAACAAACAAACAAAACCAATATATCTACTTAACTTCCTACCTATCCACAGCGTCGATTTTTGTTTGAACTGAGGTTTAACGTCCCCGTCAACACTGTAAAGGTCATTTTTGGAGACGTTGCTTCCAATTTTGTGGGACTTTTACCCGACATTGGGATGAAATGACATCTCAAGCCCTGTCCCCCAATGTAACCAATAGGGTTTATAAGCATGGACGGTCCGACTCGTGCGCACCGCTTTCCCTGGGCAGGCTTAGATCCTCTAAGCGATTTACCAGTACTCGTGTGCGGGTCGGATTCAGCTCACCTACAGCGTCGAAGGAAGACGTCAAAAGTAAGCCTATCTACCGACCTACACATCCAGCCACGCACCCACAAGACCATTCACCCTACTTATACCTGCCTACCTACATAGCTACCATGCAGTCAGCCCCGGTGGGTCGGGCTGGCTTTGGTTGGTTGATAGTGAGCACTGGGTTCGGTAATATTAATTCTTTTTTTTTTTTTTTTTTTTTTTTTTTAAGTTTAAATATTGTATTGAAGTTTCTTCTGTTTTTTTTTTTTTTTTTTTTTTTTTATTGAAACGGTTAAGAGAAACATCAGGCATTATAACGGAACCCGGGAATGGACATGATTTTTTATTTTTATTATGTTGTGCGAACAAGATAATATCTTGAGCGGACAAGATATTATCTTGTTCGGACAACATATCTTGTGTGGACAAAATATTATCTTGTGCGGACAAGATATTATCTTGTTCGCACAAGATATTATCTTGTGCTGACAACATCATATCTTGTGCGGACAAGATATTATCTTGTTTGCACAAGATATTATCTTGTGCGGACAACATAATATCTTGTTCGCACAACATATTATCTTGTGCGGACAAGATAATATCTTGTGCGGACAAGATAATATCTTGTGCATGCGGACAAGGTAATATCTTGTGCGGACAAAAAATATCTTGTACGCACAAGATAATATCTTGTCCGCACAACATAGATCTTTTGCGGACAAGATAATATCTTGTGCGCATAAGATATTATCTTGTTCGCACAACTTAATATCTTGTCCGCACAAGCTAATATGTTGTGCGAACGAGATAATATCTTGCCCTCAAGATAATATCTTGTTCACACAAATTCCAAAGAATTTCAAACCTTTCACAAAATTTTACTTAGTTTCATCAGCAGTGAGGCGGTTTCTAACGAGCACCCAAAACCTATGTTTGGAGTATAAATCAGTAAAATAGCGCAAGTTTTCATCAGAAAAATTACTTTTTTGAGGGGACATTAAACCCCCAATTCATACAAAACATACCTTGTTAGTTACATTCCTACCTACATACCTTCCTCTCGATATACGTACGTAATATCTACTTACCTACATTCCTGCCTGCATACCTACCTAACAAAACATAAATATCACCAGCCCAAACCTACCATTCCTACCTCATCACGCAAACACGGCTGTATAATTTTGATACCCTTAAACCCCACTTTTAGATAGTAAAACTGGGGTTGACAGGGATATTTTTATTTGTCATATTTCTGCTCAAAACATAGATTGTGGGTACTCGTTAGAACCGACGCGCCGAGGCGGTTCTGACGAGTACCAAAAATCTATGTTTTGTGCAGAAATAGGAAATAATATCAGGATTTTTATCTGAAAAATTTCGTTTTTGGTTGTAAAATTTTGTCAATATATTTGAACAGGCGTGTTTTCGTGATATACCTACCTACATGCATACCTCCACTCTACCTACCTGTCGCACCCGCCCATCGGGGCTTCAAGAACTATATGGGCTGCATGATGTCTTCCCGACCGCACACGCTCTTAGCCTGGCCAGGCAAAGCGGTCGGAGTCGGAGCGTTCATGCTTATAAACCCTATTGGTTTCATTTGGCGACAGGGCTTGAGATGTCATTTCATCTCAATGTCGGGCATAAGTCACACAAAAATGAAAACAACGTCTCCAAAATGACCTGTACCGTGATGACGGGGACGTTAAACCTCAAATCAAACAAACAAACAAACAAAATATATCTACCTAACATTCTACCTACCTACAACGTCGAAGACTGGCCCCCGCCTATCGGGGCTTGAAGAAATAGTTGGGCGCATGATGCTTCCACGCAAAGTTGAAACTGACGGCACACGAGTACTGGTAAACCGCTTAGAGGATCTAAGCCTGCCCAGGCAAAGCGGTGCGAGTCCGCCCGTCCGTGCTTATAAACCCCATTGGTTTCATTGGGCGACAGGGCTTGAGATGTCATTTCATCTCAATGTCGGGTAAAACAAAATTGGAAGCAACGTCTCCAAAATGACCTATACATTGTTGACGGGGCCGTTAAACCTCAAATCAAACAAAACCAACAGCATCGAAGGAAGAAGTTAGAAGTAAGCCAACCTACCTACCTACCCATCCAGCCACGCCCGAACAAGACCATTCACCCTACCTACATACCTACCTACCTGCCTTCCTAGCTACCATGCAGCCAATCTGTTTCTTCAAGCCACGGTTGGTGGGGTTGATTTTGTTTGGTTGATAGTGAGCAGTGGGTTCGGTAATTACTTCTGTTTATTTATTTTTGTTTTATTTCTTGAAACGGTTAAGAGAAAACATTACCCCATATAAGCAGAAAGGTGTGAAAATTAGTCAGGGTGTTTTGATAAGCATGGGGACAACAGGAAATGTCAAACCATAAATCACACATGTTAATCACTAAAATTTAAATTCAATGAAACCCAACATTTAAAGGGGTACAATATCCTTTGGAAGCTAGGAATACACAGCAGAACTGAAAAGGTAAGAGCGTACATGTTTTCTCTAAGCCTCGGAGTATGATTAATATTATCATTATTATTTATTATAATTGTTATTATTGTTGTTTTTTATTATTTTTATTATTATTATTTTTATTATTGTAAAAGGGCACTTATATTGAGATCAAGCTAATTGCTACAGTGCTCCAATCCATTTAGGTAGAATAATAATTCTAAAATTTCCAAATAACTTGCTTTTTAAAATTATTAATTGTGAAAACACGACTATTAAAATATATTGAAGTTTTACTATCAAATTTTTAGACAAAATATTCTGATATTTTTCATATTTTCACTGGAAAACATAGATTGTAGGTACTCGTTAGAAAGGCCTCGCCGAGACGGTTCTAACGAGTACCTACAATCTTTGTTTTCCAGCGGAAATAATAAAATAATATACACCGCTGCAAACCCCAGTTTTACTAATAAAAGTGGGGTTTAATGGGGTTTAAAATATAGGCGTGTTTTCCTTATAATGTTTCAAGAATATACATGTACCCGCATATATTTTGTTCTTTTTGAACACATGGACACCTATTCATGGCATATTTAATACGGATATCTTTCGAATAAATAAATAAATAAAGATAGAAATAAAGCCTGTAATAAATAGTATTCGTAATGTAAACAGATTTCTTTAGACATTTTAAACAGGCTCTAGGTGAAAGGGACAGGGGCTAACAGGAATTGGATGAAGTTTCTCACGGCTTTCTTGCGCATGCGCAGCTATACCTTGGAATTAAGGTTCTCACGGGTTTAAAGATCTCACGCTACACCGCCATCTGCAATGAGTATGGCGCCCTTCGAATGAAGCACGCGCATAGCCATATGTACTGCCAGACACAAAAGAAGTACACGTTTGCGCAATTCAAACGACTCTTCTTTAAAAAGTATGGATTCAAGATAGACGATATACGGCGTCCTGTAAATTCCCGAGAATGTGTGAGATACGTCACAAAGGAGGACAAACAGGCTGTCCTCCTTAACATTCCTATGAAATTTACAGCCACCGTATATCGTGCACACAAGTATTTCCAGGAAACAACTTTAGCAACTACTACATATGGGGATTATATCCCATCGACCATCAGCGCGTGCGATAGGAAGGTGTTCGAATCAGTAATGGCACATGAGCATGGCCTGCATGAGTCCAGGGTTATCCACGACCGAGTTCAAAATATTCAATTACTGAATTGGCAACAGCAGTTGATCAACGAGATCAAGGATCATGCTGATTGTGATAGAACAGTCTTTTGGGTCGTGGATGAAACTGGCGGTGCAGGGAAATCCGTCATGTGCCAATATCTGATTGCGTCGGGGTTATTTGGCAAGACGATATTATATCAGGACCTCGACTATAGGAACAATAGTTACCTATACAACTTAGAGAGTTTGGTATTGTTCGATTTTCCTAGATCAACAGTACCAAACGATCTAAGATTGATAGAGGACATAAAGAATGGGTACATTATATCCACCAAGTACGTTGTTCAGCGGAAAATATTCAAGAGTCCTATAGTCGTGGTCTTCAGTAACTCGTACCCCGACAAAACCTTGCTATCGCTCGACAGATGGTGTGTCTTGGAGATAGAAGATACTCAGGATATGGGTGGGGTTCGAGATGGAGTACTTACACCTCATGAATATAATATTTAATAGAGTAACAGGAAATATAACAATGAAAACAATGAAATACAACTTGTTGTCTTATAAACGAGCTCTTTTATAAAAAAAAAATATGACACGAATAGGAATCGAACCTATGACCTCCGGCTTAACTTGCTGTGCTGCGTGCTGCACGGCAGGTACAAAGATCTCCAGTAGCATTATCTCTATCCAGGTGTATACATTGCGTATCGACAGGATAAAATTAGCATATATGTCCATCCTCCAAATACCTTTAGTATTTAGTCTATCGTTGACTGACATATCGGTCATATCTTCGCCATCACTACCAAGTACTTTTCTGATTGTGTCATCCTTAGTGTCGGCACTTTGTAGACTTTGAAACATTGGCATGTTTTGCAGAAGTATGACGCTCTGCTTTATTTCCTCCATGCGATAATAGATGTAGAACCTGAATAGACTGTCATGAAAGGGCAGTCTTTCACTTTCTTCAGCCATTGGTCTATCAGAACCGATGAGTGCTACAATAGCCCCGTCGATGTATATGTCATTCGGTGTGGTCTCAGGGTTGTTGCTTCTATTATTGAACTCTTCAAATTCATAATGACCAATCTCAGTCAGAGACAGACTTGTATATCCGAGTTGCCCTAATTCATTTGGTGAACCACCTTCTTTATGGTTAAAAACCTTTCCTGTGCTTGTTTGACCGTCAACAATCCATTTGTAATATCTACTGAAGATTGGTTTCAGTTTGAAACATGTCTCATACCATACAGCTAGACTGGGAACAATCATATTGATCTTGTTGGTTGCCGGTTGGGTTGATCCCAGCTGAGCTCCAGTCAAAGCTTTTACGAAATCCTGATAGATTTCTTTTCTGCATACCAGAATCATGAAGTCTCTACCAAATGGTTGTTCAAACTGTGCTGTTTGGTCTGACTGCAGGTTGTCCCATTTAGAACCCGATTGAGCTTTTGCTATTTCATATCCTTGTGTATGGATATAACCAGGATTGCCCGTTGATGATGATGGAGAACCTTTCAGAGAAGATCTTAGAGCTCCCTCTCCAGCCTTTCCAGTCCAAAAGACAGGCCTCATAAGTTGTTTGAAGGCTGTTCTGGCCACAGACACATCGTATATTCTCGGAACCTTTATTTTCTTTTCGAGTGGATCTACATTGCTGGGACAATAGGTGAGAGTTTCATCCTTGGGAAAACTTACTGCAAACGCAACTCCAGTGTTATATAAGTCTTTCCCCCCTGAAGCAGGCGGTGTAATATCAAATGTACCATCAGTAGCGTTATTTTATTGCATGGTTAATGTAATTTCCACGAATTCACAATCACTGGGCATATTTTTGTTTATGTCTGGCACTGGATCCGTAACCCTGGATGCAGTTACTCTGTTGGCATTTTTTTTCCTGATGCAAGGCATAGTTGCAATGTAATGTAGACCTACACGTGTAGGAGAATCAACTTCGTCTAATCCCAAAAGGTTTGTGTTTTCGTCTTTTCTCTTCTTTTGTTTTATGGTAGGGACAGTATTTCCACAAATTGCTGACAACAAAGCGATATACACCGCTCTATCTTCGGCCTGCATGAATAATTGAACCATACAAAAGCATAATATAATCAATAAGAACAAAGCTTGAACCCAGAAGCGTGAAATACCCGGCGAAAAGTCCATTATCCTCTTAGCCGTTTAGCTAATTGAATATCTTTAGGTTGAATTGTTATTCTTTTTCCGTGGATCGCACATAAGTTTGAGTCTTCTAGCAGAGACACCAGGAAGGCCTCCGAAGCTTCTTGTAAGGCCAATAATGCAGATTCTTGAAACCTCTTCTGGTTGTCAATGTCAGTTGCGATTGATCTGATGATGATGATGATATATTTCGTGTTTAATGACGCGTCAACCCTCTTGGTGGGTCATAAGCGTCAGTCGGTTAATGGTTAAACGGCATGAATAATTATAATGATATTAAAAGTAAAAAGTCAGAATGATAATGTATAAAAATCAGAAACAGTTAAATCTTATGAAAAAGTCCAATTTCTTTTAAGAATAAAATAATATTTTCAAAAGGTACATCTTGAAACAATTGTTGCAAAGTGTCAGCATTGAAGTATAAGTTACGGGACTGTGAAAAATCTACACATTCAATTAAAATATGTTTCACAGTGAATGGCTGATCACAGCCTACACAGGAAGGCTGCTCATCACCATTTAAGATATAAGAATGAGTAGCTCTAGTATGGCCAATGCGCAGTCGTGTTAATACTACATCCTCTTTCCTGGAAAACTGTGGAGGAGAGCATTTTGTTCCAACGACAGGTTTAATGGCATGGAGTTTGTTATTTATTGCACGGTTCCATTCGCCTTGCCATTCCGACAAGATGTATCTGTTGATAAATGGTTTAAAATTATTAAAAGGAATTTTAAAAACAGACGGATCAAGATTGAGCGATTCCTTTGCTTTCTTGTCAGCAAATTCATTGCCGACAATTCCAATATGGCTCGGAAGCCAACAAAACAAGATTTGGTGCGTTTTAGAAATTTCATGATGTTTTTCGATCAGTTTTTGTATTTGAGGATTTTTAGATGATGAATGGTCTAAAGCCTTAAGCACAGAAAGTGAATCAGAAAATATAATTGCTTTTTGAATTGTTGAAGAACTGATAAAATCTAAAGCTAAGTCTATTGCTTTGGCTTCAGCTGTAAAAATAGATGAACCATCTGGAAGGCGCAAGGTTTGGTGCGTATCTTTAGAAACATAAACACAACCAACTTTATCTCCTTCTTTGGAACCATCAGTATAGACTTGCTGGTAATCCTTGTAACGTGACTGCAGTACCTGAAAGTCTTGCTTGATTAGAATAGGATTTGATTCGGATTTTTTCCCATCATGTAAGTCAAAACAGAATAGAAGGTTTTTTTTAATACACCAAGACGGAACTTCGGCGGTTTCATGTTTTTGAATATTTTTAAGCTCTATGCCTGAATTTTCTAGAAGTGGTAACACACGTAATCCAAAAGGTTTGATTGCTGTGGGTTTATTTTCATACTTATCTACAAATTCAGGTGGAAATGAAATTTGGAATGCCGGGTTAGATGGATTAGCAGCAAGTCTGATAGCATACTGAAGAGAAAGTTTCTCTCTGCGCAAAGTTAAAGATGGTTCACCTGCTTCCACATAAAGGCTTAATACGGGAAAGTACGGAAGGCTCCCATAGCCAAACGAAGGCCTTGATGATGAATAGTATCCAAAGATTTTAAATAAGACTTTCTGGCAGAACCATAAACAACAGACCCATAATCTAATTTAGATCTTATCAGAGATCGGTAAAGATGTAATAAAGTGTACCGATCTGCACCCCAACTTGTATGAGATAAAACTTTCAAAAGATTTTAAGCATTTCGCTTTAAGATATTTAATATGGGGAATAAAAGATAACTTTTGATCAAATATGACCCCAAGAAATTTGGCTTCTTCAACGACAGGAATTTGTGATCCGTATAAAAACAGGGAAGGATGGTCGTGTTTCTTCCGCAGCTTACAAAAATGAACACACTGCGTTTTCGACTTGGAGAACTTCTTTGTACCTGCCGCGCAGCACGCAGCACAGCAAGTCGGCCGGGAACCAAAATCGATTTTTTTTGCACACGGCACTTAGGTGGCGTGATCCTAAAAATAGGTTCCTAGAAATTTGATGACGTAATTTATGACGTCATAATATCTCGTGACTTTCCGGAACCAATCGGATTACGGAAAAATCTGGAAATAACCGGTTCATTCCGGGAAGCCATTTTGACAAGTACGGACACGAAGTAAATTTTCTTTATTCTTATTATGGAAAATACTTGTGAAAGCATCAAATTTTGTTGATCCTGTGTGTCTGAGGATGAACATAAGGAATTAGTAAGCCGAAGAAGGTATGAGGATAATTTTCTAAAGAGATACTTCGAAGATAATACACTTTCGATTGGAATTCAGTTGGACGGTCATCTAAAAGACAATCCATCTTTATTTTATCTAATTCAAAAGAGAATTGACGAGGCATTTGACGTGTTACCATGTCGTCGGAACAAAGTAGAACAATAGAAGTGATATAAGAGATACGACTAATTTCAAATTACGCTGTTAAAGTCGCACTTCAAGCTAAAAATGATCTTGGAAATGCCTACCACATTCTTGATCGGCACGATCGTGAACTACATGAATATTGTTCGGAATTAGAGACTGTTTTAGCTGAGTATAAGTCTACGATCAATTATTTAAAGGATACTTTAACACAATATGGTTACAGGTTAGACTCTTTAGAAATCAAAGTACATAAACTATATCTACAAAATGGCCAGGACGAAGCAAACGGCCAGGAAGGGGACATCTTTTAAGTTTCCAAAGCCATTGAAGACCTATCGACAAGAATTTACATTACCATCTGACTATCATAAAATACAAAACACAGCTACAGCTAATGCCCAAAGAAAAGGTCACCAGCAACTACTTGCAAGAAAACGAGAAGCCGCACGAATTGAACGTCATACAAAAAGACGGTTCCGTCCAGGAACTGTTGCACATCGACAAATCAGACAGTATCAAAGAAGTACAGAACTGTTGATTCCTAAAATGTCTTTCAGAAGATTGGTGAAATCGATTGCCACTGATATTGACAATCAAATGAGGTTTCAAGAAAGTGCAGTGCTAGCCTTACAAGAAGCTTCTGAGGCCTACCTTACGAGTATGGCGCCCTTCGAATGAAGCACGCGCATAGCCATATGTACTGTCAGACAGAAAAGAAGTACACGTTTGCGCAGTTCAAGCGACTCTTCTTTAAGAAGTTCGGATTCAGGATTTTCGATATACGGCGTCCTGTAAATTTCAGGGAATGTGTGAGGTATGTCACAAAGGAGGACAAACAGGCTGTCCTCCTTAACATTCCCATGAAATTTACAGCCACCGTATATCGGGCACACAACTACTTCCAGGAAACCACTATGGCAACAACTCAATATGGGGATTATATCCCATCCACCATCAACGCGTGCGATAGGAAGGTCTTTGAATCAGTTATGGCTCATGAGCACGACCTGAACGAGTCCAGGGTCATCCGCGACCGAGTCCAAAATATTAATTTGCTGAATTGGCAACAGCAGCTGGTCAATGAGATCAAGGACCATGCTGATTGTAATAGAACAGTATTTTGGGTCGTGGATGAAACTGGCGGTGCAGGGAAGTCCATCATGTGCCAGTATTTGATTGCATCGGAGTTATTTGGCAAGACCATACTCTACCAAGACCTCGACTATAGGAACAATAGTTACCTATACAACTTAGAGAGTTTGGTACTGTTCGATCTACCTAGATCAACAATACCAAACGATCTAAGATTGATAGAGGACCTGAAGAATGGATACATTATATCCACAAAGTACGTTGTCCAGAGGAAAGTCTTTAAAAGTCCTATAGTCGTGGTCTTCAGTAACTCCTACCCTGACAAGACCTTGCTATCGCTCGACAGATGGTGTGTGCTGGAAATTGAAGACACTGAGGATATGGGTGGGGTTAGAAATGGAGGCCTGACACCTCATGTTGAATACACTATTTAATATAGTAACAGAAAAAAGAAAAAGAACAAAGAAAACAATGAATACAACTTGAAAACTTTACATCTGTGTTACTTGTTGTCTTATAAAAGAGCTCTTTTATAAAAAAAAATATGACACAAGTAGGAATCGAACCTATGACCTTCGGCTTATCAGACCGATGCTCTACCAACTGAGCTAAAGTGTCAACTATACATTGTAATAAACAATAACAACTATATACAACAAGGGGGGCAATCGATTAGGCTCCGGGGACGCCCCTGGGGGTGTTCTCGAAGTCTAACCGGTTGTCCCCTTAATACAAACGAATCCTGGCAGCTGCCTTGAGACTAATGAGTGGTCTGATTAAGAATTGCTTGGTAAGTCTTTCCATCAATGTTAGTCCTGAATGAGCCCTTAAATTTCTTAACATTTGCACGTCACAATCATATTCATTCACATTTTGAGCATAACAATAATCATGCTCCATACAAATGGCGTCTAACTGGTTAACAGGAGGTCCGTTTGGTAATGGATTTCCAGGTCCACAATATCTATAGCCTGGTACAAGAAAACCTTGTCTAGGTGTAACAGTCTTAGCAACTTTCCGATTAACAGCCGTAAAAGGTGTGAGGATTGAACGTTTTCTGCGTCGTAGAAGTGGCGAGGTATTTGTCTGTTTATCTCCATTAACAGCTACCCCTGTGAATATAATGGCATTAGTCGTCGAATCCTTTTTTTCTATTTTGTTCACGGATCCGATCCCTAAGTCGTCCATGTGCAGTTGCAGGTACAGGTTCAGGTTCAGATTCAGATTCAGTTTCAGGTTCAGGAGTGGAAGTACGAGGCGTTGTTTTGGAACCTTCTTTTTTTAATTTCTTTATTTTTTCTGCAGTTTTTTTTGGCTTGTTCCTCAGCTGCTTTTAGTGCATCAGCCCTCTACTTTGCCCATATATCAGACCAAATTGGATGTATAGCTTTACCATAATCGTCTGGAACCGTGTCGGAGTGAACCGGATCTATTGATGCACCATAATTTGTTGGAAATGATTTAAGTGAACCATCTGGGTTATAAAATGGATGAATTGCTGCCCCTTGATGCTCTGGATTAGCTCCCTCTAGATGCGCTCCCGTATATGTTGGTTTTTTTGGTGTATGTGGAGGAGATGGAGAACTAGGTAAATCTGATAGCATATCATAACTAACGTCTCCTGTGGATGTATTTTCTTGATCGTCGTCGTCGTCTGTATCGGATATGTCCATTGGTTCTCGATACGAGCTTACGTCTTCTGGAATTTCATCACTAGCTACCGCACTCGGCTTTTTTGATAATTACCAGAAGGTGTTATGTTTTTTTTTGTTCATAAAGTTAAACAGTTTAGTTTCCAGGTCCCTTGACAAACTGTTTCTTTGTTTATCTCCTTTAGCATTTTCATATGCATGTACAATTTCATCAAATAGCATTTGCAAATCATGATCCACAGGAGAGCTTGTATGTCATTGCGTACCTTCTTTTGAGACACCCGGCGTGTCTGTATCGAATGTTGGTGTCGGACCATAGACTTCACCAGTTGCATTTGACCTGTCTAGTAGGATACCCTGTGTGTCGATTGGATAGTATTCACCATAGTCCCTTATTCTGTGTCAGTCTCTCTACTGGTGTCATGTCAGTCAGATCCATACCATCACTACCTAGTACTTTTTTATTGTATCATCTTTAGTATCCGCCGATTGCAGATTTTGGAACATAGGTAGATTTTGTAGCAGGATGACACTTTGTTTAATTTCCTCCATCCGATAGTAGATATAAAATCTGAATAGACTGTCATGGAATGGCAATGTGCTTCCGTCATCGGTCAATGGCCGGTCATTACCGATAATTGCAATGATTGCACCATCAATGTAAATGTCATTTGGTGTTGTTTCTGGGTTGGTATTTCTGATATTGAACTCTTCAAACTCATAGTGACCAATTTCTGTTACATTTAGAGATGAATATCCTTGGTTTCCTACTTGAGTAGCTGTTCCACCTTGTTTATGATTGAAAACCTTCCCTTGGCTTGTTGTTCCATCTATGACCCATTTATAATATCTACTGAAGATTGGCTTTAACTCATGACAAGTTTTATACCACTTCGCCAGAGATAGATTTAAAATATTCAGATCTCCGCTGACATTTGCACTGGATGTTGACAGTGCTTTAATAAAATCTCTGTATATTTCTTTTCTGCAAACTACCATCAGAAAGTCTTTCCCAAAGTCAGAATCTATTTGCCATTTGTTGATGGTAGCAAGGCTTTGCCACTCGGTACCGGGTGCGGCTGGTGATATCTCATACCCTTGAGTGAACATATCTCTATTTGACTGCAATTCAGAGCGTTGTAAGTATTCTCCTTTCTTTCCAGCCCAGAAAACTGGACGTTGTAGCTGTTTGAAGGCTGTTCTTGCAACTGAGACATCGTATATTCTGGGTACTTTGATTTTCTTATCAAAATGATCAACGTCTGATGAACAATATGTCAGTGTATCATCTTTTGGAAAACTAATAGCAAAAGCTGCACCAGTATTATATACTGTTTTTCCTCCACTTGATGGTGTTGTGAGGCTCAGTATACCTTGATGCTCCAGTGCCTGTTCAGATTGTTGCAATGTAAATGAGACTTCTATGAATTCACAATTGCTAGGAATTCTTTTATTGATGTCTGGCACTGGATCAGTAATTGAATTAGCAGCTAGTCGAGTAGCTAACTTTCGTTTCTTGACGCAAGGCATGGCTAATGGTTTGAGTGAACTGTTAACCTTCTCGGAGAATCTACCTCGTCTAATCCAAGCAGACTATCGTCTTTTCTTTTCTTTTGTTTGATGGTAGGTACCGTATTGCCACAGATTGCTGAGAGCAGAGCTATATAGACTGCTCTATCTGGAGCCTGCATAAATAATTGAACCATACAAAAACATAAAATTATCAATAAAAATAAGGCCTGAACCCAGAACCGTGAGACACCATTAGTAAAATCCATTATCCTCTGAGTCTTTTGGCTAACTGAATGTCTTTGGGTTGAATTGTTATCAGTTTAGCATGTATCGCACACAGATTAGAATCCTCTAGGACAGATGTAAGGTAGGCCTCAGAAGCTTCTTGTAAGGCTAACACTGCACTTTCTTGAAACCTCATTTGATTGTCAATATCAGTGGCAATCGATTTCACCAATCTTCTGAAAGACATTTTAGGAATCAACAGTTCTGTACTTCTTTGATACTGTCTGATTTGTCGAAGTGCAACAGTTCCTGGACGGAACCGTCTTTTTGTATGACGTTCAATTCGTGCGGCTTCTCGTTTTCTTGCAAGTAGTTGCTGGTGACCTTTTCTTTGGGCATTAGCTGTAGCTGTGTTTTGTATTTTATGATAGTCAGATGGTAATGTAAATTCTTGTCGATAGGTCTTCAATGGCTTTGGAAACTTAAAAGATGTCCCCTTCCTGGCCGTTTGCTTCGTCCTGGCCATTTTGTAGATATAGTTTATGTACTTTGATTTCTAAAGAGTCTAACCTGTAACCATATTGTGTTAAAGTATCCTTTAAATAATTGATCGTAGACTTATACTCAGCTAAAACAGTCTCTAATTCCGAACAATATTCATGTAGTTCACGATCGTGCCGATCAAGAATGTGGTAGGCATTTCCCAGATCATTTTTAGCTTGAAGTGCGACTTAACAGCGTAATTTGAAATTAGTCGTATCTCTTCTATCACTTCTATTGTTCTACTTTGTTCCGACGACATGGTAACACGTCAAATGCCTCGTCAATTCTCTTTTGAATTAGATAAAATAAAGATGGATTGTCTTTTAGATGACCGTCCAACTGAATTCCAATCGAAAGTGTATTATCTTCGAAGTATCTCTTTAGAAAATTATCCTCATACCTTCTTCGGCTTACTAATTCCTTATGTTCATCCTCAGACACACAGGAACAACAAAATTTGATGCTTTCACAAGTATTTTCCATAATAAGAATAAAGAAAACTTACTTCGTGCCCGTACTTGTCAAAATGGCTTCCCGGAATGAACCGGTTATTTCCGGATTTTTCCGTAATCCGATTGGTTCCGGAAAGTCACGAGATATTGTGACGTCATAAATTACGTCATCAAATTTCTAGGAACCTATTTTTAGGATCACGCCACCTAAGTGCCGTGTGCAAAAAAAAAATCGATTTCGGTTCCCGGCTGACTTGCTGTGCTGCGTGCTGCGTGGCAGGTACATAAGCGCCGTGTGCAAAAAAAATCGATTTTGGTTCCCGGCTGACTTGCTGTGCTGCGCGGCAGACCATATTGTGTTAAAGTATCCTTTAAATAATTGATCGTAGACTGATACTCAGCTAAAACAGTCTCTAATTCCGAACAATATTCATGTAGTTCACGATCGTGCCGATCAAGAATGTGGTAGGCATTTCCCAGATCATTTTTAGCTTGAAGTGCGACTTTAACAGCGTAATTTGAAATTAGTCGTATCTCTTCTATCACTTCTATTGTTCTACTTTGTTCCGACGACATGGTAACACGTCAAATGCCTCGTCAATTCTCTTTTGAATTAGATAAAATAAAGATGGATTGTCTTTTAGATGACCGTCCAACTGAATTCCAATCGAAAGTGTATTATCTTCGAAGTATCTCTTTAGAAAATTATCCTCATACCTTCTTCGGCTTACTAATTCCTTATGTTCATCCTCAGACACACAGGAACAACAAAATTTGATGCTTTCACAAGTATTTTCCATAATAAGAATAAAGAAAACTTACTTCGTGTCCGTACTTGTCAAAATGGCTTCCCGGAATGAACCGGTTATTTCCGGATTTTTCCGTAATCCGATTGGTTCCGGAAAGTCACGAGATATTATGACGTCATAAATTACGTCATCAAATTCTTAGGAACCTATTTTTAGGATCACGCCACCTAAGTGCCGTGTGCAAAAAAAAATCGATTTTGGTTCCCGGCTGACTTGCTGTGCTGCGTGGCAGGTACAAAGTATATCTAGTATACCTGCCGCAGCAACGCAGCAGGTCAGATTGGAACCAATAATCGGATGATACAAAACCACGTGAGGTCAAATTTTAAACGCTTGATTCAAAATCAGTTGCTCAACACAACTTAACGTGACAACATGTCAGAATTTATTGACTTTGAATGTGAGGTGGAAGAGGCAGATTTAAGTGATGACGAGTTTGACGAGGACTTGTCGGACTGTGATGACAGTTTTTTGAATGATGATACTGATGATGAAACCGAGGAACCAACCCCACCCAACCCTTATTTGGACGATACCGAAACCTTACCTAGCTTACAACCAGTGATAGACCGGATCATGGCGCGGGTATGTTATTATGTTATATTTCTTTGTTGTTTTCAGAAAAGAAAGAGAGACGAACTAGAGACCGAACCAGAAGAACCGGAGGAAATTGAGGTTTCTTCCTCAGACGATTCACACATTTCAATATCCTCAGATGATGATGCGGCCATGGAACCGGAACCTGAGGAGGAGGCAGAACCAGACCCACCCGTTCTGCAACGTCGGGTCTGGTTCAATGATGAACCAACAGTACACACCTACGAGAGATCCACACCAGAATACGTAGATATGTTCGAGAAGACGATGAAGGACATGAGAAGCACTCCACCACCAAGGAAGAAGCCGTTCCGGGAATTCTTCCCTGTGAATAGAGCTGCCTATGAAAAAGAGTTAATAAATCCCATGAACTCTCTCCGTACAAAACAATTGAAATTAGACAATTTAAGTCTGTTAGTTAACATACATAAACGAGTGAGAAAGATAGAAAGTGGTAATAATGACCCATTAACACCGTCAGAAATGGTCAACTACAAGGTGAATGAAAATGCTCATAACCCTGAACCAGCACCACAACCCGGTCCGTCAACAGCTGGTCCGATCCCCAGAGGAAGGCAGGTAGACCGAACTGGAAGCTCTGATAGGGCCCGTGCTCCCACCAGGAGCTAGGGAGACTATCAAAAAGACGGCCATGATTATTCTGACATACAGTTAAATATGAAAACCAAGATCAATCATGCAGAATACTTGGTAATGAGTTCTGGTTTAAAGAAATGGTTAAGACTGAGTATTGGAGACAATGTTGTTGTTCATCCTAGGGATGACACTGATCATTCAGAGTTTGAACAACGACATTGTCAGGTATGTGATGTAAAGGTGTTCATCGGTGACTGGCCGGAGCATGTTCGCAGTTACTATCACCAGATCATGTATAAGGTAAAAAGTAAGTTGTTGGGGTACTGTTGGTTTGGTCGTAAAGATGTGGCTGTGCACATACCAGAGGAATGCAGGACCTGTATGGAGAGGCAACGCAACCATAGATTGGTTGAGTTGTTTCCTCTCCATAACTGTGCTCTGTATGACCTAGAGGATGACTGTGACTATTTGGCGCATTTAGAGCGAGAAAAGGCTCTGAATACGCCAAATATTCAAGACCGTTATGACTGCGAACCCTGCGGGAAGAAAGGTTTATCCCGCGAGTATTACGAGCGCCATCTGACAGGGTTCCAGCATAAACGGAACACAGCCACATCTTCCCCCAAATCAACAGACCGAGGTAAAAAGCGACCTCATTCTCCAACTGACAACAACCCAGAGAAAAAAAAAAAAAAACCCAAAATGATAACAACCCGGGTGTAGCAAAAAAAAAAACTAACCCCACATCTGTGACTCCTACTGGATCTACAACGGACGAGTTTGGCTCCTTGATTTTACTAATGGATAACAACGAGTACTACTGTTCGATATGTGACATAATAATCAAGCAAAAACGCAATGTCAAACCGCATGTAAAATCGAGGAGACATACTACCCAAATGAAAGATACGGTAGCAGTCACAGATGAAACAGTTTCTGGTACCGGCGATTTAGACGAACTTACCTTTGCCCGACCGAAAACCGATAAAGCGAAAGCAGGGAGCCATTTCTTGCTGGAGTTCCAACGACCGATCAAATATCTTATTGCTCATAGATTAATGAAGGCTGCATGCTCATGCACCATATGTGGCGATATTTTTCGGTCGTCGGAACTCCTGTCAAGGCACAGAATGACTCGTAAACATAAAGAGAAATTGTGATGGCTCCGGAATAAGAAAAGATTTTATAAAAAACAAATCGCCGGTGGACCAGAAACTCACGGGGACATCATAAATAAAATTTATGAACGACACCCTGAACTTTTTAAAGAAGCTCGTAGGAACTTGCGTAAACGGAGACGTATGGCTAAGGCAGCTAGCTTCATTCAGAAGGCCGCCATCTGCAACGAGTATGGCGCCCTTCGAATGAAGCACGCGCATAGCCATATGTACTGTCAGACAGAAAAGAAGTACACGTTTGCGCAGTTCAAGCGACTCTTCTTTAAGAAGTTCGGATTCAGGATTTTCGATATACGGCGTCCTGTAAATTTCAGGGAATGTGTGAGGTATGTCGCAAAGGAGGACAAACAGGCTGTCCTCCTTAACATTCCCATGAAATTTACAGCCACCGTATATCGGGCACACAACTACTTCCAGGAAACCACTATGGCAACAACTCAATATGGGGATTATATCCCATCCACCATCAGCGCGTGCGATAGGAAGGTCTTTGAATCAGTTATGGCTCATGAGCACGACCTGCACGAGTCCAGGGTCATCCGCGACCGAGTCCAAAATATTAATTTGCTGAATTGGCAACAGCAGCTGGTCAATGAGATCAAGGACCATGCTGATTGTAATAGAACAGTATTTTGGGTCGTGGATGAAACTGGCGGTGCAGGGAAGTCCATCATGTGCCAGTATTTGATTGCATCGGAGTTATTTGGCAAGACCATACTCTACCAAGACCTCGACTATAGGAACAATAGTTACCTATACAACTTAGAGAGTTTGGTACTGTTCGATCTACCTAGATCAACAATACCAAACGATCTAAGATTGATAGAGGACCTGAAGAATGGATACATTATATCCACAAAGTACGTTGTCCAGAGGAAAGTCTTTAAAAGTCCTATAGTCGTGGTCTTCAGTAACTCCTACCCTGACAAGACCTTGCTATCGCTCGACAGATGGTGTGTGCTGGAAATTGAAGACACTGAGGATATGGGTGGGGTTAGAAATGGAGGCCTGACACCTCATGTTGAATACAATATTTAATATAGTAACAGAAAAAAGAAAAAGAACAAAGAAAACAATGAATACAACTTGAAAACTTTACATCTGTGTTACTTGTTGTCTTATAAAAGAGCTCTTTTATAAAAAAAATATGACACGAATAGGAATCGAACCTATGACCTTCGGCTTATCAGACCGTTGCTCTACCAACTGAGCTAAAGTGTCAACTATACATTGCAATAAACAATAACAACTATATACAACAAGGGGGGCAATCGATTAGGCTCCGGGGACGCCCCTGGGGGTGTTCTCGAAGTCTAACCGGTTGTCCCCTTAATACAAACGAATCCTGGCAGCTGCCTTGAGACTAATGAGTGGTCTGATTAAGAATTGCTTGGTAAGTCTTTCCATCAATGTTAGTCCTGAATGAGCCCTTAAATTTCTTAACATTTGCACGTCACAATCATATTTATTCACATTTTGAGCATAACAATAATCATGCTCCATACAAATGGCGTCTAACTGGTTAACAGGAGGTCCGTTTGGTAATGGATTTCCAGGTCCACAATATCTATAGCCTGGTACAAGAAAAACCTTGTCTAGGTGTAACAGTCTTAGCAACTTTCCGATTAACAGCCGTAAAAGGTGTGAGGATTGAACGTATTCTGCGTCGTAGAAGTGGCGAGGTATTTGTCTGTTTATCTCCATTAACAGCTACCCCTGTGAATATAATGGCATTAGTCGTCGAAACCTTTTTTTTTCTATTTTGTTCACGGATCCGATCCCTAAGTCGTCCATGTGCAGTTGCAGGTACAGGTTCAGGTTCAGATTCAGATTCAGTTTCAGGTTCAGGAGTGGAAGTACGAGGCGTTGTTTTGGAACCTTCTTTTTTTAATTTCTTTATTTTTTCTGCAGTTTTTTTGGCTTGTTCCTCAGCTGCTTTTAGTGCATCAGCCCTCTACTTTGCCCATATATCAGACCAAATTGGATGTATAGCTTTACCATAATCGTCTGGAACCGTGTCGGAGTGAACCGGATCTATTGATGCACCATAATTTGTTGGAAATGATTTTAGTGAACCATCTGGGTTATAAAATGGATGAATTGCTGCCCCTTGATGCTCTGGATTAGCTCCCTCTAGATGCGCTCCCGTATATGTTGTTTTTTTTTGGTGTATGTGGAGGAGATGGAGAACTAGGTAAATCTGATAGCATATCATAACTAACGTCTCCTGTGGATGTATTTTCTTGATCGTCGTCGTCGTCTGTATCGGATATGTCCATTGGTTCTCGATACGAGCTTACGTCTTCTGGAATTTCATCACTAGCTACCGCACTCGGCTTTTTTGATAATTACCAGAAGGTGTTATGTTTTTTTTTGTTCATAAAGTTAAACAGTTTAGTTTCCAGGTCCCTTGACAAACTGTTTCTTTGTTTATCTCCTTTAGCATTTTCATATGCATGTACAATTTCATCAAATAGCATTTGCAAATCATGATCCACAGGAGAGCTTGTATGTCATTGCGTACCTTCTTTTGAGACACCCGGCGTGTCTGTATCGAATGTTGGTGTCGGACCATAGACTTCACCAGTTGCATTTGACCTGTCTAGTAGGATACCCTGTGTGTCGATTGGATAGTATTCACCACCATTTGCATAAATATTGATTCTCCATAGTCCCTTATTCTGTGTCAGTCTTTCTACTGGTGTCATGTCAGTCAGATCCATACCATCACTACCTAGTACTTTTTTTTATTGTATCATCTTTAGTATCCGCCGATTGCAGATTTTGGAACATAGGTAGATTTTGTAGCAGGATGACACTTTGTTTAATTTCCTCCATCCGATAGTAGATATAAAATCTGAATAGACTGTCATGGAATGGCAATGTGCTTCCGTCATCGGTCAATGGCCAGTCATTACCGATAATTGCAATGATTGCACCATCAATGTAAATGTCATTTGGTGTTGTTTCTGGGTTGGTATTTCTGATATTGAACTCTTCAAACTCATAGTGACCAATTTCTGTTACATTTAGAGATGAATATCCTTGGTTTCCTACTTGAGTAGCTGTTCCACCTTGTTTATGATTGAAAACCTTCCCTTGGCTTGTTGTTCCATCTATGACCCATTTATAATATCTACTGAAGATTGGCTTTAACTCATGACAAGTTTTATACCACTTCGCCAGAGATAGATTTAAAATATTCAGATCTCCGCTGACATTTGCACTGGATGTTGACAGTGCTTTAATAAAATCTCTGTATATTTCTTTTCTGCAAACTACCATCAGAAAGTCTTTCCCAAAGTCAGAATCTATTTGCCATTTGTTGATGGTAGCAAGGCTTTGCCACTCGGTACCGGGTGCGGCTGGTGATATCTCATACCCTTGAGTGAACATATCTCTATTTGACTGCAATTCAGAGCGTTGTAAGTATTCTCCTTTCTTTCCAGCCCAGAAAACTGGACGTTGTAGCTGTTTGAAGGCTGTTCTTGCAACTGAGACATCGTATATTCTGGGTACTTTGATTTTCTTATCAAAGGGATCAACGTCTGATGAACAATATGTCAGTGTATCATCTTTTGGAAAACTAATAGCAAAAGCTGCACCAGTATTATATACTGTTTTTCCTCCACTTGATGGTGTTGTGAGGCTCAGTATACCTTGATGCTCCAGTGCCTGTTCAGATTGTTGCAATGTAAATGAGACTTCTATGAATTCACAATTGCTAGGAATTCTTTTATTGATGTCTGGCACTGGATCAGTAATTGAATTAGCAGCTAGTCGAGTAGCTAACTTTCGTTTCTTGACGCAAGGCATGGCTAATGGTTTGAGTGAACTGTTAACCTTCTCGGAGAATCTACCTCGTCTAATCCAAGCAGACTATCGTCTTTTCTTTTCTTTTGTTTGATGGTAGGTACCGTATTGCCACAGATTGCTGAGAGCAGAGCTATATAGACTGCTCTATCTGGAGCCTGCTAAATAATTGAACCATACAAAAACATAAAATTATCAATAAAAATAAAGCCTGAACTCAGAACCGTGAGACACCATTAGTAAAATCCATTATCCTCTGAGTCTTTTGGCTAACTGAATGTCTTTGGGTTGAATTGTTATCCGTTTAGCATGTATCGCACACAGATTAGAATCCTCTAGGACAGATGTAAGGTAGGCCTCAGAAGCTTCTTGTAAGGCTAACACTGCACTTTCTTGAAACCTCATTTGATTGTCAATATCAGTGGCAATCGATTTCACCAATCTTCTGAAAGACATTTTAGGAATCAACAGTTCTGTACTTCTTTGATACTGTCTGATTTGTCGAAGTGCAACAGTTCCTGGACGGAACCGTCTTTTTGTATGACGTTCAATTCGTGCGGCTTCTCGTTTTCTTGCAAGTAGTTGCTGGTGACCTTTTCTTTGGGCATTAGCTGTAGCTGTGTTTTGTATTTTATGATAGTCAGATGGTAATGTAAATTCTTGTCGATAGGTCTTCAATGGCTTTGGAAACTTAAAAGATGTCCCCTTCCTGGCCGTTTGCTTCGTCCTGGCCATTTTGTAGATATAGTTTATGTACTTTGATTTCTAAAGAGTCTAACCTGTAACCATATTGTGTTAAAGTATCCTTTAAATAATTGATCGTAGACTTATACTCAGCTAAAACAGTCTCTAATTCCGAACAATATTCATGTAGTTCACGATCGTGCCGATCAAGAATGTGGTAGGCATTTCCCAGATCATTTTTAGCTTGAAGTGCGACTTTAACAGCGTAATTTGAAATTAGTCGCATCTCTTCTATCACTTCTATTGTTCTACTTTGTTCCGACGACATGGTAACACGTCAAATGCCTCGTCAATTCTCTTTTGAATTAGATAAAATAAAGATGGATTGTCTTTTAGATGACCGTCCAACTGAATTCCAATCGAAAGTGTATTATCTTCGAAGTATCTCTTTAGAAAATTATCCTCATACCTTCTTCGGCTTACTAATTCCTTATGTTCATCCTCAGACACACAGGAACAACAAAATTTGATGCTTTCACAAGTATTTTCCATAATAAGAATAAAGAAAACTTACTTCGTGTCCGTACTTGTCAAAATGGCTTCCCGGAATGAACCGGTTATTTCCGGATTTTTCCGTAATCCGATTGGTTCCGGAAAGTCACGAGATATTATGACGTCATAAATTACGTCATCAAATTTCTAAGAACCTATTTTTAGGATCACGCCACCTAAGTGCCGTGTGCAAAAAAAAATCGATTTTGGTTCCCGGCTGACTTGCTGTGCTGCGTGCTGCGCGGCAGGTACAAAGTATATCTAGTATACCTGCCGCAGCAACGCAGCAGGTCAGATTGGAACCAATAATCGGATGATACAAAACCACGTGAGGTCAAATTTTAAACGCTTGATTCAAAATCAGTTGCTCAACACAACTTAACGTGACAACATGTCAGAATTTATTGACTTTGAATGTGAGGTGGAAGAGGCAGATTAAAGTGATGACGAGTTTGACGAGGACTTGTCGGACTATGATGACAGTTTTTTGAATGATGATACTGATGATGAAACTGAGGAACCAACCCCGCCCAACCCTTATTTGGACGATACCGAAACCTTACCTAGCTTACAACCAGTGATAGACCGGATCATGGCGCGGGTATGTTATTATGTTATATTTCTTTGTTGTTTTCAGAAAAGAAAGAGAGACGAACTAGAGACCGAACCAGAAGAACCGGAGGAAATTGAGGTTTCTTCCTCAGACGATTCACACATTTCAATATCCTCAGATGATGATGCGGCCATGGAACCGGAACCTGAAGAGGAGGCCCACCCGTTCTGCAACGTCGGGTCTGGTTCAATGATGAACTCACAGTACACACCTACGAGAGATCCACACCAGAATACGTAGATATGTTCGAGAAGACGATGAAGGACATGAGAAGCACTCCACCACCAAGGAAGAAGCCGTTCCGGGAATTCTTCCCTGTGAAGAGAGCTGCCTATGAAAAAGAGTTAATAAATCCCATGAACTCTCTCCGTACAAAACAATTGAAATTAGACAATTTAAGTCTGTTAGTTAACATACATAAACGAGTGAGAAAGATAGAAAGTGGTAATAATGACCCATTAACACCGTCAGAAATGGTCAACTACAAGGTGAATGAAAATGCTCATAACCCTGAACCAGCACCACAACCCGGTCCGTCAACAGCTGGTCCGATCCCCAGAGGAAGGCAGGTAGACCGAACTGGAAGCTCTGATAGGGCCCGTGCTCCCACCAGGAGCCAGGGAGACTATCAAAAAGCCGGCCATGATTATTCTGACATACAGTTAAATATGAAAACCAAGATTAATCATGCAGAATACTTGGTAATGAGTTCTGGTTTAAAGAAATGGTTAAGACTGAGTATTGGAGACAATGTTGTTGTTCATCCTAGGGATGACACTGATCATTCAGAGTTTGAACAACGACATTGTCAGGTATGTGATGTAAAGGTGTTCATCGGTGACTGGCCGGAGCATGTTCGCAGTTACTATCACCAGATCATGTATAAGGTAAAAAGTAAGTTGTTGGGGTACTGTTGGTTTGGTCGTAAAGATGTGGCTGTGCACATAGCAGAGGAATGCAGGACCTGTATGGAGAGGCAACGCAACCATAGATTGGTTGAGTTGTTTCCTCTCCATAACTGTGCCCTGTATGACCTAGAGGATGACTGTGACTATTTGGCGCATTTAGAGCGAGAAAAGGCTCTGAATACGCCAAATATTCAAGACCGTTATGACTGCGAACCCTGCGGGAAGAAAGGTTTATCCCGCGAGTATTACGAGCGCCATCTGACAGGGTTCCAGCATAAACGGAACACAGCCACATCTTCCCCCAAATCAACAGACCGAGGTAAAAAGCGACCTCATTCTCCAACTGACAAAACTGACAACAACCCAGAGAAAAAAAAAACAAAAAAACAAAATGATAACAACCCGGGTGTAGCAAAAAAAAAAAAAAAAACTAACCCCACATCTGTGACTCCTACTGGATCTACAACGGACGAGTTTGGCTCCTTGATTTTACTAATGGATAACAACGAGTACTACTGTTCGATATGTGACATAATAATCAAGCAAAAACGCAATGTCAAACCGCATGTAAAATCGAGGAGACATACTACCCAAATGAAAGATACGGTAGCAGTCACAGATGAAACAGTTTCTGGTACCGGCGATTAAGACGAACTTACCTTTGCCCGACCGAAAACCGATAAAGCGAAAGCAGGGAGCCATTTCTTGCTGGAGTTCCAACGACCGATCAAATATCTTATTGCTCATAGATTAATGAAGGCTGCATGCTCATGCACCATATGTGGCGATATTTTTCGGTCGTCGGAACTCCTGTCAAGGCACAGAATGACTCGTAAACATAAAGAGAAATTGCGATGGCTCCGGAATAAGAAAAGATTTTATAAAAAACAAATCGCCGGTGGACCAGAAACTCACGGGGACATCATAAATAAAATTTATGAACGACACCCTGAACTTTTTAAAGAAGCTCGTAGGAACTTGCGTAAACGGAGACGTATGGCTAAGGCAGCTAGCTTCATTCAGAAGGCCGCCATCTGCAACGAGTATGGCGCCCTTCGAATGAAGCACGCGCATAGCCATATGTACTGTCAGACAGAAAAGAAGTACACGTTTGCGCAGTTCAAGCGACTCTTCTTTAAGAAGTTCGGATTCAGGATTTTCGATATACGGCGTCCTGTAAATTTCAGGGAATGTGTGAGGTATGTCACAAAGGAGGACAAACAGGCTGTCCTCCTTAACATTCCCATGAAATTCACAGCCACCGTATATCGGGCACACAACTACTTCCAGGAAACCACTATGGCAACAACTCAATATGGGGATTATATCCCATCCACCATCAGCGCGTGCGATAGGAAGGTCTTTGAATCAGTTATGGCTCATGAGCACGACCTGCACGAGTCCAGGGTCATCCGCGACCGAGTCCAAAATATTAATTTGCTGAATTGGCAACAGCAGCTGGTCAATGAGATCAAGGACCATGCTGGAGATCAAGGACCATGCTGATTGTAATAGAACAGTATTTTGGGTCGTGGATGAAACTGGCGGTGCAGGGAAGTCCATCATGTGCCAGTATTTGATTGCATCGGAGTTATTTGGCAATACCATACTCTACCAAGACCTCGACTATAGGAACAATAGTTACCTATACAACTTAGAGAGTTTGGTACTGTTCGATCAACCTAGATCAACAATACCAAACGATCTAAGATTGATAGAGGACCTGAAGAATGGATACATTATATCCACAAAGTACGTTGTCCAGAGGAAAGTCTTTAAAAGTCCTATAGTCGTGGTCTTCAGTAACTCCTACCCTGACAAGACCTTGCTATCGCTCGACAGATGGTGTGTGCTGGAAATTGAAGACACTGAGGATATGGGTGGGGTTAGAAATGGAGGCCTGACACCTCATGTTGAATACAATATTTAATATAGTAACAGAAAAAAGAAAAAGAACAAAGAAAACAATGAATACAACTTGAAAACTTTACATCTGTGTTACTTGTTGTCTTATAAAAGAGCTCTTTTATACAAAAAATATGACACGAATAGGAATCGAACCTATGACCTTCGGCTTATCAGACCGATGCTCTACCAACTGAGCTAAAGTGTCAACTATACATTGTAATAAACAATAACAACTATATACAACAAGGGGGGCAATCGATTAGGCTCCGGGGACGCCCCTGGGGGTGTTCTCGAAGTCTAACCGGTTGTCCCCTTAATACAAACGAATCCTGGCAGCTGCCTTCAGACTAATGAGTGGTCTGATTAAGAATTGCTTGGTAAGTCTTTCCATCAATGTTAGTCCTGAATGAGCCCTTAAATTTCTTAACATTTGCACGTCACAATCATATTCATTCACATTTTGAGCATAACAATAATCATGCTCCATACAAATGGCGTCTAACTGGTTAACAGGAGGTCCGTTTGGTAATGGATTTCCAGGTCCACAATATCTATAGCCTGGTACAAGAAAACCTTGTCTAGGTGTAACAGTCTTAGCAACTTTCCGAGCAACAGCCGTAAAAGGTGTGAGGATTGAACGTTTTCTGCGTCGTAGAAGTGGCGAGGTATTTGTCTGTTTATCTCCATTAACAGCTACCCCTGTGAATATAATGGCATTAGTCGTCGAATCCTTTTTTTCTATTTTGTTCACGGATCCGATCCCTAAGTCGTCCATGTGCAGTTGCAGGTACAGGTTCAGATTCAGTTTCAGGTTCAGGAGTGGAAGTACGAGGCGTTGTTTTGGAACCTTCTTTTTTTAATTTCTTTATTTTTTCTGCAGTTTTTTTGGCTTGTTCCTCAGCTGCTTTTAGTGCATCAGCCCTCTGCTTTGCCCATATATCAGACCAAATTGGATGTATAGCTTTACCATAATCGTCTGGAACCGTGTCGGAGTGAACCGGATCTATTGATGCACCATAATTTGATGGAAATGATTTAAGTGAACCATCTGGGTTATAAAATGGATGAATTGCTGCCCCTTGATGCTCTGGATTAGCTCCCTCTAGATGCGCTCCCGTATATGTTGGTTTTTTTGGTGTATGTGGAGGAGATGGAGAACTAGGTAAATCTGATAGCATATCATAACTAACGTCTCCTGTGGTTGATTTTCTTGATCGTCGTCGTCGTTTGTATCGGATATGTCCATTGGTTCTCGATACGAGCTTACGTCTTCTGGAATTTCATCACTAGCTATCGCACTCGGCTTTTTTTGATAATTACCAGAAGGTGTTATGTTTTTTTTGTTCATAAAGTTAAACAGTTTAGTTTCCAGGTCCCTTGACAAACTGTTTCTTTGTTTATCTCCTTTAGCATTTTCATATGCATGTACAATTTCATCAAATAGCATTTGCAAATCATGATCCACAGGAGAGCTTGTATGTCATTGCGTACCTTCTTTTGAGACACCCGGCGTGTCTGTATCGAATGTTGGTGTCGGACCATAGACTTCACCAGTTGCATTTGACCTGTCTAGTAGGATACCCTGTGTGTCGATTGGATAGTATTCACCACCATTTGCATAAATATTGATTCTCCATAGTCCCTTATTCTGTGTCAGTCTCTCTACTGGTGTCATGTCAGTCAGATCCATACCATCACTACCTAGTACTTTTTTTATTGTATCATCTTTAGTATCCGCCGATTGCAGATTTTGTGACATAGGTAGATTTTGTAGCAGGATGACACTTTGTTTAATTTCCTCCATCCGATAGTAGATATAAAATCTGAATAGACTGTCATGGAATGGCAATGTGCTTCCGTCATCGGTCAATGGCCGGTCATTACCGATAATTGCAATGATTGCACCATCAATGTAAATGTCATTTGGTGTTGTTTCTGGGTTGGTATTTCTGATATTGATTTCTTCAAACTCATAGTGACCAATTTCTGTTACATTTAGAGATGAATATCCTTGGTTTCCTACTTGAGTAGCTGTTCCACCTTGTTTATGATTGAAAACCTTCCCTTGGCTTGTTGTTCCATCTATGACCCATTTATAATATCTACTGAAGATTGGCTTTAACTCATGACAAGTTTCATACCACTTCGCCAGAGATAGATTTAAAATATTCAGATCTCCGCTGACATTTGCACTGGATGTTGACAGTGCTTTAATAAAATCTCTGTATATTTCTTTTCTGCAAACTACCATCAGAAAGTCTTTCCCAAAGTCAGAATCTATTTGCCATTTGTTGATGGTAGCAAGGCTTTGCCACTCGGTACCGGGTGCGGCTGGTGATATCTCATACCCTTGAGTGAACATATCTCTATTTGACTGCAATTCAGAGCGTTGTAAGTATTCTCCTTTCTTTCCAGCCCAGAAAACTGGACGTTGTAGCTGTTTGAAGGCTGTTCTTGCAACTGAGACATCGTATATTCTGGATACTTTGATTTTCTTATCAAAGGGATCAACGTCTGATGAACAATATGTCAGTGTATCATCTTTTGGAAAACTAATAGCAAAAGCTGCACCAGTATTATATACTGTTTTTCCTCCACTTGATGGTGTTGTGAGGCTCAGTATACCTTGATGCTCCAGTGCCTGTTCAGATTGTTGCAATGTAAATGAGACTTCTATGAATTCACAATTGCTAGGAATTCTTTTATTGATGTCTGGCACTGGATCAGTAATTGAATTAGCAGCTAGTCGAGTAGCTAACTTTCGTTTCTTGACGCAAGGCATGGCTAATGGTTTGAGTGAACTGTTAACCTTCTCGGAGAATCTACCTCGTCTAATCCAAGCAGACTCTCGTCTTTTCTTTTCTATTGTTTGATGGTAGGTACCGTATTGCCACAGATTGCTGAGAGCAGAGCTATATAGACTGCTCTATCTGGAGCCTGCATAAATAATTGAACCATACAAAAACATAAAATTATCAATAAAAATAAGGCCTGAACCCAGAACCGTGAGACACCATTAGTAAAATCCATTATCCTCTGAGTCTTTTGGCTAACTGAATGTCTTTGGGTTGAATTGTTATCCGTTTAGCATGTATCGCACACAGATTAGAATCCTCTAGGACAGATGTAAGGTAGGCCTCAGAAGCTTCTTGTAAGGCTAACACTGCACTTTCTTGAAACCTCATTTGATTGTCAATATCAGTGGCAATCGATTTCACCAATCTTCTGAAAGACATTTTAGGAATCAACAGTTCTGTACTTCTTTGATACTGTCTGATTTGTCGAAGTGCAACAGTTCCTGGACGGAACCGTCTTTTTGTATGACGTTCAATTCGTGCGGCTTCTCGTTTTCTTGCAAGTAGTTGCTGGTGACCTTTTCTTTGGGCATTAGCTGTAGCTGTGTTTTGTATTTTATGATAGTCAGATGGTAATGTAAATTCTTGTCGATAGGTCTTCAATGGCTTTGGAAACTTAAAAGATGTCCCCTTCCTGGCCGTTTGCTTCGTCCTGGCCATTTTGTAGATATAGTTTATGTACTTTGATTTCTAAAGAGTCTAACCTGTAACCATATTGTGTTAAAGTATCCTTTAAATAATTGATCGTAGACTTATACTCAGCTAAAACAGTCTCTAATTCCGAACAATATTCATGTAGTTCACGATCGTGCCGATCAAGAATGTGGTAGGCATTTCCCAGATCATTTTTAGCTTGAAGTGCGACTTTAACAGCGTAATTTGAAATTAGTCGTATCTATTCTATCACTTCTATTGTTCTACTTTGTTCCGATGACATGGTAACACGTCAAATGCCTCGTCAATTCTCTTTTGAATTAGATAAAATAAAGATGGATTGTCTTTTAGATGACCGTCCAACTGAATTCCAATCGAAAGTGTATTATCTTCGAAGTATCTCTTTAGAAAATTATCCTCATACCTTCTTCGGCTTACTAATTCCTTATGTTCATCCTCAGACACACAGCAACAACAAAATTTGATGCTTTCACAAGTATTTTCCATAATAAGAATAAAGAAAACTTACTTCGTGTCCGTACTTGTCAAAATGGCTTCCCGGAATGAACCGGTTATTTCCGGATTTTTCCGTATTCCGATTGGTTCCGGAAAGTCACGAGATATTATGACGTCATAAATTACGTCATCAAATTTCTAGGAACCTATTTTTAGGATCACGCCACCTAAGTGCCGTGTGCAAAAAAAATCGATTTTGGTTCCCGGCTGACTTGCTGTGCTGCGTGCTGCGCGGCAGGTACCTGCCGCGCAGCACGCAGCACAGCAAGTCAGCCGGGAACCAATATTGATTTTTTGCACACGGCACTTAAGATGGGGAGATTTCTAAAAATAGAATTATTGGAAATTTGATGACGTAAATTATGACGTCATAACATCTCGTGACTTTCCGGAACCAATCGGATTACGGAAAAATCCAGAAATTTTCCAAAAGTGTTTGGTGACCCTTTCGTTTGGCATTAGCAACAGCTATGTCTTTCACTCTGTGATAGTCAGCGGGTAATCTAAATTATTCTCTGCCATAGGTCTTCGATGGCTTTGGAAACTTAAATGCCCCTTTCTTTACCATTTGCTTCGTTCTCACCATTTTGTAGATATAGAATATGAACTTTCTGTTCCAAATTGTCTAACCTGTAACCATATTGGGTCAGAGTATCCTTCAAATAGTTAATCGTAGATTTATATTCGCCCAAAACCCCTTCTAACTCTGTACAATACTCATGGAGTTCTCTCTCATGTCTGTCAAGGGTACAATAGGCATTACCTATATCGTTTTTGGCCTGGAGGGCTACTTTGACTGCGTAGTTGGAGATTTCTCGGATCTCATCAATTAATTCTACCGTTCTACTGTGTCCTGATGCTCCTGACATGGCAAAACGTCAAATGCCTCGTCTATTCTCTTTTGAATAAGGTAAAATAATGAAGGATTGTCCTTTAAATGACCGTCTAACTGAATACCGATAGTAAGTGTATTATTTTGAAAGTACCTCTTTAGAAATTGATCTTCGTAGGTCCTACGGCTAACTAATTCCTTATGTTCCTCCTCCGATGAACAAGAACAACAAAATTTAACACTATCACACCTATTTTCCATTGTAAAACCATAATTATAAGTAAGAAATTGACTTACGTGTCTGTACTTGTCCTCGGTTGAATCCGGAATGAACCGGTTATTTCCGGGATTTTCCGTAATCCGATTGGTTACGGAAAATCACGAGACGAAATGACGTCATCAAATTTCCCGGAAATCTATTTTTAGGAATCACGCCACCACTAAGTGCCGTGTGCAAAAAATCAATATTGGTTCCCGGCTGACTTGCTGCGCTGCGTGCTGCGCGGCAGGTCTTTTCAAAAAGACGGTTTCGGCCTGGAACTGTTGCTCTTAGACAAATTCGCAAATATCAACGAAACACAGACCTATTGATTCCTAAAATGTCTTTCAGAAGATTGGTAAGATCAATCGCAACTGACATTGACAATCAGAAGAGGTTTCAAGAATCTGCATTATTGGCCTTACAAGAAGCTTCGGAGGCCTTCCTGGTTTCTCTGCTAGAAGACTCAAACTTATGTGCGATCCACACTTGAACTACTTTCTGTAATTGTCGTCATTTCTATTTGTTCACTGGCAGCGGCCACCATTTCTTCAGTTACTGCAATACTTTCCGCCAATGCATCTACAATAGCCTCGATTCCTTCTACTAATCCTATTGCTGCTAGACTTGCCATATTTGGAATATGATGATGATGATGATTTCGTGTTTAACGACGCGTCAACCCTCTTTGTGGGTCATAAGCGTCAAACGGTTGATGGTTAAACGGCATGAATAATTATGATGATATTAAAAGTAAAAAGTCAGAATGATAATGTATAAAAATCTGAAACAGTTAAATCTTATGAAAAAGTCCAATTTCTTTTAAGAATAAAATAATATTATCAACAGGTACATCTCGAAACAGTTGTTGCAAAGTGTCAACTTTGAAATATAAAATACGTGAGGGTGAAAAGTCAACACAGTCAATTAAGATATGTTTCACAGTGAATGGCTGATCACAACCTACACAAGAAGGCCGACCATCACCATTAAAAATATAAGAATGAGTAACTCTAGTATGGCCGATGCGCAGTCGTGTTAATACTACGTCCTCTTTTCTGGAAAACTGTGGAGGAGAGCATTTTGTACTAACGACAGGTTTAATGGCATGGAGTTTGTTATTTATTGCACGGTCCCATTCGCCTTGCCATTCCGACAAGATGTATCTGTTGATAAATGGTTTAAAATTGTTAAAAGGAATTTTAAAAGCAGATGGATCAAGATTGAGCGATTCCTTTGCTTTCTTGTCAGCATATTCATTGCCGACAATGCCAATATGGCTCGGAAGCCAACAAAACAAGATTTGGTGTGTTTTAGAAATTTCATGATGTTTTTCGATCAATTTTTGAATTTGAGGATTTTTAGATGATGAATGGTCTAAAGCCTTAAGCACAGAAAGTGAATCCGAAAATATAATTGCTTTTTGAATTGTTGAAGAACTGATAAAATCTAAAGCTAGGTCTATTGCTTTGGCTTCAGCTGTAAAAATAGATGAACCATCTGGAAGGCGCATGGTTTTGTGCGTATCTTTAGAAACATACGCACAGCCAACTTTATCTCCTTCTTTGGAACCATCAGTATAGACTTGCTGGTAATCATTGTAACGTGACTGCAGTACCTGAAAGTTTTGTTTGAGAAGTATTGGATTTGATTCGGATTTTTTTCCATCATGTAAGTCGAACAGAATAGAAGGTTGTTTAATACACCAAGATGGAACTTCGGCGGTTTCATGTTTTTGAATATTTTTAAGGTCGATACCTGAATTTTCCAGCAGTGGTAAAATACGTAATCCAAAAGGTTTGATTGCTGTGGGTTTTGTTTCATACTTATCTACAAATTGAGGTCGAAATGAAATTTTGGATGCCGGGTTAGATGGATTTGCAGCAAGTCTGATAGCATACTGAAGAGAAAGTTTCTCTCTGCGCGAGGTTAAAGATGGTTCACCTGCTTCTACATAAAGGCTTAATACGGGAGAAGTACGGAAGGCTCCCATGGCCAGACGAAGGCCTTGGTGATGGATAGTATCCAAGGATTTTAAATAGGACTTTCTGGCAGAACCATAAACAACAGACCCATAATCTAATTTAGATCTTATTAAAGACCGGTAAAGATGTAATAAAGTATACCGATCTGCTCCCCAACTTGTATGAGCTAAAACTTTCAAAAGATTCAAAGCTTTTAAGCATTTCGCTTTAAGATATTTAATATGTGGAATAAAAGATAACTTTTGATCAAATATGACCCCAAGAAATTTGGCTTCTTCAACAACAGGAATTTGTGATCCGTATAAAAACAGGGAAGGATGTTCGTGTTTCTTCCGTAGTTTACAAAAATGAACACACTGCGTTTTCGACTTGGAGAACTTGAAACCATTTTTATCAGTCCATTCTTCTATTCTTTTTAAATTTTGTTGTAACTTTCGTTCAATTGTTTTCATATTTTTTGAACGGTAACATATACAAAAATCATCAACATACAATGAACAATCAGTTTTGTCGTCCAAACATTGTACAATATTGTTTATTTTGATGTTAAATAGCGTAGTTGAAAGAATACTACCCTGTGGGACACCCTGTTCTTGATCATAGAAATCTGACAGGGTAGACCCCACACGCACCTGAAACATGCGCTCCCCTAAAAAGCTTTCAATAAAACTGGGAAGTTTTCCTCTTAAGCCAATGTTATGTAGATCTTTCAATATTCCATAACGCCATGTTGTATCATATGCTTTCTCCAAGTCGAAAAAGACAGCCACTACGTGTTCTTTGTTAATAAAAGCATCTCGTATAAATGTTTCTAGTCTTATTAAATTGTCATTGGTACTACGTTCCGAACGAAAGCCCGATTGATATTCTGAAATGAGGTTGTTGGACTCTAAGTACCAGACTAATCTCTTGTTTATCATTCTCTCCAATGTTTTACACAAACAACTTGTCAAAGCTATCGGACGATAATTTGTAGGTTCTGCATGATCTTTCCCTGGTTTCGGAATTGGTACAACTGTAGCTACATGCCAACTCTCAGGACAGACCCCCGTTTCCCAAATATTATTAAAGATACTTAAAAGTGTTGTAAGAGAACTTTTTGGCAGATGCTTAAGCATCTGATAATGAATTTCATCGGGGCCGGTTGCCGTATCATGTGATTTTTCAATGGCTTCAACGAGTTCGGATAAGTTAAATGGTGTGTTGTATTCTTCGTGATTAAGGGATTTGAAGTTAAGTTTTCTTTTCTCCTGGTCCTTTTTGAAATTTCTAAAAGTGTCAGAATAATTACGCGATGATGAATTTCTCAAAAATGTGTGACCAAGAGTATCTGAAATATCTTTTTTTGTTGAAGCTATTGTGTCAAATTCAGTATTTAAATGTGTAAAACTAGAAGACTTTGTTTTTCCTGAAATTTTTCGTACCATATCCCAAACCTTTTTAATGGGGGTTTTATAGTTCAATTTGGAGACATATTCTCTCCATGACTTTCGTTTGGAAGCTCGGATTGTTCGCCGAGCTTTAGCTCTAAAAACTTTTACGTCGTTGAGCTTTTCTGAAGTGGGATTTTTGCAGAACTTATTTAGAGCCTGTTTACGCTTTTTAATAGCTTCTTTACAGTCATTATTAAACCAAGGCTTGCTTTTCTTAGTATTTGTGGAGGTCTTTGGAATGCATTGTTCTGATATGTTAATAAGTGTATCTGTGAAATCAGAAACAATGTCAGATGATTCATTTAAGTGATCAACTGATAACTCTTCTTCACATAAATTATGGAATAATTCCCAGTCGGCTTTATTCATTTTCCATTTCTGGTTACAGTCTTCATCTGGTTCGTTTACGCTCTCTATTATAACAGGAAAGTGATCACTTCCGCACTGATCATCATGAACAGACCAGTCATAGTCCAAGAAGAGAGATGGGTGACACAAAGAGAGATCTAAAGAAGACAAATGACCTGTCGCAGGGTGAAGGTAAGTATAAGATTTATCATTCATCAAGCAAAGATCGTTCTTTGCAATAAAATCTTCGACAAGTGCTCCTCTGTTATTGACATCTTTACAGCCCCATAGAATATTGTGACCATTGAAGTCGCCAACTAAAAGATATGGCGATGGAAGTTGACTCAGCAATGAGTCAAGATGTTCGGGCTTTAAAGAAAATGAGGGTGGGATATATAGAGAGCAAACTGTAGTTTCTTTATCCAGAGAAACCGATACTGCTACAGCTTGAAGGTCGGTTTTTAATTTGATCTCTCTTTGTGGTAAACATGATTTAACAAAAATTGAGCTGCCACCAGATGGTTTGTTACCATCAGAATAGATATAGTTGTATGTATTGAAACCCCTGACATCTATGTTGTCATCAGTTTTTAAAAAAGTTTCTTGCAAACAAAACACCGATGGGGTTAGTAGCGAAATAAGTAATAAGAGTTCATTATAATTTGATTTAAGACCTCGACAATTCCATTGTATTATTTTGTGTTTTAAATCCATTTTAAGGAGATATTTAAAGACTAGAAACTATTATGGAGGTGCAATTGGTGATATAGATCTGCTACCACCAGCTCGTGGTGTGGCAGACCTCGATCTGTTATTGCCACTTGGTGATGATGGAGTTTCAGTCAACTCCATATCACTGTCACTCAAAGATCCGAATCTGTTCTGAAATTTTATATTGTCTCTTTCCATTTTACGTTGTCTGTCTGTTTGTCTTTGAGACAATTGATGTTTTTTTATCGG
The DNA here is from genome assembly GCA_963580285.1 of Lucinisca nassula. NCBI lineage: Eukaryota > Metazoa > Mollusca > Bivalvia > Lucinida > Lucinidae > Lucinisca > Lucinisca nassula. The sequence goes on from OY757020.1 coordinate 54,172,809, forward strand.
ATCTTGCGACCCCTTATTAGTTCGACCTGGGTCGGGTTTCTCTTTTACATTCGGCGCTGGCTTCGGTACGGTCGCTGTCGACCGATCCGAAGCAACCTGGATTGCGCCTTTTGATAAATTGGTTGAACTTTGTGGTGCTGGAGTGGATTTACTCCATGCACCAGACTTTTTCAGTTCAGCAATGTATGATTCAGCAGTCTGTGTTGCGGAGCTGGTACATTTTACACCAGCACCCTTTGTGATGCTGGCGAAACTGGTGGTTGGTGTTATGTATCGCTCTTCGACAATCTTCCGCGCTTCTGGGAATGTTATCCCCCTTTGGTATTTGACGGTAAGTATTTCTTTTTCTTTTTTCCACGCCGGACAGTCTCGGGAGAAAACAGCATGTTTGCCATCACAATTTACGCATTTGGGTTCATTTTTGCAGTTGAGGTGATTATCAACATGCTTTTCTTCACCACAATTAGGACAGAGTTTTTTTCTCTGACATCTGCTTTCGTGATGGCCAAAAGCCTGACAAGAGTAACATCTAAGAGGGTTTGGGATGTATACCTCTACGTTAATGGAAAGATATGCTACTTTGATTTTCTTGGGTAGAATTGGTGTATTAAAAGTCAACACATAAGTTGCTGTTGGTTTTAGTACACCATTTCTACGAACTTGAATGTTACGAACACCAACAACTCCCTGATCCTTAAGGTTATCGACTATCTCTTCATCTGAGCAAGGACGCAGTTCTGGACTGCGAATCACTCCCTTAGATGAATTGAGCGTGTTATGTAAAGCGACTTTAACTTTTAGATCAAAGAGTTTGTTGGTGTTTAGCAGGCTTACCACTTGCTGTTTTTTCTCGACTTCCAAGAGAAGATCACCCGATTTGAGTTGTTTTATACTCTTAGGGTGTCCGGCAATGGAGAGAATACTTTTCTCGATGACGAAGGGGGAAAGGCTAGATACAGTTCGTGTATCGTCAAGTGACGTAACGACCAAGAAACGCGGAACATTGTCAAAATTTGGTTCAGCAGACTGCTGACTAGATTGTTGACTTGACTGCTGACTGGATTGTTGACTGTGTTCATCCGATTCGGATGAATCTTCTTGTTTTTTACGTTTAGGTGCGTTGTGGTTAGGTGATTTGCGGTTAGGTGATTTGCGGTTATGTTTTTTTCCAGGAGCCATAAGAAAAAAATTCTAGTTTCGTCCCAAGTGCTCTCCGCCCTCCACGGAGCCCTACAAGGGAACACCATACTGGAGTGGTTATCCAACTCGCAGATGTTAGAGATACACGTGAGATATACTCGTATAAACAAAATGCCTACACGATTGATCCGTTAAGCCACCGCCTTCTAGAGATAAAAAGACAGAAAAGGGTAAGGTAAATGGGCATATGGTTGGTATCAGGAAAGATACAAAAAGAGTTGAAGAGAAAGCAAAGCGGTATCTCTAGGGCTCGGCGTGACCAGCCGATTGACCGTGCCGGACCGCACGGCCACCCGTCTACACCGAAAAGCCAGGCCAAAGAGGCGTGTTGGGCACCTGAAGCACCGCCACCTCAGGTAACCCTCAACCTCCAGGATCCCTTCTTCCGGTTTACAGGACGCCACCCACGGCAAACGGGTGGTACTTCCTTTAGCTCTTCCCAGTGGGCACATTGACCACAGCAGCAACGTGCCCAGTGGGAATTGAGCCCCCAGGGCCACGGCAAGGCAGGAAGTCTAATACCTGGGGGCCATATTTGGAATAATCTTAATATGGACAATAAATAAAGAAGGAGGAGGAATATGTCTGCTGACCTGTATGTCGGTTGTTTTCTTTGGAAGGTAGAATTTTGTGCTGAAGATGTTGTAGTTTCTTCTGACACTCTGACTTTTTTAGCAGATGTCGAAACTCCTTTCTGATGTCGTCTTTTTGGCATTTAGTTGGTTTAATAACTGAAAATACTGATGGAATTGTGGAATTATCTGTCTGTGGCGGCCATTTTGTGACCGTGGCGGCCATTTTGTGACATGCACGAAATGGCGGATTTCCGAAAATGTCCGGAATTTACGGAAATTAACGGAAATCGGCCATTTCGCGTAAGTCCCTATTTTGGCGATTTATGGAATATCTCTGTTGTTGATGACTGAATGCGGAACTGTGTTGTGATGTTCACTGTCGTTTGCCTGGTGGTGTCGTCTGTTACGACGTGGACCATCGACGTCGTCAAGGAAATCATCTTCAAATACATGTATTGCAGTTGTGTCTGGTCTTGTGGTAGTCGCAGTGGACGGGGTCCCTCCTATTCTCTTTACTTTTAATTTAGCTATTTTTCCACATATCCCCGATATCAATGTAAAATAAACCGGTCTGTCATCCGCACTTCTGATTAATTGTACCATTGAAAACACCAAAACTATAAATAAAAATACGGTTTCTACCCAAAATCGAGCTGTTGTGGATTTAACAAGGACTGTCGCCGTGTTGCTGGGGTTGGTGTTTTCCATATTATGTCATATAGTAGTTTAGACTGTCTCCGCGAATTCTTTGGGCTAATTTTATGTCTCTGGGCATCAGAGTCACCATTTTTGCATGAATTGCACACAGATTTGAATCTTCAAGAAGTTGCACTAAGAATTGTTCTGAAGCTTCTTGGAGAGCATCAAGAGCTGTAGATTGAAATCTCTTCTGATTGTCGATATTTGTAGCAAGTTGTTTAACAAGTCGTCTGAAAGGAGCTTTCGCTATAAGCAGGTCTGTCGACTTTTAATATTTTCGGATTTCTCTCAATGCTACAGTGCCTGGTCTGAATTTTCTTTGTCTAACAGCGCGTGGAAGTTTTATACTCTTCTTTTTAGCAACTGGAACTGCTGGTTGTTCTGGTCTTGCTCCCCCTTCCCTGATTTCAGCTGGAATATCAAAAGTTTGTCTTCGGGGTGTGAATGGTGCTGGAAAGTTGAACCGCTTTCTTTGTGTCTGCTTTATTCTTGCCATATCTCATAATGTATCTGAAATAGCCATAGCTTCTATTGTTTTTGTTTCAGATATGATTGCCATAGATTCCATATGCCTAAATTTATTGGCTATCATCTTCTTAGAATTGCTGTGTTGGTCTGGTTTGTCATCACACACAATTATTTCTAGTTTTTTTTTACATTTTTACGTCGTACCCAGTCCTTACTGGTCGACATTATGATGTGAATTAAGGTTATTAAGTCTATCTTCTACAGCAGAAAGCCGATAATCGAGATGACCTAATGTGTCTGTAAGATACTCCACCTCAACCAGTCTCGCATTGAATTCTGCTAAACAGGTTTGAAAGAAACGAACCTTCTCTTCAATCCTGTCAATAGCTACCGTGATTCCTGCCAGTTCTTCTTTTGTCTCTAGTGCTTTCTCTAAAGTATACTTGACATTTTTATTCAACTTAGATACCTCTTGGAGCAGTTCCTGCCAATCTCTTCGTGACATTTCTTTATAAGTTTACGATATCAAGTTCGCCTTCCCGGATCTCTGAGGTCGTAATAACTAACGAATCAAATGCTTCATCTATTCTCTTCTCGATAAGGTAATACAAAGCGGGTTTGTCCTTCAAGTGTTCCGAGAGTTTGACAGCGACAGTAAGAGTGTTATCTTGAAAGTACTTCTTTAAAAAGTCGTTCTCTGCCCTTCTCCTACTTAATAATATCTTATGATCCTCCTCTGATTCACAAGAGCAACAAAATTGAATCTGTTCACAACGATTTTCAATTGTAAAATGAGAGAAAATAACTTACGTGTTTATTCTTGTCCGTTAGATTTCCCGGGAAGAACCGGTTATTTCCGGATTTTTCCGTAATCCGTTTGGTTACGGACAGTCACGAGATATTATGACGTCATAAAATTTTGATGACGTCATAAATTTCTTCCAAGAATTCTATTTTTAGGAATCACGCCACCAGTAAGTGCCGTGTGCAAAAAATCAATATTGGTTCCTGGCTGTCTTGCTGTGCTGCGTGCTGCGCGGCAGGTACAAAGAATATCTAGTATACCTGCCGCAGCAACGCAACCAGGAACCAATACTCGTACGATATTAAATCACAATTCAAATCTGTGTGCAAATTTCTCAGTTGCAAACCACAACTACACGAGGCAACATGTCCGAATTCATTAATTTCGAATGCGAGGTAGAGGAGGAGGAGGGAACTGGAAACTTAAGTGATGACGAGTTTGATGATCTTGAGGACTTGTCAGATTATGATGAACATTTCCTTAATGATGAAACTGATGATGAAAATGAAGAACCTACCCCACCAAACCCTTATTTAGAAGATGCGGAAACATTACCAAGCTTGCAACCTGTCATAGAGCGGATAATGGCACGGGTATGTTATTTATGTTATATTTCTTTGTTGTTTTCAGAAAAGAAAGAGAGAAGAAATGGAGAATGAGCCAGAGGAACCGGAGGAAATTGAGAGTTCCTCCGACTCATCACATATATCAATCTCATCTGAGGATGAGGCGGAACCAGAACCAGAGGGAGAGCCAGAACCAGACCCACCTGTACTACAACGAAGGGTCTGGTTCAATGATGAACCCACAGTGCATCAGTATGAGAGATCCACCCCGGAATATGTGGAGATGTTTGAAAAAACTATGAAAGCAATGAAGTGCACTCGACCTCCCAGGAAGAAACCGTTTAGGGAATTCTTCCCTGTAAAGAGAGCAGCATACGAGAAGGAAATAATCAATCCAATGAACTCTCGTCGTACTAAGCAGTTGAAACTAGACAATTTAAGCTTACTAATGAATATTCATAAACGAGTCCGAAAGTTGCAAACAGGGAATAGTGACCCATTAACACCTACAGAGACGGTCAGCTTAAAGGTCAATGAAAATGAAAATGTTAATAATGCAGAACCACAACCCGGACCGTCAACACCAAGACCCGGAAGGCAGTTAGACCGAACAGGCAGCTCTGACAGGGCCCGTGCTCCAACCAGGAGCCAGTCAGATTATCAGAACTCTGACAAAAATCATTCTGAAGTACAGCTAAACATGAAGTCCAAGATAACTCAAGCAGAATATTTAGTCATGAGTTCTGGACTTAAGAAATGGTTACGTTTGAGTCTTGGTGACAATGTTGTTGTTCATCCTGAGAATGACACTGAACATTCTGAGTTTGAACAACGACATTGTCAGGTATGTAAGGTGAAGATTTTCATAGGTGACTGGCCGGAGTACGTTAGAAGTTATTTTCATCAGATAATGTACAAGGTGAAGACTAAGTTGTTGGGGTACTGTTGGTATGGACGTAAAGATGTGGCTGTGCACATGGCAGAGGAATGTAGGACATGTATGGAGAGGCATCGCAATCATAGATTGATTGAGGTGTACCCTCTCCATAACTGTGCCTTGTACGATCTGGAGGATGACTGTGAATATTTGGCGCATTTAGAGCGACAAAAGGCTCTCAATACGCCAAATATTCAAGACCGATATGATTGTGAACCCTGTGGGAAGAAAGGTTTATCCCGTGAGTACTATGAACGCCATATTACAGGGTTCCAACATAAGAAGAACACAGCCACATCTTCCACCAAACCAACTGACCCACCTAGAGGTAAAAAGCGACCTCACCCTAAGAATGACAACAACCCGGTTGTAGAAAAAAAAAAAACAACTCAGAATGACAACAACCCGGTTGTAGGAAAAAAAAAATAACACAACACCTGTGACTGCAACTGGATCTGAAACGGACGAGTTTGGCTCCTTGGTTTTACAAATGGACAACAATGAGTACTTTTGTTCGATCTGTGACATTGTCATCAAACAAAAACGCAATGTCAAACCCCATTTAAAATCAAGGAGACACACTAACCAACTGAAAGATACAGTAGCAGTCACAGATGAAACAGTTTCTGGCACCGGCGATTTAGACGAACTTACCTTTGCCAGACCCAAAACAGATAAGGCGAAGCAGGAGGCCATTTCTTGCTGGAGTTCCAACGACCGATTAAATATCGGATTGCACAGAGATTGATGAAGGCTGCATGTTCATGCACCATCTGTGGTGATATTTTTCGGTCGTCGGAACTCCTGTCAAGGCACAGAATGACTCTCAAGCATAAAGAAAAATTGCGATGGCTCAGAAACAAAAAAAGATTTTACAAAAAAACAATCGCCGGTGGACCAGAAACTCACGGGGATGTCATCAACAAAATTTACGAACGACATCCTGAACTTTTTAAAGATGCTCGTAGGAATTTGCGCAAACGTAGACGTATGGCTAAGGCAGCTAACTTCATTCAGAAGGCCGCCAGAATGAAGCACGCGCATAGCCATATGTACTGCCAGACACAAAAGAAGTACACGTTTGCGCAATTCAAACGACTCTTCTTTAAAAAGTATGGATTCAAGATAGACGATATACGGCGTCCTGTAAATTTCCGGGAATGTGTGAGATACGTCACAAAGGAGGACAAACAGGCTGTCCTCCTTAACATTCCTATGAAATTTACAGCCACCGTATATCGTGCACACAAGTATTCCTAGGAAACAACTTTAGCAACTACTACATATGGGGATTATATCCCATCGACCATCAGCGCGTGCGATAGGAAGGTGTTCGAATCAGTAATGGCACATGAGCATGACCTGCATGAGTCCAGGGTTATCCACGACCGAGTTCAAAATATTCAATTACTGAATTGGCAACAGCAGTTGATCAACGAGATCAAGGATCATGCTGATTGTGATAGAACAGTCTTTTGGGTCGTGGATGAAACTGGCGGTGCAGGGAAATCCGTCATGTGCCAATATCTGATTGCGTCGGGGTTATTTGGCAAGACGATATTATATCAGGACCTCGACTATAGGAACAATAGTTACCTATACAACTTAGAGAGTTTGGTATTGTTCGATTTTCCTAGATCAACAGTACCAAACGATCTAAGATTGATAGAGGACATAAAGAATGGGTACATTATATCCACCAAGTACGTTGTTCAGCGGAAAATATTCAAGAGTCCTATAGTCGTGGTCTTCAGTAACTCGTACCCCGACAAAACCTTGCTATCGGTCGACAGATAGTGTGTCTTGGAGATAGAAGATACTCAGGATATGGGTGGGGTTCGAGATGGAGTACTTACACCTCATGTAGAATATAATATTTAATAGAGTAACAGGAAATATAACAATGAAAACAATGAAATACAACTTGAAAACTTTACATATGTGTTACTTGTTGTCTTATAAAAGAGCTCTTTTATAAAAAAAAATATGACACGAATAGGAATCGAACCTATGACCTCCGGCTTAACTTGCTGTGCTGCGTGCTGCACGGCAGGTACAAAGATCTCCAGTAGCATTATCTCTATCCAGGTGTATACATTGCGTATCGACAGGATAAAATTAGCATATATGTCCATCCTCCAAATACCTTTAGTATTTAGTCTATCGTTGACTGACATATCGGTCATATCTTCGCCATCACTACCAAGTACTTTTCTGATTGTGTCATCCTTAGTGTCGGCACTTTGTAGACTTTGAAACATTGGCATGTTTTGCAGAAGTATGACGTTCTGCTTTATTTCCTCCATGCGATAATAGATGTAGAACCTGAATAGACTGTGATGAAAGGGCAGTCTTTCACTTTCTTCAGCCATTGGTCTATCAGAACCGATGAGTGCTACAATAGCCCCGTCGATGTATATGTCATTCGGTGTGGTCTCAGGGTTGTTGCTTCTATTATTGAACTCTTCAAATTCATAATGACCAATCTCAGTCAGAGACAGACTTGTATATCCGAGTTGCCCTAATTCATTTGGTGAACCACCTTCTTTATGGTTAAAAACCTTTCCTGTGCTTGTTTGACCGTCAACAATCCATTTGTAATATCTACTGAAGATTGGTTTCAGTTTGAAACATGTCTCATACCATACAGCTAGACTGGGAACAATCATATTGATCTTGTTGGTTGCCGGTTGGGTTGATCCCAGCTGAGCTCCAGTCAAAGCTTTTACGAAATCCTGATAGATTTCTTTTCTGCATACCAGAATCATGAAGTCTCTACCAAATGGTTGTTCAAACTGTGCTGTTTGGTCTGACTGCAGGTTGTCCCATTTAGAACCCGATTGAGCTTTTGCTATTTCATATCCTTGTGTATGGATATAACCAGGATTGCCCGTTGATGATGATGGAGAACCTTTCAGAGAAGATCTTAGAGCTCCCTCTCCAGCCTTTCCAGTCCAAAAGACAGGCCTCATAAGTTGTTTGAAGGCTGTTCTGGCCACAGACACATCGTATATTCTCGGAACCTTTATTTTCTTTTCGAGTGGATCTACATTGCTGGGACAATAGGTGAGAGTTTCATCCTTGGGAAAACTTACTGCAAACGCAACTCCAGTGTTATATAAGTCTTTCCCCCCTGAAGCAGGCGGTGTAATATCAAATGTACCATCAGTAGCGTTATTTTGTTGCATGGTTAATGTAATTTCCACGAATTCACAATCACTGGGCATATTTTTGTTTATGTCTGGCACTGGATCCGTAACCCTGGATGCAGTTACTCTGGTGGCAATTTTTTTTCCTGATGCAAGGCATAGTTGCAATGTAAATTAGACCTACACGTGTAGGAGAATCAACTTCGTATAATCCCAAAAGGTTTGTGTTTTCGTCTTTCTCTTCTTTTGTTTTATGGTAGGGACAGTATTTCCACAAATTGCTGACAACAAAGCGATATACACCGCTCTATCTTCGGCCTGCATAAATAATTGAACCATACAAAAGCATAATGTAATCAATAAGAATAAAGCTTGAACCCAGAAGCGTGAAATACCCGGCGAAAAGTCCATTATCCTCTTAGCCGTTTAGCTAATTGAATATCTTTAGGTTGAATTGTTATTCTTTTTCCGTGGATCGCACATAAGTTTGAGTCTTCTAGCAGAGACACCAGGAAGGCCTCCGAAGCTTCTTGTAAGGCCAATAATGCAGATTCTTGAAACCTCTTCTGGTTGTCAATGTCAGTTGCGATTGATCTGATGATGATGATTTCGTGTTTAATGACGCGTCAACCCTCTTGGTGGGTCATAAGCGTCAGTCGGTTAATGGTTAAACGGCATGAATAATTATAATGATATTAAAAGTAAAAAGTCAGAATGATATTGTATAAAAATCTGAAACAGTTAAATCTTATGAAAAAGTCCAATTTCTTTTAAGAATAAAATAATATTTTCAAAAGGTACATCTTGAAACAATTGTTGCAAAGTGTCAGCTTTGAAGTATAAGTTACGGGACTGTGAAAAATCTATACATTCAATTAAAATATGTTTCGCAGTGAATGGCTGATCACAACCTACACAGGAAGGCTGCTCATCACCATTTAAGATATAAGAATGAGTAGCTCTAGTATGGCCAATGCGCAGTCGTGTTAATACTACATCCTCTTTCCTGGAAAACTGTGGAGGAGAGCATTTTGTTCCAACGACAGGTTTAATGGCATGGAGTTTGTTATTTATTGCACGGTCCCATTCGCCTTGCCATTCCGACAAGATGTATCTGTTGATAAATGGTTTAAAATTATTAAAAGGAATTTTAAAAAACAGACGGATCAAGATTGAGCGATTCCTTTGCTTTCTTGTCAGCAAATTCATTGCCGACAATTCCAATATGGCTCGGAAGCCAACAAAACAAGATTTGGTGCGTTTTAGAAATTTCATGATGTTTTTCGATCAGTTTTTGTATTTGAGGATTTTTAGATGATGAATGGTCTAAAGCCTTAAGCACAGAAAGTGAATCAGAAAATATAATTGCTTTTTGAATTGTTGAAGAACTGATAAAATCTAAAGCTAAGTCTATTGCTTTGGCTTCAGCTGTAAAAATAGATGAACCATCTGGAAGGCGCAAGGTTTGGTGCGTATCTTTAGAAACAAAAACACAACCAACTTTATCTCCTTCTTTGGAACCATCAGTATAGACTTGCTGGTAATCCTTGTAACGTGACTGCAGTACCTGAAAGTCTTGCTTGATTAGAATAGGATTTGATTCGGATTTTTTCCCATCATGTAAGTCAAAACAGAATAGAAGGTTTTTTTAATACACCAAGACGGAACTTCGGCGGTTTCATGTTTTTGAATATTTTTAAGCTCTATGCCTGAATTTTCTAGAAGTGGTAACACACGTAATCCAAAAGGTTTGATTGCTGTGGGTTTATTTTCATACTTATCTACAAATTCAGGTGGAAATGAAATTTGGAATGCAGGGTTAGATGGATTAGCAGCAAGTCTGATAGCATACTGAAGAGAAAGTTTCTCTCTGCGCGAAGTTAAAGATGGTTCACCTGCTTCCACATAAAAAGTAGAAGTAAAACAAAGATCAGGAATTGATACAATTAACTTACTCCACCCATAAAAGACACCAAAGGGAAAGAAATACAAACATTAAGCGACCAGACCATAATGGAAACCTAAACAAAGGAAGGCCATAAGGACAGTTACTTTCCCACAAAATGGCCATATGGTCATCCGAAACTAAAAGACACAAGTGATACACACAGTAAGTAACAAACAACAACATAAAATAAATCGCCACAGAAGAGCCGCCTTGGAACGGTCAGTGGAAGATAAAGGCTTAATACGGGAGAAGTACGGAAGGCTCCCATAGCCAAACGAAGGCCTTGATGATGAATAGTATCCAAAGATTTTAAATAAGACTTTCTGGCAGAACCATAAACAACAGACCCATAATCTAATTTAGATCTTATCAGAGATCGGTAAAGATGTAATAAAGTGTACCGATCTGCACCCCAACTTGTATGAGATAAAACTTTCAAAAGATTCAAAGCTTTTAAGCATTTCGCTTTAAGATATTTAATATGGGGAATAAAAGATAACTTTTGATCAAATATGACCCCAAGAAATTTGGCTTCTTCAACGACAGGAATTTGTGATCCGTATAAAAACAGGGAAGGATGGTCGTGTTTCTTCCGCAGCTTACAAAAATGAACACACTGCGTTTTCGACTTGGAGAACTTGAAACCATTTTTATCAGTCCATTCTTCTATTCGTTTTAAATTTTGTTGTAACTTTCGTTCAATTGTTTTCATGTTTTTTGAACGATAACATATACAAAAATCATCAACATACAATGAACAGTCTGTTTTGTCGTCCAAACATTGAACAATATTATTTATTTTGATGTTAAATAGCGTAGTTGAAAGAATACTACCCTGTGGGACACCCTGCTCTTGTGCATAGAGATCCGACAGGGTAGATTCCACGCGGACCTGAAACACACGTTCACCTAAAAAACTTTGAATAAAACTGGGAAGTTTTCCCCTTAAGCCGAGGTTATGGAGATCTCTCAATATTCCATAACGCCATGTGGTATCATATGCTTTCTCCAAGTCGAAAAAGAGAGCAACTACGTGTTCTTTGTTAGTAAAAGCATTTCGCACAAATGTTTCTAGTCTTATTAAATTGTCGTTGGTACTACGTTCCGAACGAAAACCTGACTGATATTCTGAAATGAGGTTGTTGGACTCTAAGTACCAGACTAATCTCCTGTTTATCATTCTCTCCAATGTTTTACACAAACAACTTGTCAAAGCTATCGGTCGATAATTCGTAGGTTCTGCATGATCTTTTCCTGGTTTTGGAATTGGTACAACAGTAGCAAAACGCCAGCTTTCAGGACAGACCCCCGTTTCCCAAATATTATTATAGATATCTAAAAGTGTTGTAAGAGAACTTTTTGGCAGATGCTTAAGCATCTGATAATGAATTTCATCGGGACCTGTTGCCGTATCATGTGATTTGTCAATGGCTTCAACCAGTTCGGATAAGTTAAAAGGTTTGTCTTTCAGCCACCAAGTTTGCTGTGTGTGTTAACGAAGGCCAAGACAAGCTTCCTACGCTATACTGGTTACCAAAACTTCATAAAAAACCTTACAAAGCACGGTTTATTGCAAATTCTAGCTCTTGCACTACCACTGAACTTTCTAAATTATTAACTTCCTGTCTTACTGCTATTAAAACGCATGTAATTAAATATTGTGATAAAGTCTTTGAAAGATCAGGAAGAAATCTGTTTTGGTCTATAAAAAATTCGAATGAGGTTTTAAATAAATTGAAATCTAGACATTTTCGTGCTTCTAGTCTGTCTACCTACGATTTTCCCACTCTTTACACTACACTTCCTCATAATCTTATAAAAGAAAAGCTTAATGATTTAATTGAATGGGCTTTTCACAGAGAAGATTCTCTCTATCTTGCATGTAATGTCAGAAATGCATTTTTCACTTCTAAAGAGCATAAGAATTATACACTTTGGTCATGTCAGAAAGTGTGTGATGCCCTCACCTTTCTACTTGACAATATTTATATTAGATTCGGTACTAAGTTATTTAGACAAATTGTGGGTATTCCGATGGGTACTAATTGCGCACCTCTTGTGGCTGATCTGTTCTTGTATTGTTATGAAAGAGACTTCATTTTGTCGCTTTCCATTGATAACCAATCTGAAATTATTGAAGCTTTTAGCTCTACTTCTAGATATTTAGATGATTTATTAAATATTGATAATACCTATTTTGATGGTTTGATCAGTCAGATTTACCCCCTAGAACTTCAGTTAAATAAAGCAAATTCTTCTGATACCGAGGCCCCGTTTTTGGATTTACATCTATCTATTGTAGATGGATTTGTTTCGTGCAAAATTTATGATAAACGCGATGAATTTGATTTTGAGATTGTAAATTTTCCTTTTTTGGATGGTGATGTTCCTCGTGCGCCATCCTATGGCGTTTATATTTCGCAATTAATTCGATTTGCTAGAGTGTGTAGTGATGTTACTGACTTCAACACTCGTAATAAATTATTAACGGCTAAACTCCTTAATCAGGGTTATCGGTACCATAAACTACGCAAAGCCTTTTCAAAATTTTATAGACGCCATTCTGATTTAATTTCTAAATTCAATATTGGACTTAAATCTCTTCTGCAACAAGGTCTATCGGAACCCGAATTTTATGGTGACTTAGTATATAAATTCAGAAAAATACATAACCGCAATGACTTCAGCACCCAATTTCGTAAAATCATTCTTCGATATAAAAAGATTGGGTACAACATGGATATTATACGACAGACTGCATGCATGGTAGTTAACCCAATCACGGTTGGCAACTTTGCTTCCCTCTTTAATTGCACGCCGGTAGGTCAGGCCTCAGATTCTATGACGGCTCCAACGTAAAGGCTTATCGAAAATTAGAGAGATAATGTTGGTTGGTGCCTGATGCTCTGTCTCTGGTCGGGCTCATCGGAGTCTAACTGTTGGTTTTCTTTTGCTCCAGCATTTCTGTGGTTTCTTGCTGTCGAGTCCTCACCGTTGTCTCACCTCCGTGGTTCTTTGATTTTTGTGTTCACGGAGATGTTGCACTGATGAGTTAGGAGGCCTTCATGCGGACTGAACAAATTATTTGTCTAAATCGCGACGGAAGTAAGGGCGAGGATTGTGGCCACGTAAAATCGATTTAAGCCCCCCAGTGGAAATCTTCCACTGACCGTTCCAAGGCGGCTCTTCTGTGGCGATTTATTTATGTTGTTGTTTGTTACTTACTGTGTGTATCACTTGTGTCTTTTGGTTTTGGATGGCCATATGGCCATTTTGTGGGAAAGTAACTGTCCTTATGGCCTTCCTTTGTTTAGGTTTCCATTATGGTCTGGTCGCTTAATGTTTGTATTTCTTTCCCTTTGGTGTCTTTTATGGGTGGAGTAAGTTAATTGTATCAATTCCTGATCTTTGTTTTACTTCTACTTTGTTGTATTCTTCGTGATTGTGGGATTTGAAGTTTAGATTTCTTTTCTCTTGGTCCTTTTGGAAATTTCTAAAAGTGTCAGAATAATTGCGCGGTGATGAATTACTCAAGAATGTGTGACCAAGAGTATCTGAAATATCTTTTTTAGTTGAAGCTTTGGTGTCAAAACCAGTATTTAAATGTGTAAAACTAGGGGACTTTGTTTTTCCTGAAATTTTTCGTACCATATCCCAAACCTTTTTAATGGGGGTTTTGTAGTTCAGTTTTGAGACATAGTCTCTTCATGACTTTCGTTTGGAAGCTCGGATTGTTCGCCGAGCTTTAGCTCTAAAAACTTTTACGTCGTTTAGCTTTTCTGAAGTGGGACTTTTGCAGAACTTATTTAAAGCCTGTTTGCGCCTTTTAATAGCTTCTTTGCAGTCATTATTAAACCCAGGCTTGCTTTTCTTAGTATTTGTTGAGGTCTTTGGAATGCATTGTTCTGATATATTAATAAGTGTATCTGTGAAATCAGAAACAATGTCAGATGATTCATTTAAGTGATCAACTGATAACTTTTCTTCACATAAATTATGGAATAATTCCCAGTCGGCTTTATTAATTTTCCACTTCTTGTTACAGTCCTCATCTGGTTCGTTTACGCTCTCGATTATAACAGGGAAGTGATCACTTCCGCACTGATCGTCATGAACAGACCAGTCATATTCCAAGAAGAGAGATGGGTGACACAAAGAGAGATCTAAAGAAGACAAATAACCTGTCGCAGGATGAAGGTAAGTATAAGATTTATCATTCATCAAGCAAAGTGCGTTCTGTGCTATAAAATCTTCAATAAGAGCTCCTCTGTTGTTGTTATCTTTACAACCCCATAGAATGTTGTGACCATTGAAGTCACCAACTAACAGATAAGGTGATCGAAGTTGACCCAGTAATGATTCAAGTTGTTCAGGTTCTAACGAAAATGAAGGCGGTATATATACAGAGAAAATTGTAGTTTCTTTATCCAAAGAAACCGATACTGCCACAGCTTGCAGTTGTGTTCTCAATTTGATCTCGCTTTGTGGTAAACAAGATTTAACAAAAATTGAACTGCCACCAGATGATCTGTTTCCATCAAAATAGATGTAGTTATATGTATTAAAACCTCTGATATCAATGTTGTCACCAGTTTTTAAAAAGGTTTCTTGCAAACATAAAACCGATGGGTTTAGTAAAGAAAGAAGTACTAGGAGTTCGTTGTAATTTGATTTAAGACCTCGACAATTCCATTGTAATATTTTGTGTTTTGTATCCATTTTATGGAGAGATATTTACATGACTAGAAACTTATGCGTCGTTTTCGACGAATTAACCTACTTTGGAGTAGGTAACCTAGTAATTCTATTACCCTTGCGAGGACTAGTTGGAGCATCATTAATGTCCATTAAATCATCATCGTCCTCTTCAAGAGGTATTTTCGAACAATGAAGTTTAGGAGGATCTTCCGATCCCTTCTTTGTTCCACCTGTGTCAGGTTTCTCTTTTACATGCGGTGCCGGCTCCGCTTCGGTCGCTGTCGACCGATCGGGAGCAACCTGGCTTGCACCTTTTGACAAATTGGTTGAACTACGTGGTGCTGGAGTAGAACCCCATGCACCAGATTTTTTAAGTTCAGCAATGTGCGATTCAGGAGTCTGCGTACCACTGTGTGTGACTGTGATACCAGCACCCTTTGTGATGCTGGCGTAACTAGTGCTTGGTGTTTTGTATCGTTCTTCTACAATTTTCCGCGCTTCCGGAAATGCTATCGACCTTTGGTATTTGACAGTGAGTATTTCTTTTTCTTTTTTCCATGCCGGACAATCTCGAGATGATGATGATGATTTCGTGTTTAACGACGCGTCAACCCTCTTTGTGGGTCATAAGCGTCAAGCGGTTAATGGTTAAACGGCATGAAGAATTATGATGATATTAAAGGTAAAAAGGTAAGTATGATATTTATAAAAATCTGAAACAGTTAAATCTTATGAAAAAGTCTAATATCTTTTAAGAATAAAATAATATTATCAACAGGTACATGAAACAATTGTTGCAAAGTGTCAGCTTTGAAGTATAAGTCACGGGACTGTGAAAAGTCTACACATTCAATTAAGATATGTTTAACAGTGAATGGCTGATCACATCCTACACAAGAAGGCTGATCATCACCATTCAAAATATAAGAATGAGTCACTCTAGTATGGCCAATGCGCAGTCGTGTTAATACTACATCCTCTTTCCTGGAAAACTGTGGAGGAGAGCATTTTGTTCCAACGACAGGTTTAATGGCATGGAGTTTGTTATTGATTGCACGGTCCCATTCGCCTTGCCATTCCGACAAGATGTATCTGTTAATAAATGGTCTAAAATTATTAAAAGGAATTTTAAAAACAGACGGATCAAGATTGAGCGATTCCTTTGCTTTCTTGTCAGCACACTCATTGCCGACAATGGGAATATGGCTCGGAAGCCAACAAAACAAGATTTTGTGCGTTTTAGAAATTTCATGCTGTTTTTCGATCAGTTTTTGTATTTGAGGATTTTTAGATGATGAATGGTCTAAAGCCTTCAGCACAGAAAGTGAATCAGAAAATATAATTGCTTTTTGAAATGATGAAGAACTGATAAAATCTAAAGCCAGGTCTACTGCTTTGGCTTCAGCTGTAAAAATAGATGAACCATCCGGAAGGCGCAAGGTTTTGTGCGTATCTTTAGAAACATACGCACAACCAACTTTATCTCCTTCTTTGGAACCATCAGTATAGACTTGCTGGTAATCATTGTAACGTGACTGCAGTACCTGAAAGTTTTGTTTGAGTAGCATTGGATTTGATTCGGATTTTTTGCCATCATGTAAGTCAAACAGAACAGATGGTTTTTTAATACACCAAGATGGAACTTCGGCCGTTTCATGTTTTTGAATATTTTTAAGGTCGATACCTGAATTTTCTAGCAGTGGTAAAATACGTAATCCAAAAGGTTTGATTGCTGTGGGTTTAGTTTCATACTTATCTACAAATTCAGGTGGAAATGAAATTTTGAATGCCGGGTTAGATCGATTAGCAGCAAGTCTGATAGCATACTGAAGAGAAAGTTTCTCTCTACGCGAAGTTAAAGATGGTTCACCTGCTTCCACATAAAGGCTTAATACTGGAGAAGTACGGAAGGCCCCCATAGCTAAACGAAGGCCTTGGTGATGGATAGTATCCAAAGATTTTAAATAAGACTTTCTGGCAGAACCATAAACAACAGACCCATAATCTAACTTAGATCTTATCAGAGACCGGTAAAGATGTAATAACGTGTACCGATCTGCTCCCCAACTTGTATGAGCTAAAACTTTCAAAAGATTCAAAGCTTTCAAGCATTTCGCTTTAAGATATTTAATATGGGGAATAAAAGATAACTTTGGTCAAAAATGACCCCAAGAAATTTGGCTTCTTCAACAACAGGATTTTGTGATCCGTATAAAAACAGGGAAGGATGGTCGTGTTTCTTCCGTAGCTTACAAAACTGAACACACTGCGTTTTCGACTTGGAGAACTTGAAACCATTTTTATCAGTCCATTCTTCTATTCGTTTTAAATTTTGTTGTAACTTTCGTTCAATTGTTTTCATGTTTTTTGAACGGTAACATATACAAAAATCATCAACATACAATGAACAGTCTGTTTTGTCGTCTAAACATTGAACAATATTATTTATTTTGATGTTAAATAGCGTAGTTGAGAGAATACTACCTTGAGGGACACCCTGCTCTTGTGCATAGAGATCTGAGAGGGTAGATCCCACGCGGACTTGAAATACACGCTCACCTAAAAAACTTTGAATAAAACTGGGAAGTTTTCCCCTTAAGCCGAGGTTATGGAGATCTCTTAATATTCCATAACGCCATGTGGTATCATATGCTTTCTCCAAGTCGAAAAAGACAGCTACTACGTGTTCTTTGTTAATAAAAGCATTTCGTATAAATGTTTCTAGTCTTATTAAATTGTCGTTGCTACTACGTTCCGATCGAAAACCTGACTGATATTCTGAAATGAGGTTGTTGGACTCTAAGTACCAGACTAATCTCTTGTTTATCATTCTCTCCAATGTTTTACACAAACAACTTGTCAAAGCTATCGGTCGATAATTCGTTGGTTCTGAATGATCTTTCCCTGGTTTTGGAATTGGTACAACTGTAGCAAAACGCCAGCTCTCAGGACAGACCCCAGTTTCCCAAATTTTATTAAAGATATCTAAAAGTGTAGAAAGAGAACTTTTTGGCAGATGCTTAAGCATCTGATAATGAATTTCATCGGGGCCGGTTGCTGTATCGTGTGATTTTTCAATGGCTTCCACTAGTTCGGATAAGTCAAAAGGTTTGTTGTATTCTTCGTGATTGTTGGATTTGAAATTTAGATTTCTTTTCTCTTGGTCCTTTTGGAAATTTCTAAAAGTGTCAGAATAATTTCGCGGTGATGAATTGCTCAAAAATGTGCTACCAAGAGTATCTGAAATACCTTTTTTAGTTGAAGCTTTTGTGTCAAAACCAGTATTTAAATGTGTAAAACTAGGGGACTTTGTTTTTCCTGAAATTTTTCGTACCATATCCCAAACCTTTTTAATGGGGGTTTTGTAGTTCAATTTGGAGACATATTCTCTCCATGACTTTCGTTTGGAAGCTCGGATAGTTCGCCGAGCTTTAGCTCTAAAAACTTTTACGTCATTTAGCTTTTCTGAAGTGGGACTTTTGCAGAACTTATTTAGAGCCTGTTTGCGCTTTTGAATAGCTTCTTTACAGTCATTATTAAACCAAGGCTTGCTTTTCTTAGTATTTGTGGAGGTCTTTGGAATGCATTGTTCTGATATATTAATTAGTGTATCTGTGAAATCAGAAACAATGTCAGATGATTCATTTAAGTGATCAACTGATAACTCTTCTTCACATAAATTGTGGAATAATTCCCAGTCGGCTTTATTCATTTTCCATTTCTGGTTACAGTCCTCATCTGGTTCGTTTACGCTCTCAATTATAACAGGGAAGTGATCACTTCCGCACTGATCATCATGAACAGACCAGTCATAGTCCAAAAGGAGAGATGGATGACACAAAGAGAGATCCAAGGAAGAAAAATGACCTGTTGCAGGGTGAAGGTAAGTATAAGATTTGTCATTCATCAGGCAAAGATCGTTGTTTGCTATAAAATCTTCAATAAGAGCTCCTCTATTGTTGTTATCTTTACAACCCCATAGAATGTTGTGACCATTGAAGTCACCTACTAAAATATACGGCGATGGAAGCTGATCAAGCAATGTTTCAAGATGTTCGGGCTTTAAAGAAAATGAAGGTGGTATATATAAAGAACAAATTGTAGTTTCTTTATCTAGAGAAACCGACACTGCTACAGCTTGTAGGTCTGTTTTTAATTTGATCTCTCTTTGTGGTAAACATGATTTAACAAAAATTGAACTGCCACCAGATGGTTTGTTACCATCAGAATAGATATAGTTATATGTATTGAAACCCCTGACATCAATCTTGTCGTCAGTTTTCAAAAAAGTTTCCTGCAAACAAAAAACCGATGGGTTTAATAAAGTAAGAAGCAATAAGAGTTCGTTGTAATTTGACTTTAGACCTCGACAATTCCATTGTATTATTTTGTGTTTTTGATCCATTTTATGGAGAGATATTTAGATGACTAGAAACTAATGCGTCGTTATTGACGGAATAACCTACCTTATATAAGGTATCCTTGTAATCTTGCTACCCTTGCGAGGATTGGTTGGAGAGTCATCATCATCCATTAGTTCTTCATCGTCCTCGTCAGATGGTAGCCCTATCTGTGTGTAATGTTTTTGGATCGGTTCTCCCTATCCCTTATTGGTCCGACCGGAGTCGGATTTCTCTTTTACATGCGGCGCTGGCTTTGGTTCGGTCGCTGTCGACCGATCCGAAGCAACCTGGATTGCGCCATTTGACATATTGGTTGAACTTTGTGGTGCTGGAGTAGTACTCCATGCACCAGATTTTTTCAGTTCAGCAATGCAAGATTCAACAGTCTGCGTGCCGCTGTTCGTGACTGTAACACCAGCACCCTTTGTGATGCTGGCGTAACTGGTGCTTGGTGTTTTGTAACGTTCTTCAACAATTTTCCTCGCTTCTGGAAATGTTATCGACCTTTTGTACTTGACAGTGAGTATTTCTTTTTCTTTTTTCCATGCCGGACAATCTCGAGAGAAAACAGCATGTCTACCTACACAATTTACGCAGTTGGCTTCATTCTTGCAGTTTTGATGATTATCAACATGTTTTTCTTCACCACAGTTTGGACAGAGTTTTTTCTTCTCACATCTGCTTTCGTGGTGACCGAAAACCTGACACGAGTAACATCTGAGAGGGTTTGGTATATATACCTCTACATTTACGGAAAGATATGCGACTTTGATTTTGTTGGGCAGAATTGGTGTATTAAAAGTCAACACGTAGGTACTAGTTGGTTTTAATACACCATTTCTACGAACTTGGATGTTACGTACACCAATGACGCCTTGGTCTCGGAGGTTTTCGATGATCTCATCATCACTGCAAGGACGCAATTCAGGGCTGCGTATGACACCTTTACTGGAATTGAGGGTCTTGTGCAACGAGACTTTCACTTTTAAATCGAAAATTTGGTTCGTTTTAAGTAGAGATTCAACGTGCTGTTTTTTCTCGACTTCAATTAGAAGGTCACCTGATTTAAGCTTTTTAATGCTTTTTGGGTGTCCGGCTATGGACACTATACTTTTTTCAATGACAAAAGGTGATAGACTAGATACTGTACGTTTATCATCGAGTGATGTCATTACCAAGAAGCGAGGAACATTGTTGTTCGTTGGTGCTGCAGACTGCTGACTGGGTTCATCGGAGTCAGATGATGACTCGTCTTTTTTACGTTTGGTTAATTTGCGGTTACTAGAAGAAGGGGGACCCATGAAGAAGGTTTGAAGATTCGTCTCAAGTGCTCTCCGCCCTCCGCGGAGCCCTACAAGGGAACACCATAATGGAGTGGCTATCCGACTCGCAGGTGTTAGAGATACACGTGAGATATACTCGCATAAACAAAATGCTTACACGATTGGTCCGTTGCGCCACCGCCTTCTAGAGATAAAAAGACAGAAAAGGGTAAGGTAAATGGGCACATGGTTGGTATCAGGAAAGATACAAAAAGAATGGAAGAGAAAGTTAAGCGGTATCTCTAGGGCAAGGCGTGACCAGCCGATTGACTGTGCCGGACCGCACAGCCTCCCGTCTACACCGAAAAGCCAGGCCAAAGAGGCGTGTTGGGAATCTGAAGCACCGCAACCTCAGGTATCCCTCAACCTCCAGGATCCCTTCTTCCGGCTTACAGGACGCCACCCACGGCAAACGGGTGGTACTTCCTTTAGCTCTTCCCAGTGGGCACATTGACCACAGCAGCAACGTGCCCAGTGGGAATTGAGCCCCCAGGGCCACGGCAAGGCAGGAAGTCTAATACCTGGGGGACAATCTCGAGAGAAAACAGCATGTTTGCCACCACAATTGACGCATTTGGCTTCATTTCGACAATCTTGTTGATTACTGACATGTTTCTCTTCACCACAGTTTGGACATAGTTGTTTCTTCTGACATCTGCTTTCGTGGTGGCCAAAAACCTGGCAATTGTAACATCTGAGAGGGTTTGATATATATACCTCTACATTTACAGACAGATAAGCTACTTTGATTTTCGTGGGTAAAACTGGTGTATTAAAAGTCAACACGTAGGTACTTGTTGGTTTTAATACACCATTTTTACGAATTTGGATGTTACGTACACCAATGACGCCTTGATCTCTCAGGTTTTCGATTATCTCTTCGTCGCTGCAAGGTCGTAATTCTGGGCTGCGTATGACACCTTTGCTGGAATTAAGCGTTTTGTGCAATGATACTTTCACTTTTAGATCTAATATTTTTTTTCGTTTTAAGCAGAGCTTCTACATGCTGCTGTCTCTCGACTTCAAGAAGCAGATCACCTGACCTAAGCTTTTTAATACTTTTTGGGTGTCCGGCTATGGACTGAATACTTTTTTCAATAACGAAAGGTGACAGACTTGAAACTGTTCGTTCATCATCAAGTGATGTCATAACCAAGAAGCGCGGAATGTTGTGAACTTTTGGTGCTGCAGACTGCTGACTGGGTTCATCGGAGTCAGATGATGACTCATCTTTTTTATGTTTGGTTTTGTTGCGGTTACTAGAAAGAGGGGGACCCATGAAGAAGGTTTGAAGATTCGTCTCAAGTGCTCTCCGCCCTCCGCGGAGCCCTACAAGGGAACACCATAATGGAGTGGCTATCCGACTCGCAGGTGTTAGAGATACACGTGAGATATACTCGCATAAACAAAATGCTTACACGATTGGTCCGTTGCGCCACCGCCTTCTAGAGATAAAAAGACAGAAAAGGGTAAGGTAAATGGGCACATGGTTGGTATCAGGAAAGATACAAAAAGAATGGAAGAGAAAGTTAAGCGGTATCTCTAGGGCAAGGCGTGACCAGCCGATTGACTGTGCCGGACCGCACAGCCTCCCGTCTACACCGAAAAGCCAGGCCAAAGAGGCGTGTTGGGAATCTGAAGCACCGCAACCTCAGGTATCCCTCAACCTCCAGGACGCCACCCACGGCAAACGGGTGGTACTTCCTTTAGCTCTTCCCAGTGGGCACATTGACCACAGCAGCAACGTGCCCAGTGGGAATTGAGCCCCCAGGGCCACGGCAAGGCAGGAAGTCTAATACCTGGGGGCGATTGATCTGACCAATCTTCTGAAAGACATTTTAGGAATCAATAGGTCTGTGCTTCGTTGATATTTGCGAATTTGTCTAAGAGCAACAGTTCCTGGCCGAAACCGTCTTTTTGACAAGCGTTCAATTCCAGCAGCTTGTCGCTTTCTTTCCAAAAGTGTTTGGTGACCCTTTCGTTTGGCATTAGCAACAGCTATGTCTTTCACCCTGTGATAGTCAGCTGGTAATCTAAATTCTTCTCGACCATAGGTCCTCACTGGCTTTGGAAACTTAAATGCCCCCTTCTTTACCATTTGCTTCGTTCTCACCATTTTGTAGATATTGTCTAACCTGTAACCATATTGGGTCAGAGAATCCTTCAAATATTAATCGTAGATTTATATTCTCCCAAAACCCTTTCTAACTCTGTACAATACTCATGGAGTTCTCTCTCATGCCTGTCAAGGGTACAGTAGGCATTACCTAAGTAGAAGTAAAACAAAGATCAGGAATTGATACAATTAACTTACTCCATCCATAAAAGACACCAAAGGGAAAGAAATACAAACATTAAGCGACCAGACCATAATGGAAACCTAAACAAAGGAAGGCCATATGGACAGTTACTTTCCCACAAAATGGCCATATGGCCATCCAAAATTAAAAGACACAAGTGATACACACAGTAAGTAACAAACAACAACATAAATAAATCGCCACAGAAGAGCCGCCTTGGAACGGTCAGTGGAAGATTTCCACTGGGGGGCTTAAATCGATTTTACGTGGCCACAATCCTCGCCCTTACTTCCGTCGCGATTTAGACAAATAATTTGTTCAGTCCGCATGAAGGCCTCCTAACTCATCAGTGCAACATCTCCGTGAACACAGAAATCAAAGAACCACAGAGGTGAGACAACGGTGAGGACTCGACAGCAAGAAACCACTGAAATGCTGGAGCAAAAGAAAACCAACAGTTAGACTCCGATGAGCCCGACCAGAGACAGAGCATCTAAATCGTTTTTGGCCTGGAGGGCTACTTTGACTGCGTAGTTGGAGATTTCTCTAATCTCATCAATTAATTCTACTGTTCTACTGTGTCCTGATGCTCCTGACATGGCAAAACGTCTAATGCCTCGTCTATTCTCTTTTGAATAAGGTAAAATAATGAAGGATTGTCCTTTAAATGACCGTGTAACTGAATACCGATAGTAAGTGTATTATTTTGAAAGTACCTCTTTAGGAATTGATCTTCGTAGGTCCTGAAATTATTCGTACCATATCCCAAACCTTTTTAATGGGGGTTTTATAGTTCAATTTGGAGACATATTCTCTCCATGACTTTCGTTTGGAAGCTCGGATTGTTCGCCGAGCTTTAGCTCTAAAACCGTTTACGTCGTTAAGCTTTTCTCAAGTGGGATTTTTGCAGAACTTATTTAGAGCCTGTTTACGCTTTTTAATAGCTTCTTTACAGTCATTATTAAACCAAGGCTTGCTTTTCCTAGTATTTGTGGAGGTCTTTGGAATGCATTGTTCTGATATATTAATAAGTGTATCTGTGAAATCAGAAACAGTGTCGGATGATTCATTAAAATGATCAACTGATAACTCTTCTTCACATAAATTATGGAATAATTCCCAGTCCCCGTTGTCTCACCTCTGTGGTTCTTTGATTTTTGTGTTCACGGAGATGTTGCACTGATGAGTTAGGAGGCCTTCATGCGGACTGAACAAATTATTTGTCTAAATCGCGACGGAAGTAAGGGCGAGGATTGTGGCCACGTAAAATAGATTTAAGCCCCCCCCCCCCCCCCCCCCAGTGGAAATCTTCCACTGACCGTTCAAAGGCGGCTCTTCTGTGGCGATTTGTTTATGTTGCTGTTTGTTACTTACTTTATGTATCACTTGTGTCTTTTAATTTTGGATGGCCATTTTGTGGGAAAGTAACTGTCCTTATGGCATTCCTTTGTTTAGGTTTCCATTATGGTCTGGTCGCTTAATGTTTGTATTTCTTTCCCTTTGGTGTATTTTATGGGTGGAGTATGTTAATTGTATTAACTCCTGATCTTTGTTTTACTTCTACTTTTTTATTCATTTTCCATATCTGGTTACAGTCCTCATCTGGTTCGTTTACGCTCTCAATTATAACAGGGAAGTGATCACTTCCGCACTGGTCATCATGAACAGACCAGTCATAGCCCAAAAAGAGAGATGGGTGACACAAAGAGAGATCTAAAGAAGACAAATGACCTGTCGCAGGGTGAAGGTAAGTATAAGATTTATCATTCATTAAGCTAAGATCGCTCTTTGCAATAAAATCTTCTACAAGTGCTCATCTGTTATTGATATCTTTACAGCCCCATGATTGGCAGGATTTATGTAGGTGACCACTTGACATTGTTACAAGCTAAATATCTAAGCCCTTGGCCCAGTAGTTTCAGAGAAGATATTTTTTCCCATTGTAAGAGCTATTTGTTGCCATGACAACCAGAATTCCAATCTGATCTGCCCACAAACCTTATGCAACCTTTCCCCCTACCTGATGATGCTTCTCATGAAATTTGATCAAGACTGCCCATGGGGTATTAGAGATATACTTATTTGAAATTGTTTACGGACGCACGCACAGACGGACGCACGCACGACGGATAAAAAGTGATCACAAAAGCCCACTAGTGACAGGTGAGCTAAAAAACACCAACAAGTGTATTTACGGACACAAGTCAATTTTTTCTTGGATACTTTTTAAACTACGTCACATGAACTGATGGGTATACCCAACATATTTACGGACAGAAACAAGTCCATTTTTTTTCTTGGGTCATTTTTAAACTACGTCACATGAACTGTTGGGTATACCCAACTGTAGGGTATACCCAACATATTTACGGACAGAAACAAGTCCAATTTTTTTCTTGGGTATTTTTTAAACTACGTCACATACATGATGTAGTTCACGATCGAGCCGATCAAGTATGTGGTAGGCATTTCCTAGGTCATTTTTAGCTTGGAGTGCGACTTTCACAGCGTAATTTGAAATAAGTCTTATCTCTTCTATTACTTCTATTGTTCTACTTTGGTCCGACGACATGTGTGTTAACGAAGGCCAAGACAAGCTTCCTACGCTATACTGGTTACCAAAACTTCATAAAAAACCTTACAAAGCACGGTTTATTGCAAATTCTAGTTCTTGCACTACCACTGAACTTTCTAAATTATTAACTTCCTGTCTTACTGCTATTAAAACGCATGTAATTAAATATTGTGATAAAGTCTTTGAAAGATCAGGAAGAAATCTGTTTTGGTCTATAAAAAATTCGAATGAGGTTTTAAATAAATTGAAATCTAGACAGTTTCGTGCTTCTAGTCTGTCTACCTACGATTTTTCCACTCTTTACACTACACTTCCTCATAATCTTATAAAAGAAAAGCTTAATGATTTAATTGAATGGGCTTTTCACAGAGAAGATTCTCTCTATCTTGCATGTAATGTCAGAAATGCATTTTTCACTTCTAAAGAGCATAAGAATTATACACTTTGGTCATGTCAGAAAGTGTGTGATGCCCTCACCTTTCTACTTGACAATATTTATATTAGATTCGGTACTAAGTTATTTAGACAAATTGTGGGTATTCCGATGGGTACTAATTGCGCACCTCTTGTGGCTGATCTGTTCTTGTATTGTTATGAAAGAGACTTCATTTTGTCGCTTTCCATTGATAACCAATCTGAAATTATTGAAGCTTTTAGCTCTACTTCTAGATATTTAGATGATTTATTAAATATTGATAATACCTATTTTGATGGTTTGATCAGTCAGATTTACCCCCTAGAACTTCAGTTAAATAAAGCAAATTCTTCTGATACCGAGGCCCCGTTTTTGGATTTACATCTATCTATTGTAGATGGATTTGTTTCGTGCAAAATTTATGATAAACGCGATGACTTTGATTTTGAGATTGTAAATTTTCCTTTTTTGGATGGTGATGTTCCTCGTGCGCCATCCTATGGCGTTTATATTTCGCAATTAATTCGATTTGCTAGAGTGTGTAGTCATGTAACTGACTTCAACACTCGTAATAAATTATTAACGGCTAAACTTCTTAATCAGGGTTATCGGTACCATAAACTACGCAAAGCCTTTTCAAAATTTTATAGACGCCATTCTGATTTAATTTCAAAATTCAATATTGGACTTAAATCTCTTCTGCAACAAGGTCTATCGGAACCCGAATTTTATGGTGACTTAGTATATAAATTCAGAAAAATATATAACCGCAATGACTTCAGCACCCAATTTCGTAAAATCATTCTTCGATATAAAAAGATTGGGTACAACATGGATATTATACGACAGACTGCATGCATGGTAGTTAACCCAATCACGGTTGGCAACTTTGCTTCCCTCTTTAATTGCACGCCGGTGGGTCAGGCCTCAGATTCTATGACGGCTCCAACGTAAAGGCTTATTGAAAATTAAAGAGATAATGTTGGTTGGTGCCTGATACTCTGTCTCTGGTCGGGCTCATCGGAGTCTAACTGTTGGTTTTCTTTTGCTCCAGCATTTCAGTGGTTTCTTGCTGTCGAGTCCTCACCGTTGTCTCACCTCTGTGGTTCTTTGATTTCTGTGTTCACGGAGATGTTGCACTGGTGAGTTAGGAGGCCTTCATGCGGACTGAACAAATTATTTGTCTAAATCGCGACGGAAGTAAGGGCGAGGATTGTGGCCACGTAAAATCGATTTAAGCCCCCCAGTGGAAATCTTCCACTGACCGTTCCAAGGCGGCTCTTCTGTGGCGATTTATTTATGTTGTTGTTTGTTACTTACTGTGTGTATCACTTGTGTCTTTTAATTTTGGATGGCCATATGGCCATTTTGTGGGAAAGTAACTGTCCATATGGCCTTCCTTTGTTTAGGTTTCCATTATGGTCTGGTCGCTTAATGTTTGTATTTCTTTCCCTTTGGTGTCTTTTATGGATGGAGTATGTTAATTGTATCAATTCCTGATCTTTGTTTTACTTCTACATGGTAACACATCAAATGCCTCGTCAATTCTCTTTTGAATTAGATAGAATAAAGATGGATTGTCTTTTAGATGACCGTCCAACTGAATGCCAATTGAAAGTGTATTATCTTCGAAGTATCTCTTTAGAAAATTATCCTCATACCTTCTTCGGCTTACTAATTCCTTATGTTCATCCTCAGACGCACAGGAACAACAAAAAGTGATGCTTTCACAAGTATTTTCCATAATAATAACAAAGAAAACTTACGTCGTGTCCGTACTTGTCAAAATGGCTTCCCGGAATGAACCGGTTATTTCCGGATTTTTCCGTAATCCGATTGGTTCCGGAAAGTCACGAGATATAATGACGTCATAAATTACGTCATCAAATTTCGAATTATTCTATTTTTAGGAATCACCCCATCTTAAGTGCCGTGTGCAAAAAATCAATATTGGTTCCCGGCTGACTTGCTGTGCTGCGTGCTGCGCGGCAGGTACAATGTAAAACTAGAAGACTTTGTTTTTCCTGAAATTTTTCGTATCATATCCCAAACCTTTTTAATGGGGGTTTTATAGTTCAATTTGGAGACATATTCTCTCCATGACTTTCGTTTGGAAGCTCGATTTGTTCGCCGAGCTTTAGCTCTGAAACCTTTTACGTCGTTAAGCTTTTCTCAAGTGGGATTTTGGCAGAACTTATTTAGAGCCTGTTTACGCTTTTTAATAGCTTCTTTACAGTCATTATTAAATCAAGGCTTGCTTTTCCTAGTATTTGTGGAGGTCTTTGGAATGCATTGTTCTGATATATTAATAAGTGTATCTGTGAAATCACAAAGAATGTCGGATAATTCATTAAAATGATCAACTGATAACTCTTCTTCACATAAATTATGGAATAATTCCCAGGCCCCGTTGTCTCACATCTGTGGTTCTTTGATTTTTGTGTTCACGGAGATGTTGCACTGATGAGTTAGGAGGCCTTCATGCGGACTGAACAAATTATTTGTCTAAATCGCGACGGAAGTAAGGGCGAGGATTGTGGCCACGTAAAATCGATTTAAGCCCCCCAGTGGAAATCTTCCACTGACCGTTCCAAGGCGGCTCTTCTGTGGCGATTTGTTTATGTGGTTGTTTGTTACTTACTGTATGTATCACTTGTGTCTTTTAATTTTGGATGGCCATATGGCCATTTTGTGGGAAAGTAACTGTCCTTATGGCATTCCTTTGTTTAGGTTTCCATTATGGTCTGGTCGCTTAATGTTTGTATTTCTTTCCCTTTGGTGTATTTTATGGGTGGAGTAAGTTAATTGTATCAATTCCTGATCTTTGTTTTACTTCTACTTTTTTTTATTCATTTTCCATTTCTGGTTACAGTCCTCATCTGGTTCGTTTACGCTCTCAATTATTACAGGGAAGTGATCACTTCCGCACTGGTCATCATGAACAGACCAGTCATAGTCCAAGAAGAGAGATGGGTGACACAAAGAGAGATCTAAAGAAGACAAGTGACCTTTCGCAGGGTGAAGGTAAGTATAAGATTTATCATTCATTAAGCAAAGATCGCTCTTTGCAATAAAATCTTCTACAAGTGCTCCTTTGCTATTGATATCTTTACAGCCCCATGATTAGCAGGATTTATGTAGGTGACCACTTGGCATTGTTACAAGCTTAATATCTAAGCCCTGGGCCCAGTAGTTTCAGAGAAGATATTTTATTTTTTTCCCATTGTAAGTGTATGGGAGCTATTTGTTGCCATGGCAACCAGAATTCCAATCTGATCTGCCCAAAAACCTTATGCAGCCTTTCCCCCAACCTGATGATGCTTCTCATGAAATTTGATCAAGACTGCCCATGGGGTATTAGAGATATACTTATTTGAAATTGTTTACGGACGCACTGACGGACGCACGCACGACGGATAAAAAGTGATCACAAAAGCTCACCTTGTCACAACGTGACAGGTGAGCTAAAAACACCAACAAGTGTATTTACGGACACAAAGAAGTCAAATTTTTCTTGGGTACTTTTTAAACTACGTCACATGAACTGATGGGTATACCCAACATATTTACGGACAGAAACAAGTCAAATTTTTCTTGGGTACTTTTTAAACTACGTCACATGAACTGTAGGGTATACCCAACATATTTACGGACAGAAACAAGTCCAATTTTTTCTTGGGTATTTTTTAAACTACGTCACATACATGATGACGTCACAAAATCTATATTGGTTCCCCGAGTCCAATTTTTCTTGGGTACTTTTTTTAAACGACGTCAAATATGACGTCACAAGATCAATATTGGTTCCCGGCTTTTCTGAGCTACTGTACTTGCTGTGCTGCGTGCTGCGCGGCAGGTATCAAGTAATACTAGTATACCTGCCGCAGCAACGCAGCAAGGATATCGGGAACCAGTACTCGTATGTTACTAGACCGCATGTTCATATACGGAACAATACTAATACGAGTTCACAATGGCTGAATATATTAATTTTGAAGCAGATGATGAGAAATATGATTCTGATTCTGAAATTGAGGATCTAGAGGATTATGATGAAAATTATGACACTTTTCTTACTGATGAGGCAGTTTTTGATGATCCAGAATACGTCCCTCCCAATCCCTACTTAGAGCAGGAGTTAATCTTACCCCGTCGACTGGAGGAAGTTATAAACCGGGTATGTAACATAGGTATTTAACATATTTTTCAGAAGCGAAAACGATCTCCTTCCCCGCCACCTTTACCAAGTCATCTCTAGTGACCCAGGGCACTCCGAATGCCCAACACCAAAGAAACGAAAGGTGACCTTTCAGGAGACAGACGACATTCAGATCTTTGACCGTGACGACTCCCAGTACGAATGCATGCATGGGAAAAACATGAAATACATGAGGAAAACATCTCCTGTAGTTAAGAAACCCTATCGGGACTTCTTCCCCACTAGACGTGACATATTTACTAATAAACTGAAGGACCCAACAAAGTCATTGGAGTCTAAGCAGTGTGCCTTAAACAAGTTGAGAGACTTGATGAATATGCATCTGAGGGTCCAGAAGCTGCAAAGAGGGAATCAAGAGCCACTGAGACAGGATGAGGAAGCTCTACAGGGTTTCCTTGCAGAAGACTTTGTGTCATCAGCAACAACACCCTGTGTAGATTCCCCACCCGCTGAATCATCGCCTCCTCCTCCACCTGCTACATCAGGTGGAAGGAACCTAGATTTCCATAGGCCTGGCCATGATTACACCTCATTGCAGCAGGGGATCGAAAATAGGATTCAACAGGTAGAATACCTTGTTCTCTCTCCCAACACCAACGTTACACTAGACTGAGTTTACACGACAATTGCGTAAAACCGAATAGTCATCCAGAACATGATTTACGTGATTGTGCGTGCTGCAATGTGAAGGTTTTTATAGGGGATTGGCCGGATCATATCCGGACTTATTATCATCAAATCATGCTAAAGATTAGAAAACGACTGCTCGGTTTGTGCTGGTATGGGAGAGGGCACAAGGACATCCTACCCCATACTATGGATGACTGTGCCACATGCAGAGAGCGGACACACGCCAATCAAAACAATCCCGAATTAATTAAATTGGATGATTTCGCAGTATATGAGCAACAAGCAGGTCCTGAGTACACGGAATACTTGGAGCGAGCCAAAGCTGCAAGTACTCCATGTGCTAAACAGAGATACGACTGTAAACCTTGTGTGAAGTTCAATCTTTCAAAAGAATATTGTGACGCCCACATAATTGGGAAACCTCATAAAATGAAAATGGGTCAAAGTCTGAAACGTAAAGCTCCGGAAGATGCGCCTAAAGCCCCGTTTCCCAAGAAAAAAAAAGCAAGTTCCAGCTGCATCTGCAACTGTATCATCAGCTGAATCTGAGTTTGGATCTTTAATAGCTACACAGGATGACATGTACTTTTGTACTGTTTGTGAAATCTCAATTCGCCAAAAACGTAATGTCAAACCTCACTTAAAGTCCAAACGGCACATTCAGCAACAGAAAGATACAGTTGCAGTTTCGGATGAAACTATTACTGGAACTGGCTACCTGGAGGACATTACATTTGCCCGTCCCAAGACAGACCAATCTAAGGCCGGAAGCCATTTTATGTTGCAATTTCAAGAGACCGGTAAAGTATCGTATAGCACGACGACTGATGGAAGTGGCATCATCTTGTACTGTCTGTGCGGTTACTTTCCGGTCTCAGGAACTATTGAGCCAGCATAAAATGACTCCCGGACATAAGGCGGCTCTGAAAAGGCAGCAGTTCAAGAAACATCTGTGGAAGAAACCAGTAGCGGGTGGCCCAACAACTCATGGCCAGATCATTGAGAAACTCTTTGAAAGACACCCAGAACTTTTCAGGGACTCTAGGCGCATGTTTCGGAAGCGACGTACAATGGCAAAGGCACAAAACTTTATAACCAAAGCTGCAATCTGTAACGAGCATGGTTCGCAACTGATGAAACATAGTCACACGCATATGTTCTGTCAGACGGAGAGCAAGTATACCTTTGCAGTATTTAAAAAGAAATTCTACCAGAAGTTTGGTTTAAAGATCAATGACATCCGTCGGCCTGTAAACTTCAGGGAATGCGTGAGATATATCACGAAAGAGGACAAACAAGCTGTCCTCTTGAACATTCCCTTGAGGTTTACGTCCACGGTGTACAGAGCATCCAGATACTATGCCGAATGCTCTTCGTCTGACACATCATACGGGGATTATATTCCATCTACTATTAGTCCGTGTGATCGCAAGATTTTCGAAAGTGTAATGGCACATGAGAGCGAACTACATGAATCCAGGTCCATCTACGACCGTGTACAGTCAATGAAACTTCTTCCGTGGCAGGAGCAACTCATCCATGAGATGACAGATCAAATGGATTCTGATAGGACTGTTCTTTGGGTTGTGGATGAACCTGGAGGCGCGGGGCAATCACTCATGTGCCAATACCTTATGTCTCAGAGTACATTTGGAAAGAATACTGTTCCAGGACTTTGACTACAGGAACAATAGCTACCTCTACAATCTGGAAGGTCTGGTGTTGTTCGATCTACCCAGATCGTCAACACCAGACAATCTAAGATTGGTAGAGGACCTAAAGAATGGCTATCTAATCTCTACAAAATACCAAGTCCGACGTAAGGTCTTCAAGAGCCCAACGGTAGTAATCTTTGCCAACTGCTACCCTGATAAAACATTGCTTTCTCTGGACAGATGGTGTGTACTTGAGATTGAGGACACCGAGAGCATGGGAGGTGTCAGGCAGGGCGGGCTTATTCCACATGCCGAGTATAATGTTTAATGAACATAGTAACATGACAAATACAATAAATGATGATGATGATGATTTCGTGTTTAACGACGCGTCAACCCTCTTTGTGGGTCATAAGCGTCAAACGGTTAATGGTTAAACGGCATGAATAATTATGCTGATATTAAAAGTAAAAAGTCAGAATGATGACGTATAAAAATCTGAAACAGTTAAATCTTATGAAAAAGTCCAATTTCTTTCAAGAATAAAATAATATTATCAACAGGTACATCTCGAAACAGTTGTTGCAAAGTGTCAGCTTTGAAATATAAAATACGTGAGGGTGAAAAGTCAACACAGTCAATTAAGATATGTTTCACAGTGAATGGCTGATCACAACCTACACAAGAAGGCTGGTCATCACCATTAAAAATATAAGAATGAGTAACTCTAGTATGGCCAATGCGCAGTCGTGTTAATACTACGTCCTCTTTTCTGGAAAACTGTGGAGGAGAGCATTTTGTACTAACGACAGGTTTAATGGCGTGGAGTTTGTTATTTATTGCACGGTCCCATTCGCCTTGCCATTCCGACAAGATGTATCTGTTGATAAATGGTTTAAAATTATTAAAGGGAATTTTAAAAACAGATGGATCAAGATTGAGCGATTCCTTTGCTTTCTTGTCAGCATATTCATTGCCGACAATGCCAATATGGCTCGGAAGCCAACAAAACAATATTTGGTGTGTTTTAGAAATTTCATGATGTTTTTCGATCAATTTTTGAATTTGAGGATTTTTAGATGATGAATGGTCTAAAGCCTTAAGCACAGAAAGTGAATCAGAAAATATAATTGCTTTTTGAATTGTTGAAAAACTGATAAAATCTAAAGCTAGGTCTATTGCTTTGGCTTCAGCTGTAAAAATAGATGAACCATCTGGAAGGCGCAAGGTTTGGTGCGTATCTTGAGAAACATACGCACAACCAACTTTATCTCCTTCTTTGGAACCATCAGTATAGACTTGCTGGTAATCATTGTAACGTGACTGCAGTACCTGAAAGTTTTGTTTGAGAAGTATCGGATTTGATTCGGATTTTTTTCCATCATGTAAGTCGAACAGAATAGAAGGTTTTTTAATACACCAAGATGGAACTTCGGCCGTTTCATGTTTTTGAATATTTTTAAGGTCGATACCTGAATTTTCTAGCAGTGGTAAAATACGTAATCCAAAAGGTTTGATTGCTGTGGATTTTGTTTCATACTTATCTACAAATTGAGGTGGAAATGAAATTTTGGATGCCGGGTTAGATGGATTTGCAGCAAGTCTAATAGCATACTGAAGAGAAAGTTTCTCTCTACGCGAAGTTAAAGATGGTTCACCTGCTTCTACATAAAGGCTTAATACGGGAGAAGTACGGAAGGCTCCCATAGCCAGACGAAGGCCTTGGTGATGGATAGTATCCAAGGATTTTAAATAGGACTTTCTGGCAGAACCATAAACAACAGACCCATAATCTAATTTAGATCTTATTAAAGACCGGTAAAGATGTAATAAAGTATACCGATCTGCTCCCCAACTTGAATGAGCAAAAACTTTCAAAAGATTCAAAGCTTTTAAGCATTTCGCTTTAAGATATTTAATATGGGGTATAAAAGATAACTTTTGGTCAAATATGACCCCAAGAAATTTGGCTTCTTCAACAACAGGAATTTGTGATCCGTATAAGAACAGGGAAGGATGGTCGTGTTTCTTCCGTAGCTTACAAAAATGAACACACTGCGTTTTCGACTTGGAGAACTTGAAACCATTTTTATCAGTCCATTCTTCTATTCGTTTTAAATTTTGTTGTAACTTTCGTTCAATTGTTTTCAAGTTTTTTGAACGGTAACATATACAAAAATCATCAACATACAATGAACAGTCTGTTTTGTCGTCCAAACATTGTACAATATTATTTATTTTGATGTTAAATAGTGTAGTTGAGAGAATACTACCCTGTGGGACACCCTGCTCTTGTGCATAGAGATCTGACAGGGTAGATCCCACGCGGACTTGAAATACACGCTCACCTAAAAAACTTTGAATAAAACTGGGAAGTTTTCCCCTTAAGCCGAGGTTATGGAGATCTCTCAATATTCCATAACGCCACGTGGTATCATATGCTTTCTCCAAGTCGAAAAAGAGAGCTACTACGTGTTCTTTGTTAACAAGAGGGCCCTCGTTCGCTCACCTGATCCAATGTATAACAAGTGGGCCCCGGGTAGGGTCAATTTTGGCCCCAGGGCTATAATTTGAACAATTTTGGTAGAGGTCCACAAGATGAAGCTTCATATCGAATATGAAAGACCTGGGCTTTCTGGTTTCAGAGAAGAAGATTTTAAAGGTTTACCCTGCATATAGAAGTCTATGTAAAACAAGATTTTCCCTATATAAGTCTATGTTAAACCAAAGGGCCCTGGAGCAGGGGCATTTTTGGCCCCAGGGCTATAATTTGAACAATCTTGGTAGAGGTCCACTAGCTGAAGCTTCATAACAAATATCAAAGACCTAAGCCTTGTGTTTCAGAGAAGATGATTTTTAAAGATTTTCCCTATATAAGTCTATGTAAAACCAAAGGGCCACATGGCGGAGGCATTTTTGGTCTCAGGGCTATAATTTGAACAATCTTTATAGAGGTCCACTAGCTGAAGCTTCATAACAAATATCGAAGACCTAAGCCTTGTGGTTTCAAAGAAGAAGATTTTTCAAGATTTTCCCTATATACGTCTATGTTAAACCAAAGGGCCCCGGAGAGGGGGCATTTTTGGCCACAGGGCTATAATTTGAACAATCTTGGTAGAGGTCCACAAGATGAAGCTTCATACCAAATATCAAAGACCTGGGCCTTGCAGTTCCAGAGAAGAAGATTTTTCCGGATTTTCCCTATATAAGCCTATGTAAAAAAAAAGGGCCCCCGTGCGGGGGCATTTTTGGCCCCCAGCACTATAATTTGAATAATCTTGGTAGGGGTCCACTAGATGAAGCTTCATACCAAATATCAAAGACCTGGGCCTTGCGGTTTCAGAGAAGAAGATTTTTCAAAATTTTCCCTATATAAACCCATGTAAAACCAAAGGGCCCCCGTGTGGGGGGCATTTTTAGCTCCAGCACTATAATTTGAACAATCTTGGTAGGGGTCCACTAGATGAAGCTTCATACCAAATATCAAAGACCTGGGCCTTGCGGTTTCAGAGAAGAAGATTTTTAAAGATTTTCCCTATATAAGCCAATGTAAAACCAAAGGGCCCCGTGGCGGGGGCATTTTTTGTCCCAGCACTAAAATTTGAACAATCTTGGTAGGGGTCCACTAGATGAAGCTTCATACCAAATATCAAAGTCATGGGCCTTGTGATTTCAGAGAAGAAGATTTTTCAAGATTTTCCCTATATAAGCCCATGTAAAACCAAAGGGCCCCCGGGCGGGGGCATTTTTAGATCCAGCACTATAATTTGAACACTCTTGGTAGGGGTCCACTAGATAAAGCTTCATACCAAATATCAAAGACCTGGGCCTTGCGGTTTCAGAGAAGAAGATTTTTAAAGATTTTCCCTATATAAGCCCATGTAAAACCAAAGGGCCCCCGTGCGGGGGCATTTTTGGCCCCAGCACTATAATTTGAACAATCTTGGTAGAGGTCCACTAGATGAAGCTTCATACCAAATATCAAAGACCTGGGCCTTGCGGTTTCAGAGAAGAAGATTTTTTAAGATTGCGGTGAAAAAAATCTATTTTTGGCTACTGTGACCTATATGAGCAACGGACAGGAACCATTTGAACAACTTTGAAAGGGGACCACCTAAGGATCATTCCTGTGAAGTTTGGTCAAAATACGATCAGTGGTTTAGGAGGAGATGTCGTTTGAAGAAAAGTTTACGGACGCACGCACGCACGCACGGACGCACGACGGACAAAAAGTGATCCCAAAAGCTCACCTTGTCACTACGTGACAGGTGAGCTAATAAAAGCATCTCGTATAAATGTTTCTAGTCTTATTAAATTGTCGTTGGTACTACGTTCCGAACGAAAACCTGACTGATATTCTGAAATGAGGTTGTTGGACTCTAAGTACCAGACTAATCTCTTGTTTATCATTCTCTCCAATGTTTTACACAAACAACTTGTTAAAGCTATCGGTCGATAATTCGTAGGTTCTGCATGATCTTTCCCTGGTTTTGGAATTGGTACAACTGTAGCAAAACGCCAGCTCTCAGGACAGACACCAGTTTCCCAAATATTATTAAATATATCTAAAAGTGTTGAAAGAGAACTTTTTGGCAGATGCTTAAGCATCTGATAATGAATTTCATCGGGGCCGGTTGCTGTATCGTGTGATTTTTCAATGGCTTCCACTAGTTCGGATAAGTTAAAAGGTTTGTTGTATTCTTCGTGATTGTGGGATTTGAAGTTAAGATTTCTTTTCTCTTGGTCCTTTTGGATGATGATGATGATTTCGTGTTTAACGATGCGTCAACCCTCTTTGTGGGTCATAAGCGTCAAACGGTTAATGGTTAAACGGCAAGAATAATTATGGTGATATTAAAAGTAAAAAGTCAGAATGATAATGTATAAAAATCTGAAACAGTTAAATCTTATGAAAAAGTCCAATTTCTTTTAAGAATAAAATAATATTATCAACAGGTACATCTCGAAACAGTTGTTGCAAAGTGTCAGCTTTGAAATATAAAATACGTGAGGGTGAAAAGTCAACACAGTCAATTAAGATATGTTTCACAGTGAATGGCTGATCACAACCTACACAAGAAGGCTGATCATCACCATTAAAAATATAAGAATGAGTAACTCTAGTATGGCCAATGCGCAGTCGTGTTAATACTACATCCTCTTTCCTAGAAAACTGTGGAGGAGAGCATTTTGTACTAACGACAGGTTTAATGGCATGGAGTTTGTTATTTATTGCACGGTCCCATTCGCCTTGCCATTCCGACAAGATGTATCTGTTGATAAATGGTTTAAAATTATTAAAAGGAATTTTAAAAACAGATGGATCAAGATTGAGCGATTCCTTTGCTTTCTTGTCAGCATATTCATTGCCGACAATGCCAATATGGCTCGGAAGCCAACAAAACAAGATTTGGTGTGTTTTAGAAATTTCATGATGTTTTTCGATCAATTTTTGAATTTGAGGATTTTTAGATGATGAATGGTCTAAAGCCTTAAGCACAGAAAGTGAATCAGAAAATATAATTGTTTTTTGAATTGTTGAAGAACTGATAAAATCTAAAGCTAGGTCTATTGCTTTGGCTTCAGCTGTAAAAATAGATGAACCATCTGGAAGGCGCATGGTTTTGTGCGTATCTTTAGAAACATACGCACAACCAACTTTATCTCCTTCTTTGGAACCATCAGTATAGACTTGCTGGTAATCATTGTAACGTGACTGCAGTACCTGGAAGTTTTGTTTGAGAAGTATCGGATTTGATTCAGATTTTTTGCCATCATGCAAGTCGAACAGAATAGAAGGTTGTTTAATACTCCAAGATGGAACTTCGGCGGTTTCATGTTTTTGAATATTTTTAAGGTCGATGCCGGAATTTTCTAGCAGTGGTAAAATTCGTAATCCAAAAGGTTTGATTGCTGTGGGTTTAGTTTCATACTTATCTATAAATTGAGGTGGAAATGAAATTTCGGATGCCGGGTTAGATGGATTAGCAGCAATTTTAATAGCATACTGAAGAGAAAGTTTCTCTCTGCGCGAAGATAAAGATGGTTCACCTGCTTCTGCATAAAGGCTTAATACGGGAGAAGTACGAAAGGCTCCCATAGCCAGACGAAGGCCTTGTTGATGGATAGTATCCAATGATTTTAAATAGGACTTTCTGGCAGAACCATAAACAACAGACCCATAATCTAATTTAGATCTTATTAAAGACCGGTAAAGATGTAATAAAGTATACCGATCTGCTCCCCAACTTGTATGGGCTAAAACTTTCAAAAGATTCAAAGCTTTTAAGCATTTCGCTTTAAGATATTTAAAATGGGGAATAAAAGATAACTTTTGATCAAATATGACCCCAAGAAATTTGGCTTCTTCAACAACAGGAATTTGTGATCCGTATAAAAACAAGGAAGGATGTTCGTGTTTCTTCCGTAGTTTACAAAAATGAACACACTGCGTTTTCGACTTGGAGAACTTGAAACCATTTTTATCAGTCCATTCTTCTATTCGTTTTAAATTTTGTTGCAACTTTCGTTCAATTGTTTTCATATTTTTTGAACGGTAACATATACAGAAATCGTCAACATACAAGGAACAATCAGTTTTGTCGTCCAAACATTGTACAATATTGTTTATTTTGATGTTAAATAGCGTAGTTGAAAGAATACTACCCTGTGGTACACCCTGTTCTTGATCATAGAAATCTGACAGGGTAGACCCCACACGTACCTGAAACATGCGCTCCCCTAAAAAGCTTTCAATAAAACTGGGGAGTTTTCCTCTTAAGCCAATGTTATGGAGATCTTTCAATATACCATAACGCCATGTTGTATCATATGCTTTCTCCAAGTCGAAAAAGACAGCTACTACGTGTTCTTTGTTAATAAAAGCATCTCGTATAAATGTTTCTAGTCTTATTAAATTGTCATTGGTACTGCGTTCCGAACGAAAACCCGATTGATATTCTGAAATGAGGTTGTTGGACTCTAAGTACCAGACTAATCTCTTGTTTATCATTCTCTCCAATGTTTTACACAAACAACTTGTCAAAGCTATCGGTTGATAATTTGTAGGTTCTGCATGATCTTTCCCTGGTTTCGGAATTGGTACAACTGTAGCTACACGCCAGCTCTCAGGACAGACCCCCGTTTCCCAAATATTTTTAAAGATATCTAAAAGTGTTGTAAGAGAACTTTTTGGCAGATGCTTAAGCATCTGATAATGAATTTCATCGGGGCCGGTTGCCGTATCATGTGATTTTTCAATGGCTTCAACTAGTTCGGATAAGTTAAAAGGTGTGTTGTATTCTTCGTGATTAAGGGATTTGAAGTTAAGTTTTCTTTTCTCCTGGTCCTTTTTGAAATTTCTAAAAGTGTCAGAATAATTACGCGATGATGAATTATTCAAGAATGTGCTCCCAAGAGTATCTGAAATATCTTTTTTTGTTGAAGCTATTGTGTCAAATTCAGTATTTAAATGTGTAAAACTAGAGGACTTTGTCTTTCCTGAAATTTTTCGTACCATATCCCAAACCTTTTTAATGGGGGTTTTGTAATTCAATTTGGAGACATATTCTCTCCATGACTTTCGTTTTGAAGCTCGGATTGTTCGCCGAGCTTTAGCTCTAAAAACTTTTACGTCGTTTAGCTTTTCTGAAGTGGGACTTTTGCAGAACTTATTTAGAGCCTGTTTACGCTTTTTAATAGCTTCTTTACAGTCATTATTAAACCAAGGCTTGCTTTTCTTAGTATTTGTGGAGGTCTTTGGAATGCATTGTTCTGATATATTAATAAGTGTATCTGTGAAGTCAGAAACAATGTCGGATGATTCATTAAATTGATCAAATGATAACTCTTCTTCACATAAATTATGGAATAATTCCCAGTCGGCTTTATTCATTTTCCATTTCTGGTTACAGTCTTCATCTGGTTCGTTTACGCTCTCTATTATAACAGGAAAGTGATCACTTCCGCACTGATCATCATGAACAGACCAGTCATAGTCCAAGAAGAGAGATGGGTGACACAAAGAGAGATCTAAAGAAGACAAATGACCTGTCGCAGGGTGAAGGTAAGTATAAGATTTATCATTCATCAAGCAAAGATCGTTCTTTGCAATAAAATCTTCGACAAGTGCTCCTCTGTTATTGACATCTTTACAGCCCCATAGAATATTGTGACCATTGAAGTCGCCAACTAAAAGATATGGCGATGGAAGTTGACTCAGCAATGAGTCAAGATGTTCGGGCTTTAAAGAAAATGAGGGTGGGATATATAGAGAGCAAATTGTAGTTTCTTTATCCAGAGAAACCGATACTGCTACAGCTCGAAGGTCTGTTTTTAATTTGATCTCTCTTTGTGGTAAACATGATTTAACAAAAATTGAGCTGCCACCAGATGGTTTGTTACCATCAGAATAGATATAGTTGTATGTATTGAAACCCCTGACATCTATGTTGTCATCAGTTTTTAAAAAAGTTTCTTGCAAACAAAACACCGATGGGGTTAGTAGCGAAATAAGTAATAAGAGTTCATTATAATTTGATTTAAGACCTCGACAATTCCAATGTATTATTTTGTGTTTTAAATCCATTTTAAGGAGAGATATTTAAAGACTAGAAACTATTATGGAGGTGCAATTGGTGATATAGATCTGCTACCACCAGCTCGTGGTTTGGCAGACCTCGATCTGTTATTGCCACTTGGTGATGATGGAGTTTCAGTCAACTCCATATCACTGTCACTCAAAGATCCGAATCTGTTCTGAAATTTTATATTGTCTCTTTCCATTTTACGTTGTCTGTCTGTTTGTCTTTGAGACAATTGATGTTTTTTGATCGGATCTTGCGACCCCTTATTAGTTCGACCTGAGTCGGGTTTCTCTTTTACATTCGGCGCTGGCTTCGGTACGGTCGCTGTCGACCGATCCGAAGCAACCTGGATTGCGCCTTTTGATAAATTGGTTGAACTTTGTGGTGCTGGAGTGGGTTTACTCCATGCACCAGATTTTTTCAGTTCAGCTATGTATGATTCAGCAGTCTGTGTTGCGGAGCTGGTACATTTTACACCAGCACCCTTTGTGATGCTGGCGAAACTGGTGGTTGGTGTTATGTATCGCTCTTCGACAATCTTCCGCGCTTCTGGGAATGTTATCCCCCTTTGGTACTTGACGGTGAGTATTTCTTTTTCTTTTTTCCATGCCGGACAGTCTCGGGAGAAAACAGCATGTTTGCCATCACAATTTACGCATTTGGGTTCATTTTTGCAGTTGAGGTGATTATCAACATGCTTTTCTTCACCACAATTAGGACAGAGCTTTTTTCTCTGACATCTGCTTTCGTGATGGCCAAAAGCCTGACAAGAGTAACATCTAAGAGGGTTTGGGATGTATACCTCTACGTTAATGGAAAGATATGCGACTTTGATCTTCTTGGGTAGAATTGGTGTATTAAAAGTCAACACATAAGTTGCTGTTGGTTTTAGTACACCATTTCTACGAACTTGAATGTTACGAACACCAACAACTCCCTGATCCTTCAAGTTATCGACTATCTCTTCATCTGAACAAGGACGCAGTTCTGGGCTGCGAATCACTCCCTTAGATGAATTGAGCGTGTTATGTAAAGAGACTTTAACTTTTAGATCAAAGAGTTTGTCGGTTTTTAGCAGGCTTATCACTTGCTGTTTTCTCTCGACTTCCAAGAGAAGATCACCCGATTTGAGTTGTTTTATACTCTTAGGGTGTCCGGCAATGGAGAGAATACTTTTCTCGATGACGAAGGGGGAAAGGCTAGATACAGTTCGTGTATCGTCAAGCGACGTAACGACCAAGAAACGCGGAACATTGTCAAAATTTGGTTCAGCAGACTGCTGACTAGATTGTTGACTAGACTGCTGACTGGATTGTTGACTGTGTTCATCCGATTCGGATGAATCCTCTTGTTTTTTACGTTTAGGTGCGTTGTGGTTAGGTGATTTGCGGTTATGTTTTTTTCCAGCAGCCATAAGAAAAAAATTCTAGTTTCGTCCCAAGTGCTCTCCGCCCTCCGTGGAGCCCTACAAGGGAACACCATCCTGGAGTGGTTATCCAACTCGCAGGTGTTAGAGATACACGTGAGATATACTCGTATAAACAAAATGCCTACACGATTGATCCGTTAGGCCACCGCCTTCTAGAGATAAAAAGACAGAAAAGGGTAAGGTAAATGGGCATATGGTTGGTATCAGGAAAGATACAAAAAGAGTTGAAGAGAAAGCAAAGCGGTATCTCTAGGGCTCGGCGTGACCAGCCGATTGACCGTGCCGGACTGGTCCTTTTGGAAATTTCTAAAAGTGTCAGAATAATTTCGCGGTGATGAATTGCTCAAAAATGTGCTACCAAGAGTATCTGAAATATCTTTTTTAGTAGAAGCTTTTGTGTCAAAACCAGTATTTAAATGGTTAAACTAGGGGACTTTGTTTTTCCTGAAATTTTTCGTACCATATCCCAAACCTTTTTAATGGGGGTTTTGTAGTTCAATTTGGAGACATATTCTCTCCATGACTTTCGTTTTGAAGCTCGGATTGTTCGCCGAGCTTTAGCTCTAAAAACTTTTACATCGTTTAGCTTTTCTGAAGTGGGACTTTTGCAGAACTTATTTAGAGCCTGTTTACGCTTTTTAATAGCTTCTTTACAGTCATTATTAAACCAAGGCTTGCTTTTCTTAGTATTTGTGGAGGTCTTTGGAATGCATTGTTCTGATATATTAATAAGTGTATCTGTGAAATCAGAAACAATGTCGGATGATTCATTTAAGTGATCAACTGTTAACTCTTTTTCACATAAATTATGGAATAATTCCCAGTCGGCTTTATTCATTTTCCACTTCTGGTTACAGTCTTCATCTGGTTCGTTTACGCTCTCAATTATAACAGGGAAGTGATCACTTCCGCACTGATCATCATGAACAGACCAGTCATAGTCCAAGAAGAGAGATGGGTGACACAAAGAGAGATCTAAAGAAGACAAATGACCTGTCGCAGGGTGAAGGTAAGTATAAGATTTATCATTCATCAAGCAAAGATCGCTCTTTGCAATAAAATCTTCGACAAGTGCTCCTCTGTTATTGATATCTTTACAGCCCCATAGAATATTGTGACCATTGAAGTCGCCAACTAAAAGATATGGGGATGGAAGCTGACTCAGCAATGAGTCAAGATGTTCGGGCTTTAAAGAAAATGAGGGTGGAATATATAAAGAGCATATTGTAGTTTCTTTATCCAGAGAAACCGATACTGCTACAGCTTGAAGGTCTGTTTTTAATTTGATCTCTCTTTGTGGTAAACATGATTTAACAAAAATTGAACTGCCACCAGATGGTTTGTTACCATCAGAATAG
Source organism: Lucinisca nassula (assembly GCA_963580285.1). Lineage (NCBI taxonomy): Eukaryota > Metazoa > Mollusca > Bivalvia > Lucinida > Lucinidae > Lucinisca > Lucinisca nassula. The sequence continues at coordinate 54,216,745 of OY757020.1, forward strand.
ATATAGTTGTATGTATTGGGACCCCTGACATCAATGTTGTCATCAGTTTTTAAAAAAGTTTCTTGCAAACAAAAAACCGATGGGTTTAATAACGAAATAAGTAATAAGAGTTCATTATAATTTGATTTAAGACCTCGACAATTCCATTGTATTATTTTGTGTTTTAAATCCATTTTATGAAGAGATTAAGACTAAAAACTATATTGGAGCTGCAATTGGTGATATAGATCTGCTACCACCAGCTCGTGGTGTTGCTGACCTCGATCTGTTTTTGCCGTTTGGTGATGATGGAGTTTCAAACTCCATATCACTGTCACTCAAAGATCCGAATCTGTTCTGGAATCTTATATTGTCTCTTTCCATTTTACGTTGTCTGTCTGTTTGTTTAAGAGACATTTGTTTTTTCGGATCTTCTGATCCCTTATTAGTTCGACCTAAGTCGAGTTTCTCTTTTGCATGCGGCGCTGGCTTCGGTACGGTCGCTGTCGACCGATCCGAAGCAACCTGGATTGCGCCATTTGATAAACTGGTTGAACTTTGTGGTGCTGGAGTGGATTTACTCCATGCACCAGATTTTTTCAGTTCAGCTATGTATGATTCAGCAGTCTGTGTTGCGGAGCTTGAAATTTTTACACCAGCACCTTTTGTGATGCTGGCGTAACTGGTGGTTGGTGTTGTGTATCGCTCATCAACAATTTTCCGCGCTTCTGGGAATGTTATCCCCCTTTGGTATTTGACAGTGAGTATTTCTTTTTCTTTTTTCCATGCCGGACAATCTCGAGAGAAAACAGCATGCTTGCCACCTAAATTGACGCATTTGGGTTCATTTTTGCAGTTTTGATGGTTATCGACATGTTTTTCCTCACCACAGTTTGGACAGAGTTGTTTCTTCTGACATCTGCTTTCGTGGTGACCAAAAACCTGACAATGATAACATCTGAGAGGGTTTGGTATATACACCTCTACGTTAACAGATAGATATGCAACTTTTATTTTCTTGGGCAGAACTGGTGTATTAAATGTCAACACGTAGGTACTTGTTGGCTTTAATACACCACCTCTACGAACTTGGATGTTACGTACACCAATGACGCCTTCATCTCTCAAATTCTCAACAATCTCGGTATCGTTGCACGGGCGTAGCTCTGGGCTGCGGATGACACCTTTACATGAATTTAGGGTTTTGTGCAACGATACTTTGACGTTGAGATCGAAGATCTTTGTGGTACCAAGCAGGTTTTTGACCTGCTGTTCTCTCTCGACTTCCAAGAGGAGATCACCTGACTTCAGTTTTTTTATACTTTTTGGATGTCCGGCAATGGACACTATACTCTTTTCGATCACAAAGGGTGATAAATCTGACACCGTACGTGTATCATCACGTGATGTTATCACCAAGAAGCGCGGAACATTGCTTAGCTTTTGAGTTTCAGACTGCTGACTAGACTGCTGACTTGACTGCTGACTTCTCTGTTGACTGGGTTCATCCGTTTCGGATGAATCCTCGTCTTTTTTACGTTTAGCTGCGTTGCGGTTATGTTTTTTTCCATGAGGCATAAGGAAAAAATTCTAGTTTCGTCCCAAGTGCTCTCCGCCCTCCGTGGAGCCCTACAAGGGAACACCATAATGGGGTGGTTATCCAACTCGCAGGTGTTAGAGATACACTTGAGATATACTCGTATAAACAAAATGCCTACACGATTGATCCGTTTAGCCACCGCCTTCTAGAGATAAAAAGACAGAAAAGGGTAAGGTAAATGGGCATATGGTTGGTATCGGGAAAGATACAAAAAGAGTTGAAGAGAAAGCAAAGCGGTATCTCTAGGGCTCGGCGCGACCAGCCGATTGACCGTGCCGGACCGCACGGCCACCCGTCTACACCGAAAAGCCAGGCCAAAGAGGCGTGTTGGGTACCTGAAGCACCGCCACCTCAGGTAACCCTCAACCTCCAGGATCCCTTCTTCCGGCTTACAGGACGCCACCCACGGCAAACGGGTGGTACTTCCTTTAGCTCTTCCCAGTGGGCACAGAGACCACAGCGGCAATGTGCCCAGTGGGAATTGAGCCCCCAGGGCCACGACAAGACAGGAAGTCTAATACCTGGGGACAAATACAATAAAGAAACATTGAACAGTATATATATATTTGTTATTTGTTCTCTTATAAAAGAACTCTTTTATTACAAAAAATATGACACGTGTAGGAATCGAACCTACGACCCCCTGCTTATCAGACAGGTGCTCTACCAACTGAGCTAAAGTGTCAACTAGAAATTATAACCAATAATAACAACTATATACAACAAGGGGTGCAATCGATTGGGCTCCGGAAACGAAACAATGCAATTAATACAAACGAATCCTAGAGGCTGCCTTCATACTTATGGGTGGCCTGATTAAAAATTGCTTGGTAAGACTTTCCATCAAAGTTATGGGGTATACCCAACACTATTGGGAATACCCAACAGGTACCTTCAGTATTTGGTAAACTCAACAGTAAACAAGTACCCAATATGTGCCTTCTGTGCATACTTTCTACCCAACAACCATCTGATCCCTGTTGGGTATACCCAATAGTCCATTGTATGTCTGTCCGCATGGACTATTGGGTATACCCAACAGGTGAATACCCAACAGTATTGGGTATACCCAGCAGGTACCTTCAGTATTTGGTATAACCAACTGTAAATTAGTACCCAATATATGCCTCATGTGCATACTTTCTACCCAACAACCATCTGATCCCTGTGGGGTATACCCAATAGTCCATTGTATGTCCATCCGCAAGGACTATTGGGTATACCCAACAGGTAAATATCCAAAAGTATTGGGTATACCCAACAGGTAACGGGCTGTCCATCTAATGGACAGATTTTACGGACTTTTCAGTGTCCAAATATTTGTTGAGTACCTTGTACCATTGAACACGTTTAGATCAATCTGACTGTTGGGTATACCCAACAAACAAAAATTACCCAACAAGTGCCCTTTGAACTTGCAAAATACCCAATAAGTGCCCATTCGTAAACACGCACGGACAGACGGACGGACGCCAGGCTGATCGCTGTATCCCCCGAACCTATTCGGTCGGGGGATAAAAAGGGCTCAGAATAAGTGAATTAATTTTAATGGCCATAAAACCAAAACAATAAAAAGCTTTGTTGCATCTATTGTTTCTAAGCTGGGAAAGTGGCCCTTAATAGAAAAATCAGACTGATTTGCATTTACCCATAAATGCCTGTACTTTCTACGAGTTTAGACCCTGATGCTGTTTGATTTGAGGTCTAGCATCCCCATCAACACTGTAAAGGTCACTATGGAGATGTTGCTTCCAATTTTGTAGGACTTTTACCCGACATTGAGATGAAATGACATCTCAAGCCCTGCTGCCTAATGAAACCAATAAGGTTAATAAGTACTGAGTGGTAAACCAGTACTCGTGTGCGAATAGGTTTCAGCTCTGCGTGGAAGCATCATGCAGCCCATCCATTTCTTCAAGCCCAGATGGGAAGGGGCCAGGTAAAAAATAGACCCCGATCAGACACCATGATCTGTGGCATTTATCTGGGTCTAAATTGTTTGCCAAAGTCGAGCACATATTACGAGTCCGTGTATGACAATCTTTCTTTTACACAGCACTCTGATGTCACAACAAGAATAGCACAGCTGTTTTCTAGAGATAACTGTTATGTTGACTTCCTACAAATCAGTGATAGTCACGTGTGAACATCAGCACTGAAAAGCTTTTGTTCTTATAGCTTTGGGTCACGTGACAACCCATTTTATATTTATGAGGGAGTTCTGATGAGAACCCTACAAAAAGTTTGAAGTAGATCTGAATAAAAATATAGCAATCCTCCATTCCTGTACCTGGGGCAGATATAGGGGTATTTGATTGTTTCATTGTAAGATCGATTTATATTTCACCAAATGAACACAAAAAGAAGTATTTTCAAGATTGGGAAGCAACGTGTGAAAATATTTCTTTTGGTGTTCATGAGTGGAATAAAAATAGCCATCGGAAGAGATGGCAAATCCCCCGACCAAAAGCCAATATGGCCTTCAGAAGATTGTTCACCAATAGAAAGTGCACCAGAATTAAACCAGCAATATATCACAAAAGTATTGCAGTTATGGCCATCACAAGATTATACTGTCAGGGGAGAAAAACCGGGGCACTCAGAAATGTGGTTCTTGCGCATGGCATGCCTGCTTAAGCTCGTGTATTTCTGTACAAAGTACCATCAGTATGTCTGAAAAGGTATTGGAGATATGGTGATCACAAGCTGGTCATACTGTTATATTGGAAGGGTAGATAACTCAAATACCACAGCACCAACAGTTGTGGTTCTTGCACATGACATCCCTTCTATACCTTTTATACAATTGTGCCAAAGTCCTTCAATATATCTCAAAGGGTGTTGGAGTTATGGCCATCACAAGGTTATATTGCCAGGTGAGGTAAGTATAAAACCAGAGCACCCAGAGTTGTAATTCTTGAGCATGACACACCTGCCTAACCTCATGTACATCTGCATCAAGTACCACCAATATGTCTCAAAGGGTAGTGGAGGTACTATGATCACAAGGTTGTCATACTGTTATATTGGAAGTGGAGATAACTCAAATATCATAGCACCCAGAGTTGTGGTTCTTAGGCATGAAGTACCGTCTCAATGTTGTATACAATTGTGCCAAGTACCATCAATATATCTCAAAGGGTATTGGAGTAATGGCCATCATAAGGTTATATTGTCAGGGGAGATAATTATAAAAATCAGGGCACCCAGAGTTGTGGTTCTTGCACGTGACACACCTGCTTAACCTCATGTACAACTGTACCAAGTATCATCAATATATCTCAAAGAGTGTTGGAGATGTGGCCATCACAATGATGATGATGATGATTTCGTGTTTAACGACGCGTCAACCCTCTTTGTGGGTCATAAGCGTCAAACGGTTAATGGTTAGACGGCATGAATAATTATGATGATATTAAAAGTAAAAAGTCAGAATGATAATGTATAAAAATCTGAAACAGTTAAATCTTATGAAAAAGTCCAATTTCTTTTAAGAATAAAATAATATTATCAACAGGTACATCTCGAAACAGTTGTTGCAAAGTGTCAGCTTTGAAATATAAAATACGTGAGGTTGAAAAGTCAACACAGTCAATTAAGATATGTTTCACAGTGAATGGCTGATCACAACCTACACAAGAAGGCTGATCATCACCATTAAAAATAAAAGAATGAGTAACTCTAGTATGGCCAATGCGCAGTCGTGTTAATACTACATCCTCTTTCCTGGAAAACTGTGGAGGAGAGCATTTTGTACTAACGACAGGTTTAATGGCATGGAGTTTGTTATTTATTGCACGGTCCCATTCGCCTTGCCATTCCGACAAGATGTATCTGTTGATAAATGGTTTAAAATTATTAAAAGGAATTTTAAAAACAGATGGATCAAGATTGAGCGATTCCTTTGCTTTCTTGTCAGCATATTCATTTCCGACAATGCCAATATGGCTCGGAAGCCAACAAAACAAGATTTGGTGTGTTTTAGAAATTTCATGATGTTTTTCGATCAATTTTTGAATTTGAGGATTTTTAGATGATGAATGGTCTAAAGCCTTAAGCACAGAAAGTGAATCCGAAAATATAATTGCTTTTTGAATTGTTGAAGAACTGATAAAATCTAAAGCTAGGTCTATTGCTTTGGCTTCAGCTGTAAAAATAGATGAACCATCTGGAAGGCGCATGGTTTTGTGCGTATCTTTAGAAACATACGCACAGCCAACTTTATCTCCTTCTTTGGAACCATCAGTATAGACTTGCTGGTAATCATTGTAACGTGACTGCAGTACCTGAAAGTTTTGTTTGAGAAGTATTGGATTTGATTCGGATTTTTTTCCATCATGTAAGTCGAACAGAATAGAAGGTTGTTTAATACACCAAGATGGAACTTCGGCGGTTTCATGTTTTTGAATATTTTTAAGGTCGATACCTGAATTTTCCAGCAGTGGTAAAATACGTAATCCAAAAGGTTTGATTGCTGTGGGTTTTGTTTCATACTTATCTACAAATTGAGGTGGAAATGAAATTTTGGATGCCGGGTTAGATGGATTTGCAGCAAGTCTGATAGCATACTGAAGAGAAAGTTTCTCTCTGCGCGAGGTTAAAGATGGTTCACCTGCTTCTACATAAAGGCTTAATACGGGAGAAGTACGGAAGGCTCCCATGGCCAGACGAAGGCCTTGGTGATGGATAGTATCCAAGGATTTTAAATAGGACTTTCTGGCAGAACCATAAACAACAGACCCATAATCTAATTTAGATCTTATTAAAGACCGGTAAAGATGTAATAAAGTATACCGATCTGCTCCCCAACTTGTATGAGCTAAAACTTTCAAAAGATTCAAAGCTTTTAAGCATTTTGCTTTAAGATATTTAATATGTGGAATAAAAGATAACTTTTGATCAAATATGACCCCAAGAAATTTGGCTTCTTCAACAACAGGAATTTGTGATCCGTATAAAAACAGGGAAGGATGTTCGTGTTTCTTCCGTAGTTTACAAAAATGAACACACTGCGTTTTCGACTTGGAGAACTTGAAACCATTTTTATCAGTCCATTCTTCTATTCTTTTTAAATTTTGTTGTAACTTTCGCTCAATTGTTTTCATATTTTTTGAACGGTAACATATACAAAAATCATCAACATACAATGAACAATCAGTTTTGTCGTCCAAACATTGTACAATATTGTTTATTTTGATGTTAAATAGCGTAGTTGAAAGAATACTACCCTGTGGGACACCCTGTTCTTGATCATAGAAATCTGACAGGGTAGACCCCACACGCACCTGAAACATGCGCTCCCCTAAAAAGCTTTCAATAAAACTGGGAAGTTTTCCTCTTAAGCCTATGTTATGTAGATCTTTCAATATTCCATAACGCCATGTTGTATCATATGCTTTCTCCAAGTCGAAAAAGACAGCCACTACGTGTTCTTTGTTAATAAAAGCATCTCGTATAAATGTTTCTAGTCTTATTAAATTGTCATTGGTACTACGTTCCGAACGAAAGCCCGATTGATATTCTGAAATGAGGTTGTTGGACTCTAAGTACCAGACTAATCTCTTGTTTATCATTCTCTCCAATGTTTTACACAAACAACTTGTCAAAGCTATCGGACGATAATTTGTAGGTTCTGCATGATCTTTCCCTGGTTTCGGAATTGGTACAACTGTAGCTACACGCCAACTCTCAGGACAGACCCCCGTTTCCCAAATATTATTAAAGATATCTAAAAGTGTTGTAAGAGAACTTTTTGGCAGATGCTTAAGCATCTGATAATGAATTTCATCGGGGCCGGTTGCCGTATCATGTGATTTTTCAATGGCTTCAATGAGTTCGGATAAGTTAAAAGGTGTGTTGTATTCTTCGTGATTAAGGGATTTGAAGTTAAGTTTTCTTTTCTCCTGGTCCTTTTTGAAATTTCTAAAAGTGTCAGAATAATTACGTGATGATGAATTTCTCAAGAATGTGTGCCCAAGAGTATCTGAAATATCTTTTTTTGTTGAAGCTATTGTGTCAAATTCAGTATTTAAATGTGTAAAACTAGAAGACTTTGTTTTTCCTGAAATTTTTCGTACCATATCCCAAACCTTTTTAATGGGGGTTTTATAGTTCAATTTGGAGACATATTCTCTCCATGACTTTCGTTTGGAAGCTCGGATTGTTCGCCGAGCTTTAGCTCTAAAAACTTTTACGTCGTTGAGCTTTTCTGAAGTGGGACTTTTGCAGAACTTATTTAGAGCCTGTTTACGCTTTTTAATAGCTTCTTTACAGTCATTATTAAACCAAGGCTTGCTTTTCTTAGTATTTGTGGAGGTCTTTGGAATGCATTGTTCTGATATGTTAATAAGTGTATCTGTGAAATCAGAAACAATGTCGGATGATTCATTAAAATGATCAATTGATAACTCTTCTTCACATAAATTATGGAATAATTCCCAGTCGGCTTTATTCATCTTCCATTTCTGGTTACAGTCCTCATCTGGTTCGTTTACACTCTCAATTATAACAGGGAAGTGATCACTTCCGCACTGATCATCATGAACAGACCAGTCATAGTCCAAGAAGAGAGATGGGTGGCACAAAGAGAGATCTAAAGAAGACAAATGACCTGTCGCAGGGTGAAGGTAAGTATAAGATTTATCATTCATCAGGCAAAGATCGCTCTTTGCAATAAAATCTTCGACAAGTGCTCCTCTGTTATTGATATCTTTACAGCCCCATAGAATATTGTGACCATTGAAGTCGCCAACTAAAAGATATGGCGATGGAAGTTGACTCAGTAATGTGTCAAGCTGTTCGGGCTTTAAAGAAAATGAGGGAGGGATATATAGAGAGCAAATTGTAGTTTCTTTATCCAGAGAAACTGACACTGCCACAGCTTGTAGGTCTGTTTTTAATTTGATCTCTCTTTGTGGTAAACATGATTTAACAAAAATTGAACTGCCACCAGATGGTTTGTTACCATCAGAATAGATATAGTTGTATGTATTGAAACTCCTGACATCAATGTTGTCATCAGTTTTTAAAAAAGTTTCTTGCAAACAAAAAACCGATGGGTTTAATAACGAAATAAGTAATAACAGTTCGTTATAATTTGATTTAAGACCTCGACAATTCCTGTGGCCATCACAAGGTAGTGATTCTATATTATTAGAAGGGGAGATAACTAAAAAACCATGGCACCCAGAGTTGTGGTTCTTGTGCATGACGCACCGTCTCGGCCTTGTGAACAACTGTGCCAGGTATCATCAATATATCTTAAAGGGTATTGGAATTATGGCCATCACAAGGTTGTCACTCTATTCTATTGGAAGGGGAGATAACTCCAAAACCATGGCAAACAGAGTTGTGGTTCTTGTGCATGACATGCCGTCTCAGCCTTGTGAACAGCTGTGCCAGGTACCATCAATATCTCTCAAAGGGTATTGTAGTTATGGCCATCACAAAGTAGTCATTCTATTTTATTAAAAGGGGAGATAACTAAAAAAGTATGGCATCCAGAGTTCTGGTTCTTGCGCATGACACGCCGTCTCAGCCTTGTGAACAATTGTGCCAAGAACCATCAATGAATCTCAAAGGGTATAGGAGTTATGGCCATCACAAACTTGTCACTCTATTTTATTGGAAGGGGAGATAACTCCAAAACCGTGGCAACCAGAGTTGTGGTTCTTGTGCATGACACGCCGTCTCAGCCTTGTGAACAACTGTGCCAGGTACCATCAATATATCTCAAAGGGTATTGGAGTTATGGCCATCACAAAGTAGTCATTCTATTTTATTAAAAGGGGAGATAACTAAAAAAGTATGGCATCCAGAGTTCTGGTTCTGGTTCTTGCGCATGACACGCCGTCTCGGCCTTGTGAACAATTGTGCCAAGAACCATCAATGAATCTCAAAGGGTATAGGAGTTATGGTCATCACAAGGTTGCGTCTACGGACGGACGGACGCCAGGCTGATCGCTATATCCCCCGAACCTATTTGGTCGGGGGATAAAAATTGATCTTACACTGAAAAAATCAAATGTTCTGTTTTGTATATGCTTTAAATAAACTGTGATTATTAGGGTAATTTTAAAGAGTCAGCTGAATGAACACCAAAAATAAGTATTTGCAAGAGTGGCGAAGCCATGAGTGAAGTATTTGTTTTGGTGTTCATGAGTGAAATAAAAATTGATCTTACACTGAAAAAATAAAATTTTCTGTTTCTTATATGCTTTAAACTGTAATTATTAAAGAAATTTTGAAGAGTCAGCCGTCAGCATGGGGAAAAATATTTTTTTCATGGTGATTTCGCATCGATTTAGATGTGTTCAGTGTGTTAACATGGTATAATATTGGTTGCCACTTTTTGATATATTTTAAATCTTTCAACTCTCGCTACTTTGGACATCTCCTTTCTGATGCCGGGGATTTCCGTGGAGTGTGGGCCATGTTTCCTGATGTTGGCTCGGTGGGGGACGCCTATAAGTCCTAAGGTAGACGTCTCTTGCCTGATGCCTCCAGTTGACCCGTCTCACGAGCTATGAAAATATATGTTATTTTTCAATGATACATCAAATTCACAGAGTGTGAAAATTTAAAATCTAATTTCACTGCTTGGAAGAGTGACAATATCGATTTTTATTTCACTGAGAAATCTCTGTATTTCTACAGGTGTAAAGCATGTAAGAGTAAAACTGCCTTGCTTTCCATTTCAGATTAATGCTGCTGCATGTGGAGGTTATTGCTCTAGAATTAAATCTCGGTGCATGTCATATGCCTCATCTATTCAGTTGTACAGAATCTCCAGGAAGATAGTGACTCTACAAGCTTCAGTTATTCCAACACCTCATCAATTTTTGTGCTGTGTAAAGATTATGATACATATATTGAATCGATTCTGGTTATTTTGAAAATGGAAAACAACTGAAAGCCAGCACTGGGTGGAATATGCAGCCTTGAAGAATATTCCATTAAAATCCTAAATATTCGGATACCTTGAGGAGTTGCTTTAACAATTTTGTACCAAATGGAATCTTCCTCCTTATATATTGCAGGAGTCTATTTCAAAATTTAGGGGTGTCAGGTTGTGTTTTCTTCAAAATTTATTCGGAAAATGGCTGAAATGTTTGCAATCAGTGGAGGCCCTGATCAGACGCCGTGTTCTGCTGCGTCTGATCTGGGCCTGCACTGTTTGCCAGGGTACCCCTTTATGGGGTTTCCGGTCTGAAATGGGTTAATTCTCCTAAACTTATAACAAATTAAATTTCACTATCCAGCAAGATGTTAAAAAAGTGTAGGCAGAATGGCAAACAGTGTGGACCCTGAACCAGACTGCAGTAGCAGTCTGAGCTATGTCTGCACTATTTGCTTAGGCCTGTCTGTCCCAATACTTAGGATCATTACGGTATTGAATGTTTGAAGAAACTCAGTAAAATTGAGCTTGTGAATTCTGTTCTCTTATGTTTATGTAGCATGGGCATAACAAGTTATGGAGATATTGTCCTGATATTTGGGGATATAAAAATTGTCCAGATCTGTGGTGTCAAAGGACGCAAGGTTGAAGGCACCTTTGATATCCCTATGAGGAACAATTTGCTGAAAACTATTTCATAATGCTATCATTAGACCCCACAACATCTTTATAACGTGTCATTATAGCCTGGTCTGGAGATTACGTGGTGTAAAGATGGACTTTAAAATGTATAGATTTTATTGGAAAAAAAAAAGACTGAATTTTAATTATTCTACAAAATCTTTACAGTTTGTTTTGATTGTTAAGTATTTAAGCTGTGTCATCTCAATGTCTGGTTAATATCAGGCAAAACAAAGACAGTATCTCCAACATTACTTATATAGTGTCGACGGGGATGTTAAAACTCCATTCAAACAAATAAAATCATCTGATAACATTAACCTAAATGCTCTTATGTCTTTGGATTCTTGCCACAGATAAATTCATGCAATATATACAACTGTTTTATTCAAGAATTAAATTACGCACAATTATGGCAAGCTATGAAAAAAAATGCATTACATGTATTTTGCACAGTATTGTTGTCATAATGAGAAAATATATGCAAACCAAAGAATCATTATAAACAAGCTACAAAATCATTGACCCGCTTAAGGGTTTGTTTGGAGTTTCATGTCCCAGTTAACACTATTTAGGTCATAATGAGCTGGTGAGCATATCTAATCACACTTTCTCCAATGCTGATACTTAAGCCTGCACATTCTTTCGCCAGGAACTGACAATCGCATGCCCTTTTCGAATCGGGGAAAGCGAGCAAATAATTACAGTAAAGTTTTTAAAATTGTAACAAAGGATGTTGTTGACCCGGCAGGTGTTGAAACCGCAGCCTCCTAAAGGGAACACTTTTTATTACGGCCCTGCAAAATGTTTGCTACCGTAGGGCCCTGATCATGACTGTAATGGCTCTAGTTCCTGTGGTAGATGGGATCATCTGCTATTCTTCAGTACAGTACATACTGAGCATAGTGTTAACCCTTATCCTGCTGAATATTCAGTTTAGCCACACCCATTTCTGACTCTGTTCCAATCAGATTACTTGATGTAATGTATTTCTGTAAATTCAGAAACCGAATGTTAAACAGTTTGAATCCTGATGAGAAACCATCTGATCTGGATCTACAGTTTGCAAAGGCAGGGGTAGTCATCAACAATGGGATAAGGGTAAACTTTAAACACATGAACATTTGCAACTTCTTTTGGAATGAAAATGCAAAATACATGTATTTTTGTATCATACTTTATTAACCAGGCAAAATTGTGTTGTATGCAGTTTTAAGGGCATGTGCATGATTTCGGGATTATTTGATTATATTTCTCCACTTAATTGGTTGTTGATACATCACTGGATCAACTCGATTAGGCAATTCCAAAATGTACCCTTTACATAGAAAATAAATGTGTTGGAATTCTAACAACAATGATTAACATGCCATTTCATCTCAATGGCAGGGAAAAAGTCGCACAAAATCAGAAGCATTGTTTCCAAAGTGACCTTAATAGAATTGACAGGGTTTTAATCATTTGGACCCCATTTTTGATTTAGATCAGTCTTTGAATCGACTGCGTATTCGAAATTCGCAAAATTGCAGTATGTTTCCTCTGGCTTTCTGTGCCGGATCATTACAGGGTCACTGATGAGGCTTTATTAGCTGAAACTACGTAGTATGACCCATCTTCATTCTTATGAATGTTTTCATTGCTCTTAAAGGAACTCAGTTTTGATTTTTATTTGCCTTCACTGCAGCTGGTGTTGTGCCGTGTGGCGGCCGTAAAACGTCTCCCCGTACATCAACCATAGTGCAGTTTATATTTTACTTTTGGTCCATTGAGATCAGCGTGAATATTCTGAATAATCAGGAATAAATTATTGGTTTAGACTCATATTCTAGACAGGGTTTTAATTATTTGGACCCCATTTTGATTTAGATCAGTCTTTGAATCGACTGCGTATTCGAAATTCGCAAAATTGCAGTATGTTTCCTCTGGCTTTCTTTGCCGGATCATTACAGGGTCACTGATGAGGCTTTATTAGCTGAAACTACGTAGTATGACCCATCTTCATTCTTATGAATGTTTTCATTGCTCTTAAAGGAACTCAGTTTTGATTTTTATTGGATGCAAAATCTAAACTCAAACAAAACTGTTCAGGCTCAGCCACTGCAGACAAGGGTGTAAGAAAATGTTCTGAAATTATCAACTGCATAAGCCTATACAGAACAAAGGTTTACAGACCCGATAAACATGACTAAAAAAAGGTTGAGTACCAGGTCTATCTTAATTTTAATTGATATCTCAACTGTGACAAAAAACAACAAAGATTTGGCAGTTAATGCACATTTATTTATTTTCACAACAGCATATACAAACAAACAAAAATATCACATCTAGTGAGAACGTCTCTTCAGGTGTCTATAACAAACATGAATACTGTATTGATCATAAGTATTGGGACAGACAGGCTCGGCAAACAGTGTTGACCCAGATCAGACTGCTCCTTCAGTTTGATTATGGTCTACACTGTTTGCCATTCGAGCAGCACTTCTTTGACTCCTTGTTGGATTGTTAAACATTTTTTTTTTAATTTTAGGAGAATTATAGCAAGTCCTCAAGGTGTCCTAATTCTTAGAATTTTTATGGTAAACTCTGATTTTCTTTGTGCGCATTAGGTCAACAAGCCTGTGTAATGGACACAGCTCTAAACCCTACCTCGTAAAGAAAACCAGGGTTCTGTAAACTAGGGTTTAATTAGGGCCCCGCACTGAAAGTGTGGGTGCCCTATAGTAATGACTGTCCGTCCACAAATTTCTGATAGCGCTGCCGGGGCCCTAGTCAGTTTCACTGACAGCTCTAGTTTATTCTCCTTTTTTCTGCTCAAAAACATAGATTGTGGGTACTCATTAGAACTAAATTGATGGGGCAGTACTACAGAGCACCCAAAGCATATGTTTTTACTATAGAGACCCGAAAAATACAAAATGAGATTCATTAAAGTGTGATATAAAATGAAGTTTTAGGACATGGATATATATTATTGTAATGTGATGAAGCTGCTTTGTATCAAGGCTGTCCATAAAGCACACTGCTAAGGCTGATCATATAGCATTATGCAATAAAATCTATTTCATTATTTAGCAACTCTGAAAGAAAACCTGGTACCATTATAATCCTAAGTATTGGTACAGATAGGTGCAGACCCAGATCAGACTGCTCCTGAAGCAGTCTGATCAGTGTCTACACTATTTGCCATTCTATCTGTTCCTTTTGGACCCCCCTGCTGGATCATAAAACGAATTTGTTTAAATTGTAGGAGAATATTACAGCAATTCCTGGCTGCGTTTGAATTTTTATGATTTTTTTACAGTAATGGCAAAAAAAAACAAAAAAAAAAAAAAAAAAACAACACTTATCAGCCATTATAGCTCACTCAGTCTGTTCAAATCTTTCGATGGCTACAGAAGTTTCTGTATCTTATAGGCTTCTATTATTAAAGAAATGTTTAGATAGTGTGTTGACCTGATGCGGACAAAGAAAGTCAGAATTTACCCTCAAAGCTGAGAAAGGTCAATCCACTAACTGGAAAGAAGGACCTGAAGTCTGATTTTCGTACATTGCTCTTACATTTTAACCCTTTTTGTACCAAATGGAATCTGCCTCCTTATATATACCAGGAGTCCATTCCAAAATTAAGGGGTGTCAGGCTGTTTTTTTTTAAACTTACTTTGAATCTTAACTTTTCACAAACCATGTAGGCCCTGATCAGACGCCAAGTTTTGCGGCGTCTGATCTGGGCCTGCACTGTTTGCCAGGGTACCCATTTTGGGGTTTCTGGTACAAAATGGGATAACAGCCAAAAAAGAAAACGAAAGAAATAAAATATTCCCACATGATTTAAATCATGTGCTCTGAAGTGGGATGAAAATCACACGGGAGTTAATTTCAATGGAGCCAATATTAGTTACTTTAAACCAATAAATTATGCATGTTTTATACATAAATGGACAAAATTATTCCAGCTTTGTCCAAACAAAGCAGATTTATTGGAAATTAGTGAAATCCCACGGGAGAAAAATCCCATTTTCGATTATAGGATAAAAATCCCATGGGATTAATATCCCGCGGGATTTTTTTTTAAAAAGTTATATTCATGCTTTACTCATTGTAAGCTTCTCTAATTGACCTTATTAATAGAAAAGAGATATTACACCTTCGTTCCAGAGCATTTTAAACAATTAAAAAATCCCGCGGGATTTTTCTCCGTAAAAAATACCATGGGAGAAAAATCCCGCAGGAGAAATTGAAATTAGAGCTGGGGCAGCCATATTTTTGCGCATGTATTTTAATGTTAAGTACGTCCATTTTGATAGTTAAAAGCAAGATTTAAAATTTTGAAATGCTCCCGTTGGAGAAAAATCCCTGATATTTTTATGGGATATTAATCCCGCGGACTTTTCGATAGTCCCGTGGAATTCTCACCCTTTCACCCCGGTTTGCTAAGAAACCGTTATGTATATCTTCACCAAATCATTTGTATAGATTTAAGCTATTACCTAAATGCATTGAAAGCCACCTAAAAGTGTTAGAAAGACTAGATGAGTGTGCCTAATTTCTGGTGAGGCAAAAAAAAAAAAAACTGGTGGCTGTTAACACATGAGCAGGAATGCAAGATTCTGTTTACTATTTGACATTTAAAATTGCATTTTAATCACGACTAGGGTTCAAAAGGGTCAATATTCCGCGATTAATAAAAGCGACGCCGTTAATATTACGGGGCATATATATATATACCTGCCGCAGCAACACAGCAAGTCAACCGGGAAACCAATACTCGTACGATACTAGACCACGTGAGATCAACATTCCGACATAGTTTTCTTACTGGTCGCACAAACATCTAACGATGGCAGAATTTATTCATTTTGAAAGTGAATTTGATGAGGATGAAGATAGTGATTGTGATTCTGACGATGAATGTGAGGACTTAAGTGATTATAATGAAAATTGGGACACTTTTCTCACAGATGAAAGTGTGTTAGAGGCCGAAGAATATGTACCTCCCAACCCCTATCTGGAACAAGAATTACCACTGCTGAGAGGTCTTGAGGAGATTGTAAATAGGGTATGTTATTATTATGTATAATTTATTTATTTCCAGAAACGGAAAAGATCTCCGTCGCCACAGCCACCTGAATCTCCAATTGTGATTTCCAGTGACTCGGATCAGTCAATGAGTCCTTCTCCGCCCAAAAGAAGAAAAACTGTGAACTTCCAAGAATGTGACGAGATCACCGTATACGAGCGTGATGACCAAGAATACAAAGACATGCATGATAAGGAACTCAAACCAATGCGACAAACGAAAGTGAACGTGAAGAAGCCTTACAAAGTGTTTTTTCCAATCAGAAGGGACAATTATGAAAAAAAAAACTTAGAGACCCTTTCAACACCATTGAGTCAAAAGAGTTTGCTTTAAGAAAGATACGAGATCTCATGAATGTGCATTTACGAGTCATGATGATGATGATGATTTCGTGTTTAACGACGCGTCAACCCTCTTTGTGGGTCATAAGCGTCAAACAGTTGATGAGTAAACGGCATGAATAATTATGATGATATTAAAAGTAAAAAGTCAGAATGATAATGTATAAAAATCTGAAACAGCTAAATCTTATGAAAAAGTCCAATTTCTTTTAAGAATAAAATAATATTATCAACAGGTACATCTCGAAACAGTTGTTGCAAAGTGTCAGCTTTGAAATATAAAATACGTGAGGGTGAAAAGTCAACACAGTCAATTAAGATATGTTTCACAGTGAATGGCTGATCACAACCTACACAAGAAGGCTGATCATCACCATTAAAAATATAAGAATGAGTAACTCTAGTATGGCCGATGCGCAGTCGTGTTAATACTACGTCCTCTTTTCTGGAAAACTGTGGAGGAGAGCATTTTGTACTAACGACAGGTTTAATGGCATGGAGTTTGTTATTTATTGCACGGTCCCATTCGCCTTGCCATTCCGACAAGATGTATCTGTTGATAAATGGTTTAAAATTGTTAAAAGGAATTTTAAAAACAGATGGATCAAGATTAAGCGATTCCTTTGCTTTCTTGTCAGCATATTCATTGCCGACAATGCCAATATGGCTCGGAAGCCAACAAAACAAGATTTGGTGTGTTTTAGAAATTTCATGATGTTTTTCGATCAATTTTTGAATTTGAGGATTTTTAGATGATGAATGGTCTAAAGCCTTAAGCACAGAAAGTGAATCCGAAAATATAATTGCTTTTTGAATTGTTGAAGAACTGATAAAATCTAAAGCTAGGTCTATTGCTTTGGCTTCAGCTGTAAAAATAGATGAACCATCTGGAAGGCGCATGGTTTTGTGCGTATCTTTAGAAACATACGCACAGCCAACTTTATCTCCTTCTTTGGAACCATCAGTATAGACTTGCTGGTAATCATTGTAACGTGACTGCAGTACCTGAAAGTTTTGTTTGAGAAGTATTGGATTTGATTCGGATTTTTTTCCATCATGTAAGTCGAACAGAATAGAAGGTTGTTTAATACACCAAGATGGAACTTCGGCGGTTTCATGTTTTTGAATATTTTTAAGGTCGATACCTGAATTTTCCAGCAGTGGTAAAATACGTAATCCAAAAGGTTTGATTGCTGTGGGTTTTGTTTCATACTTATCTACAAATTGAGGTCGAAATGAAATTTTGGATGCCGGGTTAGATGGATTTGCAGCAAGTCTGATAGCATACTGAAGAGAAAGTTTCTCTCTGCGCGAGGTTAAAGATGGTTCACCTGCTTCTACATAAAGGCTTAATACGGGAGAAGTACGGAAGGCTCCCATGGCCAGACGAAGGCCTTGGTGATGGATAGTATCCAAGGATTTTAAATAGGACTTTCTGGCAGAACCATAAACAACAGACCCATAATCTAATTTAGATCTTATTAAAGACCGGTAAAGATGTAATAAAGTATACCGATCTGCTCCCCAACTTGTATGAGCTAAAACTTTCAAAAGATTCAATGCTTTTAAGCATTTCGCTTTAAGATATTTAATATGTGGAATAAAAGATAACTTTTGATCAAATATGACCCCAAGAAATTTGGCTTCTTCAACAACAGGAATTTGTGATCCGTATAAAAACAGGGAAGGATGTTCGTGTTTCTTCCGTAGTTTACAAAAATGAACACACTGCGTTTTCGACTTGGAGAACTTGAAACCATTTTTATCAGTCCATTCTTCTAGTCTTTTTAAATTTTGTTGTAACTTTCGTTCAATTGTTTTCATATTTTTTGAACGGTAACATATACAAAAATCATCAACATACAATGAACAATCAGTTTTGTCGTCCAAACATTGTACAATATTGTTTATTTTGATGTTAAATAGCGTAGTTGAAAGAATACTACCCTGTGGGACACCCTGTTCTTGATCATAGAAATCTGACAGGGTAGACCCCACACGCACCTGAAACATGCGCTCCCCTAAAAAGCTTTCAATAAAACTGGGAAGTTTTCCTCTTAAGCCAATGTTATGTAGATCTTTCAATATTCCATAACGCCATGTTGTATCATATGCTTTCTCCAAGTCGAAAAAGACAGCCACTACGTGTTCTTTGTTAATAAAAGCATCTCGTATAAATGTTTCTAGTCTTATTAAATTGTCATTGGTACTACGTTCCGAACGAAAGCCCGATTGATATTCTGAAATGAGGTTGTTGGACTCTAAGTACCAGACTAATCTCTTGTTTATCATTCTCTCCAATGTTTTACACAAACAACTTGTCAAAGCTATCGGACGATAATTTGTAGGTTCTGCATGATCTTTCCCTGGTTTCGGAATTGGTACAACTGTAGCTACACGCCAACTCTCAGGACAGACCCCCGTTTCCCAAATATTATTAAAGATATCTAAAAGTGTTGTAAGAGAACTTTTTGGCAGATGCTTAAGCATCTGATAATGAATTTCATCGGGGCCGGTTGCCGTATCATGTGATTTTTCAATGGCTTCAACGAGTTCGGATAAGTTAAATGGTGTGTTGTATTGTTCGTGATTAAGGGATTTGAAGTTAAGTTTTCTTTTCTCCTGGTCCTTTTTGAAATTTCTAAAAGTGTCAGAATAATTACGCGATGATGAATTTCTCAAAAATGTGTGACCAAGAGTATCTGAAATATCTTTTTTTGTTGAAGCTATTGTGTCAAATTCAGTATTTAAATGTGTAAAACTAGAAGACTTTGTTTTTCCTGAAATTTTTCGTACCATATCCCAAACCTTTTTAATGGGGGTTTTATAGTTCAATTTGGAGACATATTCTCTCCATGACTTTCGTTTGGAAGCTCGGATTGTTCGCCGAGCTTTAGCTCTAAAAACTTTTACGTCGTTGAGCTTTTCTGAAGTGGGATTTTTGCAGAACTTATTTAGAGCCTGTTTACGCTTTTTAATAGCTTCTTTACAGTCATTATTAAACCAAGGCTTGCTTTTCTTAGTATTTGTGGAGGTCTTTGGAATGCATTGTTCTGATATGTTAAAAAGTGTATCTGTGAAATCAGAAACAATGTCAGATGATTCATTTAAGTGATCAACTGATAACTCTTCTTCACATAAATTATGGAATAATTCCCAGTCGGCTTTATTCATTTTCCATTTCTGGTTACAGTCTTCATCTGGTTCGTTTACGCTCTCTATTATAACAGGAAAGTGATCACTTCCGCACTGATCATCATGAACAGACCAGTCATAGTCCAAGAAGAGAGATGGGTGACACAAAGAGAGATCTAAAGAAGACAAATGACCTGTCGCAGGGTGAAGGTAAGTATAAGATTTATCATTCATCAAGCAAAGATCGTTCTTTGCAATAAAATCTTCGACAAGTGCTCCTCTGTTATTGACATCTTTACAGCCCCATAGAATATTGTGACCATTGAAGTCGCCAACTAAAAGATATGGCGATGGAAGTTGACTCAGCAATGAGTCAAGATGTTCGGGCTTTAAAGAAAAAGAGGGTGGGATATATAGAGAGCAAACTGTAGTTTCTTTATCCAGAGAAACCGATACTGCTACAGCTTGAAGGTCGGTTTTTAATTTGATCTCTCTTTGTGGTAAACATGATTTAACAAAAATTGAGCTGCCACCAGATGGTTTGTTACCATCAGAATAGATATAGTTGTATGTATTGAAACCCCTGACATCTATGTTGTCATCAGTTTTTAAAAAAGTTTCTTGCAAACAAAACACCGATGGGGTTAGTAGCGAAATAAGTAATAAGAGTTCATTATAATTTGATTTAAGACCTCGACAATTCCATTGTATTATTTTGTGTTTTAAATCCATTTTAAGGAGAGATATTTAAAGACTAGAAACTATTATGGAGGTGCAATTGGTGATATAGATCTGCTACCACCAGCTCGTGGTGTGGCAGACCTCGATCTGTTATTGCCACTTGGTGATGATGGAGTTTCAGTCAACTCCATATCACTGTCACTCAAAGATCCGAATCTGTTCTGAAATTTTATATTGTCTCTTTCCATTTTACGTTGTCTGTCTGTTTGTCTTTGAGACAATTGATGTTTTTTTATCGGATCTTGCGACCCCTTATTAGTTCGACCTGGGTCGGGTTTCTCTTTTACATTCGGCGCTGGCTTCGGTACGGTCGCTGTCGACCGATCCGAAGCAACCTGGATTGCGCCTTTTGATAAATTGGTTGAACTTTGTGGTGCTGGAGTGGATTTACTCCATGCACCAGACTTTTTCAGTTCAGCAATGTATGATTCAGCAGTCTGTGTTGCGGAGCTGGTACATTTTACACCAGCACCCTTTGTGATGCTGGCGAAACTGGTGGTTGGTGTTATGTATCGCTCTTCGACAATCTTCCGCGCTTCTGGGAATGTTATCCCCCTTTGGTATTTGACGGTAAGTATTTCTTTTTCTTTTTTCCACGCCGGACAGTCTCGGGAGAAAACAGCATGTTTGCCATCACAATTTACGCATTTGGGTTCATTTTTGCAGTTGAGGTGATTATCAACATGCTTTTCTTCACCACAATTAGGACAGAGTTTTTTTCTCTGACATCTGCTTTCGTGATGGCCAAAAGCCTGACAAGAGTAACATCTAAGAGGGTTTGGGATGTATACCTCTACATTAATGGAAAGATATGCTACTTTGATTTTCTTGGGTAGAATTGGTGTATTAAAAGTCAACACATAAGTTGCTGTTGGTTTTAGTACACCATTTCTACGAACTTGAATGTTACGAACACCAACAACTCCCTGATCCTTAAGGTTATCGACTATCTCTTCATCTGAGCAAGGACGCAGTTCTGGACTGCGAATCACTCCCTTAGATGAATTGAGCGTGTTATGTAAAGCGTCTTTAACTTTTAGATCAAAGAGTTTGTTGGTGTTTAGCAGGCTTACCACTTGCTGTTTTTTCTCGACTTCCAAGAGAAGATCACCCGATTTGAGTTGTTTTATACTCTTAGGGTGTCCGGCAATGGAGAGAATACTTTTCTCGATGACGAAGGGGGAAAGGCTAGATACAGTTCGTGTATCGTCAAGTGACGTAACGACCAAGAAACGCGGAACATTGTCAAAATTTGGTTCAGCAGACTGCTGACTAGATTGTTGACTTGACTGCTGACTGGATTGTTGACTGTGTTCATCCGATTCGGATGAATCTTCTTGTTTTTTACGTTTAGGTGCGTTGTGGTTAGGTGATTTGCGGTTAGGTGATTTGCGGTTATGTTTTTTTCCAGGAGCCATAAGAAAAAAATTCTAGTTTCGTCCCAAGTGCTCTCCGCCCTCCGTGGAGCCCTACAAGGGAACACCATACTGGAGTGGTTATCCAACTCGCAGATGTTAGAGATACACGTGAGATATACTGGTATAAACAAAATGCCTACACGATTGATCCGTTAAGCCACCGCCTTCTAGAGATAAAAAGACAGAAAAGGGTAAGGTAAATGGGCATATGGTTGGTATCAGGAAAGATACAAAAAGAGTTGAAGAGAAAGCAAAGCGGTATCTCTAGGGCTCGGCGTGACCAGCCGATTGACCGTGCCGGACCGCACGGCCACCCGTCTACACCGAAAAGCCAGGCCAAAGAGGCGTGTTGGGCACCTGAAGCACCGCCACCTCAGGTAACCCTCAACCTCCAGGATCCCTTCTTCCGGCTTACAGGACGCCACCCACGGCAAACGGGTGGTACTTCCTTTAGCTCTTCCCAGTGGGCACATTGACCACAGCAGCAACGTGCCCAGTGGGAATTGAGCCCCCAGGGCCACGGCAAGGCAGGAAGTCTAATACCTGGGGGCATTTACGAGTCAACAAACTTCAAAGGGGAAATGAGGAGCCCTTGAGACCGGATGAGGAAGCTTTGCAGGGTGTTCTGACTGAGGATTTCATGTCACCAGAAAGAACACCCTCTGAGGATTCCCCACCCCCACCTCTTCCCACACCCCCTCCACCAGAGCAGCCGACCACGTCTGGAGGGAACCATACAAAAACATAAAATTATCAATAAAAATAAGGCCTGAACCCAGAACCGTGAAACACCATTAGTAAAATCCATTATCCTCTGAGTCTTTTGGCTAACTGAATGTCTTTGGGTTGAATTGTTATCCGTTTAGCATGTATCGCACAGAGATTAGAATCCTCTAGGACAGATGTAAGGTAGGCCTCAGAAGCTTCTTGTAAGGCTAACACTGCACTTTCTTGAAACCTCATTTGATTGTCAATATCAGTGGCAATAGATTTCACCAATCTTCTGAAAGACATTTTAGGAATCAATAGTTCTTTACTTCTTTGATACTGTCGTATTTGTCGAAGTGCAACAGTTCCTGGACGGAACCGTCTTTTTGTATGACGTTCAATCCGTGCGGCGTCTCGCTTTCGTGCAAGTAGTTGCTGGTGACCTTTTCTTTGGGCATTTGGCGTAGCTGTGTTTTGTATTTTATGATAGTCAGATGGTAATGTAAATTCTTGTCGATGGGTCTTCGTTGGCTTTGGAAACTTAAAAGATGTCCCTGTCCCTGTCCCCTTCCTGACCGTTTGCTTCGTCCTGACCATTTTGTAGATATAGTTTATGTACTTTGATTTCTAAAGAGTCTAACCTGTAACCATATTGTGTTATAGTATCCTTTAAGTAATTGATCGTAGACTTATACTCAGCTAAAACAGTCTCTAATTCCGAACAATATTCATGTAGTTCACGATCGTGCCGATCAAGAATGTGGTAGGCATTTCCTAGATCATTTTTAGCTTGGAGTGCGACTTTAACAGCGTAATTTGAAATCAGTCGTATCTCTTCTATCACTTCTATTGTTCTACTTTGTTCCGACGACATGGTAACACATCAAATGCCTCGTCAATTCTCTTTTGAATTAGATAAAATAAAGATGGGTTGTCTTTTAGATGACCGTCCAACTGAATTCCAATCGAAAGTGTATTATCTTCAAAGTATCTCTTTAGAAAATTATCCTCATACCTTCTTCGGCTTACTAATTCCTTATGTTCACCCTCAGACACACAGGAACAACAAAATTTGATGCTTTCACAAGTATTTTCCATAATAATAACAAAGAAAACTTACGTCGTGTCCGTACTTGTCAAAATTGCTTCCCGAAATGAACCGGTTATTTCCGGATTTTTCCGTATTCCGATTGGTTCCGGAAAGTCACGAGATATTATGACGTCATAAATTACGTCATTAAATTTCCAATAATTCTATTTTTAGAAATTACCCCATCTTCAGTGCTGTGTGCAAAAATCAATATTGGTTTCCGGCTGACTTGCTGTGCTGCGTGCTGCGCGGCAGGTATAAAAAGAAGAAGTAAAACAAAGATCAGGAATTGATACAATTAACTTACTCCACCCATAAAAGACACCAAAGGGAAAGAAATACAAACATAAAGCGACCAGACCATAATGGAAACCTAAACAAAGGAAGGCCATAAGGACAGTTACTTTCCCACAAAATGGCCATATGGCCATCCAAAACCAAAAGACACAAGTGATACACACAGTAAGTAACAAACAACAAAATTAAATCGCCACAGAAGAGCCACCTTGGAACGGTCAGTGGAAGATTTCAACTGGGGGGCTTAAATCGATTTTACGTGGCCAAAATCCTCGCCCTTACTTCCGTCGCGATTTAGACAAATAATTTGTTCAGTCCGCATGAAGGCCTCCTAACTCATCAGTGCAACATCTCCGTGAACACAAAAATCAAAGAACCACAGAGGTGAGACAACGGTGAGGACTCGACAGCAAGAAACCACTGAAATGCTGGAGCAAAAGAAAACCAACAGTTAGACTCCGATGAGCCCGACCAGAGACAGAGCATCAGGCACCAACCGACATTATCTCTCTAATTTTCAATAAGCCTTTACGTTGGAGCCGTCATAGAATCTGAGGCCTGACCCACCGGCGTGCAATTAAAGAGGGAAGCAAAGTTGCCAACCGTGATTGGGTTAACTACCATGCATGCAGTCTGTCGTATAATATCCATGTTGTACCCAATCTTTTTATATCGAAGAATGATTTTACGAAATTGGGTGCTGAAGTCATTGCGGTTATATATTTTTCTGAATTTATATGCTAAGTCACCATAAAATTCGGGTTCCGATAGACCTTGTTGCAGAAGAGATTAAAGTCCAATATTGAATTTTGAAATTAAATCAGAATGGCGTCTATAAAATTTTTAAAAGCCCACGGGAGAACTCCCATTTTCGATTATAGGATAAAAATCCCATGGGATTAATATCCCGCGGGATTTTTTTTTTAAAAGTTATATTCATGCTTTACTCATTGTAAGCTTCTCTAATTGACCTTATTAATAGAAAAAGAGATATTCACCTTCGTTCCAGAGCATTTTAAACAATTAAAAAATCCCGCGGGATTTTTCTCCGTAAAAAATCCCATGGGAGAAAAATCCCGCAGGAGAAATTGAAATTAGAGCTGGAGCAGCCATATTTTGCGCATGTATTTTAATGTTAAGTACGTCCATTTTGATAGTTAAAAGCAAGATTTAAAATTTTGAAATGCTCCCGTGGGAGAAATATCTCTGATATTTTTATGGGATTTTAATCCCGCGGACTTTTCAAAAATCCCGTGGGATTCTCACCCTTTCACCCCGGTTTGCTAAAAAAACCGTTATGTATATCTTCACCAAATCATATAGAAATAATTTGTATAGATTTAAGCTATTACCTAAATGCATTGAAAGCCACCTAAAAGTGTTAGAAAGACTAGATGAGTGTGCCTAATTTCTGGTGAGGCAAAAAACAAGAGGGCCATGATGGCCCTGGATCGCTCACCTGACCCATATGATAGAGTAACAAGTGGGCCTCGGGGAGGGCCATTATTGACCCCAGGGCTACAATGTGCATAATGTTGAGGGAGGTCTAAAAAGGTGAAGCTTCATACCAAATATCAACAAAGCTTATAATTTGAACAATCTTGGCAAAGGTCCACTAGATGAAGCTACACACCAAATATCCAAGACCTGGGCCTTGGGGTTTCAGAGAAAAAGATTTTTTAAAGATATTCCCTACATTAGCCTATGTAAAACCAAATGGCCCCGGGGCGGGGGAATTTTTGGCCTCAGGGCTATAACTTAAACAATCTCGATAGAGGTCCACTAGATGAAGCTTCACACCAAATATCAAAGACCTGGGCCTTGCTGTTTCAGAGAAGAAGATTTTCAAAGATTATCTCTATATATAAAACTATGCAAAACCAAAGGGCCGCGGGGCAGGGGCTATAATTTGAACAATCTTGGTAGAGGTCCACTAGATGAAGCTCCATACCAAATATCAAAGACATGGGCCTTGTGGTTTCAGAGAAGATTTTTAAAGATTTCCCTATATAAGTCTATGAAAAACCAAAGGGTCTCGAGGTAGGGGCATTTTTGGCCCCAGGGCTATAATTTGAACAATCTTGATAGAGGTCCACTAGATGAAATTTCACACCAAATATCAAAGACCTAGGCCTTGTGGTTTCACAGAAGAAGATTTTTAAAGATATTCCCTATATAAGTCTATGTAAAACCAAAGGGCCCCCGAGACAGGGGTGTTTTTGGTCTCAGGGCTACAATTTGAACAATCTTGGTAGAAGTCCACTAGATGAAGCTTCATACCAAATATCAAAGACCTAGGTCTTCTGGTTTCAGAGAAGAATATTTTTCAAGATTTTCCCTATATATAAGTCTATGTAATACCAAAGGGCCCAAGTGGGGGCATTTTTGGCCCAAGGGCTATAATTTGAACAATCTTGGTAGGGGTCCACAAGATTAAGCTTCATACCAAATATCAAAGACCTAGCCCTTGTGGTTTCAGAGAAAAAGATTTTTCAAGATTTTCCCTAAATAAGTCTATGTAAAACCAAAGGGCCCTGGAGCGGGAGCATTTTTGTCCCCAGGGCTATAATTTGAACAATCTTAGTAGGGGTCCACTAGGTGAAGCTTCATACCAAATATCAAAGACCTGGGCCTTGTGGTTTCAGGGAAGAAGATTTTTAAAGATTTTCCCTATAGAAGCCTATGTAAAACCAAAGGGTCCCAGAGCGGGGGCATTTCTGGCCCCAGCACTATAATTTGAACAATCTTGGTAGGAGTCCACTAGGTGAAGCTTCATACTAAATATCAAAGACCTGGGCCTTGCGGTTTCAGAGAAGATTTTTAAAGATTTTCCCTATATAAGCCTATGTAAAACCAAAAGGGGGGGGGGGGGGGGGACCTGGGCCTTGTGGGGTGAAGCTTCATACCAAATATCAAAGACATGGGCCTTACAGTTTCAGGGAAGAAAATTTTTAAAGATTGTCCCTATATAAGCCCATGTAAAACCAAAGGGCCCCGGAACGGGGGCATATTTGACCCCAGCACTATAATTTGAACAATCTTGGTAGGGGTCCACTAGATGAAGCTTCATACCAAATATCAAAGACCTGGGCCGTGTGGTTTCAGAGAAGATTTTTAAAGATTTTCCCTATATACGCCAATGTAAAACCAAAGGGCCCCCTGGCGGGGGCATTTTTTGTCCCAGCATTAAAATTTGAACAATCTTGGTAGGGGTCCACTAGATGAAGCTTCAGACCAAATATCAAAGTCCTGGGCCTTGTGGTTTCAGAGAAGAAGATTTTTAAAGATTTTTTACTATATAAGCCTATGTAAAACAAAAGGGCCCCGGGGCGGGGGCATTTTTGGCCCCAGCACTATAATTTGAACAATCTTGGTAGGGGTCCACTAGATGAAGCTTCATACCACATATCAAAGACCTGGGCCTTGCGGTTTCAGACAAGAAGATTTTTAAAGATTTTCCCTATATGAGCCCATGTAAAACCAAAGGGCCCCGGGATGGGGGCATTTTTGGCCCAAGCACTATAATTTGAACAATCTTGGTAGGGGTCCCCTAGATGAAGCTTCATACCAAATAACAAAGACCTGGGTCTTACGGTTTCAGAGAAGAAGATTTTTAAAGCTCTTCCCTATATACATGTAAGCCCATGCAAAACCAAAGGGCCCCGGAGCGGGGGCATTTTTGGCCCCAGCACTATAATTTGAACAATCTCTGTAGGGGTCCACTAGATGAAGCTTCATACCAAATATCAAAGACCTGGGCCTTGTGGTTTCAGAGAAGAAGATTTTATTTTTAAAGATTTTCCTAATATAAGCCTATGTAAAACCAAAGGGCCCCGGGGCGGGGGCTTTTTTGGCCCCAGCACTATAATTTGAACAATCTTGGTAGGGGTCCACTAGATGAAGCTTCATACCAAATATCAAAGTCCTGGGCCTTGTGGTTTCAGAGAAGTTTGATCTGACCTACTGACCTACATTTGACCCGACATGACCAATATTCAAATTTGACCGAGATATTGTCATGACAATCATTCTGAGCAAGTTTAATGATGATTGGACCATAACTGTGCCCTCTAGTGTGTTCACAAGGTTTTTCTATGATTTGACCTACTGACCTACTTTTTGACCCAACATGACCCATATTCAAACTTGACTGAGATATTGTCAGGATGATTATTCTGAGCAAGTTTGATGATGATTGGACCATAACTGTGCCCTCTAGAGTGTTCACAAGGTTTTTCTATGAATTGACCTACTGACCTACTTTTTGACCCGACATGACCCATATTCGAACTTGACCGAGATATTGTCACAATGATCATTCTGAGCAAGTTTGATGATAATTGAACCATAACTGTGCCCTCTAGAGTGTTCACAAGGACTATCTATGGTTTGACCTACTGACCTACTTTTTGACCCTACATGATCCATATTCGAACCTGACCGAGATATTGTCATGATAATTATTCTGAGCAAGTTTGATGATGATTGGACCAAAACTGTGCCCTCTAGAGTGTTCACAAGGTTTTTCTATGATTTGACCTACTGACCTACTTTTTCACCCGACATGACCCATATTCGAACTTGACCGAGATATTGTCATGATGATCATTCTGAGCAAGTTTGATGATGATTGGACCAAAACTGTGGCCTCTAGTTTGTTCACAAGAAAAAGTTTACGCACGACGGACGACGGACGACGCACGACGACGCCGGACATCTTACGGTCACAAAAGCTCACCATGACCTTCGGTCAGGTGAGCTAAAAAAAAAAAAAAAAAAAAACTGGTGGCTGTTAATACATGAGCAGGAATGCAAGAGTCTGTTTACTATATGACATTTAAAATTGCATTTTAATCACGACTAGGGTTCAAAAGGGTCAATATTCCGCGATTAATAAAAGCGACGCCGTTAATATTACGGGGCATATCTAACTAATTTGCATATTAAGTGGACGATCAAATTTATTACATGTCGTTACTGCAGTCGCAATCGTGACGTCATACGATAAAATTATCGAGTTTCAGATTAAAAAGGACTTGGTCAGCTCTGCCCAGTGGATTTGAAAAACAATTCTTTTTGCACTTTCATATATAATGACATGTCATGTTTGACATGATAGCCTCAACATTTTATGGCAATGAATAAATATAGGATTATACATGAGTGTTCATGTATTATTGAATTTATTAAACGAGTTGACATTTAAAACGCATTTTATTCACGATTGTTTACAAAAAATGTTAAAATTCCGCCATTATTTAACGCGACGTTATTAAGGACGTCGTACATGTAACGTTACGGGATGTATCTACCTAATTTGCATATTTGATCCACTAGTGGATTATCGAAAATATTGCATGGCGTTATTACACTCTCAGACGCGACGTCACATGATAAACTTTGTTATTTATTATCCGAAATTTGAAATAAAAAATATTTTTGCTCATTGTATGACTGCCTTGTTTTATGCACCACAACAATCCTGTCTTAAGTAATATAGTTTTAGTAGAAGAACATACAGCCCTTATATTCATTCCCTTTCATTGGCATCGCAGTTGGTTTTGTTAGCAGTTTCTGTGCCAGATAAATATGTAGATTATTGTGTGTGCTGCATAACTTTAAAACTGTTCAGGATATAGATGTCCAAGATGTTCAAGTTCATACAAATTATATGTATCCTAGGGCAAGAGTGCAGCAACCATAAGTCTTGAATGAATACGAGTCGGTTGTTCACATTATGACATAGGGTACGTTTTCTCATGATGCAGCTCATGCCCTTCGAACTTTGTAAGAAACAGTTCATTTACACCTGTGTGTTTGCTCTATAATTGAAAAAAATCCAGATATCTTGATTTACAATGTTATAAACCTTACTTTCCGAGTTCATACCGAAACGTCTTCTTAGCAAAGCATTGCTGACCGTGGCCCACTGCGAAGACATTAGTTTCCATGTAGAATACAAATTCTAGTTTTTAGTACATGTATTTAAAAAAAATGATTTGTAATTTCAGATTGTAAGCTGTGTCCCTATGCTTAATTATCTCTTTCGACAATCCAAGTAGAGGTAAAACAAAGATCAGGAATTGATACAATTAACTTACTCCACCCATAAAATACACCAAAGGGAAAGAAATACGAACATTAAGCGACCAGACCATAATGGAAACCTAAACAAAGGAAGGCCATAAGGACAGTTACTTTCCCACAAAATGGCCATATGGCCATCCAAAACCAAAAGACACAAGTGATACACACAGTTAGTAACAAACAACAACATAAATAAATCGCCACAGAAGAGCCGCCTTGGATCGGTCAGTGGAAGATTTCCACTGGGGGGCTTAAATCGATTTTACGTGGCCACAATCCTCGCCCTTACTTCCGTCGCGATTTAGACAAATAATTTGTTCAGTCCGCATGAAGGCCTCCTAACTCATCAGTGCAACATCTCCGTGAACACAAAAATTAAAGAACCACAGAGGTGAGACAACGATGAGGACTCGACAGCAAGAAACCACTGAAATGCTGGAGCAAAAGAAAACCAACAGTTAGACTCCGATGAGCCCGACCAGAGACAGAGCATCAGGCACCAACCGACATTATCTCTCTAATTTTCAATAAGCCTTTACGTTGGAGCCGTCATAGAATCTGAGGCCTGACCCACCGGCGTGCAATTAAAGAGGGAAGCAAAGTTGCCAACCGTGATTGGGTTAACTACCATGCATACAGTCTGTCGTATAATATCCATGTTGTACCCAATCTTTTTATATCGAAGAATGATTTTACGAAATTGGGTGCTGAAGTCATTGCGGTTATATATTTTTCTGAATTTATATGCTAAGTCACCACAAATTCGGGTTCCGATAGACCTTGTTGCAGAAGAGATTTAAGTCCAATATTGAATTTTGAAATTAAATCAGAATGGCGTCTATAAAATTTTGAAAAGGCTTTGCGTAGTTTATGGTACCGATAACCCTAACTCTGATAGGCTGACATTGAAGAAGCTTACCTGTCTGAAGTAACGTTGAAATCTCAGAAATTCAGGGACAAAGGCTTGACATGAGAAACCCTCTACAGAAGATTCGCTTGAGTGTGGAATGTTAACTAACTGCACTGAATATGACCTTAAAAGAATTGAAGGGCTATTGAACAACAGATCATCAACAACAATAGTCTGTGACATTGACATTACGGTAACACACCCGTGCATTTTTCAAACCTCAAAAAAGGTATTTTTTCTGAGGAAAATGTGTGATATTTGTTCTTATTGATATTTTCTGAGGAAAATGTGTGATATTTGTTCTTATTGATATTCCAAACATAAGTTTTGTGTGCTCGTTCTAACGAGTACCCACAACCTATGTCTTGGAGCAGAAACAAGGAAAATGTTTACCCCCGCAAACCACAGTTTTCTATATATATAAAGTGGGGTTTAAGGGGGTCTTTATTTCACGTACTTGTTCACGTGATGATAAGGCTTTAGACCATTCATCATCCAAAAATCCTCAAATACAACAGTTGATTGAAAAACACCATGAAATTTCTAAAACACACAATTTTGTTGGCTTCCGAGCCATATAGGCATTGTCGGCAATGAATATGCTGACAAGAAAGCAAAGGAATCGCTCAATATTAATCCGTCTGTATTTTAAAATTCCTTTTAATAATTTTAAACTATTTATCGACAGATATATCTTGTCGAAATGGCAAGATGAATGGGACCGTGCAATAAATAAACTCCATGCCATTAAAGCTGTCGTTGGAACAAAATGCACTCCTCCACAGTTTTCCAGGAAAGAGGATGTAGTATTAACGCGACTGCGCATTGGCCTTACTACAGTTACCCATTCTTATATTTTTAATGGTGATGATCAGCCTTCTTGTGTAGGATGTGATCAGCCATTCACTGTGTTGACTTTTCACCCTCACTTAACTTATATTACAAAGCTGACACTTTGCAACAACTGTTTCAAGCTGTACCTGTTGATATTTTATTCTTAAAAGAAATTGGACTTTTTCATAAGATTTAGCTGTTTCAGATTTTTATACATTATCATTGATTTTTTTCTTTTCATATCCTCATAATTCTTCAAGCCGTTTAACCATTAACAGTTTGACGCTTATGACCCACAAAGAGGGTTGAAGCGTCGTTAAACACGAAATTATCATCATCATCATCTATCAAGTAAACTACTCTCGGAAAAGTCAGCCCCAGTAGAAAGTGAATTGAAGGCTAGCCTTAGGACTGCTCCAAGTGTTTGACTATTGACCTGTGGTCTAATAGACAGATGAAGGGGTTTATGGGTGTGAAGGGACACTACATCCATGACTGTGTCATGTAGTCAGTCATGATAGCCTGTAAACGTTTCAAAGGCAGACACACAGCAGACAACATTCGACAAGAATATGAAGAGATTGTTTCGACATACGAGATATCAGACACGGTAATGACCATTATGACGGACAATGCATCCAACATGACCAAAGCCTTCGAGTTTCCACTGCCAGGCTATGCCACAGAGAAGGAAACTGATGCTGACGAAGACTGCGACTCTGATTGAGAAGACTCTCCTGACCCCAGTGAAGACGGCGCTTCTCGCCAAGAGGATCCCTCACAGTGTTTCTACCCACACAGTCGCTGCTACGCTCACAGCCTGCAACTTGTGGTAAAAGACGGTCTCAAGGATGCCAGTCCGCACTTGAAGAATGTCATAGCGAAAGCTTCCAACATTGCGAGCCATGTCCGAAAGTCAATCCATGCATCAGACATACTAGAGGGAGAAAAACGACTCCAGGCTGCTAATGCAACAAGATGGAATTCTCAGCTGAGAATGATAAAAATCAGTCCTTTCTGCCCCTGAAGAGAAAGTGAAGCAACTGGATGTCCAGCAACTCACAGCCTATGAAAGAAAGTTACTCCAAGAACAGTGTACTGTGCTCTCACCATTGAAACAACTACTGGTATGGTTCAACAACAGAACAACGTGTCCGCTAGCCTCACAGTACCTGTGACAATAGTAGAAGTAAAACAACGATCAGGAGTCGATACAATTAACTTAATCCACCCATCAAAGACCCCAAAGGGGAAGAAAAACAAACATGAAGCGACCAGACCATAATGGAAACCTAAACAAAGGAAGGCCATTAGGACAGTTACTTTCCCACAAAATGGCCATATGGCCATCCAAAATAAAAAGACATAAGTGATACACACAGTAAGTAACAAACAACAACATAAATAAACCGCCACAGAAGAACCGCATTGGAACTGTCGTTTTTCCGTGGTCACAATCCTCGCCCTTACTTCCGTCGCGATTTAGACAAATAATTTGTTCAGTCCACATGAAGGCCTCCTAACTCATCAGTGCAACATCTCCGTGAACACAAATAATCAAAGAACCGCAGAGGTGAAACAACGTAGAGGACTCGACAGAAAAAAACACTGAAATGCTAGAGCAAAAGAAAACCAACAGTTAGACTCCGATGGGCCCGACCACAGACAGAGCATCAGGCACCAACCAACATTACTTTGAATAAGATCTCTCTAATTCTCAATAAGCCTTTACGTTGGAACCATCAGAGAATCTGAGGCCTGACCCACCGGCGTGCTATTAAAGAGGGAAGCAAAGTTGCCAACCGTGATTGGATTAACTACCATGCATGCAGTCTGTCGTATAACATCCATGTTGTACCCAATCTTTTTATATCGAAGAATGGTTTTACGAAACTGGATGATGAAGTCATTGCGGTTATATATTTTTCTGAACTAAGTCACCATAAAATTCGGGTTCCAATAGACCTTGTTGCAGAAGAAATTTAAGTCCAATATTGAATTTTGAAATTAAATCAGAATGGCGTCTATAAAATTTAGAAAAGGCTTTGCGCAGTTTATGGTACCGATAACCCTGATTAAGAAGTTTAGCCGTTAATTTATTACGAGTGTTGAAGTCAGTTACATAATTACACACTCTAGCAAATCGAATTAATTGCACATTATAAACGCAATAGGATGGCGCATGAGGAACATCACCATCGAAAAAAGGAAAATTTACAATCTCAAAGTCAAAGTTTCGGGGGGGGGGGGGGGGTAAAGGTATTTTCAATATTTAATAAATCATTTAAATATCTAGAATTGGAGCTAAAAGCTTTAATAATTTCAGATTGGTTATCAATGGAAAGCGACAACATGAAGTCTATTTCATAACAATACAAGAACAGATAAGCCACGAGAGGTGCGCAATTCGTACCCATCGGATTACCCACAATTTGTCTTAATAACTTAGTACCGAATCTAATATAAGGGCCTCCGTGGCCTAGTGGATAAGAGCGCTGACTCTTAGTCATTAGGTCTCTCACCGCCGTAGGTTCGAGCCTCGCTCGGGCCAAGTTCTGCAACGGAAGGTCGGGTGGTTTTTCTCCGGGTACTCCGGTTTTCGTCCACCTCTGATTAACGCTCGGCTCGATATGAGTGAAATAATCTTGAAAGGGCCGTAAAACCCAAAACCAAAAAAAAAGTACCGAATCTAATATAAATATTGTCAAGTAGAAAGGTGAGGGCATCACACACTTTCTGACATGGCCAAAGTATATAATTCTTATGCTCTTTAGAAGTGAAAAATGCTTTTCTGACATTACATGCAAGATAGAGAGAATCTTCTCTGTGAAAAGCCCAAGCTTTTCTTTTATAAGATTATGTGGAAATGTAGTGTAAAGAGTGGAAAAATCATAAGTAGACAGACTTGAAGCACGAAAACGTCTGTATTTCAATTTATTTAGGTCTCAAACATCAGGTGAAGCAGATATCTGCCACATACAACAACAAAATGGTGTCAACGCTGAAGGCTTCTATCCAACAACAACTATCTCATTATCAAGATGACGATTCGTACCTGACAGCTGCGGTGTTGGACCCAACATTTAAGCTGAGGTGGTGTCCTGTAGACAAGCGATGCGAGATGGAAGCAGCACTCATCAACGAGGCCTCAAGTGTCAACAAAGCGGTATTAGAAAATGAAATCCCCTGCTGCCAAAGCTCCCAATCTTGACGATGATTTCTTCAGCTTCATGGGCACAGAATCCAACAACTCTATTGCCTCAGAAACAACAGGTGCTGTTTAGGTCCAGGGACCAACTGAAATACTGGAGAGGGCAGCAGTCAAATTATCCAGTGCTATCAAATCTTGCTGCAAGGTACCTGACCATTCTAGCTAGCTCGGCTCCAGTGGAACGGCTTTTTAGCATCGCTGGGAAGTTCTTCCGCACAGAGAGGTGTTTAATGAAAGACTACCTTTGATAGGTTAATGTTGATCAAATGCAATTCAAAGGTGCCGATTATCTATATTCTGTTTATTTTATATCTTAAGTAAAACACTGTTTGCATATGCTTGTCTGTGCGAAAAATAGCCATCGGAAGAGATGGCAAATCCCCAGACCAAAAGCCAACATGGCCTGGCCTTCAGAAGATTGCTCACCAATAGAAAGTGCACCAGAATTAAACCAGCAATATATTACAAAAGTATTGCAGTTATGGCCATCACAAGATTATACTGTCAGGGGAGATGACTAAAAAACCAGGGCACTCAGAAATGTGGTTCTTGCGCATGAAATGCCTGCTTAAGCTCATGTATTTCTGTACAAAGTACCATCAATATGTCTCAAAAGGTATTGGAGATATGGTGATCACAAGCTGGTGCTACTGTTATCTTGGAAGGGTAGATTACTCAAATACCACAGCCCCAACAGTTGTGGTTCTTGCACATGACATTCCTTCTATACCTTGTATACAATTGTGCCGAGTTCTTTCAATATATCTCAAAGGGTGTTGGAGTTATGGCCATCACAAGGTTATATTGTCAGTGGAGATAACTAAAAAACCAGAGCACCCAGAATTGTAATTCTTGAGCATGGCACACCTGCTTAACCTCATGTACATATGCATCAAGTACCACCAATATGTCTCAAAGGGTATTTGAGGTACGATGATAACAAGGTTGTCATACTGTTATATTGGAAGGGGAGATAACTCAAATATCATAGCACCCAGAGTTGTGGTTCTTAGGCATGAAGCGTTGTCTCAACGTTGTATACAATTGTGCCAAGTACCATCAATATATCTCAAAGGGTATTGGAGTTATGGCCATCACAAGGTTATATTGTTAGGGGAGATAATTATAAAACTAGGGCACCCAGAGTTGTGTTTGTTGCACGTGACACACCTGCTAAACCTCACGTACAACTGTACCAAGTATCATCAATATATCTCAAAGAGTGTTGGAGATGTGGCCATCACAAGGTAGTGATTCTATATTATTGGAAGGGGAGATAACTAAAAAACCATGGCACCCAGAGTTGTGGTTCTTGTGCATGACACACCGTCTCAGCCTTGTGAACAACTGTGCCAGGTATCATCAATATATCTTAAAGGGTATTGGAATTATGGCCATTACAAGGTTGTCAACTCTATTTTATTGGAAGGGGAGATAACTAAAAACGTATAGCATCCAGAGTTCTGGTTCTTGCGCATGACACGCCGTCTCAGCCTTGTGAACAATTGTGCCACAAACCATCAATGAATCTCTAAGGTTATAGGAGTTATGGCCATCACAAGGTTGTCACCCTATTTTATTGGAAGGGGAGATAACTCCAAAACCATGGCAACCAGAGTTGTGGTTCTTGTGCATGACACGCCGTCTCAGCCTTGTGAACAACTGTGCCAGGTACCATCAATATATCTCCAAGGGTACTGGAGTTATGGCAATCACAAAGTAGTCATTCTATTCTATTAAAAGGGGAGATAACTAAAAAAGTATGGCATCCAGAGTTCTGGTTCTTGCGCATGACACGCCGTCTCGGCCTTGTGAACAATTGTGCCAAGAACCATCAATGAATCTCAAAGGGTATAGGAGTTATGGCAATCACAAGGTTGCGTCTACGGACGGACGGACGGACGGACGGACAGAAGGACGGACGCCAGGCTGATCGCTATATCCCCGAACCTATTCGGTCGGGGGATAAAAATTAGCAACATAATGTTATTTTTGCTTGTTTTTAATTACAATGCTGGTTTAATGATGTGCACCTTAAAATTATTGTCACTGATATAACTTGTACTTTCCTTTCTGCATCTTTATATGTATCACTGTTTGCCTTAATCCAGACCAAATTATGCAAAAGTTAAGTTAATGGCCAAAAACAACATGCTGTCTGTGAAACATTGAAAAGTACCAAGAGGAAAAAACCCCAATACTAGAGAAATACCAGAAGTAGAATAAACGAAAGAAAATGAATCTTTTGAGTAGCTTAAATTGATAATTAAACAGCTTATTTTAAACTAGAATTTTTTGGACAGGGAACAATGAAAAGTAATTGTAATTGATTACATTGCAATGTAATTGTAATTAAATACATTCATGAAATTACAATGTAATTGTATTCGAATACATTCGCATGTAATCGGTCCTAAGTCCGTTCTGTTGTTTCATGTTTGTGTTTCTTTCCCTTTGGTGTCTCTGATAGGAGCTGTGGGCTAATGTATCGATTCCTGATCATAGCCTCCAATTCTATTTCATGTCTTCTTCTTGGTCCAACAGGGTTCAGCTGTTGGTTTTCTTTTGCTCCAGTTTCCCTGTTTGGTTGTTCAGCACCGGATGGCTCGGCACGTTCTTCTGTCGAGTCCTCACCCTTGTGTCAACTTTGCTTTGGGATTTCGGTGTTTACCGAGTTGATTCAAGCGCTGTGGTGCAGTGGTAAAGCATCGGATTTGAAATAGAGAGGTAGCCGGTTCGATCCCCGCAAGCGCCGCGTATTGTTTCCTTGAGTAAGAAAGGCCACATGGAAGATAAGTACTAGTACTAAATGTGTTACCCTCTATAAATAAGGGCGATTTATTTTTTTTTTTTTTTTAAGTCAAAAAACCTTCATGCGGACCAAACAAATACCTGTTTGAACCATAGTGAAAGTGAGGATTGGGATTCCGTAAAGTTAACTTAAACCCACCAGAATTTTATACCGATCCTCTAAGCGGTTTACCAGTACTCGTGTGCGGGTCGGATTCAGCTCTGCGTAGAAGCATCATGCAGCCCATATATTTCCTAAAGCCCCGATTGGCGGGGGCATTTTGTTTACTGTCGTCACTCCAAGTTTTGACTTCTTTCCCTATTGATATTGTTGGTGAATTTGGGTTCTGATTGTATCAGTTCCTGATCAGTTCTCTTTTTAAGTTTCTGGCACACTTTTGTTACCCCATTTTTTCAAACTGAAACTGGCTTTCGAAATCGTAATCAATGTCTTGCATCTTCTATCTGTTTTTTTTTCCCATTTGAGCCAAATTGCCAAGTCAACACTGTCATTTTTGTGCCTGTCAGTTTACCTATTCACACTATTTCTGGGCAGGCTTGTGCGTAGGCGGTTAACCAGTAAAATGCAAAGTTTTTCGCCAGAAACTGACATCTGCCCTTCTTGAATCAGCGGAAGGGAGAGAAAGACCATAGAAAAGATTTCATGATCAATCTTGCATCTGGTATCGGGAAAATGATCTCATCATATGCTGCATTCCATGGTTTCACTGAACCATGTTAACTCACACTGGTGAAACAAGCGCAAAGGAAAAGCTTCGCCTAAGAGACAGAGTTTTGCTCTTTTTTTTTTTTTTTTTTTTTTGTCCCCAACAACACTGTTAAAGTCATTCTGGAGATGCTTCCATTTTTGTGGGACTTTTACCCGACGTTGAGATGAAATGACATATCAAGCCCTGTCGCCCAATGAAATCAATAGGGTTTATTTATAAGCATGGATGGTTAGACTAGCACCGCTCTGCCTGGGCAGGCTTAGATCCTCTAAGCAGTTTACCAGTACTCGTGTGCGGCCGGTTTCAGCTCTGCGGAGAGGCATCATGCAGCCAATCTATTTCTTCAAACCATTGGCGGGGGCCAAAGAGAGAAAGTTTAGAGAAGACAGCGAAAATAATGACATCGGAAACGCGAGTATATTCGGACATCATCAGAAAGATCAACAACTAGGAGGCGAACTAGTGGACGCTGGTGAGTCATAAGAGTCATATAAGAAGGGGTATTTTAGATTCCACTTTTAATCCAAATTTTGTTTGTTTGTTTTGTTTGATTTGAGGTTTAACGTCCCCGTCAACACTGTAAAGGTCATTTTGGAGACTTTGTGGGACTTTTACCCGACATTGAGATGAAATGACTTCTCAAGCCCTGTCGCCCAATGAAACTAAAAGGGTTTAGGTTTTCCAGTACTAGTGTGGGTCCAAACTAGTTTTCAGA
This sequence comes from Lucinisca nassula, assembly GCA_963580285.1. Classification (NCBI taxonomy): domain Eukaryota; kingdom Metazoa; phylum Mollusca; class Bivalvia; order Lucinida; family Lucinidae; genus Lucinisca; species Lucinisca nassula. The sequence continues at coordinate 54,255,986 of OY757020.1, forward strand.
GACACGACTTCCAGATTCGGAAGCTCAGTTGGATGCGCATCTGACTCCTGATAAGGAGGACTCGGATTCGATACCTGCCGGGGACGGCAACATTCTTTCGTGGAGAATGATCATAAAATCTTTTCTACGGCCATTCTCTCCCTTCCCCTGATTCAAGATGGGTAGTTGTCAGTTTCTGGCAAATGAATGTGCCCCTAAAATAGTGTTGGCTGGGCCATTAAACCGAATTGCGCACCTCTTGTGGCTGATCTGTTCTTGTATTGTTAAGAAAGAGTCTTCATGTTGTCGCTTTCCATTGATAACCAATCTGAAATTATTGAAGCTTTTAGCTCCACTTCTAGATATTTAGATGATTTATTAAATATTGATAATACCTATTTCGATGGTTTGATCAGTCAGATTTACCCTCAAAAACTTCAGTTAAATCAAGCAAAATTCTTCTGATACCGAGGCCCCGTTTTTGGAGTTACATCTATCTATTGTATATGGGTTTGTTTCGTTTGTTTGTTTGATTTGGGGTTTAACGTCCCCGTCAACACTATAAAGGTCATTTTGGAGACGTTGCTTCCAATGTTGTGGGACTTTTACCCGACATTGAGATGAAATGACATCTCAAGCCCTGTTTCCCAATGAAACCAATATAGTTTATTAGCATGGACGGTCCACCTCGCACCGTGGTTCCTGGACAGGCTTAGCTCCTCTAAGCGGTTTACCAGTACTAGTGTGCGGGGCGGATTCAGCTCTGCGTGGAAGCATCATGCAGCCCATATACGTCTTAAAGCCCCTATGGACTGGGGTGGGGTGGGGTGGGGTTTTATTTCGTGCAATATTTATGATAAACGCGATGACTTTGATTTTGAGCTTGTAAATTTTCCTTTTTTTGGATGGCGATGATCCTCGTGCGCCATCCTATGGCGTTTTCATTTCGCATTTAATTCAATTTGCTAGAGTGTGTAGTCATGTAATTGACTTCAACACTCGTAATAAATTATTCACGGCTAAACTTGTTGATCAGGGTTATCGACACCATAATAAACTACGCAAAGCCTTTTCAAAATTTCATAGACGCCATTCTGCTTCAATTTCAAAATTCAATATTGGACTTAAATTTCTTCTGCAACAAGGTCTATCGGAACCCGAATTTTATGGTGACTTAGTATATAAATTCAGAAAAATGTATAACCGCAATGACTTCAACACCCAATTCCGTAAAATCATTCTTCGATATAAAATTATTGGGCACAACATGGATGTTATACGACAGATTGCATGCATGGTAGTTCCCCCAGGTATTAGACCTTGCCGTGGCCTTGGGGGCTCAATTCCCACAAGGCACATTGCCGCTGTGGTCTCTGTGCCCACTGGGAAGAGCTAAAGGAAGTACCACCCGTTTGCCGTGGGTGGGGTCCTGTAAGCCGGAAGAAGGGATCCTGGAGGTTGAGGGTTACCTGAGGTGGCGGTGCTTCAGGTACCCAACACGCCTCTTTGGCCTGGCTTTTCGTTGTAGACGGGTGGCCGTGTGGTCCGGCACGGTCAATCGGCTGGTTGCGCCGAGCCCTAGAGATACTGCTTTGCTTTCTCTTCAACTCTTTTTGTGTCTTTCCTGATACCAACAATATGCCCATTTCCCTTACCCTTTTCTGTCTTTTTATCTCTAGAAGGCGGTGGCTAAACGGATCAATCGTGTAGGCATTTTGTTTATACGAGTATATCTCATGTGTATCTCTAACACCTGCGAGTTGGATAACCACTCCATTAACGTGTTCCCTTGTAGGGCTCCACTGAGGGCGGAGAGCACTTGGAACGAAACTAGAATTTTTTCCTTATGCCTAATGGAAAAAAAACATAACCGCAACCACGCACATAACCGCAACGCAGCTAAACGTAAACAAGAGGACCATGATGGCCCTGGATCGCTCACCTGATCCATAGTGTAACAAGTGGGCCCCAGAGAGAGCCATTATTGGCCCCAGGGCTTTAATGTGCATAATGTTGAGGGAGGTCTTAAAGGTGAAGCTTCATACCAAACATCAACAAAGGCTATAATTTGAACAATCTTGGCAAAGGTCCACTAGATGAAACTACACATCAAATATCAAAGACCTGGGCCTTGTGGTTTCAGAGAAGATTTTTTTTAAAGATATTCCCTACATAAGCCTATGCAAAACCAAATGGCCCAAGGGCTATATAAATCTATGTAAAACCAAAGGGCCCCAGGGTGGGGGCATTTGCGGCCCTAGGGCTATAATCTGAACAATCTTGGTAGAGGTCCATTAGATGAAGCTTCATACCAAATTTCAAAGTCCTGGGCCTTGTGGTTTCAGAGAAGAAGATTTTTAAAGATTATCCCTATATAAGCCTATGTGAAACCAAAGGGCCCCTGGGCGGGGCCACTTTTGGCCCCAGCACTATAATTTGAATCATCTTGGTAGGGGTCCTTTAGAAGAAGCTTAATATAAATATAAAAGACCTAGGACTTGTGGTTTCAGAGAAGAAGATTTTTTAAGATTTTCCCTATACAAGTCTATGTAAAACCAAAAAGGCCCCGGAGCAGGGGCATTTTTGGCCCAAGGGCTATAATTTGATAATTTGAACAATCTTGGTAGGGGTCCACTAGATGAAGCTTCATACCAAATATCAAAGTCCTGGGCCTTGCGGTTTCAGAGAAGAAGATTTTTGAAGATTTTCCCTATATAAGCCTATGTAAAACCAAAGGGCCCCGGAGCTGGGGCATCTTTTGCCCCAGCACTATAATTTGAACAATCTTGGTAGGGGTCAACTAGATGAAGCTTCATACCAAATATCAAAGTCCTGGGCCTTGCGGTTTCAGAGAAGAAGATTTTTAAAGATTTTCCCTATATAAGCCTATGTAAAATCAAAGGGCCCCAGGGCGGGGACATTTTTGGCTCAGCACTATAATTTAAATAATCTTGTTAGGGGTCCTTTGGATGAAGCTTCATACCAAATATAAAAGACCTAGGCCTTGTGGTTTCAGAGAAGAAGATTTTTAAAGATTTTCCCTATGTAAGTCTACGTTAAACCAAAGGGCCCCCAGGCGGGGGCATTTTTGGCCCATGGGCTATAATTTGAACAATCTTGGTAGAGGTCCATTAGATGAAGCTTCATACCAAATATCAAAGACCTGGGCCTTGCGGTTTCAGAGAAGAAGATTTTTAAAGATTTTCCCTATATAAGCCTATGTAAAACCAAAGGGCCCTGGGGCGGGGGCATTTTTGGCACCAGCACTATAATTTGAACAATCTTGGTAGGGGTCCACTAGATGAAGCTTCATACCAAATATCAAAGACCTGGGCCTTGTGGTTTCAGAGAAGAAGATTTTTAAAGATTTTCCCTATATAAACCAATGTAAAACCAAAGGGCCCCGTGGCGGGGGCATTTTTTGTCCCAGCACTATAATTTGAACAATCTTGGTAGGGGTCCACTAGATGAAGCTTCATACCAAATACCAAAGTCCTGGGCCTTGTGGTTTTAGAGAAGAAGATTTTTAAAGATTTTCCCTATATAAGCCTATGTAAAACCATAGGGCCCCGGGGCGGGGGCATTTTTGGCCCCAGCACTATAATTTGAACAATCTTGGTAGTGGTCCACTAGATGAAGCTTCATACCAAATATCAAAGACCTGGGCCTTGCGGTTTCAGAGAAGAAGATTTTTAAAGATTTTCCCTATATAAGCCAATGTAAAACCAAAGGGCCCCGTGGCGGGGACATTTTTTGTCCCAGCACTATAATTTGTACAATCTTGGTAGGGGTCCACTAGATGAAGCTTCATACCAAATATCAAAGTCCTGGGCCTTGTGGTTTCAGAGAAGAAGATTTTTAAAGATTTTCCCTATATAAGCCTATGTAAAACCAAAGGGCCCCGGGGCGGGGGCATTTTTGGCCCCAGCACTATAATTTGAACAATCTTGGTAGGGGTCCACTAGATGAAGCTTCATACCAAATATCAAAGACCTGGGCCTTGTGGTTTCAGAGAAGAAGATTTTTAAAGATTTTCCCTATATAAGCCAATGTAAAACCAAAGGGCCCCGTGGCGGGGGCATTTTTTGTTCCAGCACTATAATTTGAACAATCCTGGTAGGGGTCCACTAGATGAAGCTTCATACCAAATATCAAAGTCCTGGGCCTTGTAGTTTCAGAGAAGAAGATTTATAAAGATTTTCCCTATATAAGCCTATGTAAAACCAAAGGGCTCCGGGGCGGGGGCATTTTTGGCCCCAGCACTATAATTTTAACAATCTTGGTAGGGGTCCACTAGATGAAGCTTCATACCAAATATCAAAGACCTGGGCCTTGTGGTTTCAGAGAAGAAGATTTTTTAAGTTTTTTGTGAAAAAAATCTATTTTTGGCTCCTGTGACCTAGATGTGCAACGGACAGGAACCATTTGAACAACTTTGAAAGGGGACCACCTAAGGATCATTCCTGTGAAGTTTGGTCAAAATCCGATCAGTGGTTTAGGAGGAGATGTCGTTTAAAGAAATTGTTTACGCACGCACGGACGCACGACGGACAAAAAGTGATCCCAAAAGCTCACCTCGTCACTACGTGACGGTGAGCTAAAAAGTTATTGTCCGTAAACAAAAAAAGCACTTTTTTATCTTTGACCTCTAAGTATGGCCTTGACCTTTGTGGTACAACACATTGTCTCATGATGGTTAACATTTCTGCCAAGTAATTTCATAATCCATCAAAGAATAAGGAAGTTATTGACTGTCCTTTTTTACCTTTGACCTCTAGGTATGACCTTGACATTGGAGGTATGGACCTTGGTCTTGCACATGACTCATGGTCCAACTTTCAAGCCTCTAGCTCCAACAGTTTTTGAGATATCTTGCTGACAAGATTTTATTAAAAAAAATTCAAAGGGCAATAACTCTTGAAAGGGGCATAATCCGGATGAGAAAAAAATACGTGTCAGCTTATTTTCCATTAGGAATGCATATATGAAATTTCAAAACCATAGCATACACAGTTCTAAAGTTATGCTATGCATCACTTTTAGGATTCATTACAATGGGCACAAATTACCAAAATGACAAAGGGCCATAACTCGCAAAGTATTTTTCGGAATTTTGTCAAAAGTTAATCAGTTCATATACTCATCACCACCTTCAAGGCTCTAGCTCCAATAGTGTTTGAGATATTTTGCTGACAAGATTTTATTAAAAAAATTTCAAAGGGCAATAACTCTTGAAAGGGGCATAATCCGGACGAGAAAAAAAATACGCGTCAGCTAATTTTTCATGAGGAACCCATATATGAAATTTCAAAACCCTAGCATATACCGTTCTAAAGTTATGCTATGCATCACTTTTAGCATACATTACAATGGGCACAAATTACCAAAATGACAAAGGGCCATAACTCACAAAGTATTTTTTGGAATTTTGTCAAAAGTTAATCAGTTCATCTACTCATCACCACCAATATATTCACCAACTTTCAAGCCTCTAGCTCCAATAGTTTTTGAGATATCTTGCTGACAAGATTTTATTAAAAAAATTCAAAGGGCAATAACTCTTGAAAGGGGCATAATCCTGACGAGAAAAAAAATACGCATCAGCTTATTTTCCATCAGAAATGCATATATGAAATTTCAAAATTATAGCATGCACCATTCTAAAGTTATGCTATGCATCACTTTTAGCATACATTACAATGGGCACAAATTACCAAAATGACAAAGGGCCATAACTCACAAAGTATTTTTCGGAATTTTGTCATAAGTTAATCAGTTCATCTACTCATCACCAACAATCTATTCACCAACTTTCAAGGCTCTAGCTCCAATAGTTTTTGAGATATCTTGCTGACAAGATTTTATTAAAAGAATTTCAAAGGGCAATAACTCTTGAAAGGGGCATATTCCGGACGAGAAAAAAAATACGCGTCAGCTAATTTTCCATGAGGAATCCATATATGAAATTTCAAAACCCTAGCATACATGGTTCTAAAGTTATGCTATGCATCACTTTTAGCATACATTACAATGGACACAAATTACCAAAATGACAAAGGGCCATAACTCACAAAGTATTTTTCGGAATTTTGTCAAAAGTTAATCAGTTCATCTACTCATCACCATCAATATAATCACCAACTTTCAAGGCTCTAGCTCCAATAGTTATTGAGATATCTTGCTGACAAGATTTTATTAAAAAAAAAAAAAATTCAAGGGGCAATAACTCTTGAAGGGGGCATAATCCGGACGAGAAAAAAAATACGGGTCAGCTAATTTTCCATGAGGAATCCATATATGAAATTTCAAAACCCTAGCATACACGGTTCTTTAGTTATGCTATGCATCAAAAGCGTAATGGACGGACGAACGAACCAGAACCAATATGCCCCTCAAACTTTTTCAAAGTTGGGGGCATAATAAGAAAGTTATTGACAGAACACAAAAAAGGCCTTTTTTTCCTTTAACCTCTATGTATGACCTTGACCTTTCAGGTATTAAACTGGGTCATGCGTGCAACACATCATCTCATGGTGGTTAACATTTCTGCCTAGCAATTTCAAAATCCATCTAAAAACTAGAACTGTCAGAGGATCTGACTATAGCCCCGCTATAGCCCTGTCAGAGGAGAAAGACTCATGAATTAAAGGTAAAGACTTGTGAGAGGGTTAAATCCCTAACAAGGTACCTACCCCTTATAGACTTTTCGCGTTATTAGATCTGAAAAACAGTCTAAGTTAAAAAATAGGTTTTGGATAATGATAAGCACATGCACATCTTCAGATCTATATGAAAACACCTGTTAAATTTCAAAAGGATTGACTAGAACTGTAAGAGGAGTTGCGATCACAAGGTAGCAACTCCCTATACATTTTAACATTAGTAGATCTCAAAAATTGTCTAAGTTAAAAAAGGTGAAATAAGTGAAAAAAATTATTTAAGGATGATGAAAAAAGAATATGCACATCTTCAGACCTATATAAAAACAACTGTAAAGTTTCAAAAGGATTGACCTAGAACTGTAAGAGGAGTTGTGGTCACAAGGTAGCTACTCCCTATACATTTTAACATTAGTAGATCTCAAAAATTGTCTAAGTTAAAAAAGGTGAAATAAGTGAAAAAATTATTTAAGGATAATGAAAAAAGAATATGCACATCTTCAGACCTATATGAAAACACCTGTAAAGTTTCAAAAGGATTGACCTAGAACTGTAAGAGGAGTTGCGGTAACAAGGTAGCTACTCCCTATACATTTTAACATTAGTAGATATCAAAAATTGTCTAAGTTAAAAAAGGTGAAATAAGTAAAAAAAATTATTTAAGGATAATGAAAAAAGAATATGCATATCTTCAGACCTATATGAAAACACCTGTAAAGTTTCAAAAGGATTGACCTAGAACTGTAAGAGGAGTTGCGGTAACAAGGTAGCTACTCCCTATACATTTTAACATTAGTAGATCTCAACAAGAGGGCCATGATGGCCCTGGATCGCTCACCTGATCCATAGTGTAACAAGTGGGCCCCAGAGAGGGCCATTATTGGCCCCAGGGCTTTAATGTACATAATGTTGAGGGAGGTCGTAAAGGTGAAGCTTCATACCAAACATCAACAAAGGCTAAAATTTGAACAATCTTGTCAAAGGTCCACTAGATGAAGCTACACATCAAATATCAAAGACCTGGGCCTAGCGGTTTCAGAGAAGAAGATTTTTAAAGATTTTGCCTATATAAGCCTATGTAAAATCAAAGGGCCCCGGGACAGGGGCATTTTTTGCCCCAGCACTATAGTTTGAACAATCTTGGTAGGGGTCCACTAGATGAAGCTTCATACCAAATATCAAAGTTCTGGGCCTTGTGGTTTCAGAGAAGAAGATTTTTAAAGATTTTCCCTATATAAGCCTATGTAAAACCAAAGGGCCCCGTGGCAGGGGGGGATTTTTTGTCCCAGCACTATAATTTGAACAATCTTGGTAGGGGTCCACTAGACGAAGCTTCATACCAAATATCAAAGTCCTGGGCCTTGTGGTTTCAGAGAAGAAGATTTTTAAAGATTTTCCCTATATAAGCCTATGTAAAACCAAAGGGCCCCGGGGCAGGGCATTTTTGGCCCCAGCACTAAAATTGGAACAATCTTGGTAGGGGTCCACTAGATGAAGCTTCATACCAAATATCAAAGTCCTGGGCCTTGTGGTTTTAGAGAAGAAAATTTTTAAAGATTTTCCCTATATAAGCCTATGTAAAACCAAAGGGCCCCGTGGCGGGGGCATTTTTGGCCCCAGCACTATAATTTGAACAATCTTGGTAGGGGTCCACTAGATGAAGCTTCATACCAAATATATAAGACCTGGGCCTTGTGGTTTCAGAGAAGAAGATTTTTAAAAATTTTCCCTATATAAGCCAATGTAAAAGCAAAGGGCCCCGTGGCGGGGGCATTTTTGTCCCAGCACTAAAATTTGAACAATCTTGGTAGGGGTCCACTAGATGAAGCTTCATACCAAATATCAAAGTCCTGGGCCTTGTGGTTTCAGAAAAGAAAATTTTTAAAGATTTTCCCTATATAAGCCCATGTAAAACCAAAGGGCCCCGTGGCGGGGGCATTTTTTGTCCCAGCACTAAAATTTGAACAATCTTGGTAGGGGTCCACTAGATGAAGCTTCATACCAAATATCAAAGACCTGGGCCTTGTGGTTTCAGAGAAGAAGATTTTTTAAGATTTTCCCTATATAAGCCTATGTAAAACCAAAGGGCCCCGGGGCGGGGGCATTTTTGGCCCCAGCACTGTAATTTGAACAATCTTGGTAGGGGTCAACTAGATGAAGCTTCATACCAAATATCAAAGACCTGGGCCTTGTGGTTTCAGAGAAGAAGATTTTTAAAGATTTTCCCTATATAAGCCAATGTAAAACCAAAGGGCCCCGTGGCGGGGGCATTTTTTGTCCCAGCACTATAATTTGAACAATCTTGGTAGGGGTCCACTAGATGAAGCTTCATACCAAATATCAAAGTCCTGGGCCTTGTGGTTTCAGAGTAGAAGAGTTTTGAAGCTTTTCCCTATATAAGCCTATGTAAAACCAAAGGGCCCTGGGGCGGGGGCATTTTTGGCCCCAGCACTATAATTTGAACAATCTTGGTAGGGGTCCACTAGATGAAGCTTCATACCAAATATCAAAGACCTGGGCCTTGTGGTTTCAGAGAAGAAGATTTTTAAAGATTTTCCCTATATAAGCCAATGTAAAACCAAAGGGCCCCGTGGCGGGGGCATTTTTCGTCCCAGCACTCAAATTTGAACAATCTTGGTAGGGGTCCACTAGATGAAGCTTCATACCAAATATCAAAGTCCTGGGCCTTGTGGTTTCAGAGAAGAAGATTTTTAAAGATTTTCCCTATATAAGCCTATGTAAAACCAAAGGGCCCCCGTGCGGGGGCATTTTTGGCCCCAGCACTATAATTTGAACAATCTTGGTAGGGGTCCACTAGATGAAGCTTCATACCAAATAACAAAGACCTGGGCCTTGTGGTTTCAGAGAAGAAGATTTTTTAAGTTTTTGGTGAAAAAAATCTGTTTTTGGCTCCTGTGACCTAGATGTGCAACGGACCGGAACCATTTGACCCATATTCAAACTTGACCGAGATATTGTCATGATGATCATTCTGAGCAAGTTTGATTAAGATTGGACCAAAATTGTGGCCCCTAGGGTGTTCACAAGGTTTTTATATGATTTGACCCGCTGACCTACTTTTTAACCCGATATGACCCATATTCGAACTGGACTGAAATATTGTCACAATGGTCATTCTGAGCAAGTTTCATGATAATTGGACCAAAACAGTGGCCTTCAGAGTGTTCACAAGGTTTTTCTATGATTTGACCTACTGACCTACTTTTTGACCGGACATGACCCATATTCGAACTTGACCAAGATATTGTCATGATGATCATTCTGAGCAAGTTTGATTATGATTGGACCAAAATTGTGGCCTCTAGGGTGTTCACAAGGTTTTTCTATGATTTGACCCGCTGACCTACTTTTTAAGCCGACATGATCCATATTCAAACTTCACTAAAATATTGTCACAATGATCATTCTGAGCAAGTTTGATGATGATTGGACCAAAATTGTTGCCTCTCGAGTGTTCACAAGGTTTTTCTATGATTTGACCTACTGACCTACTTTTTTACCCGACATGACCCAAATTCGAACTTGACCGAGATATTGTCATGATTATCATTCTGAGCAAGTTTGATGATAATTGGACCAAAACTGTGGCCTCTAGTGTGTTCACAAGAAAAAGTTTACGCACGGACGACGCACGACGGACGACGCACGACGCACGACGACGCCGGACATCTTACTGTCACAAAAGCTCACCATGACCTTCGGTCAGGTGAGCTAAAAAGACGAGGATTCATCCGAAACGGATGAACCCAGTCAGCAGTCAAGTCACCAGTTTGAAACTCCATAGCTCAACAATTTTCCACGCTTCTTGTTGGTGACATCACGCGATGATACACGTACGATGTCAGATTTATCACCTTTTGTTATCGAAAAGAGTTTAGTGTCCATTGCCGGACATACAAAGAGTATATAAAAAAAGTCAGGTGATCTCCTCTTGGAAGTCGAGAGAGAACAGCAGGTCAAAAACCTGCTTGATACCACAAAGCTGTACGATCTCAACGTCAAAGTATCGTTGCACAAAACACTCAATTCATGTAAAGGTGTCATCCGCAGCCCAGAGCTACGTCCGTACAACGATACCGAGATTGTTGAGAATTTAGGAGATGAAGGCGTCATTGGTGTACGTAACATCTTAGTTCGTAGAGGTGGTGTATTAAAGCCAACAAGTACCTACGTGTTGACAATTAATACACCCGTTCGGCCCAAGAAAATAAAAGTTGCATATCTATCTGTTAACGTAGAGGTGTATATACCAAACACTCTCAGATGTTATCATTGTCAGGTTTTTGGTCACCACGAAAGCAGATCTCAGACGAAACAACTCTGTCCAAACTGTGGTGAGGAAAAACATGTCGATTACCATCAAAACTGCAAGAATGTGGCCAAATGCGTCAATTGTGGTGACAAGCATGCTGTTTGCTCTCGAGATTGTCCGGCATGGAAAAAAGAAAAAGAAATACCCACTGTCAAATACCAAAGGGGGGATAACATTCCCAGAAGCGCGGAAAATTGTTGATGAACGATACACAACACCAACCACCAGTTACGCCAGCATCACAAAGGGTGCTGGTGTAAAAGTTTCCAGCTCCGCAACACAGACTGCTGAATCATACATAGCTGAACTGAAAAAATCTGGTGCATGGAGTAAATCCACTCCAGCACCGCAAAGTTCAACGAATTTATCAAACACAAAGTTCAACGAATTTATCAAATGGCGCATTCCAAGTTGCTTCGGATCGGTCGACAGCGACCGTACCGAAGCCAGCGCCGCATGCAAAAGAGAAAATAAGGGATCAGAAGATCCGAAGAAACAACCCTTGTCTCAAAAACAAACTGACAGACAACGTAAAATGGAAAGAGACAATATAAAATTCCAGAACAGATTCGGGTCTTTGAGTGACAGTGATATGGAGTTCAATGAAACTCCATCATCAACAAGCGGCAATAACAGATCGAGGTCAGCAACACCACGAGCTGGTGGTAGCAGATCTATATCACCAATTGCAGCTCCAAAATAGTTTCTAGTCTTAATCTCTTCATAAAATGGATTTAAAACACAAAATAATACAATGGAATTGTCGAGTTCTTAAATCAAATTATAATGAACTCTTATTACTTATTTCGTTATTAAACCCATCGGTTTTTTGTTTGCAAGAAACTTTTTTTTAAAAACTGATGACAACATTGATGTCAGGGGTTTCAATCCGCACAACTATATCTATTCTGATGGTAACAAACCAGCTGTTGGCAGTTCAGTTTTTGTGAAATCATGTTTACCACAAAGAGAGAACAAATTAAAAACAGACCTACAAGCTGCAGCAGTATCGGTTTCTTTGGATAAAGAAACTACAATTTGCTCTCTATATATCCCGCCCTCATTTTCTTTAAAGCCCGAACACCATGACTTATTGCTGAGCCAACTTCCATCGCCATATCTTTTAGTTGGCGACTTCAATGGTCACAATATTCTTTGGGGCTGTAAAGATATCAATAACAGAGGAGCAATCGTCGAAGATTTTATTGCAAAAGCGATCTATGCTTGATGAATGATAAATATTATACTTAACTTCACCCTGCGACTCTCTCTTTGTGTCACCCATCTCTCTTCTTGGACTATGACTGGTCTGTTCATGATGATCAGTGCGGAAGTGATCAATTCCCTGTTATAATTGAGAGCGTAAACGAACCAGATGAGGACTGTAACCAGAAATTGAAAATGAATAAAGCCGACTGGGAATTATTCCATAATTTATGTGAAGAAGTGTTATCAGTTGATCACTTAAATGAATCATCCCACATTGTTTCTGATTTCACAGATACACTTATTAATATATCAGAACAATGCATTCCAAAGACCTCCACAAATACTAAGAAAAGCAAGCCTTGGTTTAATAATGACTGTAAAGAAGCTATTCAAAAGCGCAAACAGGCTCTAAATAAGTTCTGCAAAAGCTAAACGAAGTATAAGTTTTTAGAGCTAAAGCTCGGCGAACAATCCGAGCTTCAAAACGAAAGTCATGGAGGGAATATGTTTCAAAATTGAACTACAAAACCCCCATTAAAAAGGTTTTGGATATGGTACGAAAAATTTCAGGAAAATTTAATTCCGCTAGTTTTACACATTTAAATACCGAATTTGACACAATAGCTTCAACAAAAAAGATATTTCAGATACTCTTGGGAGCACATTCTTGAGAAATTCATCATCGCGTTATTATTCTGACTCTTTTAGAAATTTCAAAAAGGACCAAGAGAAAAGAAATCTAAACTTTAAATCACTTTATCACGAAGAATACAAGAAACCTTTTAACTTATCCGAACTTGTTGAATAAAAATCAAAACTGAGTTCCTTTAAGAGCAAAGAAAACATTCATAAGAAAGAAGATGGGTCATACTTCGTAGTTTCGGCTAATAAAGCCTCATCAGTGACCCTGTAATGATCCGGCAAGCCAGAGGAAACATACTGCAATGTTACGAATTTCGAATAGGCAGTCGATTCAAAGACAGATATAAATTAAATTGGGGTCCAAATAATTAAAAAACTGTCTAGAATATGAGTCTAAACCAATAATATATTTCTGATTTCTCAGAATATTCACGCTGATCTCAAAAGACCAAAAGTAAAATATAAACTGCACTATGGTTGATGTACGGGGACACGTTTTAAGGCCGCCACACGGCACAACACCAGCTGCAGTGAAGGCAAATAAAACATTCATAAGAAAGAAGATGAAGCCATTGAAAAATCACATGATACGGCAACCGGCCCCAATGAATTTAAGCATCTGCCAAAAAGTTCCCTTTCAACCCCTTTAGATATCTTTAATGATATTTGGGAAACGGGGGTCTGTCCTGAGAGCTGGCGTGTAGATACAGTTGTACCAATTCCGGAACCAGGGAAAGATCATGCAGAACCTACAAATTATCGTCCGATAGCTTTGACAAATTGTTCGTGTGAGTGAGTGAGTTTCAGTTTTACGTCCCACCAACAGCTAAGGTCATACGGAGACGGGACCTCGGTTTAAAGACTCATCCGAAAGTCTGGAGAAGCCCGGGATCGATCCTGCGATCCCTGGTTTACAAGGCGAGTAGCGTTACCGCTGCACCACGGAGGCTTCTAAAATTGTTCGTGTAAAACATTGGAGAGAATGATAAACAAGAGATTAGTCTGGTACTTAGATTCCAACAACCTCATTTTAGAATATCAGATAAACAAGACATTAGTCTGGTACTTAGGGTCCAACAACCTCATTTCAGAATATCAATCGGGTTTTCATTCGGAACGTAGTACCAACGACAATTTAATAAGACTAGAAACATTTATACGAAATGCTTTTATAAACAAAGAACACGTAGTAGCTGTCTTTTTCGACTTTGAGAAAGCATACGATACAACATGGCGTTATGGAATATTGAAAGATCTCCATAACATTGGCTTAAGAGGAAACCTTCCCAGTTTTATTGAAAGCTTTTTAGGGGAGCGCATGTTTCAGGTGTGTGTGGGGTCTACTGTGTCAGATTTCTATGATCAAGAACAGGGGGTCCCACAGGGTAGTATTCTTTCAACTACGCTATTTAACATCAAAATAAACAATATCGTACAATGTTTGGACGACAAAACTGAATGTTCCTTGTATGTTGACGATTTTTGTATATGTTACCGTTCAAAAAATATGAAAACAATTGAACGAAAGTTACAACAAAATTTAAAAAGAATAGAAGAATGGACTGATAAAAATGGCTTCAAGTTCTCCAAGTCGAAAACGCAGTGAGTTCATTTTTGTAAGCTACGGAAGAAACACGAACATCCTTCCTTGTTTTTATACGGATCACAAATTCCTGTTGTTGAAGAAGCCAAATTGCTTGGGGTCATATTTGATCAAAAGTTATCTTTTATTCCCCATATTAAATATCTTAAAGCGAAATGCTTAAAAGCTTTGAATCTTTTGAAAGTTTTAGCTCATACAAGTTGGGGGCAGATCGGTATACTTTATTACATCTTTACCGGTCTCTGATAAGATCTAAATTAGATTATGGGTCTATTGTTTATGGTTCTGCCAGAAAGTCTTATTTAAAATCTTTGGATACTATCCATCACTAAGGCCTTCGTCTGGCTATGGGGGCCTTCCGTACTTCTCCAGTATGGGAAAGTAACTGTCCATATGGCCTTCCTTTGTTTGGGTTTCCGTTATGGTCTGGTCGCTTGATGTTTGTATTTCTTTCCCTTTGGTGTCTTTTATTGATGGAGTAAGTTAATTGTATCAATTCCTGATCTTTGTTTTACTTCTACTTTATATGGAAGCAGGTGAACCATCTTTAACTTCGCGCAGAGAGAAACTTTCTCTTCAGTACGCTATCAGACTTGCTGCTAATCCATCTAACCCGGCATTCCAAATTTCATTTCCACCTGAATTTGTAGATAAGTATGAAACTAAACCCACAGCAATCAAATCCAATGCTACTCAAACACAACTTTCAAGTACTGCAGTCACGTTATGATAGTTACCAGCAAGTCTATACTGATGGTTCCAAAGAAGGAGAAAAAGTTGGTTGTGCGTATGTTTCTCATGATACGCACCAAACCTTGCGCCTTCCAGATGGTTCATCTATTTTTACAGCTGAAGCCAAAGCAATAGACATAGCTTTAGATTTTATCAGTTCTTCATCATTTCAAAAAGCAATTATATTTTCTGATTCACTTTCTGTGCTTAAGGCTTTAGACCATTCATCATCTAAAAATCCTCAAATACAAAAACTGATCGAAAAACATCATGAAATTTCTAAAACGCACCAAATCTTGTTTTGTTGGCTTCCGAGCCATATTGGCATTGTCGGCAATGAGTTTGCTGATAAGAATGATGATGATGATTTCGTGTTTAACGACGCGTCAACCCTCTTTGTGGGTCATAAGCGTCAAACGGTTGATGGTTAAACGGCATGAATAATTATGATGATATTAAAAGTAAAAAGTCAGAATGATAATGTATAAAAATCTGAAACAGTTAAATCTTATGAAAAAGTCCAATTTCTTTTAAGAATAAAATAATATTATCAACAGGTACATCTCGAAACAGTTGTTGCAAAGTGTCAGCTTTGAAATATAAAATACGTGAGGGTGAAAAGTCAACACAGTCAATTAAGATATGTTTCACAGTGAATGGCTGATCACAACCTACACAAGAAGGCTGATCATCACCATTAAAAATATAAGAATGAGTAACTCTAGTATGGCCGATGCGCAGTCGTGTTAATACTACGTCCTCTTTTCTGGAAAACTGTGGAGGAGAGCATTTTGCACTAACGACAGGTTTAATGGCATGGAGTTTGTTATTTATTGCACGGTCCCATTCGCCTTGCCATTCCGACAAGATGTATCTGTTGATAAATGGTTTAAAATTGTTAAAAGGAATTTTAAAAACAGATGGATCAAGATTGAGCGATTCCTTTGCTTTCTTGTCAGCATATTCATTGCCGACAATGCCAATATGGCTCGGAAGCCAACAAAACAAGATTTGGTGTGTTTTAGAAATTTCATGATGTTTTTCGATCAATTTTTGAATTTGAGGATTTTTAGATGATGAATGGTCTAAAGCCTTAAGCACAGAAAGTGAATCCGAAAATATAATTGCTTTTTGAATTGTTGAAGAACTGATAAAATCTAAAGCTAGGTCTATTGCTTTGGCTTCAGCTGTAAAAATAGATGAACCATCTGGAAGGCGCATGGTTTTGTGCGTATCTTTAGAAACATACGCACAGCCAACTTTATCTCCTTCTTTGGAACCATCAGTATAGACTTGCTGGTAATCATTGTAACGTGACTGCAGTACCTGAAAGTTTTGTTTGAGAAGTATTGGATTTGATTTGGATTTTTTTCCATCATGTAAGTCAAACAGAATAGAAGGTTGTTTAATACACCAAGATGGAACTTCGGCGGTTTCATGTTTTTGAATATTTTTAAGGTCGATACCTGAATTTTCCAGCAGTGGTAAAATACGTAATCCAAAAGGTTTGATTGCTGTGGGTTTTGTTTCATACTTATCTACAAATTGAGGTCGAAATGAAATTTTGGATGCCGGGTTAGATGGATTTGCAGCAAGTCTGATAGCATACTGAAGAGAAAGTTTCTCTCTGCGCGAGGTTAAAGATGGTTCACCTGCTTCTACATAAAGGCTTAATACGGGAGAAGTACGGAAGGCTCCCATGGCCAGACGAAGGCCTTGGTGATGGATAGTATCCAAGGATTTTAAATAGGACTTTCTGGCAGAACCATAAACAACAGACCCACAATCTAATTTAGATCTTATTAAAGACCGGTAAAGATGTAATAAAGTATACCGATCTGCTCCCCAACTTGTATGAGCTAAAACTTTCAAAAGATTCAAAGCTTTTAAGCATTTCGCTTTAAGATATTTAATATGTGGAATAAAAGATAACTTTTGATCAAATATGACCCCAAGAAATTTGGCTTCTTCAACAACAGGAATTTGTGATCCGTATAAAAACAGGGAAGGATGTTCGTGTTTCTTCCGTAGTTTACAAAAATGAACACACTGCGTTTTCGACTTGGAGAACTTGAAACCATTTTTATCAGTCCATTCTTCTATTCTTTTTAAATTTTGTTGTAACTTTCGTTCAATTGTTTTCATATTTTTTGAACGGTAACATATACAAAAATCATCAACATACAATGAACAATCAGTTTTGTCGTCCAAACATTGTACAATATTGTTTATTTTGATGTTAAATAGCGTAGTTGAAAGAATACTACCCTGTGGGACACCCTGTTCTTGATCATAGAAATCTGACAGGGTAGACCCCACACGCACCTGAAACATGCGCTCCCCTAAAAACCTTTCAATAAAACTGGGAAGTTTTCCTCTTAAGCCAATGTTATGTAGATCTTTCAATATTCCATAACGCCATGTTGTATCATATGCTTTCTCCAAGTCGAAAAAGACAGCCACTACGTGTTCTTTGTTAATAAAAGCATCTCGTATAAATGTTTCTAGTCTTATTAAATTGTCATTGGTACTACGTTCCGAACGAAAGCCCGATTGATATTCTGAAATGAGGTTGTTGGACTCTAAGTACCAGACTAATCTCTTGTTTATCATTCTCTCCAATGTTTTACACAAACAACTTGTCAAAGCTATCGGACGATAATTTGTAGGTTCTGCATGATCTTTCCCTGGTTTCGGAATTGGTACAACTGTAGCTACACGCCAACTCTCAGGACAGACCCCCGTTTCCCAAATATTATTAAAGATATCTAAAAGTGTTGTAAGAGAACTTTTTGGCAGATGCTTAAGCATCTGATAATGAATTTCATCGGGGCCGGTTGCCGTATCATGTGATTTTTCAATGGCTTCAACGAGTTCGGATAAGTTAAATGGTGTGTTGTATTCTTCGTCATTAAGGGATTTGAAGTTAAGTTTTCTTTTCTCCTGGTCCTTTTTGAAATTTCTAAAAGTGTCAGAATAATTACGCGATGATGAATTTCTCAAAAATGTGTGACCAAGAGTATCTGAAATATCTTTTTTTGTTGAAGCTATTGTGTCAAATTCAGTATTTAAATGTGTAAAACTAGAAGACTTTGTTTTTCCTGAAATTTTTCGTACCATATCCCAAACCTTTTTAATGGGGGTTTTATAGTTCAATTTGGAGACATATTCTCTCCATGACTTTCGTTTGGAAGCTCGGATTGTTCGCCGAGCTTTAGCTCTAAAAACTTTTACGTCGTTGAGCTTTTCTGAAGTGGGATTTTTGCAGAACTTATTTAGAGCCTGTTTACGCTTTTTAATAGCTTCTTTACAGTCATTATTAAACCAAGGCTTGCTTTTCTTAGTATTTGTGGAGGTCTTTGGAATGCATTGTTCTGATATGTTAATAAGTGTATCTGTGAAATCAGAAACAATGTCAGATGATTCATTTAAGTGATCAACTGATAACTCTTCTTCACATAAATTATGGAATAATTCCCAGTCGGCTTTATTCATTTTCCATTTCTGGTTACAGTCTTCATCTGGTTCGTTTACGCTCTCTATTATAACAGGAAAGTGATCACTTCCGCACTGATCATCATGAACAGACCAGTCATAGTCCAAGAAGAGAGATGGGTGACACAAAGAGAGATCTAAAGAAGACAAATGACCTGTCGCAGGGTGAAGGTAAGTATAAGATTTATCATTCATCAAGCAAAGATCGTTCTTTGCAATAAAATCTTCGACAAGTGCTCCTCTGTTATTGACATCTTTACAGCCCCATAGAATATTGTGACCATTGAAGTCGCCAACTAAAAGATATGGCGATGGAAGTTGACTCAGCAATGAGTCAAGATGTTCGGGCTTTAAAGAAAATGAGGGTGGGATATATAGAGAGCAAACTGTAGTTTCTTTATCCAGAGAAACCGATACTGCTACAGCTTGAAGGTCGGTTTTTAATTTGATCTCTCTTTGTGGTAAACATGATTTAACAAAAATTGAGCTGCCACCAGATGGTTTGTTACCATCAGAATAGATATAGTTGTATGTATTGAAACCCCTGACATCTATGTTGTCATCAGTCTTTAAAAAAGTTTCTTGCAAACAAAACACCGATGGGGTTAGTAGCGAAATAAGTAATAAGAGTTCATTATAATTTGATTTAAGACCTCGACAATTCCATTGTATTATTTTGTGTTTTAAATCCATTTTAAGGAGAGATATTTAAAGACTAGAAACTATTATGGAGGTGCAATTGGTGATATAGATCTGCTACCACCAGCTCGTGGTGTGGCAGACCTCGATCTGTTATTGCCACTTGGTGATGATGGAGTTTCAGTCAACTCCATATCACTGTCACTCAAAGATCCGAATCTGTTCTGAAATTTTATATTGTCTCTTTCCATTTTACGTTGTCTGTCTGTTTGTCTTTGAGACAATTGATGTTTTTTTATCGGATCTTGCGACCCCTTATTAGTTCGACCTGGGTCGGGTTTCTCTTTTACATTCGGCGCTGGCTTCGGTACGGTCGCTGTCGACCGATCCGAAGCAACCTGGATTGCGCCTTTTGATAAATTGGTTGAACTTTGTGGTGCTGGAGTGGATTTACTCCATGCACCAGACTTTTTCAGTTCAGCAATGTATGATTCAGCAGTCTGTGTTGCGGAGCTGGTACATTTTACACCAGCACCCTTTGTGATGCTGGCGAAACTGGTGGTTGGTGTTATGTATCGCTCTTCGACAATCTTCCGCGCTTCTGGGAATGTTATCCCCCTTTGGTATTTGACGGTAAGTATTTCTTTTTCTTTTTTCCACGCCGGACAGTCTCGGGAGAAAACAGCATGTTTGCCATCACAATTTACGCATTTGGGTTCATTTTTGCAGTTGAGGTGATTATCAACATGCTTTTCTTCACCACAATTAGGACAGAGTTTTTTTCTCTGACATCTGCTTTCGTGATGGCCAAAAGCCTGACAAGAGTAACATCTAAGAGGGTTTGGGATGTATACCTCTACGTTAATGGAAAGATATGCTACTTTGATTTTCTTGGGTAGAATTGGTGTATTAAAAGTCAACACATAAGTTGCTGTTGGTTTTAGTACACCATTTCTACGAACTTGAATGTTACGAACACCAACAACTCCTTGATCCTTAAGGTTATCGACTATCTCTTCATCTGAGCAAGGACGCAGTTCTGGACTGCGAATCACTCCCTTAGATGAATTGAGCGTGTTATGTAAAGCGACTTTAACTTTTAGATCAAAGAGTTTGTTGGTGTTTAGCAGGCTTACCACCTGCTGTTTTTTCTCGACTTCCAAGAGAAGATCACCCGATTTGAGTTGTTTTATACTCTTAGGGTGTCCGGCAATGGAGAGAATACTTTTCTCGATGACGAAGGGGGAAAGGCTAGATACAGTTCGTGTATCGTCAAGTGACGTAACGACCAAGAAACGCGGAACATTGTCAAAATTTGGTTCAGCAGACTGCTGACTAGATTGTTGACTTGACTGCTGACTGGATTGTTGACTGTGTTCATCAGATTCGGATGAATCTTCTTGTTTTTTACGTTTAGGTGCGTTGTGGTTAGGTGATTTGCGGTTAGGTGATTTGCGGTTATGTTTTTTTCCAGGAGCCATAAGAAAAAAATTCTAGTTTCGTCCCAAGTGCTCTCCGCCCTCCGTGGAGCCCTACAAGGGAACACCATACTGGAGTGGTTATCCAACTCGCAGATGTTAGAGATACACGTGAGATATACTCGTATAAACAAAATGCCTACACGATTGATCCGTTAAGCCACCGCCTTCTAGAGATAAAAAGACAGAAAAGGGTAAGGTAAATGGGCATATGGTTGGTATCAGGAAAGATACAAAAAGAGTTGAAGAGAAAGCAAAGCGGTATCTCTAGGGCTCGGCGTGACCAGCCGATTGACCGTGCCGGACCGCACGGCCACCCGTCTACACCGAAAAGCCAGGCCAAAGAGGCGTGTTGGGCACCTGAAGCACCGCCACCTCAGGTATCCCTCAACCTCCAGGATCCCTTCTTCCGGTTTACAGGACGCCACCCACGGCAAACGGGTGGTACTTCCTTTAGCTCTTCCCAGTGGGCACATTGACCACAGCAGCAACGTGCCCAGTGGGAATTGAGCCCCCAGGGCCACGGCAAGGCAGGAAGTCTAATACCTGGGGGTGCTGATAAGAAAGCAAAGGAATCGCTCAGTCTTGATCCGCCTGTTTTTAAAATTCCTTTTAATAATTTTAAACCATTTAACAATAGATACATCTTGTCGGAATGGCAAGACGAATGGGACCGTGCAATAAATAACAAATTCCATGTCATTTAACCTGTCGTTGGAACTAAATGCTCTCCTCCACAGTTTTCCAGGAAAGAGGATGTAGTATTAACACGACTGCGCATTGGCCATACTAGAGTTACTCATTCTTTTTTTTTAAATGGTGATGAACAGCCTTCCTGTGTAGGCTGTGATCAGCCATTCACTGAGAAACATATTATAATTGAATGTGTAGACTTTTCACAGTCCCGTAACTTATACTTCAAAGCTGACACTTTGCAACAATTGTTTCAAGATGTAAATTTTGAAAATATTATTTTATTCTTAAAAGAAATTGGACTTTTTCATAAGATTTAACTGTTTAAGATTTTTATACATATCAAACTACCTTTTTTTATTTTTAATATCCTCATAATTCTCAATGACGTTAACCATTAACCGTTTGACGCTTATGACCCACAAAGGGGGTTGACGCGTCGTTAAACACGAAATCATCATCATCATCATCATGCAGGGTAGTTAACCCAATCACGGTTGGCAACTTTGCTTCCCTCTTTAATTGTACGCCGGTGGGTCGGACCTCAGGTTCTATGACGGTTCCAACGTAAAGGCTTATTGAGAATTAGAGAGATCTAATTCAAGGTAATGTTGGTTGGTGCCTGATGCTCTGTCTCTGGTCGGGGCCATCGGAGTCTAACTGTTGGTTTTCTTTTGCTCCAGCATTTCGGTGGTTTCTTGCTGTCGAGTCCTTACCGTTGTCTCACCTCTGTGGTTCTTTGATTATTTGTGTTCCAGAGTTGTTGCACTGATGAGTTAGGAGGTCTTCATGCGGACTTAAAATTTATTTGTCTAAATCGCGACGGAAGTAAGGGCGAGGATTGTGGCCACGTAAAATCGATGTAAGCCCTACAGTGGAAATCTTTCCACTGACCGTTCTAAGGCGGTTCTTCTGAGGCGGATTATTTATGTTGTTGTTTGTCACTTACTGTGTGTAAAACTTGACTGTATTTTTATTTTGTATAGTCATTATGTGGGAAAGTAACTGTCCTTATGGCCTTCCTTTGTTTAGGTTTCCATTTTGGTCAGGTCGATTCATGTTTGTGTTTCTTTCCCTTTGGTGTCTTTGATGGATGGAGTAAGTTAATTGTATCGATTCCTGATCTTTGTTTTACTTCTACTTTCAATACAAACAAACAAACAAGGCTCACGCGGCCAACGTTTCATACCAAAAAGAAGTGGAGGCAATGATTAGGAATCGATACAATTAACCCACAGCTCCCTTCAGAGACACCAACGGGAAAGAAACACAAACATGAAAAAACAGACCCTAATGGAAACATCAATAGCGGAAAGCTAATAGGACAGTTACTTTCCCACAAAATGGCCAATAGGCTATCAAAATAAAATAATATAAGCGACACAAACACCAAAGGACAAACCATAACAAAAATAAACCGCTAAAGAAGAACCGCCTAGGTCAGCTGAAACGAATTCCACTTGGGAGTGTGTGTGTGTGTGTGAGCGGGGAGGGGGGTGTTAAATCGATTATACATGGCCACAATCCTCGCCCTTACTCCCGTCGCGATTAAGGTTCCTCAATACATTTGCACAAGAAAAATATAGGTGTCAGATTTGCATGTTATTTTGTCCGAAATATGATCCCGATTTCGTTTTAAAATGCCTGTCCTAGAAGGTTTGGAGGTACCAACGGTTATTACAGCAAGCACTTTCTTGCATTAGCAACATCTCGAAAAAAATTAAACCACTTTCTAGACTTTTTAAAAGTTACTAAAACAGCTGCAGATCAATAGTTCACATCAAATATTAGCGACTCGGACAAAGCTTTCTATCAAAAATCCTACCTGAATTGAAATCCAGAATTTTTTTTGACATGGTTTTCTTCATGGGCGCCGCCATCTTTTTTTTTGCGGTTAATATGAAATGCTCAGATTTCATCAATTATGCTTTCCACGTTTTATTTTGCCAATCATAAATGAATATACCTTGAAAATTCATCTATGTAGCCTTCTTCCTGCATATAGCATTATGACATCGCCTATCTTGGAAACCTGTCATCACTGATAAAATATTGTAGCTGTCAAATTGAAGATATATCCATCTTCAAAAAAAAAAATGTATTCATACGCCTTTACGTCATCTTAAACTAGGTATTCAAGAATTTGATAAGAAGTTTGTTTCGGCCCCTGCAGACAAGGCCGCTAACAACGTCGTCGTTGTGTGACGGCTCCACTATGTTAACACGCTTAAGCAGGAGATTGGTGGTACTAAGGTCTATGAACTTCAGCCTTTAGCTGAAGAGAGAGCTATAGTTGATAAACATGTTTGTCTTTCAGCCACCAAGTTTGCTGTGTGTGTTAACGAAGGCCAAGACAAGCTTCCTACGCTATACTGGTTACCAAAACTTCATAAAAGACCTTACAAAGCACGGTTTATTGCAAATTCTAGCTCTTGCACTACCACTGAACTTTCTAAATTATTAACTTCCTGTCTTCCTGCTATTAAAACGCATGTAATTAAATATTGTGATAAAGTCTTTGAAAGATCAGGAAGAAATCTGTTTTGGTCTATAAAAAATTCGAATGAGGTTTTAAATAAATTGAAATCCAGACATTTTCGTGCTTCTAGTCTGTCTACTTACGATTTTTCCACTCTTTACACTACACTTCCTCATAATCTTATAAAAGAAAAGCTTAATGATTTAATTGAATGGGCTTTTTTCAGAGAAGATTCTCTCTATCTTGCATGTAATGTCAGAAATGCATTTTTCACTTCTAAAGAGCATAAGAATTATACACTTTGGTCATGTCAGAAAGTGTGTGATGCCATCACCTTTCTACTTGACAATATTTATATAAGATTCGGTACTAAGTTATTTAGACAAATCGTGGGTATTCCGATGGGTCCTAATTGCGCACCTCTTGTGGCTGATCTGTTCTTGTATTGTTATGAAAGAGACTTTATTTTGTTGCTTTCCATTGATAACCAATCTGAAATTATTGAAGCTTTTAGCTCCACTTCTAGATATTTAGATGACTTATTAAATATTGATAATACCTATTTTGATGGTTTGATCGGTCAGATTTACCCCCCAGAACTTCAGTTAAATAAGGCAAATTCTTCTGATACCGAGGCCCCGTTTTTGGATTTACATCTATCTATTGTAGATGGATTTGTTTCGTGCAAAATTTATGATAAACGCAATGACTTTGATTTTCAGATTGTAAATTTTCCCTTTTTGGATGGTGATGTTCCTCGTGCGCCGTCCTATGGCGTTTATATTTCGCAATTAATTCCATTTGCTAGAGTGTGTTGTCATGTAACTGACTTCAACACTCGTAATAAATTATTAACGGTTAAACTCCTTAATCAGGGTTATCGGTACCATAAACTACGCAAAGCCTTTTCAAAATTTTATAGACGCCATTCTGATTTAATTTCAAAATTCATTATTGGACTTAAATCTCTTCTGCAACAAGGTCTATCGGAACCCGAATTTTATGGCGACTTAGTATATAAATTCAGAAAAATATATAACCGCAATGACTTCAGCACCCAATTTCGTAAAATCATTCTTCGATATAAAAAGATTGGGTACAACATGGATATTATACGACAGACTGGTAGTTAACCCAATCACGGTTGGCAACTTTGCTTCCCTCTTTAATTGTACGCCGGTGGGTTAGGCCTCAGATTCTATGACGGCTCCAACGTAAAGGCTTATTGAGAATTAGAGAGATCTAATTCAAGGTAATGTTGGTTGGTGCCTGATGCTCTTTCTCAGGTCGGGCCCATCGGAGTTTAACTGTTGGTTTTCTTTTGCTCCAGCATTTCAGTGGTTTCTTGCTGTCGAGTCCTCACCGTTGTCTCACCTCTGTGGCTCTTTGATTTTTGTGTGCACGGAGATGTTGCACTGATGAGTTAGGAGGCCTTCATGCGGACTGAACAAATTATTTGTTTAAATCGCGACTGAAGTAAGGGCGAGGATTGTGGCCACGTAAAATCGATTTAAGCCCCCCAGTGGAAATCTTCCACTGACCGTTCCAAGGCGGCTCTTCTGTGGCGATTTATTTATGTTGCTGTTTGTTACTTACTGTGTGTATCACTTGTGTCTTTTAATTTTGGATGGCCATATGGCCATTTTGTGGGAAAGTAACTGTCCTTATGGCCTTCCTTTGTTTAGGTTTCCATTATGGTCTGGTCGCTTAATGTTTGTATTTCTTTCCCTTTGGTGTCTTTTATGGGTGGAGTAAGTTAATTGTATCAATTCCTGATCTTTGTTTTACTTCTACCTTGGAACTAATTTCCCAAAAATAACAATAGTACACCATTGTTTTTAATTTAAAACATAATATTCATATTTGAAACTATTTTGCAACTAATTTCACGTACTTTCTAACATAGTTCGTTCGTTATTTAATGAATAGTATGCATTCACTTTCGAAATAGTTTATATGTGTTACATTGTCCTGTTTGTGTTGTTCGGTCCAGACTACAAGTAAACAAATTTAAAAAAGGTGATTTTTTAAACTTTTTACATCAAAACATATAAAATGCATTGGGCTTCTATGAGTTTTACCAGCCTACACATCGGTAAGTAGGTGACACAACAGATCATTAATTGGATTAGGTAAATATAAACTGTGTTGTCCAGAAGTTCACCTGTCCAAAAATCAATTATGTGTTTATGGTGGCTCATGTGAACCAATGTAACAAATCAATGGGTAAAAATCATTTCTATACCAATGCAGTTATTGGCAGTCCTCCGAAGTCTTTTGGACAAAGTTTCTGGTGCTGAACAGGCTGCTTTCAGTCATTCAGTTTAAATATGGGGATAATCTCTTGGCTTTTCTTAATTTCAATTTTTGGTTTTTGATTTAATTTCAGTAACACAGTGAAACTTTGGTGGACGGAATGCATAAATTGATATAAATTCAATTTACATGAATAAAATATATAAAACGAAGTACTAAAAGCACCAAAGAAGGGCAATCATTTTACAAGCTAAATGCAAGAGATTTCAATACCTCAACCCAATCAATGAGCTTGTTGCCAAATTGGTAGAACTGGTCATTTTGGCTACCACACACTCAATTTAAAAATAGTACCTGGTGGGATAAATACTTTTTTTAAAGTTTGGAAATCATTAATTTTCAGTACTATTTAGGTATTTTACTTGAAATTCCTCTGTTGCAGTGCCTAAAGCTATTTAGGTATTTTACTTGAAATTCCCCTGTTGCAGTGCCTAAAGGCAACCTTGAGCCACATTTCTATGATAGTATTTTACACATTGTGGTTCTGTGGATTAAGATATCATTTTGTGCAAAACCAAGGAAAAACGCAATAAATTACGAAAATGGTGTCTTTCGAATAAGAATCTTTTGCTTTCATATTCTTAAATTTACATGGACTTCCATATAAGCCTAGCGGCTTCAACTGACAACAACCGTTCCAAGGCGGTTCTTCTGTGGCAGTTTATTTATGTTGTTGTTTGTTACTTACTGTGTGTATCACTTGTGTCTTTTTATTTTGGATGGCCATATGGCCATTTTGTGGGAAAGTGACTGTCCTTATGGCCTTCCTTTGTTTGGGTTTCCGTTGTGGTCTGGTCGCTTGATGTTTGTGTTTCTATCCCTTTGTTGTCTTTGATGGGTGGAGTAAGTTAATTGTATCGATTCCTGATCTGTGTTTTACTTCTACTTTCCATCTGATGAAAAATCTTTTTGGGTAATTATTTGCAAATATGATTTTTTCAGTACCTCAAATGTAGAGAAATAAATGTATTGAGGAACCTTAAGACAACTGAGGTAATGGCCAAGTATGACCGACTCAGTATATGAAGATAGATAGAAATAATTTATTAAGTCCACTTGAAAGCCTCCTATTGGAGTTCCCGGCTCCGAGGTTTCTTTTTTCATGCTCAGTTGAAATTTGTAACTATTCAAATGCAAATTTGTAAACTATTCCTGCTCAAATCAGCACAGAAAGGCATTTTTTTCTGCTTATAAATTGAAAAAGAGATTCTCTTGTAGCCTTAATCCGTGCTTTTTTGTAACGGTGTGTTTAAAGAAAAACCTGCGTGCTTTGCCTGGGGCATCAGGGGACAGTTTCGCATAAGAGGGTTTTTCTGCTTATAAATTGAAAAGCTCAAGAGAAATCTCTTGTAGCCTTAATCCGTGCTTATTTTTGTAACGGTGTGTTTAAAGAAAAACCTGCGTGCTTTGCCTGGGGCATCAGGGGACAGTTTCGCATTTGAGGATGGAAGTTTTTCAAAATATTATAGAAGGAGGGTCAATAATGGCATGGTTGCTCATAGAAATTGTGATATGTGGATATTTTTTGCCAATGTGGGCTTATTTGCTGAGTATCTGTACTTTTATGAAGTGGAATACCAAACTATCACCCCAGCTGTCTGGATGCTGTGCAAGTTCCAGGTGCAGCGGCATATCTGAATTCACGAAGGTAGCTTTTGCACTAAAAAGTGGCTGTTTTTCAAAGAGGATTCCTGAAAAAGTTTTCTGGTTGTGGTATACTCTTCTGTCTATTTCTTTGCATGTGACTGAGTGTACATGTCATTTCAACAGGCTGAGGAAACCCACTGAATGAGCTATTTTAGCTACAATGGGCTAAAATAGCCCCAACAAGATAACCAAATATGCCTCATACGATCCATTTTTCACGGTCATCTCGAGTCGCATGTTGTCGCACGATTTCATGTACATGGCGAATACCTGGTCGTGAAACACGGAAATCGGTGAAGTCACTTTCTTCAGCGAGCCTCCAAGAAAGCAGCAGTCGAAGAGCAGTTCCAGCAACCCGGAAGCAAAATGGTAAGTTTTGACATAAAAAAGATACATGTTGCCGGTTATTTCATGAAAAATTAGTTTAAAATGTTACTCACCATTGATTCCGACAGTTTCCATTCGAGTTGCGCCCCTTATATCCTCAGCAGATGGTTTCCGCATCATCTCGGTCATAATCTACGGTGTACAAAACTGACACAAATTAAATATCGTATATCGATAAAATTCATGCATTTTCATTAAGGTTCCTCAATACATTTGCACAAGAAAAATTTAGGTGTCAGATTTGCATGTTATTTTTTCCAAAATATGATCCTGATTTCCTTTTAAAATGCCTGTCCTAGAAGAAGAATGTTTAGAGGTGCTAAAGGTTATTACAGCAAGTACTTTCTTGCATTAGAAACATCTCAGTGCCTTTGAAAATAAATGCATTTCTGTATTTTTCACTTTCACCAGGAAAAAAATGAAAACGCCTTCTAGACTTTTTAAAAGTTACTAAAACAGCTACAGATCAATAGTAAACAACAAATACTAGCGACTCGGACAAAGCTTTCTATCAAAAAGTCTACCTGAATTGAAAACCAGAATTTTTTTCGACATGTTTTTCTTCATGGGCGCCGCCATCTTCCTTTTTTGTGGAAAATCCGAACTGCTCAATTTCATCAATTATGCCCATTCCACATTTTGTTTTGCCCATCAACAATGAATATACCTTGAAAATTGAGCTTTATAGCCTCCTTCCTGCATATAGCATTATGACATCGCCTATCTTGGAAGCATGTCATCACTGATAAAATTATTGAAGCTGCCAAATTGAAAGAGATATCCATCTTGCCAAGAAAAAAACGTATTCATACGCCTTGGAACTAATTTCCAAAAATTACAATAGTACACCATTGTTTTTAATTTAAAACATAATATTCATTTTTGAAACTGTATTGCAACTAATTTCACGTACTTTCTAACATAATTTGTTCGTTAATTTATGTATAGTGTGCATTCATTTCCGAACTATTTTTATGTGTAACGTTTTCCAGGTTGGTGTTGTTCGGCCCAGCTTCTTGTAAACAAATCAAGAAAATGGGATTTTTGAAACTTTTTTCATCAAAACATATTAAATGCATTGGGCCTCTATGAGTTTTTACCAGCCTACACATTGGTAAGTAGGTCACATAACATCATTAATTGGATTAAATAAATATAAACTTTGTGTTGTCCAGAAGTTCACCTGTGCAAAAACCAATTATTTGTTTATGGTGGCTCATGTGAATCAATGGGTAAAAATAATTTCTATACCATTGCAGTTATTGGCTGTGATCTGAAGCCTTTTGGACAAAGTTTCTGGTGCTGAACAGGCTACTTTCAGTCCTTCAGTTCAAATATGGGGATAAACTGTTGGCTTATCTTATTTTCAATTATTTGGTTTTGATTTATCAAATATCAAAACACCCTTCCTGTAAACACAATCAGTAAAACAGTGAAACTTTTGTGCAGTGATTGCATAAATTGTTATAAACTGCATGATGTTTGTTTGTTTGATTTGAGGTTTAACGTCCCCGTCAACACTGTAAAGGTCATTTTGGAGACGTTGCTTCCCATTTTGTGGGACTTTTACCCGACATTGAGATGAAATGACATCTCGAGCCCTGTCGCCCAATGAACCAATAGGGTTTATTAGCATGGACGATCCGCCTCGCACCGCGGTTCCTGGACAGACTTAGATCCTCTATGCTGTTTACCAGTACTGGTGTGCCAGCCGGATTCAGCTCTGCGTGGAAGCATCATGCAGCTCATATATTTCTTCAAGCCCCTATGGGCGGGGGCCGATAAACTGCATGAATGAAATATGTAAAATGAAGTACTAAAAGCACCGAATGAGGGCAATCATTTTACAAGCTAAAAGCAAGAGATTTCAACGCCTCAACCCAGTCAATGAGCTTGTTGCCAAATTGGTAGAACTGGTCCTTTTTGGCTACATGAATGAAATATGTAAAATGAAGTAATAAAAGCACCGAATGAGGGCAATCATTTTACAAGCTAAAAGCAAGAGATTTCAACGCCTCAACCCAGTCAATGAGCTTGTTGCCAAATTGGTAGAAATGGTCCTTTTTGGCTACCATACACTGAATTTAAAATAGTACCAGGTGAGATAATTACATTTTTTGAATTTTTGGGAATCATTAATTTTCAGTTCTATTTAGGTATTTTATTTGAAATTCCTCTGTTGCAGTGCCTAAAGGCAACCTTGAGCCACATTTCTATGATAGTATTTTACACATTGTGGTTTTGTAGATTGAGATGTCATTTTTTTATCCCCCGACCGAATAGGTTCGGGGGATATAGCGATCAGCCTGGCGTCCGTCCGTTTGTCCGTCCGTCCGTCCGTAGACGCAACCTTGTGATGGCCATAACTCCTATACCCTTTGAGATTCATTGATGGTTATTGGCACAATTGTTCACAAGGCCGAGACGGCGTGTCATGCACAAGAACCAGAACTCTGGATACCATACTTTTTTAGTTATCTCCCCTTTTAATAAAATACAATGACTACTTTGTGTTGGCCATAACTCCAATACCCTTTGAGATATATTGATGGTACTTGGCACAGTTGTTCACAAGGCTGAGACGGCGTGTCATGCACAAGAACCATAACTCTGGTTGCCATGGATTTGGAGTTATCTCCCCTTCCAATAAAATAGAGTGACAACCTTGTGATGGCCATAACTCCTATACCCTTTGAGATTCATTGATGGTTCTCGGCACAATTGTTCACAAGGCTGAGACGGCGTGTCATGCGCAAGAACCAGAACTCTGGATGCCATACTTTTTCAGTTATCTCCCCTTTAAATAAAATAGAATGACTACTTTGTGATGGCCATAACTCCAATACCCTTTGAGATATATTGATGGTACCTGGCACAGTTGTTCACAAGGCTGAGAAGGCGTGTCATGCACAAGAACCACAACTCAGGTTGCCATGATTTGGAGTTATCTCCCCTTCCAATAAAATAGAGTGACAACCTTGTGATGGCCATAATTCCAATACCCTTTAAGATATATTGATGATACTTGGCACAGTTGTTCACAAGGCCGAGACGGTGTGTCATGCACAAGAACCACAAGTCTGGGTGCCATGGTTTTTTAGTTATGTCCCCTTCCAATAATATAGAATCACTACTTTGTGATGGCCACATCTCCAACACTCTTTGAGATATATTGATGATACTTGGTACAGTTGTACATGGGGTTAAGCAGTTGTGTCGAGTGCAAGAACCACAACTCTGGGTGCCCTGGTTTTTTAATTATCTTCCCCGACAGACCTTATGATGGCCATAACTCTAATACTCTTTGAGATATATTGATGGTGCTTGGCACAATTGTATACAACGTTGAGACGGCGCTTCATGTCTAAGAACCACAACTCTGGATCCCATGATATTTGAGTTATCTCCCCTTCCAATATAATAGTATGACAACCTTGTGATCATCGTACCTACAATACCCTTTGAGACATATATGTGGTACTTGATGCAGATGTACATGAGGTTAAGCAGGTGTGTCATGCTCAAGAATTTCAACTCTGGGTGCTCTAGTTTTTTTTAGTTATCTCCCCTGGCAATATAACCTTAGGATGGCCATAACTCCAACACCCTTTGAGATATATTGAAGGAACTTGGCACAATTGTATACAAGGTACAGAAGGGATGTCATGTGCAAGAACAACAAGTGTTGGTGTTGTGGTATTTGAGTTATCTACCCTTCCAATATAACAGTATGACCAGCTTGTGATCACCATATCTCCAATACCTTTTGAGACATATCGATTGTACTTTGTACAGAAATACATGAGCTTAAGCAGGCATGTCATGCACAAGAACCACATTTCTGAGTGCCCTGGTTTTTAGCTCCACTGGCCGAAGGTCAGCGGGGCTATTCTCATGGCCCTGTGTCCGTCGTGCGTCCGTGCGTTAACTTTTTCTTAAACATCTTCTCCTCCTAAACTACTGGGCCAATTGTAACCAAATTGTAACCAAAGACAAATGTTTGTCTTTCAGCCACCAAGTTTGCTGTGTGTGTCAACGAAGGCCAAGACAAGCTTCCTACGCTATACTGGTTACCAAAACTTCATAAAAAACCTTACAAAGCACGGTTTATTGCAAATTCTAGTTCTTGCACTACCACTGAACTTTCTAAATTATTAACTTCCTGTCTTACTGCTATTAAAACGCATGTAATTAAATATTGTGATAAAGTCTTTGAAAGATCAGGAAGAAATCTGTTTTGGTCTATAAAAAATTCGAATGAGGTTTTAAATAAATTGAAATCTAGACAGTTTCGTGCTTCTAGTCTGTCTACCTACGATTTTTCCACTCTTTACACTACACTTCCTCATAATCTTATAAAAGAAAAGCTTAATGATTTAATTGAATGGGCTTTTCACAGAGAAGATTCTCTCTATCTTGCATGTAATGTCAGAAATGCATTTTTCACTTCTAAAGAGCATAAGAATTATACACTTTGGTCATGTCAGAAAGTGTGTGATGCCCTCACCTTTCTACTTGACAATATTTATATTAGATTCGGTACTAAGTTATTTAGACAAATTGTGGGTATTCCGATGGGTACTAATTGCGCACCTCTTGTGGCTGATCTGTTCTTGTATTGTTATGAAAGAGACTTCATTTTGTCGCTTTCCATTGATAACCAATCTGAAATTATTGAAGCTTTTAGCTCTACTTCTAGATATTTAGATGATTTATTAAATATTGATAATACCTATTTTGATGGTTTGATCAGTCAGATTTACCCCCTAGAACTTCAGTTAAATAAAGCAAATTCTTCTGATACCGAGGCCCCGTTTTTGGATTTACATCTATCTATTGTAGATGGATTTGTTTCGTGCAAAATTTATGATAAACGCGATGACTTTGATTTTGAGATTGTAAATTTTCCTTTTTTGGATGGTGATGTTCCTCGTGCGCCATCCTATGGCGTTTATATTTCGCAATTAATTCGATTTGCTAGAGTGTGTAGTCATGTAACTGACTTCAACACTCGTAATAAATTATTAACGGCTAAACTCCTTAATCAGGGTTATCGGTACCATAAACTACGCAAAGCCTTTTCAAAATTTTATAGACGCCATTCTGATTTAATTTCAAAATTCAATATTGGACTTAAATCTCTTCTGCAACAAGGTCTATCGGAACACGAATTTTATGGTGACTTAGTATATAAATTCAGAAAAATATATAACCGCAATGACTTCAGCACCCAATTTCGTAAAATCATTCTTCGATATAAAAAGATTGGGTACAACATGGATATTATACGACAGACTGCATGCATGGTAGTTAACCCAATCACGGTTGGCAACTTTGCTTCCCTCTTTAATTGCACGCCGGTGGGTCAGGCCTCAGATTCTATGACGGCTCCAACGTAAAGGCTTATTGAAAATTAAAGAGATAAAGTTGGTTGGTGCCTGATGCTCTGTCTCTGGTCGGGCTCATCGGAGTCTAACTGTTGGTTTTCTTTTGCTCCAGCATTTCAGTGGTTTCTTGCTGTCGAGTCCTCACCGTTGTCTCACCTCTGTGGTTCTTTGATTTCTGTGTTCACGGAGATGTTGCACTGATGAGTTAGGAGGCCTTCATGCGGACTGAACAAATTATTTGTCTAAATCGCGACGGAAGTAAGGGCGAGGATTGTGGCCACGTAAAATCGATTTAAGCCCCCCAGTGGAAATCTTCCACTGACCGTTCCAAGGCGGCTCTTCTGTGGCGATTTATTTATGTTGTTGTTTGTGGCTTACTGTGTGTATCACTTGTGTCTTTTAATTTTGGATGGCCATATGGCCATTTTGTGGGAAAGTAACTGTCCATATGGCCTTCCTTTGTTTAGGTTCCATTATGGTCTGGTCGCTTAATGTTTGTATTTCTTTCCCTTTGGTGTCTTTTATGGATGGTGTAAGTTAATTGTATCAATTCCTGATCTTTGTTTTACTTCTACTTTTCACAGGAATGTTCCTTACTTAGTCCTCTTCTAAATTCCTTCAAAGAATTTTGTTACACCCAGAACTCTGGTTGCCATGGCAACAAAACCAAAAAAAAAAAAAAAAAATAAAAACCTTTAAAAATCTTCTCCTCCAAAACCACCTGTTGGATTTCATTTTTATTTTTCATGACTGTTCCTTGGGTTGACCTCTTGCAGATTCCTTGAAGAAATTTTAATCCGACAAAAAACATGGCCGCCATGTGCGGGGCTTATTTTCCCTATTTAACATATAGTGTAATGCTAAAACATCTTCTCCTCCTAAACTATTTGGCCCATTGTAACCAAACTTCACAGGAATGTTCCTTACTTAGTCCTCTTCTAAATTCCTTCATAGAATTTTGTTACACCCAGAACTCTGGTTGCCATGGCAACAAAACAACACAAAATATTAAAACTCTTTAAAAATCTTCTCCTCCAAAACCACTTGTTGGATTTCATTTTTATTTTGCATGAATGTTCCTTGGGTGGTCCCCTATCAGATTCCATGAAGAAATTTTGATCCGACAAAAAACATGGCCGCCATGGGCGGGGCTTATTTTCCCTATTTAACATATAGTGTAATGCTAAAACATCTTCTCCTCCTAAACTACTGGGCCAATTGAAACCAAACTTCACAGGAATGATCCTTACTTAGTCCTCTTCTAAATTCCTTCAAAGAATTTTGTTACACCCAGAACTCTGGTTGCCATGGCAACAAAACCACACAAAAAATTAAAAATCTCTAAACATCTTCTCCTCCAAACCCACCTGTTGGATTTCATTATCCCCTCGAACAACATAGTTGTGAGGGGGGGGGATATAGCATTTGTCCCGTAGGTACGTACGTAAGTACGTACTTTTGTCATCGCTCTAGCGCCACGTACGTACGTACTTTTGTCATTGCTCTAGCGTCACGTACGTACGTACGTACTTTTGTCATCGCTCTAGCGCCTACATTTCTTGACCGATTTTAATATAACTTCACACAAACGTTCCTTACGATAATATCTGGAGCAAAATCGACTTTCAAGGTCATGACCTCAAGGTCAAGGTCACTCTTGCTATTTTTTGAAAAAGTTTGTCATGGCTCTAGCGCCTACATTTCTCCCCCAATTTCAATATAACTTCAAACAAATGATCCTTATAAAAATATCTCGAGCGAGTTGGACTTTCAAGGTCATGGCTATTTTTAGAAAAACATTGTCATCGCTCTAGCGCTTACATTTCTTCACCAATTTCAATATAACTTCACACAAATGATCCTTATAAAAATATCTTGAGCAAGTTCCACTTTCAAGGTCATGGCTTCAAGGTCAAGGTCACAGTGGCTATTTTTAGAAAAACTTTGCCATCGCTCTAGCTCCTACATTTATTTCTTGATTTCAATATAACTTCACACAAATGTTCCTTATGACAATATCTTGAGCGAGTTGGACTTTCAAGGTCATGATCTCAAGGTCAAGGTCACTGTGGCTATTTTTAGAAACACATTTTCATCGCTCTAGCGCCTACATTTCTTCACCAATTTCAATATAACTTCACACAAATGTTCCTTATAAAAATATCTCCAGCGAGTTCGACTTTCCAACTCATGGCCTAAAGGTCAGGGTCACTGTGGCTATTTTTAGAAAAAACTTTGTCATCACTCTATCGCCTATATTTCTTCACTGATTTCAATATAACTTCACACAAATGTTCCTTACGACAATATCTCAAGCGGGTTCGACTATCAATGTCAAGGCCTCAAGGTCAAGGTCACTGTGGCTATTTTTTTAGAAAAACTTTGTCATCGCTCTAGCGTTTACATTTCTTCACCAATTTCAATATAACTTCATACAAATGTTCCTTATGACAATATCTCTAGCGAGTTCTACTTTCAAGGTCAAGGTCACTGGGTCTATTTTTAGAAAAACTTCGTCATCCCTCTAACGCTTACATTTCTTCATCGATTTCAATATAACTTCACACAAATGTTCCTTATGACAATATCTCACCATTTCGACTTTCAAGGTCAAGGTCACTATGGCTATTTTTAGAATATGTTCTATAAAAGGGTTATCCTTTGGCAGCAAGGAATACACCACAGAAATGAAAAGTATGGAGTGTACATGTTTTCTGGGCCAGACTAGCTAGTTTCGGCCAATTAGGCCTCATCAGTGACCCTCAGATATTTTCAAATACCACAATGGAATCAATGATCCCAAAGGACAAGAAAATATAATCTACACTATGATGTAGGGCAGGGAGACGTTTTACCTCCGCCACACATTCCCACACACCAGCTGTAGTGAAGTTAAATATGTTCTATAAAAGGGTTATCCTTTGGAAGCAAGGAATACACCACAGAAATGAAAAGTATGGAGTGTACATGTTTTCTGGACCAGACTAGCTAGTTTCGGCCAATTAGGCCTCATCAGTGACCCTCAGATATTTTCAAATACCACAATGGAATCAATGACCCCAACGGACAAGAAAATATAATCTACACTATGATGTAGGGCAGGGAGACGTTTTACCGCCGCCACACATTCCCACACACCAGTTGTAGTGAAGTTAAATATGTTCTATAAAAGGGTTATCCTTTGGAAGCAAGGAATACACCACAGAAATGAAAAGTATGGAGTGTACATGTTTTCTGGGCCAGACTAGCTAGTTTCGGCCAATTAGGCCTCATCAGTGACCCTCAGATATTTTCAAATACCACAATGGAATCAATGATCCCAAAGGACAAGAAAATATAATCTACACTATGATGAAAACTTTGTTATCGCTCTAGCGATATGTTATCCTACATTTCTTCACTGATTTCAATATAACTTCACACAAATGTTGCTTATGACAATACCTCGAACGAGTTTGACTTTCAAGGTCAAGGTCACTGTGGCTATTTTTAGAAAAACTTTGTCATTGCTCTAGTGACTACATTTTTTCACAAATTTCAATATAACTTCACACAAATGTTCCTTATGACAATATCTCGAGCTATTTAGACTTTCCTGGTCAAGGTCACTGTGGCTAGTTTTAGAAAAACTTTGTCATCGCTCTAGCGCCTACATTTAATGATGGATTGTAATAGAACTTCACACAAGTGTTTCTTATGATAATATCTCGACTTACTTCGACTTCAAAGGTCATGACCTCAAAGTCAAGGTCACTGTGGCTATCTTTAGAAAAACTTTGTCATCGCTCTACTGCCTACATTTATTAACAGATTTTAATATAACTTCACACAAAAGATGCTTATGATAATATCTTGAGCAAGATCTACTTTCGTGGTCATGGCCTCAAGTCAAGGTCACTATGGCTATTTTTAGAGAAATGTCATCACTCTAGAATGTACATTAATTGGAGGATTTTTAAACAAACTTTACACAAATGTTGCATATGATAATATCTCAAGCAAGTTGGACTTTTGCCATTTCAGTGTTTTCCACACACGAAGTTGTCTAGTGCGAGGGGATTTGTATCGCATGCGATGCCTTGTTTTTATTTTGCATGAATGTTCCTTGGGTGGACCTCTTTTAGATTCCTTGAAAAAAAATTGATCTTGCAAAAAAACATGGCCGCCATGGGCGAGGCTTATTTTCACTATATAGTGTAATGCTGAAAATATTTTCTGCATAAGTTCTTGTTTTATTTCATAGTTATTTGGCATGCATGTTCCTTGGGTGGACCTCTGTCAGATTCCTTGGAGAAATTTTGATCCGACATAAAACATGGCTGCAGTGGGCGGGGTTTATTTTCACTATATAACATGTAGTGTAATGTTAAAAAAGTCTTCTCTTCTTCAAAAGTTCTTGTTTATTTATTTATTTATTTATTTATTTAAAAGTACCTTCCTGTATCTGAATTAATCTCCTCCAATTTTGCTGACTATCACATATCTATAGAGGTCCACCTACAAATTGTCATTCTAAAATTCAAAACATCAGAAATTTCACATGCCCATCACACTGGTGATAGAACTGATGTTTTCAACACAAACTCGATTTATACGACTTGATGTTTCAAAATAAATTCAAAATACTGAGGGAGATTGATTTATTAGACCTAATTATACTACAGTGTCAACAGTTCTCCAGATCCCTGAGGGTTAAAATGGCTTAGGTGAAAAGGGAGGCATACCGAATCCGACGGAGGAAAGGAAAAAATAAATAAATAAAGAAATAAAAACATAAATCTGTTCATTTTTTAGCTCCACTGGCAAAAGACCGGCGGGTCTTATGTTATATGTTATGGCCCTGTGTGTGTTGTGCGTCTGTGTGGTTGTGCATCCGTGCGTTACCTTTTTTCTTTAAACATTTCCTCCTTAACTACTTGGTCGATTGTAACCGAACTTCACAGGAATGTTTCTCACATAGTCCTCTTCTGAATTCCTTCAAAGAATTTTGTTACATGCAGAACAAAATGGCATCGAAAGCAAAAAAAAAATATTCAAAAATCTTCTCCTCCAAAACCGCTCAATGGATTTTATTCTTATTTTGCATGAATGTTCCTTGGGTCGACCTCTGTCAGATTCCTTGAAGATATTCGGATCAGGCAAAAAACATGGCCACCATGGCCATGCCCCACATGACTGCCATGGCCATGCCCCTTGGCTCATTAGCTTTCAAAGACTTATATGGGGAAAAGTTTTAAAAACCTTCTCCAAAACCGCTCAACGTAATGGATTTCATTCTTACTTTGCATGAATGTTCCTAGGATGGACCTCTGTCGGATTCCTTGATGCAATTTTGATCAGACAAAAAACATGGCCGCCATGGACACGCCCATTGGCTAATTAGCTTCCATAGACTCATAAAGGGATCTTTTTTTTTTTTTTTTTTTTTTTTGTTAATCTTCTCCTCCAAAACCGCTAAATGGATTTCGTTCTTAATTTTCATGAATGTTCCTTGTGTCTACCATTGTCAGATTCATTGAAGAAATTTTGATCAGACAAAAAACATGGCCGCCATGGCCACCACCTTTGGCTCATTAGCTTCCATAGACCAATAAACGGAAAAACTTCTTCTCTGAAACCATAAAGCCTAAAGCTAAGACATTTACAGTAAAACCTGTCTTAGTGGCCACCTCTCTTAAGCAAGCAGGCATTCAGTTCCCAAGAAAGGCAGATGTGTTAAATTTCACCTGTATTAAGCAAGAACCTGTCTTAAGCAAGCATATTTTGACTATCCCTTAGGCACTTGCTTAATACAGGTTGAACTGTAGTAAGTAGCAAAGTTATGTGGTCACCTACTAAGTCCTGCGAACTATGACTCTTGAGTCCAAATTGGCAACGCCCCGGTGCTTAGTAGCTCCCATAGATTAATAATGACAAAATCTTGAAACTTTTCTCCTCTGAAACCATAAGGCCAAGAGCTTAGTATGTAGCAACTTGAAGTATTCATCTGCATAAATCCTGCCAACTATGCCGCTGGGGTCCAAATTGGCCACACCCCGAGGCCCATAAGCTCCCATAGACTTATACTGGGAAAAACTGACAAAAATCTTCTCTGAAACCATCAGTGCCCAGAGCTTGGATATTAAGTATGCAGCAACGTCAAGTGGTCACTCAAATAAATCCTGCCAACAATGCCCCTGGGGTAAAAAATTGGTCACGCCCAGAGGCATATTAGTTCCCATAGACTTATAATAGGAAAAACTTTAAAAAAGTCTTCTACTCTGAAACCATAAGGCCCAGAGCTTTAGATATTTAGAACGGAGCAATGCCAAATGATCACTCACATAAATCCTGCCAACCATGGCTCTGGGGTCCAAAAAATATACAATGGACATTCCTTGGGTGGATCACTTGTTTCTTTTTTACCCATTGCATGCGGGAAAACCCTAAATGGGTACCTTGGCAAACAGTGCTGGCCCAGATCAGACCCCACAGAACACCATGTCTGATCAGGGCCTGCACTATTTGCTAACAGAATTTTCCATCAAAAATAGAAAAAAGGCCTGACACCCGTTATATGACAAATGGACTGGTCCAACATATAGCAATAGAAGAGTCCACTAGTATACCATTGGTTAATGTAATAAATATGACAATTGTCTGAAGTTAGCCGGTGGAGCGACAGGCCCTCTTGGGCCTCTTGTTTAGTTATCTCCCCTGACAGTATAATCTTGTGATGGCCATAACTGCAATACTTTTGTGATATATTGCTGGTTTAATTCTGGTGCACTTTCTATTGGTGAACAATCTTCTGAAGGCCATATTGGCTTTTGGTCGGGGGATTTGCCATCTCTTCCGATGGCTATTTTTGCAAAACCAAGGAAAATGCAATAATTTACTAAAATGGTGACTTTCGAATAAAAATCTTTGGCTTTCATATTCTTACATTTACATGGACTACCATCTGATGAAAAATCTTTTTGGGTAATTATTTGCAAATATGATTTTTCAGTACCCCAAATGTAGTTAAATAACTATAACTGTATTGAGGAACCTTAATTAATATAATAGAAATTACTGAGACGGCTAAACACTGTTTATGCATTTCTGGATTGATTGACTATTTGAAGGATGCGTGAAAGGTGTGTGTGTGCCGTGTGTGTGTGTGTGTGGGGGCGATGGACAATGACGGCCTGGTGATTCGGCTGCTGATCGTTATGTTAGTAGAATGTAGACTGAATTCCAGCATTTTATGACGCAGATGTAATACTACTTGTCTTACGCTCATACACAATGTGCATTTTACAGCGCCGACCAAATGCGTACCCCGTGCGTTAACCCAGCAGGCGCGCAACGTCATTATGACGTCGATTCGACGTAAAGACATCGCATCGACGTTGATACGTCAGTTTGACGTTGAGTGTCCCCTGGGAAGAATTATTGTTTGTGCCATCACATTAACAAGTCGGGGGGGGGGGGGGGGGATGGAAGTGGGACAATAAGGGTGGCTTGGTGATTCGGCTGCTGATCGTTATGTAAGTAGAATTTGGAGTGAATTCCAGAATTTTATCTATCTAGCTATCTATCTTCTCAAACTGAGTCGGTCATATTTGGCCATTACCTAAATTGGATGGGTGGCTAAATTTAGAATTTAGCACACACAAAAAAAAAAGAGCATAAAATGCTGGAATTTTATGTCGCAGTGTAATACTTAGTAGTTATTCCCGTGAACTGCTTAACTTAATTGTCTTACGCTCACACACAATGTGCATTCTACAGCGCCGACTTCAAGGAATGCGCACCCGTGCGTTAACCAAGCAGGCACGCAACGTCATAATGACGTCGTATCAACGTCGATTCGACGTCAAGACATCACATCGACGTTGATACGACGTTATTTTGACGTTGAGTGTCCGCTGGGAAGAATTATTGTTTGCGCCATCACGTTAACAAGTCGGAGGGGGCGTGGTACAATGATTCGGCTGCTGATCGTTATGTTAGTAGAATGTAGAGTGAATTCGATCATTTTATGACGCAGATGTAATACAGTCGAACTTCGATGGCTCGAACACCATGGTTGAGTCGAACCTGTTTTTGAGTCCCCTAGGGAATTCCTCTGCATAAGAGAAAGTGTGGGATAATTAAGGAGATTTTTTACTTTTATCTTGCAAATGTATGCTGTGTGTACTCATTAGAATCGCCTCAATGAGGCGATTCTAATGAGTACACACAGCATACATTTATGTTACAGATCATCGAAAAGATGTCCAAAAGTACCCTCGTTATGTTTTTTGGAAGTATGCAACAGTGGCTCGAACTACCGCTGTCTCGAACAAATTGCCATGGTCCCAAAGGGGTTCGAGCCACCGAAGTTCTACTGTACTTAGTAGTTACTCCTGTGAAATGCCTAACTTGTCTTACGCTCATACACAATTTGCATTCTACAGCGCCGACCAAATGCGTACCCCGTGCGTTAACCCAGCAGGCACGTAACGTCATAATGACGTCGATTCGACATCAAGACATCGTATCGACGTTGATACGATGTCATTTTGACGTTGAGTGTCCGCTGGGAAGAATTAATGTTTGCGCTATCACATTAACAAGTCTGTGACACTAATACCACTGCAAGCCCTACTCTATTATGGTGAAAAAATATTGTTCACATGGTGGGGTCTGTCAGGGTCTCAGTATCTGCGCCATTAAATGTATGGCGAAATTTTACCAAGTGAAATGTTGGCCCCCGCCCATTAGGGCAAGAAGAAATAGATGGGCTGCATCAGGATGCTTCCACGCAGAGCTGAAACCGACGCACACAACGTGTTCTGGTATATTGCTAAGATATAAGCCTGCCCATTCAAAGTGGTGCGAAGCCCCCGCCCATCGGGAGTTGAAGAAATAGATTGGCTGCATGATGCTTCCACGCAGAGCTGAAACCGTCCTCACACTAGTACTGGTAAACAGCTTAGAGGATGTAAGCCTGCCCAGGCAAAGCGGTGCGTGTCGGACCGTCCATGCTTTATAAACCCTTTTGGTTTCATTGGGCAACAGGGCTTGAGATGTCATTTCATGTAAATGTCGGGTAAAAGTGGCACAAAATTGAAACAAAAGTCTCCAAAATGACCTCTATTGTTTTGACTTGGACATTAAACCTCAAATCAAATAAATCAAACCAAAAAAAGTGATGCGAGTCGAAACGTCCATGCTTATAAACCGTATTGGGGGATAGGGCTTGAGATGTCATTTCATCTCAATGGATAAAAGTCCCACAAAATATTGGAAGCAACGTCTCCAAAATGACCTACCCAGTTTTGACTAGGACGTTAAACCTCGAATCAAACTAAACCAAGTGAAATGAACTTTGTGCTTAACTGGAAATTACTTAAGAAATGAAATTTATTTTTCTGCAGTTCATGGAAGTATGAACGCAGTGAGTCACGTGCAAAGTAAATGAGCCACGATGGGGTTCATGTAAACTTTGCTAGCGATCCACTGTCGTTCATACGTTCATGGAAAGCAGAAAAATTAAGTTAATTATTTATATTTACATTATTTGCCTCTAATCACTGGGCGAAAAAATGCTTGTAGGACAAACCTTTAAAACTGAAAAACATTTACACGCTGTTTTTCTACAATGAGCGGAGCAGCGTTGACGTCATCAACGCCCGTGGAGAACAATGGTTTATAATGACGTCACTTAACGTCAATGAAAATCATGCGATTCGATGCGTTCATGGAAGTATGAACGCAACTGTTTGCTATAGGTTTACATTAGACTTTACACTCGAAATATGTTAATATTGCCTTTTAACAGGAACCAACACAACACGTTGTGGGCAAATCAACAGGGCATAACCCCGGAAAAAATGAGAAGGGACAGGCGGGTAGGGCAAGAAAGCACCACCAGGGACCAGTTGAGGCGAAGTATTTGCAGGACAGCAAAGAAAGATCCAAGACCTTCTACAAGAGGAAGAATACTCTGGTCAAAAAGGTATGGCATTAAATTTTGCATCATGTTAACAAGAAATCATCATGTTAACAATAATTTCATTCTTTGCGAAAACACGCCTATACAAATATATTGTAATATTTTTTTCGCCGAAAAAAGAGATTTTATGATGAAAAATTGTGATGTTTTTCTTATTTCTTATCAAAATATAGATTGTGGGTACACGTTAGAACTGACTCAATGAGGCGGTTTTAACGAGTACCCACAATCAATATTTTAGAGCAGAAATAAGAAAAATAATGTTTACTCCTGTAAACCCCAGTTTTTCTATATAAAAGTGGGGTTCGAGGGGGGTAAAAATCATATAGGCGTGTTTTAATGATGATCCCCACGTTTTTCAAAGAAAAAGTGGGGATATTGT
Organism: Lucinisca nassula; assembly: GCA_963580285.1. Taxonomy (NCBI): domain Eukaryota; kingdom Metazoa; phylum Mollusca; class Bivalvia; order Lucinida; family Lucinidae; genus Lucinisca; species Lucinisca nassula. The sequence goes on from OY757020.1 coordinate 54,300,013, forward strand.
AATGGTCTTCGTCGTTCGTTCGTCCCTCCGTCCCCCAGGTATTAGACTTCCTGCCTTGCCGTGGCCCTGGGGGCTCAATTCCCACTGGGCACATTGCCGCTGTGGTCTTTGTGCCCACTGGGAAGAGCTAAAGGAAGTACCACCCGTTTGCCGTGGGTGGCGTCCTGTAAGCCGGAAGAAGGGATCCTGGAGGTTGAGGGTTACCTGAGGTGGCGGTGCTTCAGGTACCCAACACGCCTCTTTGGCCTGGCTTTTCGGTGTAGACGGGTGGCCGTGCGGTCCGGCACGGTCAATCGGCTGGTCGCGCCGAGCCCTAGAGATACCGCTTTGCTTTCTCTTCAACTCTTTTTGTATCTTTCCTGATACCAACCATATGCCCATTTACCTTACCCTTTTCTGTCTTTTTATCTCTAGAAGGCGGTGGCTAAACGGATCAATCGTGTAGGCATTTTGTTTATGCGAGTATATCTCACGTGTATCGATAACCACTCCATTATGGTGTTCCCTTGTAGGGCTCCACGGAGGGCGGAGAGCACTTGGGACGAAACTAGAATTTTTTCCTTATGCCTCATGGAAAAAAACATAACCGCAACGCAGCTAAACGTAAAAAAGACGAGGATTCATCCGAAACGGATGAACCCAGTCAGAAGTCAAGTCAGCAGTCAAGTCAGCAGTCAAGTCAGCAAGTTGAAACTCCAAAGCTCAACACTTTTCCACGCTTCTTGGTGATGACATCACGTGATGATACACGTACGGTGTCAGATTTATCACCCTTTGTTATCGAAAAGAGTTTAGTGTCCATTGCCGGACATCCAAAAAGTATAAAAAAACTGAAGTCAGGTGATCTCCTCTTGGAAGTCGAGAGAGAGCAGCAGGTCAAAAACCTGCTTGGTACCACAAAGCTCTTTGATCTCAACGTCAAAGTATCGTTGCACAAAACACTCAATTCATGTAAAGGTGTCATCCGCAGCCCAGAGCTACGTCCGTGCAACGATGCCGAGATTGTTGAGAATTTGAGAGATGAAGGCGTTATTGGTGTACGTAACATCCAAGTTCGTAGAAGTGGTGTATTAAAGCCAACAAGTACCTACGTGTTGACATTTAATACACCAGTTCTGCCCAAGAAAATAAAAGTTGCATATCTATCTGTTAACGTAGAGGTGTATATACCAAACCCTCTCAGATGTTATCATTGTCAGGTTTTTGGTCACCACGAAAGCAGATGTCAGAAGAAACAACTCTGTCCAAACTGTGGTGAGGAAGAACATGTCGATAACCATCAAAACTGCAAAAATGAACCCAAATGCGTCAATTGTGGTGGCAAGCATGCTGTTTTCTCTCGAGATTGTCCGGCATGGAAAAAAGAAAAAGAAATACTCACTGTCAAATACCAAAGGGGGATAACATTCCCAGAAGCGCGGAAAATTGTTGATGAGCGATACACAACACCAACCACCAGTTACGCCAGCATCACAAAGGGTGCTGGTGTAAAAGTTTCCAGCTCCGAAACACAGACTGCTGAATCATACATAGCTGAACTGAAAAAATCTGGTGCGTGGAGTAAATCCACTCCAGCACCACAAAGTTCAACCAGTTTATCAAATGGCGCAATCCAGGTTGCTTCGGATCGGTCGACAGCGACCGTACCGAAGCCAGCGCCGCATGCAAAAGAGAAACTCGACTTAGGTCGAACTAATAAAGGATCAGAAGATCCGAAGAAACAACACTTGTCTCAAAAACAAACAGACAGACAATGTAAAATGGAAAGAGACAATATAAAATTCCAGAACAGATTCGGATCTTTGAGTGACAGTGATATGGAGTTTGAAACTCCATCATCACCAAGCGGCAATAATAGATCGAGGTCAGCAACACCACGAGCTGGTGGTAGCAGATCTATATCACCAATTGCAGCTCCAATATAGTTTCTAGTCTTAATCTCTTCATAAAATGGATTTAAAACACAAAATAATACAATGGAATTGTCGAGGTCTTAAATCAAATTATAATGAACTCTTATTACTTATTTCGTTATTAAACCCATCGGTTTTTTGTTTGCAAGAAACCTTTTTAAAAACTGATGACAACATTGATGTCAGGGGTTTCAATACATACAACTATATCTATTCTGATGGTAACAAACCATCTGGTGGCAGTTCAATTCTTGTTAAATCATGTTTACCACAAAGAGAGATCAAATTAAAAACAGACCTACAAGCTGTAGCAGTATCGGTTTCTCTGGATAAAGAAACTACAATATGCTCTTTATATATTCCACCCTCATTTTCTTTAAAGCCCGAACATCTTGACTCATTGCTGAGTCAGCTTCCATCCCCATATCTTTTAGTTGGCGACTTCAATGGTCACAATATTCTATGGGGCTGTAAAGATATCAATAACAGAGGAGCACTTGTTGAAGATTTTATTGCAAAGAGCGATCTTTGCTTGATGAATGATAAATCTTATACTTACCTTCACCCAGCGACAGGTCATTTGTCTTCTTTATATCTCTCTTTGTGTCACCCATCTCTCTTCTTGGACTATGACTGGTCTGTTCATGATGATCAGTGCGGAAGTGATCACTTCCCTGTTATAATTGAGAGCGTAAACGAACCAGATGAGGACTGTAACCAGAAATGGAAAATGAATAAAGCCGACTGGGAATTATTCCATAATTTATGTGAAGAAGAGTTATCAATTGATCATTTTAATGAATCATCCGACATTGTTTCTGATTTCACAGATACACTTATTAACATATCAGAACAATGCATTCCAAAGACCTCCACAAATACTAAGAAAAGCAAGCCTTGGTTTAATAATGACTGTAAAGAAGCTATTAAAAAGCGTAAACAGGCTCTAAATAAGTTCTGCAAAAATCCCACTTCAGAAAAGCTCAACGACGTAAAAGTTTTTAGAGCTAAAGCTCGGCGAACAATCCGAGCTTCCAAACGAAGTCATGGAGAGAATATGTCTCCAAATTGAACTATAAAACCCCCACTAAAAAGGTTTGGGATATGGTACGAAAAATTTCAGGAAAAACAAAGTCTTCTAGTTTTACACATTTAAATACTGAATTTGACACAATAGCTTCAACAAAAAAAGATATTTCAGATACTCTTGGGCACACATTCTTGAGAAATTCATCATCGCGTAATTATTCTGACACTTTTAGAAATTTCAAAAAGGACCAAGAGAAAAGAAATCTAAACTTTAAATCACTTAATCACGAAGAATACAACAAACCTTTTAACTTATCCGAACTCGTTGAAGCCATTGAAAAATCACATGATACGGCAACCGGCCCCGATGAAATTCATTATCAGATGCTTAAGCATCTGCCAAAAAGTTCTCTTACAACACTTTTAGATATCTTTAATAATATTTGGGAAACGGGGGTCTGTCCTGAGAGCTGGCGTGTAGCTACAGTTGTACCAATTCCGAAACCAGGGAAAGATCATGCAGAACCTACAAATTATCGTCCGATAGCTTTGACAAGTTGTTTGTGTAAAACATTGGAGAGAATGATAAACAAGAGATTAGTCTGGTACTTAGAGTCCAACAACCTCATTTCAGAATATCAATCGGGCTTTCGTTCGGAACGAAGTACCAATGACAATTTAATAAGACTAGAAACATTTATACGAGATGCTTTTATTAACAAAGAACACGTAGTAGCTGTCTTTTTCGACTTGGAGAAAGCATATGATACAACATGGCGTTATGGAATATTGAAAGATCTACATAACATTGGCTTAAGAGGAAAACTTCCCAGTTTTATTGAAAGCTTTTTAGGGGAGCGCATGTTTCAGGTGCGTGTGGGGTCTACCGTGTCAGATTTCTATGATCAAGAACAGGGTGTCCCACAGGGTAGTATTCTTTCAACTACGCTATTTAACATCAAAATAAACAATATTGTACAATGTTTGGACGACAAAACTGATTGTTCATTGTATGTTGATGATTTTTGTATATGTTACCGTTCAAAAATATGAAAACAATTGAACGAAAGTTACAACAAAATTTAAAAAGAATAGAAGAATGGACTGATAAAAATGGTTTCAAGTTCTCAAGGCCGAAAACGCAGTGTGTTCATTTTTGTAAACTACGGAAGAAACACGAACATCCTTCCCTGTTTTTATACGGATCACAAATTCCTGTTGTTGAAGAAGCCAAATTTCTTGGGGTCATATTTGATCAAAAGTTATCTTTTATTCCCCATATTAAATATCTTAAAGCGAAATGCTTAAAAGCTGAATCTTTTGAAAGTTTTAGCTCATACAAGTTGGGGAGCAGATCGGTATACTTTATTACATCTTTACCGGTCTTTAATAAGATCTAAATTAGATTATGGGTCTGTTGTTTATGGTTCTGCCAGAAAGTCCTATTTAAAATCCTTGGATACTATCCATCACCAAGGCCTTCGTCTGGCCATGGGAGCCTTCCGTACTTCTCCCGTATTAAGCCTTTATGTAGAAGCAGGTGAACCATCTTTAACCTCGCGCAGAGAGAAACTTTCTCTTCAGTATGCTATTAGACTTGCTGCAAATCCATCTAACCCGGCATCCAAAATTTCATTTCGACCTCAATTTGTAGATAGGTATGAAACTAAACCCACAGCAATTAAACCTTTTGGATTACGTATTTTACCGCTGCTGGAAAATTCAGGTATCGACCTTAAAAACATTCAAAAACATGAAACCGCCGAAGTTCCATCTTGGTGTATTAAACAACCTTCTATTCTGTTCGACTTACATGATGGCAAAAAATCCGAATCAAATCCGATACTTCTCAAACAAAACTTTCAGGTACTGCAATCACGTTACGATGATTACCAGCAAGTCTATACTGATGGTTCCAAAGAAGGAGATAAAGTTGGTTGTGCGTATGTTTCTAAACATACGCACAAAACCATGCGCCTTCCAGATGGTTCATCTATTTTTACAGCTGAAGCCAAAGCAATAGACCTAGCTTTAGATTTTATCAGTTCTTCAACAATTCAAAAAGCAATTATATTTTCTGATTCACTTTCTGTGCTTAAGGCTTTAGACCATTCATCATCTAAAAATCCTCAAATTCAAAAATTGATCGAAAAACATCATGAAATTTCTAAAACACACCAAATCTTGTTTTGTTGGCTTCCGAGCCATATTGGCATTGTCGGCAATGAATATGCTGACAAGAAAGCAAAGGAATCGCTCAATCTTGATCCATCTGTTTTTAAAATTCCTTTTAATAATTTTAAACCATTTATCAATAGATACATCTTGTCGGAATGGCAAGGCGAATGGGACCGTGCAATAAATAACAAACTCCATGCCATTAAACCTGTCGTTAGTACAAAATGCTCTCCTCCACAGTTTTCCAGAAAAGACGACGTAGTATTAACACGACTGCGCATCGGCCATACTAGAGTTACTCATTCTTATATTTTTAATGGTGATGATCAGCCTTCTTGTGTAGGTTGTGATCAGCCATTCACTGTGAAACATATCTTAATTGACTGTGTTGACTTTTCACCCTCACGTATTTTATATTTCAAAGCTGACACTTTACAACAACTGTTTCGAGATGTACCTGTTGATAACATTATTTTATTCTTAAAAGAAATTGGTCTTTTTCATAAGATTTAACTGTTTCAGATTTTTATACATTATCATTCTGACTTGGTACTTTTAATATCATCATAATTATTCATGCCGTTTAACCATTAACCGACTGACGCTTATGACCCACCAAGAGGGTTGACGCGTCGTTAAACACGAAATCATCATCATCATCATCATCGTCCATCCGTCTTACCGGATAACTCCTAGATGGTTTTAGATAGAAACTTGAAACTTAGGGAACTGATAGGTCTTTGGTCTAGGGAGTGCAAGACACTTTCGGAATTTTGATCACTCCCCTATGGGGTGCGCCCAGGGGTGGGGCCCACGGGGGTCAAAAATCAAAATTTCTATAACATGGTTTTGTAACATATCAAAGCGAACGGCATGATTGATAGATTATGTAGTGGCGTGGCGATATGCGATGGCGTGCCATCGACTGCGAAAAAAAACAAATCACCTATACTAACCCCATTGGTCATCCTGCAACAATAATGTTACACGTCGCTGCGACAATTGGTTGATTTGAGGTTTAACTTCCCCGTCAACCCTGTCAATGTCATTTTGGAGACGTCGCTTCCAATTTTGTGGGACATTGAGATGACTGACGGGGGACATGACGCTGCGACAAGAAAATTCATATCCATTTTTTTTCTTTCCAGTGTCAAATTTTTGAGAGGCATCCTCAAGAGCTATGATGACCTCTTTGTAGACTGCAAGGTACTCGTCTTTGGTCCCTTTGCCATCGATCTTGCTCCAGACTAACAGAAGGTTCCTGGACTCTTCAGGTCGACCGAGGTCACTGATTTCACCTATGGTCTTATTTATCATTGTAGCAATTTCTGTTTTTGACTTCTTATTTATGTCAAAAAACATAGACCTTGATTGTGCTGTAGTGAAAACAGGTATTAATTTAAAACCCTTTCCGATGTCATGTCCAGCTCGGATGATGTCATGGTACATGTGCCTGTTTTCCTTGCATTTTAAATCAAAGTTTATCAGGTCTCTATCAAGTTGTTTTCCTGACACAGACACATGTTCATTTTCTCGTTTGGGCTGATCTAAATAACCCTGTTTCCTCAAAAATTCCTGCCTTTTTGAAATTTCGTGATTGACATTTCTTTGGTATAAACATTCGTCGCTTTGTTCGTCGATTTGCAGTATTATATCTAAATTTTCACGGATCTGAAAATATTTAAAATGAGAATTTTGTACAAACATCAAATATTTACTTCCATTTCATGTAAGCCAGTACTAATACAGCGGACGTTAGGCCAACAAGAACCAAGATCCTGATCGATAAGAAAAAATAATTTTGAATACAAGTTAGTGGCAGCATACGGAATACCCAAACAGGCCCATGACGTACTTGTGACGTCACATCAATGTCGATATAACCTCATGACCGTTATGGAACGTCACAACAACGTCGGCGCAACGTCATGACGTAACGACGTTGATTTGATGTTGCCCTAGCGATTTGTACCTGCTGGGACATTGATGAACAGTATTCGAACAATCCAAAGCAGTAGTATAAAAACAATCAACTCGCGGCCATCTTTGACGGTGCAAACCGGTGCAAACTAAGATGGCGGCGAAAATGGTGGTGATTGACTTCCGGTGGCCATTTTTGACGGTGCAAATAAACATGGCGGAATAAAGCGGCCATTTTGACGGTGCACATGTATGGCAGCCATTTTGACGGTGCAAACCCACACGACGGACATTAAGCGACCATTTTGATATGCGGGGGACCTTTTGACGGTGCAAACCCACACGACGGACATTAAGCGACCATTTTAATATGGAGAGATATTTTTGACGGTGCAAATGTATGGCAGCCATTTTCACGGTGCAAACTCACACGACGGACATTAAGCGACCATTTTGTCGGTGCAATTAAACATGGCGGACATAAAGCGGCCATTTTGACGGTGCACATGTATGACAGCCATTTTGACGGTGCAAATTCACACGACAGACATCAGGCGACCATTTTGAGTCATTTTATGCATGATAAGTTTTAAACACTGGGTCTTTGACCGTGAACAACACTTGTTAAAAGGGTTCCGAAACAATCTGAGTTCTTACAATCATTCAGGGTCAGTCTACCCGTAGCTAATCTTTATTTTAACAGCACCAAAGGATCAGTTTTGAATGTGGATATGGCTCAAGCTCAGCTGCATTTTACAGATGAAAGCTTAGAAGTTTTGAGAGGATATGGATTTGAAAATGTTGTGTGGTCTCCAGTGTCCAAAACTATAACATGCCAGCTAGATGATACGTTTTCTTTGGTGATAAAGAAAACACACCATAATGTCTCTATTAGACTGTGAAAACAAACTCAGTCGATGTCACTGCCTTATAATATGTTTGAGACTTTATGCGATTTAAAAGAAAGTATACAACTGTTATCTTCATTTGTTGAAGGGAATTCGAAATGACAGATTGTAGATTATTGGAACTGGAGTTTAAATCTCCTGATCTTGTGTTTTACAAGAATAGGGTTAAAACTTTTGACTCTTGGTCGACGCAAATTCATCCAAATAAGTTCAGACTTTCGTCTGCCGGATTTTTCTATACTGGGAGGAGTGACATCGTAGAGTGTTTCTCTTGCGCAATAAGATTACATAAATGGAAAAAAGATGACAATCCATTAAAAGAACACATGCTAGTTTCACCAAATTGTTTATTTCTCAAAATTATAGGACAAGAGAATTCAAGTGATGACCAGTTTCACCAAATTGTTTATTTCTCAAAATTATAGGACAAGAGAATTCAAGTGATGACCAAGCCTATAAAGCTTTCTCTTCTTTATGGAGTCCCTGGAGCTCAGTAAACGGTGTAACAGCTTTCCAAGATGGCGGTGATCCACAACTCATTGACCTGCAAAAGATTTGGATTTGAATTTTCCGTTATCATCTATATAAATGCGACTAACTCGAGCAAGAGCTAAACATTATATCGCTAACCTTCAAAGTGAGAACTTATATGGACAGAATGGCTTGTTCGAGGGATCAGCTTTGTTTAGATTTTACAAATGAACAATATAGTGACGATGAGCGAGTAGACTCAATGCTAACAAATTATGATGAAAGAGAGTTTGATAACGTTCCGATAGACCATGCTACAGCTCCTTCGACTAGTGTCATGATTATGAATTCTTACTTTGACTTCATATATGCGAAAGCTTTGTATGAAATTAAAGGAGTGACAATGAAGAAAAGCTGCTATGGTTGTGAAATAAACCATCCATCACAAACACAACATGACTGTCTTATGAACTATGCAGAGTATGATGATGATGATGATGCATATCGACTTGACTTATATTTTGAAGATATGTTGAAAGTTGTCAATGAACAAGACATTATTCAGTCATGGGATGATATTGTACGTGTTTCTAACATTTCACATGAGATAATTGATTTGCATAAGAAGTAGTATAGGGTGTCACTATGGGGACCAGATTATGGGGACCAGATTATAGGGACTGGTCCCTATAATTTTGTTGGTCCCCATAATCTGGTCCCCATAGTGACGCCGCTTGATGTAAGCTTGACTAGGCTAGAATGGGTCTTGGGGTGGTCAATAGTGTGTTAGCTGGATACCTTCCGAGATGGACTGAGTGTTTTTGTGTTGATTACCTTGGTCCCTATAAATCTTCAGTTTCTGAAATTTATAGGGACCAAGTTTGAATTGACTTAGCCTGAAAATAACTTAGTTTTTTGGTGATCTTTCAAGTAGATCCAGGTGTTTGTGTTGATTGCCTTGGTCCCTATAAATCTTCAGTTTTTGAAATTTATAGGGACCAAGCCTAAAATGACTTGGTCCCTATAAATCTTCAGTTTTTGAAATTTATAGGGACCAAGCTTGAAAATGACTTGGTCCCTATAAATTTGATGTTTGGTGAAATTATAGGGACCAAGCTTGAAAATGACTTAGTCTTTTGTTGGAAATCTTTCAAGAGGTCCAGGGATACCACAAGATGGCATTATGTTGTTCTTTTGGAAATAAATTGAAATTGAAAAAAAATGTTTGGCACGAATAGGGCTCGAACCTATGACCTCCTGCTTATCAGACAGGTGCTCTACCAACTGAGCTAAAGTGCCTAGATATATTTTGTATTTAATATAATTGTTTTAAACTTAAGACATTATAGCTATTCTTTCTTAACTGTTTGATAGCCCTGAAAAGGGCTGTTTGGGTTTTGAATATCTTATTCTTTTATCTGGTTTTCTTTTTCCGTATGGGTTTGGTGGCAGCTCCAAGGCCAATAGCTGATGATGACTGCATCAGTTGTTCATCTTCATTCGCCACGATATTGATATGGAGTGGAATCCTAATAGGGCTCATTTCCAGTGATGATGGTTGTTGAGGACGATCTTCTAACTGTTTGACTCTATTTTTGAGCTCATTGATTTCCTTCACCAAGACTTCGATAACTTTGGGTTGGGGCTTAGATTGCTGTACTGGAGGCTGTGCATAGATCAGTTGGTTAGATGGTATGGTTGTATATTGTTGTTGCTGTAAGGTAGCATCACTACCAAATGTTTCATTGATAGCGGTTGTTAAAAGATCTGGATTTTGCAAGAGATCATCGAATGATATTGACGGTTCCATTGTTTTTTCAAGAAATCTGAAGTAGGTCAAATCCTTTTTATACTCTGGAGAGGGATTGACCTACTTGCAAAAATACTTTCTTTCACGTCCTTGTTCACTCAATAAATATCGATGCATTGGCCTACTTCGTTGCACTTCTGTGTACAATTGAAGATGGCTCACAACAGTGAAATCTACTTCAAAGCTTTGGAGGAGCAGACGGAGTCACTGAAGAGTGGCGTGAGGGAATTGATGCTCTCGTTTGACATAGTCAAGCGAGAAGCTGAAGGATTATTTTCCTCGATTGACAATATGGAGAAGATGATAGCCATAACAAAAGAGGCAGCAGAGTTGGCCCATGGTCAACAAAGGAATGGTGAGCTACCTGGGTCCTCTGCGACCACACAGACAGAAGACTGGAGCCAAGAAGCGACAGAGCCCCCGTTCTGTTTAACAAGCGGGTCCAGGATAACTTATGAATCCTGGGCCAGAAGATGTCCAGCCTGTGGTGGAAGAACCTGCTGTCAGTGTTAGTTGTTGACTAACAAATCCAAACGGCCCTTTTCAGGGCCACCATTTATTTTTGAATGAATGTCCTTTGATAATGTTCAATAAAGATTCCTAAGTCTGGTATTTGCTATGATGTTTCAAAAGAACAAACATCATTGCTACACCAAAAACGAAGAATTCTCTGATCATGATTGGCTAAGCCAGTTTTTTCATTTTAAGTAGGTCAATCCTATGTGACTTGTGTATATATATATATATATCATTCATGATTATTACTAACTTCATAACCATGGATGAATACCCAAAGTCTGGTATCTGCAGTGAGTGTGATGCTCCAACTTATCTTGAATGTGGTAAGTGCTACGTCATTCTAAGGTATGTTGGAGAGGAGCACAACTGCCCTGATGATGACGATGGGTTCTTTGAAGACGACAGTTTGTCCATATGTGATGAGTGTCTAGAAGAAAAAAACTAAACCTTTGAAGGTTCTCTAGACCAAATGGCCCTTTTCAGGGCCGACACTTATTCTTGAAAGAGTACCTTTCGATGATCATACAAAAGATTCCTAAGTAGAAGTAAAACAAAGATCAGGAATTGATACAATTAACTTACTCCACCCATAAAAGACACCAAAGGGAAAGAAATACAAACATTAAGCGACCAGACCATAATGGAAACCTTAACAAAGGAAGGCCATAAGGACAGTTACTTTCCCACAAAATGGCCATATGGTCATCCGAAACTAAAAGACACAAGTGATACACACAGTAAGTAACAAACAACAACATAAAATAAATCGCCACAGAAGAGCCGCCTTGGAACGGTCAGTGGAAGATTTCCACTGGGGGGCTTAAATCGATTTTACGTGGCCACAATCCTCGCCCTTACTTCCGTCGCGATTTAGACAAATAATTTGTTCAGTCCGCATGAAGGCCTCCTAACTCATCAGTGCAACATCTCCGTGAACACAAAAATCAAAGAACCACAGAGGTGAGACAACGGTCTAAGTCTGGTATTGGCTATAATGATCTATGTTTCGAACATAGACCATCATTGCTACACCAAAGACGAAGAATTCTCTTAGGATGATCACTATTGACTATTTCGTTAGCCAGTTTGATTGGTTGTTCGATTAAAGTAGGTCAATCCTCCTACATTGTATAAAAACCCTTCTGCTTTTGAGTTCTCTCCATATTGTTCCAATATGACTTGGTTTAAGAAGTTACGTGCTGTCTTCCACCGAAGGAAACCAAAGGTGGAAAGACAACAGCCATGTACTGAGGAAGAGTACTGGAAGAAAGTGGAGAGACTGCAAAGCGGACTGGCTTTCCAGCAGTTCCTGACTCGGAGAGGTGTTGGATCGGTTACCATTAAACCGATCGCTATAGTAGAACCATTCCGTGGCTAGTAACTGATTAAGTTACTAGCTACATAAGAACAGTCCTTTTTAGGACTAACCCATGGATTTCGTTAAAGAATAACCTTTTATAATAAACAAAGACTGGTAAACTTTTTACTGTTTTTAATGTATTTTAAAAATTCTTAATACAATACTATGTTTCTTAACTATAACTATCTTATGTCTGTAACTAATGTCTATGACACTTTGTTTTATTCACAGTCAAATGTCTATTTTGTCTTTGGTTTCTTCACACCACGAGTGTTAGAAGTTGTTCGCTTTCTTTTCCTTGATTTCTTAACACTAGTCTGGGATTGTTTCTCCTCAGTAGAAGTCTGTTTCTCCTCGGCACAAGGCTGTTTCTCATCGGCACAAGACTGTTTTTCCTGAGGAGTGTCAGATGATATTTCTTCAGTAGGTAATGTAGGTGGTATGTCCAACTCATCTTGTATCAACTGCTTCTGTGGACATTCGGGTGCCCAATGATCTGGAAGTCCACATATGTAACAGTGTCCGTAGGGTAGCTTGAAGCCCGATGTACAATCTCTTGACCAGTGTGTCGTAGCATTACATCTGAAGCAACGACCATAAGGTGTTCTCATCAGTTGTTGATCAAGAAGTGATTTTTCCAATGTTCGTAGAAGATGGATATCATATTGTTGTTTCAATAACTTCTTTAAACTTGAACAATGGTAGTAGATACTTTCAGGATCACTATATTTCTTTGTTCTTGGATCCCTATTGTATTCCATCTTGTTTAAGATTTTTGAAGTTTTCACTGTGGCAGTCAGAAGTAGAATGAAGTTCTATTCAAGATCACTTCCTTTTATATCATCCTTGCCTCGTGTCTTTGAATGTAGAAACTCGATCACCTTTGGATTGTCAGCTACAGTTTTTTTCCAGTTCTCAAATGTAATAACTGAATCTTCTAACAGTTTGTACTTAGCACAAGTCCACCACAATTTCTTGAAATCTTCAAAAGTTTCTTTTTCATTTAATTTCATCTGGATTTCCTCCATAGAAATATCTTCATGAGAAAACAGTATGTAGATGCAAAGTAGTAATCTTCTGTAAGGTTTGAATTTTATCACTTGTGTCAGAGGTACTTCAAACCACTTCTTCTCCATGCTGTTGATAAAACAATGATGATCTGTGTATCGGATCAATTTATATGGTCAAAGAATCCATCTGTTTGATCAAATCGTCAATATCAGTTTCCATCGGTTCCTCATCACGGTTTTCAGAGCAGTCCATCGACTGTTCTGATGAAGCTCTTTCAATATCCATTATCATGTTGAAAATGTAGCTGATCACCTCATCGTTTGTTTGTTTGTTTGATTTGAGGTTTAACGTCCCCGTCAACACTGTAAAGGTCATTTTGGAGACGTTGCTTACAATTTTGTGGGACTTTTACCCGACATTGAGATGAAAAGACATCTCAAGCCCTGTCGCCCAATGAAACCAATAGGGTTTATAAGCATGGACGGTCCGCCTCGCACCGCGGTTCCTGGAAAGGCTTAGATCCTCTAAGCGGTTTACCAGTACTAGTGTGCGGGCCGGATTCAGCTCTGCGTGGAAGCATCATGCAGCCCATATATTTCTTCAAGCCCCTATGGGCGGGGGCTAATCACCTCATCGTTGTTAGCTACATGCAAACGCCATTGATCCAGTTTCACGGGTGACTCATCCAGTATGTTACTCATGAGCCAAGCTGTTCTTTTCATCTCATGCCGAAAAGACATAAATGTATCATATCTTCTCAACCAAACATGAATGTCATCTTTAGTTTTCAAGAAATCTACATTATCTGGCTCTAACGACAAAGTTTGTTCAAGTGCAAGTCTGTAGATCTCAAATTTCAGAATTTGATCTAAAGATACAGGTAGACTTTTTCTGATAATCTTAATCATGATCTGTTTTAGTCAAGTACCCAGTTAGAATATTTAGTTGGGAACTTCAATACGATCTTATGTTCTTGTCTCAATTGTTCGTTTCCTAATATCACTTTATATCCTTCTTTGCTATTTATATATTCTGGCCAATAGTCGTTGAAAGTCAAACATCCCGATGGTAATATCATAAGATCTGGATTGTCCTGACTACAGAATAACTGTTTGACTTGAGCTTTGGTATATTCCTCACTCAGTATAAGATATCCCAAAAGCATATCTCTGTAGAGAAAGCTAGATGACACATTGCCATGTAGAAAGTGCTGATGAAATTTCTCAGACATGTAAAACATGTCCCGTGTGGTAAAGTTAAAGAATGTGACTAGTCATCTTTTTGCTTTCTTAAGGGTTGGTTGATGTTGAAAATGAAAACAGCTAATCTGTCTATGAAACTCTAATCGTTTCTTATCTGACAAAATAGGAAGTTCATCTATAAGCAATAGTAAACGAATCATTTCATCTTGGTAAGTTATTTGAGATCCAGTGTTCTTCAACATCTTCATTCTCATAGAAAACCAACTGTCTTGAATGCGTTCTGTAAATTCTCGGCCTTTTCCACAGTTGTACATGTTGTATGTCAAAATTATCTCCGTTATTTCCCAGGGTAGTATACGACTGGTAGTCATGATTAATCTGAAACAAGAATTTTGAAAATCGGTTAAGCCATTCGCAAGTTATAAGCATTATTGGTTTTTCGCAATAGGAATTCTAAAAATAGTAACATATGAAAAAATGATAAAAATCATTGTCATTTTGCTATTTATAGCTCAAATGGGGTCAAATAATTTTTTTTCGAAATAAATAATATACAAGTTTATAAATTTTTACATAATTCATAGATCATGTTCTTACTTTTCGAAAAATTAAAGAAAGATAGTTTTCATATGCAAATCACAAAACCATTTTCATATCAAATTGGTTTAGGGTAGACTATATATACAAAGTGATTTCTTGTTATAAACAGGCTAGTGATCTAGCTTACTGGTCTGTGAATAAAGCATGCGTGCTGTTTCCGCCTTAGTCCGTAGATGCGAGGTTATCGAATATATGCTTAAACAGAGTAGAAGGTAGCTACGCTCAGGCTGCTTTAAGGGGACCCACGCTCACGGGAAGCCTCCGCTCTGGGAATCACTCTGGTCCATAGAGACATTCAGGTGGTTCTAAAGTGTATTCGAGATAATCTCAAATCGCCAGGAGTCCTAAGGTGCAGGGCAGCCCACTATGCAACTCACGAGTGTACCGGGGAGGAATTTGGAACCACGATGATCAACGCAAGTTGATCACGTTTCCTCTTGCAAATTTTTTCCCGAGGTCAGTATAAAAACGGGTTTTTCAGGTTGAAACTTCATAGTTCAGCATTGAACACCAAACAATCAACATGCCAAAGAGACATTTGAAGCGAATAAGAACTCCATCCAGTTCGGATGATGAGACCATGCCTAAGAGGCCTAAGTTGGTAGACTACTCTGATACGGAAGATGAAGATGAAGAATATGAACAATATTATACCATGAAACCAGTAAGACAGAGGGAGTCGAGGCGATTTAGAACAAGAGCCAATGTATACAGCGTGGACATGAAAAAGTTTCCTGAGAAAACATCACCATTAGAATTTGTACCACGATTATTCCAACAATTGGTGGATGATATCAAGAGACATACCGAGGCACAGGGCAATGATAGAATAAGAGTTAGTATCTACCATCCTGGACTTAAACTTGGGGTGTTCATACCCTTCACAGATGTGTCTTCATTGACTGGAGAAGCCCTGTCCCATGAAATTGAGAAAGTCTTACAGTCCAATGAAGACTTCAGAATTGATGATGGCCAGATGTCAATGGAAGTGACACATACAAGACTCCCTGTAGGAAGTGGAAGAACCCCACTCCATTATGGACTCTACTTTGATTCTAACAACATGAGAAAGATGAAAAGAAGTATTGTTACCATCAACAATACAGAAGACTCCATGTGTCTGGCTAGAGCTGTGGTTGTCGGCAAATGTTATGCTGACAAAGATGAATCCCCGACTTGGAAGAAGACATGGGAACATATACGTAAATCTACCAAGTCTTACCAGACGAGTGAAGCTAAGAAGTTGTTGGATCGAGCTCAAGTTCCACATACCAAACCTTGTGGACTTGACGAATACAAGAAGATCCAAGCTGTGTTAGCACCTGACTACCTGATCAAAGTACATTCGCAACATGCGAAAGATGACCTTCTCTTCAAACCTGAATTCGAAATGACCAAACAGACAAAAGTGATACATATATACTATAATGGAGACAATCATTATGATACTATCACCAGTATAACTGGTTTTCTAGGATGTATATACTTCTGTGAACTTTGTGACAAAGGCTATAGCAATCGTGGCGATCATATGTGTCCCCATGGATGTGACAAATGTTACAATGAGACATTATGTGCGGCAGGAGAAACTTGTTTCTGTAGGGATTGTAAAAGAAAATTTTACAGTCCTCAATGTTTTGCTAATCATAAAAGAATCAAACCTGGACAGAAAAAGTCCATGTGTCAGTTAGTGTATAATTGTGGAAATTGTTTCACTAGAATTATTGGGAATAAGAAAAATCATGTTTGTCCAGGAAATCGAAAATGTAGATTCTGTAAAGAGGTCGTGGCTGCAAATCATCAGTGTTACATACAATCTTATGTTCGTAAGACTGATGGTGATGCACCCAACGAATCTGATGATGATGAAGAAGAAACAAGTTCTTCCTCCTCCAAGTACATTTTCTTTGATTTTGAATCTTCACAAAATACAGGAGAACATAAAGTTAATTTCTGTGTAGCACATAGAGCCTGTGACCAGTGTATCCATTTACCTATCCATGAAAAGTGTAAAAATTGTAGCAAGTTCCCAGATCAAGGAAGAGAAATGATCTTTGAAGGTCCTGGTACTTTACATGAGTTTTGTACTTGGCTATTTCAACCTTTTAATGAAGGCTCAATTTGTATTGCACACAACTTTGGTGGTTATGATGGCCAGTTTATTTTAAGATATCTCTTAGAGAATGGAACTTACAAACCAGAGGTGATCATGAATGGGCATACCATCATAACCATGAAAGCTGGAAAACTTGAGTTCAAAGATTCGTTTCAGTTTTTGCACATACGTTTGGCTAGTTTCCCTGATACCTTTGGACTTAAAGAAATGAAGAAAGGTTATTTCCCACATTTGGCAAATACTGAAGCTAATCAGAATTATGTAGGCCCATACTTTCCTGCCGAAATGTATAACCCTGGCCAGATGTCTAGCAAAGATAGAGACGACTTCTTGCAATGGCATAAGTCTAAAGTAGAATCAAATGCTATCTTTAATTTCAGGCAAGAAATGGAAGAGTACTGTCGGAGTGATGTTGATATCTTGAGGAGAGGTTGCGCTTGCTTTAGACAGCAATTGATGGAAACTAGTGGAATTGACCCTTTTAAAGTAGCATGTACGGTGGCTCAAACTTGTTCACTCGTTTGGAGAAAGGATCATATGCCAGAAAACTCAGTAGCTATCATTCCTCCTGAAGGCTATCCAAACCAAAAGAAATATTCGATCAAGGCTGTAAGATGGTTGCAGGTTATGGCTAAGAAAACTAACACACACATTCAACATGCATTGAATGGGGGTGAACAGAAAATTGGTGAGTTTTACGTGGATGGGTTTGACCAAGAAAATAAGAAAATCTATGAATTTCAAGGTTGTTATTGGCATGGTTGTCAAAGATGTTATCCTGACAGGCATAAGATCAATACCTACAACTGTTTGAAGATGGACACTCTTTTTTGTTCCACTTTGAGAAAGGTTGAAACTCTGAAAGCTGCAGGGTATGAAGTCATAGAATGTTGGGAATGTGATTTTGACAAACAGTGTAGAGAAGACAAAGAATTCCAAACTTTGGTTGAGGCTGAATTTACTAACTTGGATCCCTTGAAACCCAGAGATGCTTTATTTGGGGGCAGAACTAATGCTACTAAATTGTACCATGAGATTGATGAACGTTCAGATCAAGAAATCAAGTACATTGATGTCTGTTCTCTGTACCCATACATTTGTAAATATGGTGTGTTTCCATTAGGTCATCCAGAGATTTATTCTCAAGAAGAAATTGACAAAGACAATATCCAACAATATTGTGGCCTGATCAAATGTAAAGTTCTTCCACCCAGAAACTTGTATCATCCAGTACTCCCTTACAAATGTAACAATAAACTTCTGTTTCCACTCTGTAGAACATGTGCAGAGAAGTCAGACAACTCACAACTTTGTCATCATACTAAAGCAGAAGATAGAGAATTGGTTGGAACTTGGGTCAGTATAGAATTATTTGAAGCTTTGAAACTTGGTTATCAACTTACTGAAATTTATGAGGTTTGGCATTTCCCTGAGACAACTCAGTATGATAAAAAAACTGGCCAAGGTGGAATCTTTGCTGGGTACATTGATACATTTCTGAAAATAAAGCAAGAGGCCAGTGGGTATCCTGATTGGTGTAAAACTGAGGCAGACAAAGAAAAGTTCAAACAAGATTACTTGGAGGCAGAGGGAATTAGATTGGAGCATATTGAAAAGAATAAGGGTCGTAGGGCTACTGCAAAGACTGAGTTGAATAACTTGTGGGGAAAATTGGCACAAAGAGATAATATGACTAAAACTGAATACATCTCAGAACCATCAACATACTTTGAATTGGTAAGCAATCCCATGAAAAAAGTCAAGTATGTTGATGTCTATGGTGAACAGTTTTTACATGTCAACTGGGAAGAAACAGACTCTATCATTGAACCTCATAGTTGCAGTAATGTGGTGGTAGCATCTTTTGTGACAGCACAAGCCAGATTGAAATTGTACAGTGTGTTACACAAACTTGATACACGTGCACTCTACTTTGACACTGACTCTGCAATCTATGTCCACAACCCCAAACTTTGGAATCCAACTATTGTGAATAATCGACTTGGGGAATGGACTGATGAAATGCCCAATGCAAAAATCACAAAATTTGTTGGTATGGGGCCAAAGAACTATGGTTACGAGTATGTTGAAAACAATGGTGACAGAAAATCCACTTGTAAAGTAAAAGGACTGACATTGGATTTTAACACTTCTCAAATCATACATTTTGAGAAAATGTTAAACTGGGCAAAATCTAAAGATAGAGATTTCCGTGAAACTGTGCAGTATCAACATAAAATCAGAAAACATCCCAATAGAAAAGTGACCACTGAAAAACTTTCAAAGATTTATAGATTTACCTATGACAAACGGGTGATTGTGAAAAATGGGTACACTGTGCCATATGGTTATGAATAATACCATGATATCTTAGTACATAAGATTTGTTTTACATCATTAAAAGTATATAAATATACATGTTGTTCGTTGTTCTTTCTCATTACTCATCATGTCAAGCATTCAGACACCAGTAGTACAAGATATTAACAGTTTGTTTTTCAAACATCCTGCTAATCTCTTTATATCAGGTCCAAGTGGATCTGGAAAAACAGAGTTTGTAAGAAAAGTCATTGAATACAAAGATGACTTGTTTGATATTCAACCACAACGTATCGTGTGGTGCTACAAAGAATGGCAACCAACTTATAATATCTTGCAAGAACGTGAAGGATCCAACATTACATTTCTTTCTGGAATTCCCAATGACGATGATGACATTGTCAGCGATACGAGTTTGTCTCACTTGATCGTCTTTGACGA
Source organism: Lucinisca nassula (assembly GCA_963580285.1). Lineage (NCBI taxonomy): Eukaryota > Metazoa > Mollusca > Bivalvia > Lucinida > Lucinidae > Lucinisca > Lucinisca nassula. Next base: position 54,319,810 of record OY757020.1, read on the forward strand.
TATGTTAGGAGACAAAGATGAAGAAAAAATAAAATTGTGGTTTACAAGGAAAGGGCATCATCGAAATGCAAGTGTGATATACATCACACAAAATTTGTTTCACCAAAGTAAAGATAGTCGAACTATCAGTTTGAATGCACATTATCTCATTTTGTTTCAAAGTCCTCGAGATAAAATGCAAGTCAAAGTTTTGGCAAAACAACTTCAATCTCCACATTTGATGTATGCTTTCAATGATGCCACATCCAAACCACATGGATACTTACTGATCGATTTGAAACCAGATACACCAGATCTATTGAGATTTAGAACAAATATTTTTCAAAACTGGTTTACAAAACCAAATCATCAAGGACCAGTTGTTTATTTCCCAAACATATAAAAGTGTGTGTCTGATTTGAAAATTGATCACAAGTCATTATGGTTTCGAAACGAACATCAGCTAACTTGATAAGGGCACTCTACAATTTGAGTAGAGAACCAAATACTGTAAAACGTAAACAATTGCTCAATGAGGGATTAATCGAAATGATAAAATGGTTTTCTTTGGCTGCAAGAAAAATCGTTGAGGGTAAAATGAAATTACCCAAACAGACAAAGAAATTTATGGAAAAACATAAAGATGATCTCAGAAAATTAACAAGTACCATGGTCAATAGTGATGTTAAACGTAACATCATTTTGAAACCTGGCGGTGGTGGTTTCTTGGGTGGCGTTATTATCAGAACATTAATTCGATGGGACGGTAATAAAATATTAAGACGGTTTGCCAAAAAGAAGACTTTTGTAAAGAAGACTTCTGAAAAAAAGAAAAAACCTAGAAAAATTAATGAAAAATTTATTACTGTGAGAAAACGTCCAATTACATCATGGCAAAGTCTTGGGATGCGATCGCCTACTGAAAATGCTCGCTCTGTAACTCGTCAAAAAACCATTTCACCAAATATTGCTAGATTTCAACCACTCTATGCTGGGGAACCACATGTTTTTCAAACTGCAAGACAGTTTGGATTTGAAGCTGCAATGCGTGAAAAAGCTCTGCAGGGACAAAAAATGTATAATCAACCTTCTAGAATCAATAACAGAGGTCCAAACTTGAAACTTACGAGACGCAAAATATAAAAGCCCATGTTCGACTGGGATTCTTCATAGTGTATCACGACAATCATGACGGCCGTACGTAGAAGGAAAACTCTGAGAAAAAAGAAAACTTCTTTGATTAATAAATATGGTCCTTTTTTAGAAGGACTTTGTCAGTTACCTCCAAAATTTCGTCAAAAAATAATCAATGATTCACCCAAAGAAGTGATCGATTGTGTAGGGGAATGTTGCTTAAACATTATAAAAGGCAATGTACATCTAACTAAAGCTCAGAAACAACACTTACAATCTAGAAAACAGCATGTTCGTTTGCTGAGTACAAAACAGGTCCCTGTTGCAGCAAAAAAGAAAATCATTAATCAGAAAGGCGGGGCTTTACTAGGATTGTTACTCAAACCTTTGATTGCCCCACTCATAGGATCTGTCCTTGGTGGCCTTCTTAATCCAAATCATGGAAGGGCGTAAAATGGCTATTGTCCCATTCAAACTTTGGGAAGATATGAAACGTTGGAAAGAGGAACAAATTCAGAAACCTAGATTACCACCTGATCCTGAAGTTTCGGCTACTGCTAATCTTCAAAACGACTTGTCTTCTGTTATGAGTAATAATGAAATCTCGGAATCAGAAAAGTCTCAGTTGTTTGGTGAAACTTTGCATAAATTTAAGACGGCTCATAAAAAAGCTTTAAAAGAACCTTCAGTTTCCCTTTCCCAGCCTGTTCTGCAACCTAAGAAGATTGATCAGCATATTATTGACAGTGTTCCTTCCACCATGAAAAGAAAAGCTCAGCTTTTGCTTTCTATGTTGCAAGAAAATAAAAACATAGCTTGGGATGATGATGGTACAGTCAAGATGTATGGAAAACCTATTCCTGGTTCTAACATTATCGACTTGGTCAATGATGTGATCAGACATAGGAAAGGTATTGAGCCCACGGGTTGGCAAGCTTTTGCACAAGGATTGAGAGAATTGAATATTCCTCAAGATGTGGTAGGCAATAGAGACAGATGGGAATGGATGCACGAACATCAGCTTCCTCCTCCTGAACAATCACCAGAGGATGTCTTTGTGACTCCTCCAAAATCAAAACGTCATAAACTAGGGACTCCCTATACAAAACAGCGTAAATATGATCTGCCCTCAGTCAAAAAACACGTAAGGCGATTAGCGAGAAAACATATAAAAGAAGAAGAAATGGAAGGTCCTTTCATACCTAAATGGTTAACCTATGATGAACAATGAAGTTTGAAAAATTATATTATGATCCTAAAAGTCCTGCTGCCTATGCTGGAGAACAAGCTTTATTCCAGTTAGCTAGAAAAACTTCTAAAAAAGTAAAACTTAAAGATGTCAGGGATTGGTTGAGGAAACAAAAGACGTACACTTTGCATAAACCTATTCGAAGAAAATTCAAACGTCGAAAAACTGTTGTTGCAGGAATCGATTATCAATGGCAAGCAGATTTAGCAGATGTATCAATTATGTCTAAGTTCAATGACAAACACCGATACTTGCTTTGTGTCATTGATGTATTTTCCAAATTTGCCTGGGTTGTTCCCATCAAAGATAAGACGGGTAAAACTTTGATCAAAGCATTCAAATTGATCTTGAAAAAACGAAGTCCAAAAAGCCTCCAGTCTGATAAGGGAACAGAATTTAAAAATAAAAATTTTCAGAATTTTTTAAAGTCAAGAAAGATTCATTTTTTCACGACAGAAAATCCTGAAACTAAAGCCAGTATTGTCGAAAGATTTCAAAGAACTTTGAAAAGTCGCATGTGGAAATATTTTACACATCATCGTACGCTGAGATATATTGATGTACTTCCAAAATTAGTTCATGGTTACAACCATGCATATCATCGAAGTATCAAATGTGCACCTGCATCTGTTACTAGCAAAAACGAAGTTGTAGTGTCAGAAAATTTATTTGGAAAGAAACAAAAACATCAAAGTCCAAAATTAAAAGTCAGTGATTATGTTCGCATTAACAAGACAAAACGTACTTTTGATAAAGGTTATTTACCAAACTGGACACAAGAGTTGTTTCAAATTTCGGCTGTGTACAAACATCAAAATCCTGTAACCTATAAAATAGTAGATCTGGACGGCGAGGTAGTCAAAGGCACTTTTTACTCGCAAGAGTTACAACGTGTAGAAAAAGATCAAATATTCGAAATTGAATCTATCATAGATCGCAGAAAACGTAAAATTGGTAAAAAGTGGATCAAAGAAATAAAAGTTCACTGGAAAGGGTATCCATCTAAATTTGATAGTTGGATTTTAGAATCAGATCTTCTATAAAAACGGTGAACATGAATTTCAGAAGCTCATTCGTGCGTGACACTGCTTCTTTACAATCTGCAGACGGTAGTCAAGGAATATTAGCAAAAAATCGCTTAACATTTTTGGCTCAAATTATTGTTGTTTATGCTATCATTATCACCTCATTGGTACAAATCAGTTTAAGAAGTCCAGACAAAGAATTGTGGTTGATATTACTCAGTAGCTCTGTTGGATACATTTTACCATCCCCAGGATTAAAATTCAAAAGACAAACTCCAATTTCATCGTCTCTCCCTGAGGAAAAACAAAAACCATGAAAGAATTTTACTTGACATTATTAAGTGACAGTTCTTTAGACACCTTCCCACAAAATACTCAATCTACTTTCAAAGTCAAATTAGATTGTCCTATTCAAATTGACAAACAAAATTGGGAGGTAGCTTTAGCAGAAATAATAACACCAGGTGAAATCATGAATATCTCAGATAAAAATAATTTTTTCTTTCTTCGATTAACAAATAATGCTTTCATTGACATAAAGTTTGATCACTTAAGACATGAAATTTGCAGACAAACAAAAAAATGTTCAGATTATAAAGTAACCTTTCCAACAGGAAATTATACTAGCCCTGAACATTTGATTATGGAAATGAAAAATGCACTTGAGAGTCGTATTCAAAAGATTTTGACTCAACACAACATTAAAATTCATCTTGAATACAGAAGTCAATTAAAACGCATCAAGGTTGCAGTAGAGTATCGTTCGGAACGCAGTACCAATGACAATTTAATAAGACTAGAAACATTTATACGAGATGCTTTTATTAACAAAGAACACGTAGTAGCTGTCTTTTTCGACTTGGAGAAAGCATATGATACAACATGGCGTTATGGAATATTGAAAGATCTACATAACATTGGCTTAAGAGGAAAACTTCCCAGTTTTATTGAAAGCTTTTTAGGGGAGCGCATGTTTCAGGTGCGTGTGGGGTCTACCGTGTCAGATTTCTATGATCAAGAACAGGGTGTCCCACAGGGTAGTATTCTTTCAACTACGCTATTTAACATCAAAATAAACAATATTGTACAATGTTTGGACGACAAAACTGATTGTTCATTGTATGTTGATGATTTTTGTATATGTTACCGTTCAAAAAATATGAAAACAATTGAACGAAAGTTACAACAAAATTTAAAAAGAATAGAAGAATGGACTGATAAAAATGGTTTCAAGTTCTCCAAGTCGAAAACGCAGTGTGTTCATTTTTGTAAACTACGGAAGAAACACGAACATCCTTCCCTGTTTTTATACGGATCACAAATTCCTGTTGTTGAAGAAGCCAAATTTCTTGGGGTCATATTTGATCAAAAGTTATCTTTTATTCCACATATTAAATATCTTAAAGCGAAATGCTTAAAAGCTTTGAATCTTTTGAAAGTTTTAGCTCATACAAGTTGGGGAGCAGATCGGTATACTTTATTACATCTTTACCGGTCTTTAATAAGATCTAAATTAGATTATGGGTCTGTTGTTTATGGTTCTGCCAGAAAGTCCTATTTAAAATCCTTGGATACTATCCATCACCAAGGCCTTCGTCTGGCCATGGGAGCCTTCCGTACTTCTCCCGTATTAAGCCTTTATGTAGAAGCAGGTGAACCATCTTTAACCTCGCGCAGAGAGAAACTTTCTCTTCAGTATGCTATCAGACTTGCTGCAAATCCATCTAACCCGGCATCCAAAATTTCATTTCGACCTCAATTTGTAGATAAGTATGAAACAAAACCCACAGCAATCAAACCTTTTGGATTACGTATTTTACCACTGCTGGAAAATTCAGGTATCGACCTTAAAAATATTCAAAAATATGAAACCGCCGAAGTTCCATCTTGGTGTATTAAACAACCTTCTATTCTGTTCGACTTACATGATGGAAAAAAATCCGAATCAAATCCAATACTTCTCAAACAAAACTTTCAGGTACTGCAGTCACGTTACAGTGATTACCAGCAAGTCTATACTGATGGTTCCAAAGAAGGAGATAAAGTTGGCTGTGCGTATGTTTCTAAAGATACGCACAAAACCATGCGCCTTCCAGATGGTTCATCTATTTTTACAGCTGAAGCCAAAGCAATAGACCTAGCTTTAGATTTTATCAGTTCTTCAACAATTCAAAAAGCAATTATATTTTCGGATTCACTTTCTGTGCTTAAGGCTTTAGACCATTCATCATCTAAAAATCCTCAAATTCAAAAATTGATCGAAAAACATCATGAAATTTCTAAAACACACCAAATCTTGTTTTGTTGGCTTCCGAGCCATATTGGCATTGTCGGCAATGAATATGCTGACAAGAAAGCAAAGGAATCGCTCAATCTTGATCCATCTGTTTTTAAAATTCCTTTTAACAATTTTAAACCATTTATCAACAGATACATCTTGTCGGAATGGCAAGGCGAATGGGACCGTGCAATAAATAACAAACTCCATGCCATTAAACCTGTCGTTAGTACAAAATGCTCTCCTCCACAGTTTTCCAGAAAAGAGGACGTAGTATTAACACGACTGCGCATCGGCCATACTAGAGTTACTCATTCTTATATTTTTAATGGTGATGATCAGCCTTCTTGTGTAGGTTGTGATCAGCCATTCACTGTGAAACATATCTTAATTGACTGTGTTGACTTTTCACCCTCACGTATTTTATATTTCAAAGCTGACACTTTGCAACAACTGTTTCGAGATGTACCTGTTGATAATATTATTTTATTCTTAAAAGAAATTGGACTTTTTCATAAGATTTAACTGTTTCAGATTTTTATACATTATCATTCTGACTTTTTACTTTTAATATCCTCATAATTATTCATGCCGTTTAACCATCAACCGTTTGACGCTTATGACCCACAAAGAGGGTTGACGCGTCGTTAAACACGAAATCATCATCATCATCATCATCAAATTACACAAATCAAATTCAGATAGTATTTCCAACACCATTAGCAATCATTTTAGGCATCGATAAACAATTTCACGGAGAACCATTAGGCAACGATGCTGTCAAATTCAAATATGGTGTTGACTTGAATATTCATAACAGTCGCTTCTTTGTGTATTCCGATGTGGCCGGTTACACAAACATAGGGCATATAACAGCTCCCATTTTAAGAGTAGTTCCATTTGCAAATACAACTGGTGAAATTCATTTCCATCAAGAATTTCTCAACTTGCATTACGTTCCAGTGGCAAAATCCTTCATTGATCAAGTTTACATTAGTATAAAAGGCGATACAGGTAATGATATTCCATTCATTACTGGCAAGACATTGATCAAACTACACTTCAGAAAAAAAGAACAATAATGCGTACTATTCATTATCATCAGTCTGGAGCGGGATTTAAAGACTTTCCCGTCTATCGAGGTGTCTCAAGACAATATGGCCATGGTTTAGGTTCCATATTTAAAACAGCAATGCGAAGTGTTGTTCCCATTTTAAAACCTCTAGCACAAGCAGGAATAAAAAGTGCAAAACAAGTTGCAAAAAGGGAGGGACTAGGTGCTCTTCGCGATATGTTGGAAGGTCAAAATATCAAACAAGTTTTGAAACAAAGAGGCAAACAAAGTTTGAAATCTCTCGGAAAATCAGCTCTGGATGAATTAAGTGGGGGTATAAAATCAAAAGCCAAATCTAAAAAGAATCAGTCTAAGACTAAACGCCAAGGTGTTAAGAAGGGCCAAAAAAAGAAAAACTCAATTGCTATTCCAAAAAATCTTAAATTTCCGAAAGATATTTTCGATCAATAATGATGCAATCAGGTTCTTGTGAGTGCAGTAAAACGGAGTTGGAAATGCAATCCGTTCCTCCGACAATGACAACTATGCAAGAAACTCAGTGGACTGATTATCATCCTATCGCTTCCCTGGATAGTTATCAGGCACCCATTGAATTTTTGGTTCCACCCCATACTGAATATTATACAGATTTATCTCAAACTTATCTTTATCTGAAATGTAGAATATGTTCTATAAAAGGGTTATCCTTTGGAAGCAAGGAATACACCACAGAAGTGAAAAATATGGAGTGTACATGTTTTCTGGGCCAGACTAGCTAGTTTCGGCCAATTAGGCCTCATCAGTGACCCTCAGATATTTTCAAAATTCCACAATGGAATCAATGATCCCAAAGGACAAGAAAATATAATCTACACTATGATGTAGGGCAGGGAGACCAGATGGAACTAATATTGAGGACAAAAAGGTTGCCCCTATCAACAACTTCTTTCACAGTATGTTCAGTAGCATCGATTTGTACCTGAATAATAAACTGGTCACAAGTAATATGGATACATATCCGTACAGAGCCTACATAGAAAACTTATTTTCCTTTGGAGCAGATGTCAAAGACAATCAGTTAAAAGCTGCAGAGCATTGGTATGAAGATGAACCTGGGAGATTTGAGGATTTTGAATGTGATAACATAAAAAAAGGCCGAGGTGTAGCTACAAAACAAAGTAAATCTTTGGAACTCATGGGCCGATTACATTTAGATCTGGCCATGCAAGACAAATATCTTCCGAATGGGATCGAAATCAAACTCAGACTTAACAGAGCATCTCCTCAATTTTGTATCATGGCTGAGGATGGTTACCCTGTAGTACTCAAAATTGATGTAGCCAAACTGTCAGTGAGAAATGTACAACTTCTACCAGCAATCACAAACGATTTGAATCAGAGCATTGCTCAACATAATGCCAAATTCCCCATCAGAAGAGTTGAGGTGAAAACATTTACCATTGGTACTGGACTCAGATCTAAAATTGAAGACCATCTGTTCCAGGGTCAACTTCCAAAACGATTGTTCATTGGCATGGTTCCTAATGAAACATTCAATGGCACGTTTCCCACGAACCCCTTTAACTTCCAACCTTTCAATCTCAGTAAATTGGATGTCACACTCGATGGACATAATATCTATGGCAGACCCTTTGAACCTAACTTCACCAGAAACGAGTATCTTCGATCATACATGTCACTGTATCAGGCTCTGAGTAGTCGAGACCAAGTTCAGAATTGTAACATCGATTACGAGGATTACAAAGACGGATACACATTCTGGGGATATGACTTCACACCTGATCAAGCTGCTGACCAGAGTCATCTCCACCCTATAAAAACTGGAAACCTGAGACTAGAACTTCAGTTTGCCAATTCACTCGCAAAGACTATCAACGTCATTGTGTATGCTGAATTTGATAATCTGATAGAAATAAACGGACTCAGAGAAGTAATCACAGACTACTGAAAAAAAGATGCATAGTGGATACTATATTGAAGAAGAACTGAGGGATTCTCTACTATGGTCTGATTCTACTTCATCTGGAAATAGTATGCTACAAAAAGAATTTGAGGGATTATCAGAAGACAATGAAACACAGGGACGACACAAATGGATTAAAGATACCCTTATACGAGCCATGAAGATCAACTTGATGACTGCTATATTTGACTATGCCCGTCACCAGTGCCAAGGATGTAGAATAAATCATCCCAGTCAGAAATACCATGACTTATGCTTGTGGACAAAACCAAACGAATGGATAACAGACTATGGTATACATATCCATGCCCTGAATAATCTCAACATCTACGAGGTCATCCAAAAATGGGACGAGTTGCTCCTGGATGAAGTACCATCAGAAGAAAGAAGAAAAGAATATAGTGCTATGACAGGATTGGACCATTTAACACCATCTGAAAAAGTCGAAGCCTATAAAAACTGGATGTTCCTGAAAAACAGTCATAACAGATACGGAAGAAAACCTGACTACAACGAGTGGAGAGACTTTTGGAAACAGAAATTAACAGAAGCTACTCCGTCGGAGACATCACCAGAAAAATGGACACACATGAACTGAGGAAAATTCTATACTACATGTCTGTTAATGGAGATGTATGTGCCAAAGATCTCTTACCAGAGAAGAAACCTCTAGACATGAAAGCCTATATCATAAACACTGACAATTCAGATGAACCAGGAGAACATTGGGTTACCGTATACTTCAGAGGCCATCAAGCTATCTACTTTGATTCTTATGGAATGCCACCAGAAGATGACTATATTCTACCTTTCATCCAAAGAAATTCCAGAAGTTGGATTCAAAATACAGAACCATTACAAAGTCCATGGAGTAAAAACTGTGGAATGTGGTGTATATACATTATTCATCAACTTGAAAAAGGACTAGACTTGAAAAAAGCTATTCATGGGGAACTGTATGGCACAGGAGAAGACTTATACCAAAATGACAGTGACATTGACAGATGGTTCAGTGCTAATTATGGCAAAGTGATCTGGACACAAATTAAGTCTAATTATGGCAAATTGATCTGGACACAAAATGACATGCCAACTCCAAAGTTTCTTTACAAACATAGAATTCAAGTTTGCAAATGCTTGAGAAATACACATTGCTTATCAAAGAAATACCCCATGTATTTAATGTTGTAAATATGTTAAGGTTTCAAATTGTAAACGAGGACAGAGGGACGGTCCTAATCCTCTGTTCATCGTAATCAAGTTAGTTAGCGGGGCAAATAAAGTTAAAACTGTTCACCAATCTTTCTTGTCTTTTCACCCCCTCTTCATTTCGAAGAGGTAGTAGTATGTAAACTTGAGAGGGCTAGAAATAACAAACAATGACGCTTCATAGTCAAACTAATGAAACAAAAATAGACCTTGAGATACAAGATCTATATCCAGAAGTTTGCTACTATCAAGCCTCAATATATTTGCCAAAACACTTGACGCTTGACAGTCAAGTTTCTACTGATGAAGAAATATAAAGTCTTGAGATACAAGATTTTTATTTCTCATAGAAACTTGGTACTAGATAGCCTCAATATATAAGCATGACACTATGAAGTCTTGAGATACAAGAACAACATAATGTCATCTTGTGGTATCCCTGGACCTCTTGAAAGATTTCCAACAAAAGACTAAGTCATTTTCAAGCTTGGTCCCTATAATTTCACCAAACATCAAATTTATAGGGACCAAGTCATTTTCAAGCTTGGTCCCTATAAATTTCAAAAACTGAAGATTTATAGGGACCAAGTCATTTTAGGCTTGGTCCCTATAAATTTCAAAAACTGAAGATTTATAGGGACCAAGGCAATCAACACAAACACCTGGATCTACTTGAAAGATCACCAAAAAAAACTAAGTTATTTTCAGGCTAAGTCAATTCAAACTTGGTCCCTATAAATTTCAGAAACTGAAGATTTATAGGGATCAAGGTAATCAACACAAAAACACTCAGTCCATCTCGGAAGGTATCCAGCTAACACACTATCGACCACCCCAAGACCCATTCTAGCCTAGTCAAGCTTACATCAAGCGGCGTCACTATGGGGACCAGATTATGGGGACCAACAAAATTATAGGGACCAGTCCCTATAATCTGGTCCCCATAATCTGGTCCCCATAGTGACACCCTATACTACTATAAGATGGTTATCTCCCGCAAGGATTTTCTAGAAGTGATGAAAACAGAACAGTGGAAAAACAAAATGAAGAAGATGATATTAACAATTTCACGTTTAGAAAAAAGATTATTTCAGTGACTATGACTTTTCCAGTAAGAGTTTTAAAGATTCAATTATAGATGTCACATTAAAAACTGGGATTTCAAGACTGAGATTTCATTAAAAGTGTTATATGCTTCATTATCTTGATTGTAGAGTGATGAAATAATTTAAATTTATGTGTTAGAATAGATTCTTTGTTCACCAAATTTGTCTCATTTTATTCTTATCGTATTTGTTTTTAAAGCCCTTCAAGAATATTTCGCTTATAAAATTACAGCCCTTCAAGAATATTTCACTTCATTTTACAACCCTTCAAGACTTTTTTGCTAATAAAATTACAGCCCTTCAAGAATATTTCGCTTATAAAATTACAAATAGATATAAACAAAAATAGCTGCGATATTTTTTTAAACTCATTTTTACAGCCCTTCAAGAATATTTCACTTCATTTACAACCCTTTAAGACTTTTTTGCTAATAAAATTACAAATAGATATAAACAAAAATAGCTGCGATATTTTTTTAAACTCTCATTTTTACAGCCCTTCAAGAATATTTCACTTCATTTTACAACCCTTCAAGACTTTTTTGCTAATAAAATTACAGCCCTTCAAGAATATTTCGCTTATAAAATTACAAATAGATATAAACAAAAATAGCTGCGATATTTTTTTAACTCTCATTTTTACAGCTCTTCAAGAATATTTCACTTCATTTTACAACCCTTCAAGACTTTTTTGCTAATAAAATTACAGCCCTTTAAGAATATTTCACTTATAAAACCTTTCAAGTCATTTTAAAACCCTAAGAGATTATTTCAGCTACAAACCTCTTACGAAGTAGACTTGTATTAGTTGTCAACATGAACAAGGTTCAGAAGGATAAGATTTTGTCTAAATATTATTACAACCCAAAACAACCGGGTGGATATTCTGGAGCAACAAAACTTAAGAAGGTGTTGGATAAGCAGTATCCTGGAACATTTAGTTTATACTTTATCAAGAAATGGCTAAACAATCAAGACTCTTATGCACTGCAGAAACAAGTGAAACATAGATTTATCACTCCTCGTGTACAAGTAGCAGGTTTGAATGATCAAGCTGACATTGACCTAATGTCTGTTGAAAACATTTCGAAATATAATGATGGAGTAAAATATTTGTTAATAGTAATAGATATTTTTTCACGGTTTCTCTTTGCAAGACCACTGCTTAACAAAACATCCCAGGTGGTGCTAGCTGCAATAAAAGATATATTTAAAGCAAGAACATTTACGAAGATCAGATCAGACAAAGGTTCTGAATTTGTTAATAAAATGTTTAAGAAGTTTATGAAAGAAAGCGGGGTCTACCTTTTTACTACACAGAATAAACCTTAAGCAAACTATGCAGAGAGGGTCCAGCGAACACTGAGAAATATGATCTTTAGAATGATCAGGAATCAACGTACTTACAGGTATATTGATCACCTGCAAGATTTAGTTACCAATTACAACAATACTCCTCATCGCAGTCTCAATGGGTTAAGCCCTAATGAAATAACAAAAGACAACGAAGCTGATGTATGGGCATATTTGTATTTGAAACCAGTGAAACTTAGGAAAACAGTTCAAAAATTTAAATTCAAGATAGGAGATTTAGTTCGGTTAAGTTACATAAAACACCCATTTCGACGAACCTATCAGCAGCAATATACATCCGAGGTGTTTAAATTAAAAAGCAGATTGTTTAAACAAGGGATACCTCTCTATAAAATAACTGATTTAAATAATGAGCCAATTTTAGGTTATGTGTATGAGAATGTAATGTTTCGAATAAACAAAACAGAGGAATCTGATTGGCTCATCGATAAAATTCTGAAAAAAAGAAAAGTAAAAGGAAAAGTTCAATATTTTGTTCAGTGGGAAGGGTTTCCAAAATCATTTAATAGTTGGGTTGATGCGGAGCAAATAAAGGAAAAGTAATAATGGAGAGGTACGTGTACATTTGTGATGGAGACAGCAGTCAGTATTTTAACGATAACACTCCATACAAATTTAAAGTACAGTTGAAAACCCCATTGAACTTTGATGGCTATTGGAAAGTGTCTTTGAGAGAACTCAGTTTGAAACAGGATTCAAAACTGAGAGGAAAAGATGTATCAAACACTTTGTTCATTTATTCGAATATATGTAAGGAAAGTATTCTTAATGGAAGTGAATATGCACTTCTCAGACGAGTGGATAGAAGTTCGAGAAATGGTTGGCAGTATATTTTCGAGTCGCCATTTTATCTACCACTGAAGAGAAATGAATTTCAGAGTTGGAATTTGTTATAAAAACGGCAGATGGAAAAAATGCTTCATTTATAACTTCGCCTGTATACATTTCACTTCATTTTAAACGTTATCCATTTTACTCTAATTATGAGTCTGTCTAATCTCTACGTTCCAGATCCACAAAAGTGGATTATGTTTTTCAAAAATAAGAATCAAATTGGTAAAGGTGTTGGTATACCTCACAAACTGTGTTTGAATGAGAGTCAGGTGTCTGTCAAAGCAGTCTCCCCAGCAGAACAAACAGTTGACCAAGCCAAAAGTGAACTGAAAAGAGATCATATAAGTAATTCAGAAAATGTTGCCACTGTTCATAAAAAACCTGGACGTCGCAGAGGTCGGAACTCTAGAAAGAAAACTGTTAGTCGAAAAGTATCTGTAAAACCATCAAGACAAAAACGGATAAACAAGAAATCATTCAGACTTAAACGTGGAAAGTTGATTGATAAGAAATCTTCAGAGCAAGGACTTAAACTGAGCAGCAATAGGAATAAAAAAATTCAAAAAAGAAACGGATAATAAAATCGTCGACCAAAATAAAAGCTTCTGACATTTTTAACAACTAAGATGTCTTATTTTACGCAGGAGGGTTTCAGCGAAGGAGTACCCGAAAATTTGATGTTGTTCGATTTACCACCAACTCAAGTAGCTGTGAATGATGTATACTATCAAGAAGTGCGAGCACTGTCCCAGGTGTCAGATGATTCACCAATTGAATTTCGAATAAGTGGACAGAACTCAATGGACTATCTCGATTTGAAAGGTACACAGTTGCATGTAAAACTGAAAGTGACTAATGCAAATGGTACCGACATTACGAGTAAGAAAGCAGGACCAGTGAACTTATTTTTACAAGCACTGTTTTCAGCCACAGAGGTTACGCTGCAAAACAAGGCTATAATAACTTGTAACTATAACCCATACCGTGCTATGATCCATACACTCATGCATTATGGTCAGGACGCTGCATCGTCCCAGCTGTTATCTCAGTTATTCATAAAAGACGATAATGATCATCCTGAAGATTGTGATGCTGAAGGAGGTAACAATGGATTACACATAAGACATCAAATAATCGCTACTTCTAAGACATTTGACCTTCAGGGACCAATATATCACAGCTTGTTTACTACAAAAAGATACTTGTTAAACCAAGTTGATGTCAAGCTGAAACTATATCGATGTTCTTCAGCGTTTTATCTGTCTGCCGGTGATACCTCGCCTGATTTCAAAGTGGAGATTTTAGATATTAACTTACTTGCAAAAAAACTTAGGGTGAATCCAGCGCTCATTATTGCCCACTCAGAGATGTTGAAAAGCAGCACAGCAAAGTATCCATTTGATAGGGTCGATTGTCGCTCTCAGAGTCTTGCAGCTGGAAGCACAATGTTTACATAGGATAATCTCTTTCAAGGCCACAGACCAAATCGAGTCATAGTGGGGTTTGTAAAATCAAAAGCATTATCTGGAGATTACAAATCAAATCCGTTTCATTTTTTGAACTGTAATATTCAAAGTATATGTTGATGGAATTCCCGTTGGAGGAAATCCATTAAAGCTCAACTTTGATCAAACAGACGGTCGATCATTCATGCGAGCCTATACAAATTTGTTTCTTATAAATGGGACATGGAATAAAAATGTAGGACTCGACCTGTCTACGACAGATTTTGCAAATACATCAACTTTATTTGCATTTCAGCTAGAACCCATGTTCCCAGATGATACAAATAAAAATCAAAAATAAGTTCCTTTAAGAGCAATGAAAACATTCATAAGAAAGAAGATGGGTCATACTACGTAGTTTCGGCTAATAAAGCCTCATCAGTGACCCTGTAATGATCCGGCAAAGAAAGCCAGAGGAAACATACTGCAATTTTGCGAATTTAGAATAGGCAGTCGATTCAAAGACTTGATATAAATCAAAATGGGGTCCAAATAATTAAAAACCTGTCTAGAATATGAGTCTAAACCAATAATTTATTTCTGATTTCTCAGAATATTCACGCTGATCTCAAAGGACCAAACGTAAAATATAAACTGCACTATGGTTGATGTACGGGGAGACGTTTTACGGCCGCCACACGGCACAACACCAGCTGCAGTGAAGGCAAATAAAAGTCAAAAATAAGTTCCTTTAAGAGCAATGAAGACATTCATAAGAAAGAAGATGGGTCATACTACGTAGTTTCGGCTAATAAAGCCTCATCAGTGACCCTGTAATGATCCGGCAAAGAAAGCCAGAGGAAACATACTGCAATTTTGCGAATTTAGAATAGGCAGTCGATTCAAAGACTGATATAAAAAATGGGGTCCAAATAATTAAAAACCTGTCTAGAATATGAGTAAACCAATAATTTATTTCTGATTTCTCAGAATATTCACGCTGATCTCAAAGGACCAAAAGTAAAATATAAACTGCACTATGGTTGATGTACGGGGAGACGTTTTACGGCCGCCACACGGCACAAAGTTTCTGTCACTCGTAAAAACAGGTCATGTGCGATTAGATGTTCAGTTTAAACAGGCGCTTTCTGTCCCAATAAGCTGCATTGTGTATAGTGAATCACCTGGATTTTTTCAAATTAATAAAGAAAGGGACATAATCACAGAATGAACACTTCAGAACTTCAGTGTTGTATAGACTGCAGTTCTGTCTTAAAAAAAAAACACGTGGTTGGTGTCTTTGCTGCAGATCAACTTCCATTCAAACGTAACCGTTCTTTCGGTTTTATTGCTAATACAGATAATCATAACATGGAGGGAAAGCACTGGTGTAGCTTTTACTTCCCAAATCAAAATAGTGTAGAATTTTTTGACAGCTATGGTAAAAGTATAGACTATTACAACAGTTACTTTTGTGACTATGTATCAACTGTGCCTAATGTTACTGTAAATTCTAAACAGTTGCAAAGTGTAAAATGTATGTGGAATGTACTGTTTGTTTTTCCTAATGCATAGGATTAATCGTGTTTCCTTTCATGATATTGTCAATATGTTTTCAAATAATACTGAATATAACGATGAATTTGTATATGATAATATTGTCAATAGCTTTCCAGCATGTACAGCAGATCACTGTATATATAATCAAAGTTGTAAACCTTCCTTTAATAAAATTTTTGTAATATTTAACTACTTATTCTAGTTATTATTATTTTCCTGCTTATTTCATTGCTAACCGGTAAAGGTGTACGTCATGGCGGATGCGCTCATAAAGTTTGAATGTCCATCTACATGTATCATATCAGGAGCCAGTGGATGTGGCAAAACGACTTTCATTTTTAAACTGTTGAAACATGCTATGTATATGTTTCAAAATATTCCTAAGAAAATCATTTACTGCTATTCTACGTATCAGTCTCTGTATGATGATATGAAACGAGAAGTAGACCATATCGACTTTTTTGAGGGACAACCTTCTAAGGAAGATATGGACACATGGTCTTTTGAAACAGGTTTTAAAATTTTGATTTTAGATGACTTAGTACAGCAGGCGTCATCAAGTGTGGATATTGTTAATTTATTTACTATCTATAGCCATCACAAAAATTTTTCTGCATTTTTCGTTGTGCAAAATTTATTTTCGCGTGGAAAACATTACAGAACGATTAGTCTAAACACACATTATTTTGTGCTTTTTAATAATCAAAGGGATCAACTACAGGTTCAAACTTTGGCGAAGCAGATGTTTCCAGGGGAAACAAAATATTTCATGGATGCTTACAAAAAGGCTACAAAAAAGAAATATAATTTTTTGTTGGTGGATATAAGTTCACACTCAGATCCACTTTATAGGTTGAGAACTGATATATTTCCTGATCAGTTGATGATAGTGTTTCGACCTAAGAGAAATATGAGTTTAAATTAAGAAAGGAAAGATATTGTTTTAAAATTTCTGTTAAATACCAATGAAAAACAGCAAAGACTTCTCATTAAACACGTAACAAAAAGTCAGATGGATGTTATTGTATAAATTGTTTTTAATGCATTAAACGGTAATTTGTCTCTTTCAACAGATAACAAAAAGAAGCTGAAACGTTATCGTCATGTCATTCGACAACTAGTTTCAAAAAGACTGTCTCGTTCTAGAACGAGGAAAATTCTTATAAAATATATTAAGCAGATCATTTTATTGCTCAAACCTTGTGAAAAATGGCTCAAGAATTAGTGCTTGTTCCAAAAACAAAATATGAGCACCTGCTTCAGAAAACAGAAGAAACTAATACAGTTAAAACATCAAGTCCAGACAATAACTGCAAAAAAGGAGAATCTTACTCCAGTCCACCTGACAAAATACAAACAGGAGGAATGTCTGCGAAACATTCCACAATGAAAATCGAGAAAGAACCTACAAAATTTTATGTTAAACGGACGTATTCTACTATCGATAAGTTTAGCCCAAGTTTAAAGAAACAAAAGGAATCTAAGCTTAAACGTAATTGGATTGAATATAACATTTGATTTGATTGGTCAATAAGGTTGAGTGTGACTGTTTAACTTTGTAAAACAGTGTATAGCAAATTAGTACGAACCTAGTTCTCAGTCATGGCGGATAAAAAAAGTTTGAATATAACCTTTGATTTGATTGGTCAATAAGGTTGAGTGTGAATGTTTAACTTTGTAAAACAGTGTATAGCAAATATTAGTACGAACCTAGTTCTCAGTCATGGCGGATAAAAAAGTTCATGCATTAAAGAGGAAATTAGACGAAGGTGGTAATAATGAGATGGAAAAAATAGCTAAGTCAGAATATCAGTGTGCTACTTGCTTTAAAACATTCAGTGAAAATCGAACTTTAACGAGACATGTTTTGACTCACCAGACATTCCATCAGTGTGGAATTTATGTGAAAAAGTTTAGACGTAGAGATTATCTTAGCACACATCAGAAAAGAAAACATTCTCAAGCGGGTGGACAAGTTAACGAGTCCAAACAAAGTGACATACCTAACAGGAATAAGTTTCCATCTACAGTGATGCTTGATCATGACTACAACAGGTCACCTTCACGTACAGATACTGCTGTGGGAACATCAATGGCGGACCACAATTACTCCAGACCCAACACACCTGTGAATGGAATATCAAATATTACAAACAATGATCATGATTACACTAGATCATTTTCTCCTGTAGACACTCATATCAGTGATCATACATACGTAGAACGTTCAACAACGAAACAGAGTGCTTTAAATGATGCTATTCATGATGAGATAATGATGCCGAACAAGGGAGAGAAATATGATATGTTAACTTTCTTTGCCAACGTTAAATCTGAAGTAGAGAAGTTTTTAAAATCACGACTACAAACAAATGGAATTAAGTTGTATTTATCTGTTCAAGTGGAGTTGATAAAGGACACACAAGATGCTGACATTATTACAAGTACTCCACACTTCAGAAGTCTTACGAACGCTACGTTGAACATTGATACTTTCGAGCAACACACACTGAATGAGAGTTTTCAGAAAATGTTCGAAAGCTTTGAAAAATATATAAGAGAAAGCTCTGGGTGGGTTCTTAAAAAGGTTGTCAGTTTAACCATCCACACTGTCAAGTATTCTCCAATTTCAGCATCGAGTAATATTGAGCTACCATATCCTTTGAAACGTTCTCAAAGTCTCTTGAATATTAGAAATTTAGACAA
This sequence comes from Lucinisca nassula, assembly GCA_963580285.1. NCBI lineage: Eukaryota > Metazoa > Mollusca > Bivalvia > Lucinida > Lucinidae > Lucinisca > Lucinisca nassula. Next base: position 54,338,747 of record OY757020.1, read on the forward strand.
AAATGTTTTCTTTGGAGTTGTCTCGCTTCCATACACCCTTCAGACTCTCCTCTGGTAAGTGAATATACACCTTATGAAAATGAACTTAACATGAGTGGCATTAGCTACCCAGTGGGGATGCAGGATCTTAATAAATTTGAAACCCAAAATCCATCTTTTTCAGTCAGTGTGTTTGCATACGAGGATCATGATATTTTGCCGATGCGTATCGCTAAGCATTGTGGAAGACTACATCATGTAAATTTACTATTAATAAAGTCGGATACAAACTCACATTACTGCTTAATAAAAAACCTTAATAATTTTTTGCGTAAAGCAAAACAAAGCACGAACCATTGTTTTTACTGTCCTTACTGTTTACATGGTTTTACAAAAGAAACTTTACAAGCTGAGCACGTTTTACACTGCAAAATACACGGTGAACAAAAAATAGAATTGTCCTCAAATAAAGACTGTTTCCTCGAATTTAAAGATTATGAAAAACAACTACGTGCCCCTTACGTAATTTACGCCGATTTTGAGATGTTAAATGTACCACAATCTACTTCGAACCTCGAGGAAAAGGCCACTCAACATATTCAATTATTAGAACCGTGTTCTTTCGGTTATAAAGTTGTATCTACTGATGAAAACTTTGTAAAAGACACTGTTACATACCGAGGTCCTGATGCTGCAAAAAATTAATAGAATCGCTTTTAAGGGAAAGTCATGAAATAGAACAAAGGCTTCTGAACCCTAAACCGTTAACTTTATCAAAAGAGGAAGAAGTGGCGTTCAATGTAGCCGATAAATGTTGTATTTGTAAAAAGATCTTTGCAGATATGGATACGAGGGCAAGACATCATGATCACACGTCGGGTAAATACATTGGTGCTAGTCATATGCATTGCAACCTGCAATGTAAACAAGCTAATTTTATCCCTGTTATTTTTCACGGTCTAAAAAATTTTGATAGTCATTTACTATGTCAGGGCATTGGCTATTTCAAAGATCAGAAACTTAAATGCATTCCTCAAACAATGGAAAAATACATTAGTTTTAGTATTGGGAGGCTTCGTTTCATTGATTCATTTGGATTTTTACCATCCTCATTGGAAACTTTGGTTGACAATTTAGCTCAAAATGGTCTGCAATCGTTTCATTACTTTCAACATGAAATAAAAGAACACGCAGATATTTTGTTAAGAAAGGGTGTATATCCTTACGAATACATGGACAGCTGGGAAAAGTTCAATGAAACACAGCTTCCACCCTTTTCAAATTTTTACTCATCTGTAAAGAAAGAGCACATTTCAGACGAAGATTATGCTCATGCAAAGCATGTGTTTGAATTATTAAAGCTAAAGTCCCTTGGAGACATCACGATCTGTATCTAAAAACGGATGTTTTGCTGTTGACTGATGTTTTTGAACAATTTAGAAATATGTCACAGCAGTGTTATGACCTTGACCCTTGTCATTTTTACACTAGTCCAGGACTTAGTTGGCAGGCGATGCTTAAAATGACGGGGGTAACGCTTGAGCTCATGACTGATATAGACCAGATACTATTTATTGAGCAAGGGATTAGAGGGGGCATTAGTCAGATTTCAAATAGATATAAAAAGGCTAATAATCAACATCTAGAAAATTATGATTCTTCAAAAGAAACTTCCTATTTAGCTTACTATGACATTAACAACTTATATGGACTATCCCTGTCAGACAGGTTACCCATAGGCTATTTTAGGTTTCTGAATCCAGAGGAATTAGCTACGTTTGATGTAAACAAGAGGGCCATGATGGCCCTGGATCGCTCACCTGATCCATAGTGTAACAAGTGGGCCCCAGAGAGGGCCATTATTGGCCCCAGGGCTTTAATGTACATAATGTTGAGGGAGGTCTTAAAGGTGAAGCTTCATACCAAACATCAACAAAGGCTAAAATTTGAACAATCTTGTCAAAGGTCCACTAGATGAAGCTACACATCAAATATCAAAGACCTGGGCCTAGCGGTTTCAGAGAAGAAGATTTTTAAAGATTTTGCCTATATAAGCCTATGTAAAATCAAAGGGCCCCGGGACAGGGGCATTTTTTGCCCCAGCACTATAGTTTGAACAATCTTGGTAGGGGTCCACTAGATGAAGCTTCATACCAAATATCAAAGTTCTGGGCCTTGTGGTTTCAGAGAAGAAGATTTTTAAAGATTTTCCCTATATAAGCCTATGTAAAACCAAAGGGCCCCGTGGCAGGGGGGGGATTTTTTGTCCCAGCACTATAATTTGAACAATCTTGGTAGGGGTCCACTAGACGAAGCTTCATACCAAATATCAAAGTCCTGGGCCTTGTGGTTTCAGAGAAGAAGATTTTTAAAGATTTTCCCTATATAAGCCTATGTAAAACCAAAGGGCCCCGGGGCAGGGGCATTTTTGGCCCCAGCACTAAAATTGGAACAATCTTGGTAGGGGTCCACTAGATGAAGCTTCATACCAAATATCAAAGTCCTGGGCCTTGTGGTTTTAGAGAAGAAAATTTTTAAAGATTTTCCCTATATAAGCCTATGTAAAACCAAAGGGCCCCGTGGCGGGGGCATTTTTGGCCCCAGCACTATAATTTGAACAATCTTGGTAGGGGTCCACTAGATGAAGCTTCATACCAAATATATAAGACCTGGGCCTTGTGGTTTCAGAGAAGAAGATTTTTAAAAATTTTCCCTATATAAGCCAATGTAAAAGCAAAGGGCCCCGTGGCGGGGGCATTTTTGTCCCAGCACTAAAATTTGAACAATCTTGGTAGGGGTCCACTAGATGAAGCTTCATACCAAATATCAAAGTCCTGGGCCTTGTGGTTTCAGAAAAGAAAATTTTTAAAGATTTTCCCTATATAAGCCCATGTAAAACCAAAGGGCCCCGTGGCGGGGGCATTTTTTGTCCCAGCACTAAAATTTGAACAATCTTGGTAGGGGTCCACTAGATGAAGCTTCATACCAAATATCAAAGACCTGGGCCTTGTGGTTTCAGAGAAGAAGATTTTTTAAGATTTTCCCTATATAAGCCTATGTAAAACCAAAGGGCCCCGGGGCGGGGGCATTTTTGGCCCCAGCACTGTAATTTGAACAATCTTGGTAGGGGTCAACTAGATGAAGCTTCATACCAAATATCAAAGACCTGGGCCTTGTGGTTTCAGAGAAGAAGATTTTTAAAGATTTTCCCTATATAAGCCAATGTAAAACCAAAGGGCCCCGTGGCGGGGGCATTTTTTGTCCCAGCACTATAATTTGAACAATCTTGGTAGGGGTCCACTAGATGAAGCTTCATACCAAATATCAAAGTCCTGGGCCTTGTGGTTTCAGAGTAGAAGATTTTTGAAGATTTTCCCTATATAAGCCTATGTAAAACCAAAGGGCCCTGGGGCGGGGGCATTTTTGGCCCCAGCACTATAATTTGAACAATCTTGGTAGGGGTCCACTAGATGAAGCTTCATACCAAATATCAAAGACCTGGGCCTTGTGGTTTCAGAGAAGAAGATTTTTAAAGATTTTCCCTATATAAGCCAATGTAAAACCAAAGGGCCCCGTGGCGGGGGCATTTTTCGTCCCAGCACTCAAATTTGAACAATCTTGGTAGGGGTCCACTAGATGAAGCTTCATACCAAATATCAAAGTCCTGGGCCTTGTGGTTTCAGAGAAGAAGATTTTTAAAGATTTTCCCTATATAAGCCTATGTAAAACCAAAGGGCCCCCGTGCGGGGGCATTTTTGGCCCCAGCACTATAATTTGAACAATCTTGGTAGGGGTCCACTAGATGAAGCTTCATACCAAATAACAAAGACCTGGGCCTTGTGGTTTCAGAGAAGAAGATTTTTTAAGTTTTTGGTGAAAAAAATCTGTTTTTGGCTCCTGTGACCTAGATGTGCAACGGACCGGAACCATTTGACCCATATTCAAACTTGACCGAGATATTGTCATGATGATCATTCTGAGCAAGTTTGATTAAGATTGGACCAAAATTGTGGCCCCTAGGGTGTTCACAAGGTTTTTATATGATTTGACCCGCTGACCTACTTTTTAACCCGATATGACCCATATTCGAACTGGACTGAAATATTGTCACAATGGTCATTCTGAGCAAGTTTCATGATAATTGGACCAAAACAGTGGCCTTCAGAGTGTTCACAAGGTTTTTCTATGATTTGACCTACTGACCTACTTTTTGACCGGACATGACCCATATTCGAACTTGACCAAGATATTGTCATGATGATCATTCTGAGCAAGTTTGATTATGATTGGACCAAAATTGTGGCCTCTAGGGTGTTCACAAGGTTTTTCTATGATTTGACCCGCTGACCTACTTTTTAAGCCGACATGATCCATATTCAAACTTCACTAAAATATTGTCACAATGATCATTCTGAGCAAGTTTGATGATGATTGGACCAAAATTGTGGCCTCTCGAGTGTTCACAAGGTTTTTCTATGATTTGACCTACTGACCTACTTTTTTACCCGACATGACCCAAATTCGAACTTGACCGAGATATTGTCATGATTATCATTCTGAGCAAGTTTGATGATAATTGGACCAAAACTGTGGCCTCTAGTGTGTTCACAAGAAAAAGTTTACGCACGGACGACGCACGACGGACGACGCACGACGCACGACGACGCCGGACATCTTACTGTCACAAAAGCTCACCATGACCTTCGGTCAGGTGAGCTAAAAAGATACCAGAGGATGGATCTAAGTGTTATATTTTGGAAGTTGATTTGGAATACCCAGAATCCTTACATGACAGTCATAATGACTACCCTTTAGCACCAGAACTTAAATTTATTCCAAATGAGATGCTATCACCTTATGCACAACGAGTGTGGAAAAAAACTGCACAATCAAAATGATACATCTCCACCCAGAGCAAAAGTAGAAAAATTACTTACCACTTTGATAGACAAGGACAAGTACGTTCTTCACTACAAGAACCTGCAACTGTACCTACAACTTGGAATGAAATTAAAAGCAGTACATAGAATTTTAGAATTCGACCAAGAGCCATTCATGAAGGTATACGTTGAGTACAACACCAGCATGAGAAAGAATGCAAAGTCCACATTCGAAAAGAATTTCTTCAAGCTCATGAATAATTCAGTCTTTGGTAAGTTATCTTTTTGTCTGAAGTGCTTTAAATTTAAAAGAACACTACGACAACATACCCGTGAGACAAAGTGTATTTGCTTTTGCACTCATTGAGATGGTTCTAACGAGTACACACAACCTATATCTTGAAGCAGAAATAAGGAAAATGATGTATACCCCACCAATTTGCAGTTTTCTCTGTACAAAGAAGGGGGTATAGGAGGTCTTAATTTCAAGAACTTATTCACGCGATGATTGGGTTAAAACTGTAAGCTATAAAGATTTCTTTATTACTTCAAAATTTCAAGTAAAATAATCATTTAGAAAATTTAATACTTATCATGAAAATAATAAACACATAGTTTATATTTCGTTTTCCATAACTTTAATGTTTGCGATAAATGTAGTTTTACTTACCTTTTTTAATCCATTCCCTTGTTATATTTTCAGGAAAAACCATGGAGAATCTTAGAAAACACAGATCAGTTGAACTATGTCATACTGAGAAGCGGCTGAAGAAACTCTCAGCAAAACCAACATACAAGATGCAAAGAATCTTTTCAGAGGATCTTGTAGGGGTTGAGTTGTCTCGGCTTAAAGTAAAGCTTAATAAACCAATTTATATTGGTATGACCGTGTTGGATTTGTCAAAGAGAACAATGTATGACTTTTATTACAATCATTTAAAGAAAAATTACAGAGACAAGGTACAGTTTCAGATGACAGATACTGACTCGTTTTTAATAAGCTGTATAACGAATAATCTCTTTCTGGATATCTCCAAACATTTACATCTTTTCGATACATCAGACTTTCCCAGAGACCATGCCTTGTACAGTGATGTTAATAAAAAAAGTCATGGGGGAAAATGAAAATTGAAACAAATGAAAAATGTATTAGCGAGTATTGTGGTTTGCGATCTAAAATGTATGCATTTAGTTGCGATGGTGAGGAAGACAAACGAGCAAAAGGCATTGCGAAAGTGGTTGTTAGGAAAGTATAGTGGTCGACCATTTTATGCAGTCCAACTAACTCCTCCATCTCCGACTTTTTTAAAGAAATGCTTTTTGACTTACTTAAGTCAAAATTCCCCGTAGGGCTGAAGCATTGTTTCATATCACTGATATGAATATATGTGTCACCATTAAAGGGGGTAAGAAACAGTAAGAACAGTAAACTGTTTTTTAAATGTTCGACAACCATGGTACCCGTTCATTTCTATTGGTCAAACCAAGAGCGTTAGTCATTATTTTGCTTACTGGCTACTTATCGATTACACCCACTTTACGCGGGATTTCATCTCTAACAAATCAAAAATGTTACTGGTGACACATACAATAAAGATATGCTTTCAGATTGGCTAATGTCATTTAGGTGGCGCCCGAGATGTTCGCGTTCTTATTGGGTAACCTTTATGTTATATTTAAAGCAATATTAATTTGCAAATCATATATCGTTATTCCTGCGAAAGAGAAAATGAGTAATAAATCGGTAAGATCCGGCGGATTTGGTGTTCCTCCAACCAATATCTTAGAAGCATTTGCAGAACGTGAAAAATTTCGTGACGTAATTCATTGGAAAAGACGGCATGTATTCAATGTTGTCTTTCCCAATGAACCACCAGCTTCGGTTTTTGACAATGAAGACGAAGCTGAAACATTAGTGAAAGAGACGGCTATATATGGTAAAATAATTAACTGTGGTCAGAAGCAAGGTTATAAAACAGTCACTTTAGTACACCATTTTAACCGAAAGCTTGGAAGGTCTACAGAAGGAAGTGATTGTTTCTCAGTCACAGTTATAAAATATGTTTCCACAAATCCACTGGATATAATTACCGCTTTTCCAAGCTAGTAAAACATAAAAAATCGCACAGAATAACAATCTGGTTCCATTTATGGAAACATGAATGGGACGCCCAATAAATTATGACAGAACATCCCAATAACTACCATTCTTTCTAAGAAAACCCCACACTGTGTGTGTGTGTGTGTGTGTGTGTGTGTGTGTGTGTGTGTGTTTGATTTGAGGTTTAACGTCCCCGTCAACACTATTAAGGATTTTGGAGACGTCGCTTCCAATTTTGTGGGACTTTTACCCGACATTGAGATGAAATGACATCTCAATCCCTGCCGCCCTATTAAACAAATAGGGTATATGTGCATGGACGGGACAACTCGCAGCAGTTTTCCTTTGGGCAAGCTTAGATTTAAGCAGATTACCAGTACTAATGTGCGGTCGGTATCAACTCTGCGTGGAAGCATCGGGCAGTCCATATATTTCTCCAAGCCCCTATGGACGGGGACGAGGTGTGTGTGTGTGTGTGTGTGTGTGCGTGCAAAGTATAAACCATGATCAGGCCAAGCTCTGTGTGTTTTTTCTGGGTGCTGCTGTTTCTGAAATACCTCCAATGGAGTAGAAACTTCAGGGCTAATATGTTTTTAAAAGCTGCTTCTTGTGATTCAGATTCAGAATGCACGACTTCTACGTCATCAGTCGTCGATCGTAAATAACGTAATACGACCTTGACCTTGGTCACCAAATATTACGTAAATCCATCCTGAGCAGGCTCACAACAATAAAGTAAACAATGCTGTCTATCATACTATCCCTCTTGCCTTTGTGCACCTCAGCTGTCTTCATGAACACTGCGTGTGAAGAGATGTTCACAATCTTGGACTGTACCCGGGAAGATGGGTTAGCTACGTACAGCTATGAGACGGAGAATCGGGACATTCAGCGGGTTGTATTTCTACGGCTGAGCGGGAAGATAGATGTTAGAAATCTACTCGGCTTGTCAGTGGTTCAAGTACAGGAAGGCCATACTCACTGCGAGCAACTGATCCTGCAGGGAACAGTGCAACTGCAGACCAAAGATCAAACTATTCAATGTTTGGTAGGTTTGTTTTTGTTTATTTTTATTTTTCTGTCATGGAATATGCATACTTGCTTCTATTGTGAGGGACATCTTCAACTATATACTCGTTTGTGACATAAGCAGGCAGTATATGTCTCGATCAGGTGTTTCGTATACGGTAAAGGATATCTGATCAGGGTCTACACTGTTTGCATAGATAACTTTACTAAGATGAAAGGCTTAACAGAGGTGAGAATTTTCAGCGGATCCACTGAATATAGCACTTTTTTTTAGCGGTTTTGATTTTTCATTCCCAGCCCTGAGCTCAAGTATAGAGTCTAATGAAATATGGTCTGAGTTTTATGCACACTTGCTTCTACTGTGAGGGACGACTTCTAACAACAACTGTCCCATATACTCGTTTGTGACATATAAGCAAACAGTGTAGGCCCCGATCAGATGTCTCGTACACGTTTGCCGTGGGTGGCGTCCCGTAAGCCGGATAAAGGGGTCCTGGAGGTTGAGGGTTATCTGGAGTTCAGTGCTTCAGGTACTCAACACGCCTCTTTGGCCTGGATTTCGGTGAGACGGGTGGTCGTGCGGTCCGGCACGGTCAATCGGCTGGTCGCGCCATGCCCTAGGAATAACTTTTTACTTTCTCTTCCTTGTCTTTTGTATCATCCTGAATACACACCGTTTGCTCATAAAGTCTTTTCACAACCTTTCCATTTCTAGAAGGCGGCGGCTTAACGGACCAATCGTGCAGCTTTTTGCTCGTACGAGTATATCCTCTGTGTATCTCTAACACTTGAGGTAGGAAATCCACTCGCTGAAAGTGTTCCCTTGTAGGGCTCCACGGTGGGCGGGGAGCACGGAGGACGAACCATGCCATCTTTTCATCATGGCTACTTTAAATAAAAGAAAGAAAACTGACCAAAACTTTTCAGAATCCGATCTTTCAGACAATGAACACAACGATCAAACTACGACCATGACATCCAACGATACTACCACTCAACATTTTCCGCGTTTTCTCATTATCGAAAGCACAGAAAGTACAAGTATTACATCGCTGTCTCCGTTTGTCATTCAGAAGGTTATACACGGCTTAGCTGGTGAATCTCAAAGTATTAAAAAACTACAAAGGTCCAATCAACTACTTGTCGAAGTCAATCGAAAAGCACATGCAGAGAGTCTCCTGAGGACCACAACTTTCCACAATCAGAAAGTTCGTGTGTGTCCTCATACCTCACTGAATACCTCAAAAGGTGTCATTCGTTGCCCGGAATTGAGGGAATGCAGTGAGGAGGAGATTCTAGAAGGTACAAAATCACAAGGAGTTACTGCAGTCAAACGGTTTAAGGTACGCAGAAATGGTGAATTAAAAAATACTAACACTTAAGTTTTTACATTAAATACACCAGTGCTACCGAAAACCGTTAAAGTCGCTTTTATTCGAGTCAACGTAGAAATTTACATTCCAAACCCGTTACGTTGCCATAATTGCCAAAAATACGGCCACCACGAGGACAGATGTACAAAAGATCCCGTCTGTTCCAAATGTGGTGAAGTAACGGGTCATAGCGAAAGAGTATGTGAAAAAGAACCAAAATGTGTAAACTGCGGAGAAAAACACCACGCATACTCAAAAGACTGCAAAGTTTGGCACAAAGAAAAACAAATTTTAACAATAAAGTTCACCAGAAACATATCATTTATAGAAGCGCGGAAAATCGTTGAATCTCAAAACACAACTCCTGGAGTCAGCTATGCCAGCATCACCCAGTCATCAATTCAGAAGATGCCTGGCACCGATGCTGTCACTCAAACAGATCCGATTCCTGGTCTTGAACCTCTACAAAAATTAAAACCAAAAAGTCAAACAGAAACCCCAAAAACACAAACAGCTCAAGAAACAAACATCACACAAAATCAAACAACAGTATTACCTTCCAGGGAAACCAATAAACCTGAGAAGGTTTTTAAAAAACGCCACACTTGACATGATAAAGAAAGATTTGAAAAAAAAACAAAAACAAGCATCTCAAAAACAATCATCTCAAAAACCTGCATCTCAAAAACAATCAGACAAACAACATAAAAACTCAAGAGACAAATTGAAAAATCAGAATCGATTCGGATCTTTGAGTGACAGCAGTGACATGGAGTATCTTGAAACACAAGAAACTCCAACACCACGAAGTAATAATAACAGGTCGAGGTCACCTGTAATCCCCCCAAGATAGTTTCTAGTCTTAGAAATCTCTCCTGAAAAAATCTCTCCTGAAAATGGATTTAAAACACAAAATATTACAATGGAATTGTCGGGGTCTTAAATCAAACTATAATGAACTCTTACTATTTCTTTCCCTATTTAACCCATCGGTTTTTTGTTTGCAAGAAACTTTTTTAAAAACTGATGACAGCATTGCTGTCAGAGGTTTCAATACATATAACTACATCAATTCTGAGGGTCACAGGCCATCTGGTGGCAGTACAATTTTAGTCAAATCGTGTTTGCCACACAGATCAAACTAAAAACACAGCTACAAGCTGTAGCACTCTCGGTTACTTTAGATAAAGAAACTACTATTTGTTCAGTATATATACCCCCTTCTTTTTCCTTAACACCTGAACATCTCGAATCATTACTAAATCAACTTCCTTCACCGTATATTTTGGTTGGTGACTTTAATGGTCATAACATACTGTGGGGGTGCAAAGATAATAACAACAGGGGCGCAATTATTGAAGACTTTATTGCAAAGAACAATCTTTGCTTGATGAATGATAAATCTTATACTTACCTTCATCCTGCGACAGGTCATTTGTCTTCTTTAGATCTCTCTTTGTGTCACCCATCACTCTTCTTGGACTATGACTGGTCTGTTCATGATGATCAGTGCGGAAGTGATCACTTCCCTGTTATAATTGAGAGCGTAAACGAACCAGATGAGGACTGTAACCAGAAATGGAAAATGAATAAAGCCGACTGGGAATTATTCCATAATTTATGTGAAGAAGAGTTAACAGTTGATCATTTTAATGAATCATCCGACATCGTTTCTGATTTCACAGATACACTTGTTAACATATCAGAACAATGCATTCCAAAGACCTCCACAAATACTAAGAAAAGCAAGCCTTGGTTTAATAATGACTGTAAAGAAGCTATTAAAAAGCGTAAACAGGCTCTAAATAAGTTCTGCAAAAGTCCCACTTCAGAAAAGCTAAACGACGTAAAAGTTTTTAGAGCTAAAGCTCGGCGAACAATCCGAGCTTCCAAACGAAAGTCATGGAGAGAATATGTCTCAAAATTGAACTACAAAACCCCCATTAAAAAGGTTTGGCATATGGTACGGAAAATTTCAGGAAAAACAAAGTCCTCTAGTTTTACACATTTAAATACTGAATTTGACACAATAGCTTCAACAAAAAAAGATATTTCAGATACTCTTGGGCACACATTCTTGAGAAATTCATCATCGCGTAATTATTCTGACACTTTTAGAAATTTCAAAAAGGACCAAGAGAAAAGAAATCTAAACTTTAAATCCCTTAATCACGAAGAATACAACAAACCTTTTAACTTATCCGAACTCGTTGAAGCCATTGAAAAATCGCATGATACGGCAACCGGCCCAGATGAAATTCATTACCAGATGCTTAAGCATCTGCCAAAAAGTTCTCTTTCAACACTTTTAGATATCTTTAATAATATTTGGGAAACTGGGGTCTGTCCTGAAAAGTAGAAGTAAAACAAAGATCAGGAATTGATACAATTAACTTACTCCATCCATAAAAGACACCAAAGGGAAAGAAATACAAACATTAAGCGACCAGACCATAATGGAAACCTAAACAAAGGAAGGCCATATGGACAGTTACTTTCCCACAAAATGGCCATATGGCCATCCAAAATTAAAAGACACAAGTGATACACACAGTAAGCAACAAACAACAACATAAATAAATCGCCACAGAAGAGCCGCCTTGGAACGGTCAGTGGAAGATTTCCACTGGGGGGCTTAAATCGATTTTACGTGGCCACAATCCTCGCCCTTACTTCCGCCGCGATTTAGACAAATAATTTGTTCAGTCCGCATGAAGGCCTCCTAACTCATCAGTGCAACATCTCCGTGAACACAGAAATCAAAGAACCACAGAGGTGAGACAACGGTGAGGACTCGACAGCAAGAAACCACTGAAATGCTGGAGCAAAAGAAAACCAACAGTTAGACTCCGATGAGCCCGACACAGCTGAAAGCTGGCGTGTAGCTACAGTTGTACCAATTCCGAAACCAGGGAAAGATAATGCAGAACCTACAAATTATCGTCCGATAGCTTTGACAAGTTATTTGTGTAAAACATTGGAGAGAATGATAAACAAGAGATTAGTCTGGTACTTAGAATCCAACAACCTCATTTCAGAATATCAATCGGGTTTTCGTTCGGAACGTAGTACCAACGACAATTTAATAAGACTAGAAACATTTATACGAAATGCTTTTATTAACAAAGAACACGTAGTAGCTGTCTTTTTCGACTTGGAGAAAGCATATGATACAACATGGCGATATGGAATATTGAAAGATCTCCATGACATTGGCTTAAGAGGAAAACTTCCCAATTTTATTGAAAGCTTTTTAGAGGAGCGTATGTTTCAGGTGCGTGTGGGGTCTACTCTGTCAGATTTCTACGATCCAGAACAGGGTGTCCCACAGGGTAGTATTCTTTCAACTACGCTATTTAACATCAAAATAAACAATATTGTACAATGTTTAGACGACAAAACTGATTGTTCCTTGTATGTTGACGATTTTTGTATATGTTACCGTTCAAAAAATATGAAAACAATTGAACGAAAGTTACAACAAAATTTAAAAAGGATAGAAGAATGGACTGATAAAAATGGTTTCAAGTTCTCCAAGTCGAAAACGCAGTGTGTTCATTTTTGTAAGCTACGGAAGAAACATGAACATCCTTCCTTGTTTTTATACGGATCACAAATTCCTGTTGTTGAAGAAGCCAAATTTCTTGGGGTCATATTTGATCAAAAGTTATCTTTTATTCCCCATATTAAATATCTTAAAGCGAAATGCTTAAAAGCTTTGAATCTTTTGAAAGTTTTAGCCCATACAAGTTGGGGAGCAGATCGGTACACTTTATTACATCTTTACCGGTCTCTGATAAGATCTAAATTAGATTATGGGTCTGTTGTTTATGGTTCTGCCAGAAAGTCTTATTTAAAATCTTTAGATACTATTCATCATCAAGGCCTTCGTTTGGCTATGGGAGCCTTCCGTACTTCTCCCGTATTAAGCCTTTATGTAGAAGCAGGTGAACCATCTTTAACCTCGCGCAGAGAGAAACTTTCTCTTCAGTATGCTATCAGACTTGCTGCTAATCCATCTAACCCGGCATTCCAAATTTCATTTCCACCTGAATTTGTAGATAAGTATGAAACTAAACCCACAGCAATCAAACCTTTTGGATTACGAATTTTACCACTGCTAGAAAATTCAGGTATCGACCTTAAAAATATTCAAAAACATGAAACGGCCGAAGTTCCATCTTGGTGTATTAAAAAACCTTCTATTCTGTTCGACTTACATGATGGCAAAAAATCCGAATCAAATCCGATACTTCTCAAACAAAACTTTCAGGTACTGCAGTCACGTTACAATGATTACCAGCACGTCTATACTGATGGTTCCAAAGAAGGAGATAAAGTTGGTTGTGCGTATGTTTCTAAAGATACGCACAAAACCATGCGCCTTCCAGATGGTTCATCTATTTTTACAGCTGAAGCCAAAGCAATAGACCTAGCTTTAGATTTTATCAGTTCTTCAACAATTCAAAAAGCAATTCTATTTTCTGATTCACTTTCTGTGCTTAAGGCACTAGAACATTCATCATCTAAAAATCCTCAAATTCAAAAATTGATCGAAAAACATCATGAAATTTCTAAAACACACCAAATCTTGTTTTGTTGGCTTCCGAGCCATATTGGCATTGTCGGCAATGAATATGCTGACAAGAAAGCAAAGGAATCGCTCAATCTTGATCCATCTGTTTTTAAAATTCCTTTTAACAATTTTAAACCATTTATCAACAGATACATCTTGTCGGAATGGCAAGGCGAATGGGACCGTGCAATAAATAACAAACTCCATGCCATTAAACCTGTCGTTAGTACAAAATGCTCTCCTCCACAGTTTTCCAGAAAAGAGGACGTAGTATTAACACGACTGCGCATCGGCCATACTAGAGTTACTCATTCTTATATTTTAAATGGTGATGATCAGCCTTCTTGTGTAGGTTGTGATCAGCCATTCACTGTGAAACATATCTTAATTGACTGTGTTGACTTTTCACCCTCACGTATTTTATATTTCAAAGCTGACACTTTGCAACAACTGTTTCGAGATGTACCTGTTGATAATATTGTTTTATTCTTAAAAGAAATTGGAATTTTTCATAAAATTTATCTGTTTCAGATTTTTATACACTATCATTCTGACATTTTACTTTTAATATCATCATAATTATTCATGCCGTTTAACCATTAACCGTTTGACGCTTATGACCCACAAGAAGGGTTGACGCGTCGTTTAACACAAAATCATCATCATCTTTAGAGTAAGCGGAGTGTTTTTCTCCACCGTTTACACAACTAGGCTCGTTTTTGCACGTTTGCTCCGTGTGATTTGCTGGCTGACCACAATTTGCACAGATGGGGTCTTTTGTACACCTGTTTTCGTGGTGCCCATATTTCTGGCAATTGTGGCAGCGTAACGGCTTTGGTATGTAGATGTCTACGCTTACTCTAAAGTATGCCACTTTGATGGTTTCTGGCAATGCTGGTTTGTTAAATGTTAATACAAATGTGTTCGTGTCTTTTAATTGTCCGTTTCGTTTAATCTTAAATCTTTTGACAGCTGTTACTCCTTGTGATCTTGTGCCCAAATCTGGGCAACGAATTACCCCCTTTGAGGAGTTCAGTGAGGCATGAGGTACTACTCTCACTTTCATGTTATGGAATTCAGTAGTCCTAAGGAGATTCTCGGCGTGCGATCTTTTGTTGACCTCAAGGAGTAGTTGATTTGACCTAAAAAGTTTTTAAATGTTTTTCGGTTCACCAGCAATTCCTAAAATGACTTTTTGAATGACGAAGGGAGATAAAGAGGTTATGTTTCGATTTTTCTTCTGTCCTTTCAATTAGCAAGAAGCGCGGGAAATGTTGAGACGTGTCATTTGTTGTTGTTGTTGTTGTTGTGTTGTCATCTTTGTCCGATATATCATCATCTGATGTGTCGCATTGGGTCGATTTCTTTCTCTTTTTATCTTTCACCATGATGAAAAGAGTAACAAATTCGTCCTCTGTGCTCTCCGCCCACCGTGGAGCCCTACAAGGGAACACTTTTATTGAGTGGATTTCCTACCTCAAGTGTTAGAGATACACAGAAAATATACTCGTACGAGCAAGAAGCTGCACGATTGGTCCGTTAAGCCGCCGCCTTCTAGAAATGGAAAGATTATGAAAAGACTTTATGGGCAAACGGTGTGTATTCAGGTTGATACAAAAGACAAGGAAGAGAAAGTAAAAGGTTATTTCTAGGGCTTGGCGCGACCAGCCGATTGACCGTGCCGGACCGCACGACCACCCGTCTTACCGAAATCCAGGCCAAAGAGGTGTGTTGGGTACCCGAAGCACTGAACTCCGAAAACCCTCAGACTCCAGGATCCCTTCATCCGGCTTACGGGACGCCACCCACGGCAAACGGGTGGTACTTCCTTTAGCTCTTCCAAGTGGGCACAAGGCCACAGCAGCAATGTGCCCAGTGAGAATTGAGCCCCCAGGGCCACGGCAAGGCAGGAAGTCTAATACCTGGGGGTTTATATTTAGTGTGGTAGTCTACAGACGCAGTCACAAACTTAAAACATATTCACCTCAGTTACACCTTACAGATTCAATTGACAACTTAAATGACAGAATTTCTGCAGAGGGATCTTATTTTGAGCTGTTAGATAAAGCATCAGCGTCAAACCAAGATTTACAATCATCAACAGTTACTTTTCTTTAACCCTTGTCCTGCTGAATAATTCAATAAGCTGCAGCCTTTTGACCATTCAGTTTGCTTAATATATTGTTTTCATATTAATTCCCAAACTGAATAATAAGCACCACAGATCAAGAACAAATAGTTTGTTCATGTCTGTTATATTGAAGTTTATGGTCCACCCAACACTATTTAGGCTATTTATTAAGCGGAGCAGTTAAATAGTGCATTGCAAAAGCTTTCAGTAGCAATTGGCAAGCAGTTACTTGAATCAATAGAAAGTTCAGAAGTCATCTGATCTGAATCTACTCTGTTTGCAAAGTTACGGGTTGTTGAGGAACAACGGGATAAATTAGTATCACCTTCAGTGGCTATTCTACACAGCTAGAAACACCAAAGTTTCTGATCAGTCTCTGATCAGAAACTTTGCTGGTTCTCTTTACAACACATACCCCTGGTAAAATTCGACATACGTTATGTTTTTTGTTTTACAGTCATCATTCCTAGTATCATCATAATCATCATCATCATCATCATCATCGTCATCACAATCAAATGTCTGAAAAGACAGAGGCTAACGAGCAATCTACCTGTCACAGTTTCATTTGGAGGGCACAGCCAGTCGAGCGAAGAAGAGATCCGTTTTGATTTGAGGTCAGTGAAAATTGACTAATATTTCATTTTAGTCAGTTTTCACTGATAAAAAATCAAAATGAATCTCTTCTTTATTGCACTTAGTTGAATATTTTTCTTTTATTATGTTTTTGTTTTATTTTCACAGGTATACTAATCATCATGTCATCTGTAGCTAGCTGGTTAGTGTACCGACTAGTAGATATTGCCACAGACTACAACAACCAACATTTTCTCACATTTATCAGACAGCGAGGTACTCCTGAAAGGCGATATCCCCTCAGAAACAGAAGACCACCTCAGAGACTCCAGTATCATTAGGAGAACTTTTGATATATCGTATACATAGTCTCAGATAACCTACGTGTTATAAAAAAACTCGCAAGAAACTATCATCAATCATGTCTAGTCATCATTCATTTCATTCATTCATCTCTGTTGATGAGAGTTTATTTATAACACCTAGGTTATCTGAGACTATTTGTCTTCTGCTTAAATGGTGTAACTGTTGGCTGATGTAGTCTTATTTGTCTGTATTCATCAATCATGTCTAGTCATCATTCATTTCATTCATTCATCTCTGTTCATGAGAGTTTATTTATAACACCTAGGTTATCTGAGACTATTTGTCTTCTGCTTAAATGGTGTAACTGTTGGCTGATGTAGTCTTATTTGTCTGTATATGTGTTCTCGTTTCATCATCATCATCATCTTTTTTTTTTTTTACTAAATTCATAATATAATTGTTAATTTGGAGTTTATGACCCTCTCAACACTAATTAGGCTAAATTAAGCTGAGCAGTTTACCTATTCACACTTTTCCTGGACAGACTCATGCGTAAGAGGTTAAACAGTATAGTGAACATTCTTTCATCAGAAACTAGCAACTGCTTGGAAAGGAGAGAATGACCGTTTGGAGCCCAATAGCAATTACTTCTAGTCATCATTTCATTGATTCAACCCTGTTGGTTGCAGACTATTTGTCTTTACTCAAAATGATGTAACTGTTGGCTGATGTAGTCTTATTTGTTTGTATATATGTTCTCGTTTCATCATCATCATTTTTTTTTTTTACTAAATTCATAATATAATTGTTAATTTGGAGTTTATGACCCTCTCAACACTATTTAGGCTAAATTAAGCTGAGCAGTTTACCTATTCACACATTTCCTGGACAGACTCATGCGTAAGAGGTTAAACAGTATAGTGAACATTCTTTCATCAGAAACTAGCAACTGCTTGGAAAGGAGAGAATGACCGTTTGGAGCCCAATAGCAATTACTTCTAGTCATCATTTCATTGATTCAACCCTGTTGGTTGCAGACTATTTGTATTTACTCAAAATGATGTAACTGTTGGCTGATGTAGTCTTATTTGTTTGTATATATGTTCTCGTTTCATCATCATCATCATCATTTTTTTTACTAAATTCATAATATAATTGTTAATTTGGAGTTTATGACCCTCTCAACACTTTAGGCTAAATTAAGCTGAGCAGTTTACCTATTCACACTTTTCCTGGACAGACTCATGCGTAAGAGGTTAAACAGTATAGTGAACATTCTTTCATCAGAAACTAGCAACTGCCCGGAAAGGAGAGAATGACTATAGACAAGATTTCATGATCAATCTAGAAAGAATGTTGCTGACCCAGGCAGGTATCAAATCCGTGTCCCTCTGATCGCCAGTCGGACGTACATCCGACTGAGCTATCAAAGTCAGCTCAACTCAAGTTGTTTCTAGTCTCTTTAATGATTGCTACCTAATGTGGTTTATATATGTATTTTCTTTGTGATAAAACTGTACTACAACCGATGCTAACCCATTGTGATTTCACACATTGTTATAGTATACTTCTTTCATATTCACAAATTTTCACATATCATTAATATTTATTGAATTGCATTCGGTTTTCGTGACATAACTCAGGTGAAATTCTTGATTTTAATACTTATGATTTTTTTTACTGCCTTTTCAAGATAATTTCACTCATATTGAGCTGATCGTTAATAAGAGATAGTCGAAAACCAAAGCCTTATGAGAAAACCACGTGGCCATCTGTTGCAAAACTTGGAGTCTCATTTGACCCGACCCAGACTCAAACTCCATAGCGGTGAGAGGCCTAATGATTATGAGTCACCACTCTTATCCACTAAGTCGTGGAGATCACTCAGGTGGATAACATGTACCTCACTTTTTCATAGAATATATTTTATACTACTCAGGTTTATACATTTTTAAATAGATTATATATATTTGTAAAAGCTATCTTTACAGTCTCAGACAAGCCAAAACCTTTCACTGCTCAATTTATCTTTGTGATAAGATTCAGCAATAGTAGTTATTAGAGCTGAAGCATGACAAAACCTACGCTAAGACTGGTGCAAACAGCAGAGACTCAAATCATTCTATGCATCCAGTCACTATGATAACACCTTTTGCTTATGTTTCTTCACTTAGATCGTAGCTTACAGTAGGTACATGTGATCAGCGAAGACTTTGATCAGACTGCGCAAATGCGCAGGCTGATCCGAGTCTTTCTTGGTCGCTCAAGTCTTATTGTAGATTTTGCCATGCACTGGCTCATTTGTTATAAAGTTTTAATTGTTAGTTTGTTTTGGAGTTAAACAGCCCAGTCATTACTATTTTAGGTCATTTTGAGTCATCAGTTTACCTAGTCAGGTTAATTGGTAAGCAGATAACAGCTACAGTGAACGTTCTTTTTTAGAAACTGACAACTACCCTTCTTGAATCAGAAGAAGGGAGAGAATGACTATAAAAAGGATTTCATGATCAATCTAGAAAGAATGTTGTCGACCTAGACAGGTATCAAGCTCGTGTCCCACTGATCATCAGTTAGACGTGTATTCGACTGAGCTACCGTTGCTGCATTTTGTTTTCAAGTAGAACTTGTGATGTTTATAGCTACTTTTTTCACTTCATTCCAAATGATCTGTAAATTTCGGTGAGATGACGCACATTGAGCCATCTCACCGGGATCTACACTGTTTGTATAGAGGACTTTACTGAGATGAAAGGCTTAAGTATAGATTCTGATGAGATGACGCACATTGAGTCATCTCACCGGGATCTACACTGTTTGCATAGATGACTTAAGTAAGATGAAAGGGTTTTTAAAGATATTTTGACAATTTTTTCACAAATAAATAGGTTTTCAACCCATACTGGACTTCTTCTTTTTCTGCGTGAGAAAACAATATAAGGAAAGCGGGAGTGGATCATTTGACTCAATCCATAAAAGCTCGTTTTGAAGTTGATTACTGATAATGTAAAGTACAAAAGTTAAAAATATTTTTGTTTTGCTGTATTAATAATACAATGAAATATTAATATTTTAAAGGCATAAGATTATATTGTCTCCCGCTTATCTTGTTGAAAATTCTTCAAGAAAATATGAAACTCACCCGCTTATGTTACTCTGAAAAAAAGACTTGTGTCTCCTCCAAGCTCAAAACAGAACTGATAAAGAGCGTGGTCCACTGGTAAAATAGTACACCTTTAGAAAACCAGTTACTGCTTTCTATTACAGAGATCAAAAAGTCGGGAGTCATTTTTCATTATTGACCAAAGGGCTATAATAAAGGAGACCATTGATAAAATTATGGCCTAGCGAGCACAACGATTTTCTCTATTGTACTGTACCGAGCACCAAGATTAATGCGAAAGATAGACTGAACTTGTCATAGATTTCCATTATTGATAACGTATCCAGTTTTCTGTCGCCTTTATTTCTTAGGCTACTCAATTATCTCATGTTTGATCTCTCACCTGTACAATACTTCTTTGTCAAGCAGTAAAAACGCACAAGGAAGACTCTGATGTGTCTGTTCAGCCACGTACATTAAACCGTTTGAACAGAACTGTAGACCCTGAGTCGCCATCCTTATGTGCACCGTCAAAAGATCCGTCTAATGTCTGTCGCCGTTAAAATGGTCGCCATATATTCGCCATGTTTATTTGCACCGTCCAAAAATATCTCTCCATATTAAAATGGTCGCCTCATGTCCGTCGTGTGAATTTGTACCGTCAAAATGGCCGCCACATATCTGTGTCGTCAAAATGTCCATCACATATCAAAATGGTCGATTAATGTCCGTCGTGTGGGTTTGCACCGTCAAAATGGCTGCCATACATTTGAACCGTCAAAAAATATCTCTCCATATTAAAATGGTCGCTTAATGTCCGTCGTGTGGGTTTGCACCGTCAAAATGGCTGCCATACATGTGCACCGTCAAAATGGCCGCTTTATGTCCGTCGTGTGGGTTTGCACCGTCAAAAGGTCCCCCGCATATCAAAATGGTCGCTTAATGTCCGTCGTGTGGGTTTGCACCGTCAAAATGGCTGCCATACATGTGCACCGTCAAAATGGCCGCTTTATGTCCGCCATGTTTATTTGCACCGTCATAAATGGCCACCGGAAGTCAATCACCACCATTTTCGCCGCCATCTTAGTTTGCACCGTCAAAGATGGCCGCGAGTTGATTGTTTTTATACTACTCAAAGCCGGATTCATGCTTGCGTTAAAAATGGTATTATACAGAGGTTTTACAATGAATTGCATTCAATGAAAAAAAAAAATAATAATAATAAAAAATTGATAATAATAAATTAATCATAATCTCAATTTATTCCTCATGCGATATCAAAAACTATTAACTTGATTGAAGCATTCCCCGGAATAGCATTACGAAAACAAGCCTATACAAATATTTTGGAAAAAATAACCATGAAACAAGAGCATCGGTGAAACCGAGGGATGCTCCCCGAAGATGCGCAGTAGTAGGAGGGTTATTTTAGTGAAATGATCCTATACACTTTGAAGTTTGATAAGATTTGTTTGAAGACAAAGGTTATGGGTACTCGTTAGAACCGTCTGAATGAGGAGGTTCTAATGAGTATCCTCAGCCGATGTTTGAAGTACAAATAAAGAAACTAGGTAGTGATTTTCAACAAAGAATGAAAAAAGGAGAAATGTAAGGCCCCTTCCCTGCAAGGGCCTGTAAATCTTAAACAATAAGGCTAAGAAACTCAGTTTTGTATTCCCTAGTAAGTGATTTTTCAATGGAAAATGTCACAAGGAATACACATGTGAAACATGAGAGCCCTATTACCCATGGTTATAAAATAACAGGAGATATTTTTTTCAAAATATGGGAGATAATTCAGTGAAAATAAGCAATATAGTTATGGCCGTTTGTCAGAATGTAGGATTTTGTGATTTAAGTATGTGTGTGAAGTTTCATGAGAGTAGGACAAATACTTTTAAAATTTTGACTGGAGTTTAAGTTGTTTGGGTATGGCCTGTCAAACACACATCCAAAAGCAATTTGTCAGGATGTAGGTATTGTGATGGTAATTATGTGTGTGATGTTTCATGAGTGTAGACAAAATACTTTTGAAGTTATCACCGAGGTTAAGGTTTTTGGTTTAGGTGTGACAAACACAAAAGTTATTCTCCTTTGTCAGAATGTAGGTCTTGTGATGGTATGTATGTGTGTGAAGTTTCAGAAGAGTAGGGCCAATACTTTTGAAGTTATGACCAAGGTTAAGTTTTTTGGTTAAGGTATGACAAACACGCGTACCGTGGCGTCTGATCTGGGTCTGCACTGTTTGCCACTTACCCCTTTTGGGGATTCCGGTACCAAATGGGTTTAACCAAGTCTAAGAATTCCCTAGTTAGTGATTTTCAACAAAGACTGCAAAAATAAGGAGAAATGTAAAGCCCCTTCTGTGCAAGGGCATGTAAATCTTAAACCATAAGACAATGAAACTCAGTTTTGTGTTCCCTAGTAAGTGATTTTCAATAAAGAATGTCACAAGGAATACATATGTGAAATATGAAAGCCCTATTACCCATGGTTATGAAACAACAGGAGATATTTTTTGAAAAAGGGGAGATAATTCAGTGAAAATAAGCAACATAATTATGGCCCTTTGTCAGAATGTAGGTTTTGTGATGGTAAGTATGTGTGTGAAGTTTCATGAGAGTAGGACAAATACTTTTAAAATTTTGACCGAGTTTATGTTTTTTGGTTGTGGCCTGACAAACACACACCGAAAAGCAATATAGTTATGGCCCTTTGTCAGAATGTAGGTCTTGTGATAGTAAGTAAGTGTGTGCAGTTTGGTGAGAGCAGGGCAAATACTTTTGAAGTTATGACCGAGGTTAAGTTTTTTGGTAAAGACGTGACAAACACACGGACAAAAGCAATATGGTTTGTCAGAATGTAGGTATTGTGTTTGTTAGTACGAGTGTGTAGTTTCATGGAAGTAAGTATAATACATTTGAAGTTATAACCGGTTAAATGTTTTGGTTTAGATTTGAAACCTTCTGACAAATTACTATAGGGCACCCAAAATACTGTGTGGTGCCCTAACTAAGAAGGGAAGTAACTCCGTAAATACTGTTGGCAGGGTTATGCTTCTTGCATCCTGTTATTTCTCTCATAGCCCCCTATCAGTGTATCAAGTTTCACTAAATTACCTTTAAAACTTTTAGAGATATGCTCCGGACAAACTTAATATAGCAAAAACTAAAAAGGGAAATAACTCTGTAATTACTTGTGATAGAGTTACAGTTCTTGCACTCTGTGCTTCCTGTGATGGCCATCTATCAATGTATCAAGTTTCACTTAAATCCCTTCTATACTTTCAGAGATATGTTCCGGACTATCTTTTCATTGAAATAGTTAAGAAGGGAAGTAACTCCATAAATACTGGTGACAGGGTTATGGTTCTTGTACTCTCCGATTCCCCTCATCGTCCTCTATCAGTATATAAAGTTTCATTTAAATACCTTTAATACTTTTATAGATATAGAGTGTGACGGACGGACGGACAAAGCGGCGACTATATGGCTCCCCCTTCGGGGAGCATAAAAATGCAAAATTTCTGATAAAAATTAATTTATTTTTTTCGCACCTGCTTGTAGCAGGGTGCGACATAGGCGTCAACTTTTCCGTCCGTGCGTCCGTCCGTCACATTTATGTCGAAGTTCAACATTTATGTCAAAGTTTTTATTAAAGTCAACTACAAACCTAATCTACCATCAAACCTTATATGAAACATCTCTCAGACCTTCTGACTTTGTAGGCACATTGACCTAGTGACTTTGCCCTATATTTTTCGCTCCAGTGACTTTGATCTTTATGTCGAAGTTCGACATAACTTCGACATTTATGTCGAAGTTTTTATTTAAGTCAACTACAAACCTCATCTACCATCAAACCTTACATGAAACATCTCCCTGACCTTCTGACTTTGTAGACTCCTTGACCTAGTGACTTTGACCTATATTTTGTGCTCCAGTGACTTCGACCATTACGTCAAAGTTGGGCATTTATGTCGAAGTTCGACATTTATGTCGAAGTTTGTTAAATACTCAACTACAAGACTAAATACCCATCATACCTTACATGAAACATCTTCGTAAGCTCCTAACCAAGCAGGGGCTTTCATCTCGTGGCGTTGACCTATATTTTACGCTCCAGTGACCATGACAAATATTATATTATTTAGTGGAACCGTTTGAGATAGAGCCTTTATATTTGGCATGTGGGTTCCTTGTAACATTGCCTTCCCACTCGTACAAAAAAAAATGACCTGTGACCTTGACCCCTGACCTTTTGACCTACTTACCATAACTTTTTAACCATTTGAGGTAGAGCCTTAATATTTGGCATGTAGGTTCCTTGTGACATTCCCATACCACTCATACAAACAATTTTGACCTGTGACCTTGACCTGTGACCTTTGACCTACTTTATCATAACTTTTTAACCGTTTGAGATAGAGCCTTCATATTTGGCATGTGTGTTCCTTGTGACATTGCCTTCCCACTCATACAAAAAAAATGACCGGTGACCTTGACCCCTGACCTTTTGACCTACTTATCATAACTTTTTAACCATTTGAGGTAGAGCCTTCATATTTGGCATAGAAGCCTCCGTGGTGTAGTGGTTACGCTACTCGCCTTGTAAACAAGGGATCGCAGGATCGATCCCGGGCTTCTCCAGACTTTCGGATAAGTCTTTAAACCCAGGTCCCGTCTCCGTATGACCTTAGCTGTTGGTGGGACGTTAAACTCAAAACACCCACTCACTCATATTTGGCATGTAGGTTCCTTGTGACATTCCCAAACCACTCATGCAAACAATTTTGACCTGTGACCTTGACCCCTGACCTTTTGATCTACTTTATCATAACTTTTTAACCATTTGACATAGAGCCTTCATATTTGGCATGTAGATTCCTTGTGACATTGCCTTGTCACTCATACAAAACATTTTGACCTGTGACCTTGACCCTGGACCGCTGACCTACTTTGTCAAAACTTTTTAACCATTTGAGATAGAGCCTTCATATTTGGCATGTAGGTTCCTTGTGACATTGCCTTTCCTTTCATACTAAAAATTTTACCTGTGACCTTGACACGTGACCTACTTTATCATAACTTTTTAACCATTTGAGATAGAGCCTTCATATTTGGCATGTAGGTCCCTTGTGACATTACCTTACGACTCAAACAAAAAAAATTGATCTGTGAATTTAGGTCAAGGTCACTGAGGCTTTTGTTAGAAATAGTTTGTCATCGCTCTGACGCCTTCATTTTTTTACGGGTTTTAATATAACTTCACAAATGTTGCTTATGATAATATCTCGAGTGAGTTGGACCTTCAAGGTCATGGTCTCAAGGTCAAGGTCAATATTTTCACCTGGGAACAGGCCAGGGTTACCAGAGGTCAAAACATTTTGACATGATTTTTGAAGCGCAGACATATCAGTTCCTGATCATTTCCATTTTCAATATGCAATGGCTTGCCATTGATTTGCTTTACTTCATAATTCATTGATTTGCATTATATCTACTTCAATACTATAAGCTGGAGAAATGTCGCACATGGTTTATTCCTTCATATGACCCAATCATCCACCTCAAAATATATCTTGATAAATGTGACCTATATTTCATGATTCCCAGTATATGTTTGTTGCAGAAATGTCATCTTTGTCAACCAATGCTTCACTCAACTGTCATTGTGACCTATATATCATGCTCCAGTAGTTTGATCTTCTTATGTTTTGAATACTATTTCATGGGGCAATGCCATGCATTGCATTACCTTGTATTTGGAAAAAAATCCTATAAAACATAGCTCATTGTACATGTGTTTCTAAAAATATCACAACAAACATAGACAAGGGGCTGAACTGGCAAACTTTGCTGCCCTGTAACAGCTCTTGTTTATTTTTCTATAGAGTATATATTATATTTTTCAGAAAAAGTAAACAAAACACAGAAAATTGATTGTCGTGAAATGCTACAAAATGAATTCAATTCATTGTGAATAGCATTGCAAAACAAAAGCTAACCGGTCACGAAACTAACGTTCAAAGAAGTTACAATTAAGAAATCAGAGAAATGGAATGCTGTTTGTGTGGAAGACATTTTAAAACAGAGAAAGGACTAAGACAACATAACTGTACATATTGCTCTATTTGTAAAAAGATATATAGTGACTATAGAAGATACAAGGAACATAAATGTAGCATTTTAAAGACAAAACACCTTGTACATGATGATGAAGGCAATAATAAAGGTGCTAGTAAGAAAATAAAATGTCCAGATACAACAGATACTGTGAATTTTGAAACAGAATGTAAAACACAAACTGAAAGTTTCAACTCTGGAGACAAATATGATGGGGAGAAAGATAGTATGAATCTTTATCATCTTTATCATCTTCATCATCTTTCTTATGAATGTTTTCATTGCTCTTAAAGGAACTCATTTTTGATTTTTAATTGTATTTATTGTGGGAAACATTATAAAACACAAAAGGCTTGCAACAACAAAAATGTACATTCTGCCTAGTTTGTAAACGAGACTTCAGACATGTGAAGACATTTTCAACACACACATGTAATGTTGCCTATGACACCAGCAAATCACATGATGAACTATGTTCTACTTCCAAACCTTACACAAAAACAAATGGTAATCAGAAAAATAGCGATAGGACTTGCATTTTTTGTGGAAGACATTTCAAAGCAGTGAAATGTTTCAGACTACATAAGTGTTCGTATTGTTCTACTTGTAAGAAGATTTATAGTGATTTCAGAAGATATAAAGAACATAAATGTGACATGTTAAAGACAAATGTAACGCTACATGAGGATAAAGGTAACTTTAAAGTCAACAGACATTTCAGTTGAAGCCATCATATCTTATGAAGTTTAATGTTTGAAATGATAACAATACAGTAAGCTTCTGCTCATAATCAATATTGTTTTAATTCAAAAAGTAATTCTTCAGCATTTCTTCATAAGCTATGTTGAAAGTATGCTATAATGCACTGAAATGTTTCTTGGCTTTATGTCTACAAAGACATCTATTACAGGTACTGGACAGAAAACAGCACCTCCAGAACTGATAGATAGTATGGACTATGAAAAAGAATGTCGAGCACAAAATAATAAATTTAGCTCTGAAGTAAAATATCAAAGGCAGATAGAAACGATGAATTGTATTGCTTGTGGAAAGCATTATAAAACACAGAAAGGTCTGCATAAACACAAATGTACATTCTGTCAAGTTTGTAAAAGAGACTTCAACCATAGTGCAGTTTATATTTTACTTTTGGTCCTTTGAGATCAGCGTTAATATTCTGAGAAATCGGAAAATATTGGTTTAGATTCGTATTCTAGACAGGTTTTAATAATTTGGACCCCATTTTGATTTATATCAGTCTTTGAATCGACTGCCTATTCGAAATTCGCAAAATTGCAGTATGTTTCCTCTGGCTTTCTTTGCCGGATCGTTACAGGGTCACTGATGAGGCTTTATTAGCCGAAACTACGTAGTTTGACCCATCTTCTGTCTTATGAATGTTTTCATTGCTCTTAAAGGAACTCATTTTTGATTTTTATTTGCCTTCACTGCAGCTGGTGTTGTGCCGTGTGGCGGCCGTAAATCAACCATAGTGCAGTTTATATTTTACTTTTGGTCCTTTGAGATCAGCGTTAATATTCTGCGAAATCGGAAATTATTGGTTTAGATTCGTATTCTAGACAGGTTTTAATAATTTGGACCCCATTTTGATTTATATCAGTCTTTGAATCGACTGCCTATTCGAAATTCGCACAATTGCAGTATGTTTCCTCTGGCTTTCTTTGCCGGATCGTTACAGGGTCACTGATGAGGCTTTATTGGCCGAAACTACGTAGTTTGACCCATCTTCTGTCTTATGAATGTTTTCATTGCTCTTAAAGGAACTCATTTTTGATTTTTATTCAGAACTGTTAAAGCGTTTTCAATGCACACATGTACTGTAGCCCATGACAGTAACAAATTACCTGATGACTTATGTTTTGTTTCTGAAAATGATGGAAGAGCAGTTTGTAATGAAGAAATCAAAGACATGAAATGTACTTTCTGTGGAAGACATTTTAAAACAGTGAAAAGTCTCAAAGGACACAAGTGTTCATATTGTTCATTATGTGAAAAGATTTACAGTGATTTTAGAAGATACAAAGAACATAAATGCCATGGTGTACAAACAAATAAAAATTTTCAGTTGGATAAAGGTATAGTTAAAGCCAACATTAATTTCTATTAAAGTTGTCAACACTTATAAAGTGTAAACTGATATTTATATTTTGAGACAAAAAGTAAATTAACAAGCTAAAAAGATGCCTCTGGAATCAGACTTGGTTTAATTGAGTCTCTTCATACACAGCAATATACTTTGTAAGGCTGCATATGCCCCCTAGCTTCGGCTTCAGCGGTATTTGATTTTTAATGTAACCAGAATGAGCTCAATGACTCCAATGGAAAGGAAAATATAATCTGCACTATGATGACACATGGGAAGACTTTTTACATCTGCCACATGGCACTTGACACCAACTGCAGTTAGGTAAAATAAAAAGCTTAAAGGTTGCCTTTGGAAATTTGATGCCAAAAAACTCGTTAACAGTCAGAGAAAACAACAACCATATGAGAAAGCTTGTTTTTTTTTTTTTTCAGAACTTCAGTTTTAATGTTTATACAGTACCACAAATGTCCAGCTTAAATAACATCAAATAAAATCACTCTTTAGCAAATTTCACAAAAACACCTCTATAATTTGACCCCCTTAAACCGTAACCATTGTTTACAGGCACATGCACCATTTTTTTCTATTTCTACTTTAAAACATAGGTTGTGGGTACTCTTTAATGCTTTCTCCCTGAGGTGGTTCTAAAGAATACCCACAATCTATATTATCAGCAAAAATATGAAAAATTTCAGAATTCTTATTTGGAAATTTTCAGTTTTTCTCAGAGAGACCAACAGCACAGAATATACTCCACAGCACAGGCGGTTCCCTCGACGTCTGCAGAGAGCGTTGAAACCAACCCTGCTGAAGTCCCCGCAACAACTTCGGACAAGGAGGGAAAAAGAGTTAGAAGGTCCAAAAGACAAGTGGCCAAGAAAGACGCCGAGAAAAACAAATGTGACATATGTGGAAAAATTGAATTTGAAGGAAAGAAAAAGAAGGTTTTTTGGCTCGGTTGCGAACCCCCCATGTGCGACTACTGGGCACATTCTGTGTGTGTGGGCATAGTTGTTACCAGTGTAACTGATTTACAGAAGGTAAATTTTTATTGTCTTCAGCTGAACATATTAAAAAATTTCTTTGAAAAAAAAATCCATTTACTTATTTAATTTATTCACCCCGTGTTTCAAACGTACACGTAAACAATTCGTTTGAACATTCTGGTGTACAAAATACAATCTACCTATTTCAATTTCAGGTAAAAATATCAGGAGGTAACCCTATATAGAACATTTATGAAGTCACTATAGCTGTTGTCTGGGAATGTGTGTCGGCCGTAAAAATCTCCCTGCCCTGCATCATAGTGTAGTTTATATTTTCTTGTCCTTTGGGATCAATGATTTCATTTTGGAATTTTGAAAATACTTGAGGGTCACTGATGAGGCCTAAAAGGACGAAACTAGCTAGTCTGTCCCAGAAACAATGTACACTCCACATTTTCCTTGCTTCAAAATAACCCTATCTAGAACTGTTTTGCTTCTCTGGACAGCCAGTGGATGCGCATTTGACTGTTGATGAGAAGGTCGCGGGTTCGAATCTCCGGCGCGCCATCATTCTTTCGTGGCGATAGATCATGAAGTATCTTTTACGGTAATTCTCCCTCTTGCACGGATTCAAGGAGGGTGGTTGTCATTTTATGGCGAAGGAATGGGCACTGCACTGGTGAACTATGAGGTCCCGTTTTACTATAAACCCTCTATTTTGGATACGACTAAATCGATTTTGTGATATCACTAATTATTTTATGATATGACAAAACCTTTTTTTTGATAGGACTGAATTTTTTTTTGATGTCACGATTTTTGACGTAGTTGTAAATCACGGAAACACGCCTATTAAATTCTGAGCCCCTTGAACCCCAGTTTTATACAGTAAACTGGGGTTTACAGGGGTATACATTATGTTCCTTATTCCTCCTCATAGACATAGGTTGTGGGTACTCGTTAGAAGCGCATAACCGAGGCCAGGCGGTTTTAACGATTGCCCATAATCTATATTTGGAGCAGAAAAAAGAAAAATATAGAAAAAAAGAAGAATTTTTTGGTTTTAAATTTTTCAATACATTTAGATTGACGTGTTTTTTTTTTTTGTAATGAGTCTGTTTGATTTGATATTTAGCATCTTATTTAACACTATATAGGTGATTAAGGAGACATTGCTTCCATGTTTGCGGGACTTTTATCCGACAATGAGATGAAATGACTTCTCAAAATAGAAGTGGAGGCAATGATTAGCAATCGATAGCCTTACCGTCCAATAATATTAATATGCATGGAAGGTCCAACTCGCATCACTTAGATTGGGTAGGCTTAGATCCCAGCAGTTTACCAGTTCTAGTGCGGGGTTTGTTTAATCTCTGCGTGATATGAATAATTCATCCGCATTTAGTGATATCACTAAATAGAATTAGTGATATCACAAAATATTGGATTTATAGTAAAACGGCACGTCACACTATGGAAACTTTGATATTTCATTGTTTGATTTGAGGTTTAACGTCCCCGTCAACACTAAGGCCATTTGGGAGACGCTTTTTACAATTTTGTGGGATTTTAACCGGCATTGAGATGAAATGACTTCTCAAGCCCTGCCGCCCAACGAAACCAATAGGGTTTATAAGCATGGACGGATCGACTCTCACTGCTTTGCCTGGGCAGACTTTCACTGAAATCTGAAATCTTCCACTGACCGTTCCAAGGCGGCTCTTCTGTGGCGATTTATTTATGTTGTTGTTTGTTACTTACTGTATCACTTGTGTCTTTTAATTTGGGATGGCCATATGGCCATTTTGTGGGAAAGTAACTGTCCTTATGGCCTTCCTTTGTTTGGGTTTCCATTATGGTCTGGTCGCTTAATGTTTGTATTTCTTTCCCTTTGGTGTCTTTTATGGGTGGAGTAAGTTAATTGTATCAATTCCTGATCTTTGTTTTACTTCTACTTTTCATCCTCTAAGCGGTTTACCAGTACTCGTGCGCGGGTGGGTTTCAGCTCTTCGTGGAAGCATCATGCAGCCCATATATTTCTTCAAGCCCCGATGGGCGGAGGCCGACAAAATATTTCAGTGAACGAACGGTACAATACGCAGTAGTACAATATTGAATCATTCATCTGATAAAGATTGTGCAAAAACTAAAATGTATGCTTACTTCTTCAAGCCTGTCAACGTTTCTGCATACTGTAATCCAGTGGTCCTCTGATGGTAGACCAGAGGGGAGCCATCTTTTCGTTCGTCTGTTGATGGATTCCAGAATGAAGTCACCCCCTTCGCCTTTACTGGGGTGCCCACTGACACTGTATGACTCGTTTGCTGCCAAGAAATCCTTAAGTTGGTTTGGGGCTAAAGATCGAGCATTGACATCCTGGAATTCTAACTCTTGGTACATGGTACAGTTGAAACCATAAAATAAATCTGTAACAACTGACCTTCCGGCAATTATAAATGTATGATTGTTTCTTCTTACGCCACAGCGGAAAACGAAGAGAGCCACAAGGTTTGTTAAGACAGACTTGTACAGAAACAAGAAGTTCTGAACGTTGAAGGTTTTACATATACTGGTTAAAACCTTCAAGGTTGGGTTCAGCTTTAGCGGTGATACACGATTTTACATACGGCATTAACAGTTCGTCCAAGGTACCAAACATAAGGATCAGAATAATTTGCCAAGACTTGTGGTGGTCTGCGCATTTCTGGCATGACGTTAGAGCTTTAAGACTCTTAAAACCAAGAAGTTTCGCAAGCTCTTCAATTACAGCATCCCACATGAGTTTAAATATACACTTTACTAAATTGATTTCATAATGCCCCAAACCTGGTACGAGGAGAATGTTTGTTCCGTGCGATTACTCTGGTATCAAGAACATAAGGTAGTCCATCACAGCCCACCACAGTCCACTTACGACTGTCACATGTTCCAGATTGAATGTGAGTGAGAACCTGCTCAACAGCTTTGTATGAGCATGGGTTAACAAATTCTGGCTCACCCATCATAACTTTGGGTGATTTATCTTTATGGTTGTTAGGAACCCACTGGTAGGGATCCTTTTCAAAAGCCTATTCGAAATTCGCAAAATTGCAGTACGTTTCCTCTGGCTTTCGTTGCCGGATCATTACAGGGTCACTGATGAGGCTTTATTAGCCGAAACTACGTATTATGGCCCATCTTCTTTCTTATGAATGTTTTCATTGCTCTTGAAGGAACTCATTTTAGTTTTTTCATTTGTATCCTCTTCGTGCATAATACATTGTTCGGATTCATACAGTTTCTTTAATTTTGAAGAAATGAACTCGTTCCGTATTGTTTTAAAGGTTTCGGAAGCATCTGCCAACAGTTCTTCTTCAACTTTATCAACAATTGCTGTGGGTTCCTGTCCTAAGTACAGCCAGTGTAATGGAGAGCAGTCGGGTGCCATTTGAAGATGGGATGGTACACCGGGAACAATATGAATTAATGTTGTAATAACACTGACCTTACACTTATGGTTGTAATTTACCCGCCAGTTTCTTGAAATGACTTGATTATTATCGAAGAATGTCACAATATCACTTTCTTTAGGGGAAGTTAGGGGCTGTTCATTTTGCTTTGAAATCCAGTTTCTTACTGTAGTATAACTTCCTGCAGGTGATGTGCTATTATTGAGGGAGCATATTATTTTGCTACCAGAAATGTAATAACTTACAAGATTGATGGTGAAGGACAATGGCGTTACAAGATTTAAACATCTAGATTTGTACAAACTGTCAACACTGTTGGCAACACATAAAAGTTTTTTACTGTTTACAGTCCCTTCACCTTCTATTCCAGAACTTGTTTTTATGAATGCTGTAACGATGGGATTTCTTTCAGCCAGCCAGTTTTGAACGTTGAACGATTTAAGAACAGAATCAATCCTATAACCTGAATAAATATCAAGGGCATCGTCATATATCTTGTCCTTTTGTGATTTTCCTAAGGCACTTGCTATTTGTATTAAAATATCATCACTTATAAGGCCCTTCTCAATGTTTTTTATCATTTGGTGAACATAAGTGAGGTCAATTTTAGGTTGTTTAGATTTTTCGTCATTTTTGTTCATTTCCTTTTCCAAGAAATTTTTCTTCGCAATATCTAGCACAGGCTGTACAAAGCGTTGATGCATAAAGGGTAACATATCCAAGTTCCTTTAACTTCCTTTCTACGGCTTTCTTGTGTTTTTTACTCGTAAACTTGTTAACAGAAAACGACTTCCCATCAGCAAACTCGCTGTGCTTTACACATGAGCATGACGACATTTTGGCTCTGCAATAAGATTTGCAATAAATGAAATATTATCCTAAACAACCGGAACCATCATGTTAACAAGTCCACGAACTGAATACCCCTGTAAATCCCACTTCATATTGTGACATGTGGGTCTTACTTGGGTATGATAGCTATCCAAAAATGGGCCGCGTCGCGACAAAACAACCCCTACAGATATATATGCCTTGCGAACGTTCAGATACGCCTTCGCCCGGAATACATGGAACCCGACCATAGTCTTCGTTTTACGCTGTTTGGAGAGCGAAGACCCTATTGATTTCATTCCATCAGTGAAAACTCTGATCACACAGTGCGGATACACAGGCTGATCTGAGTATTCGCTTGCCGCACATGTACGAATGTCAATTTTATCGTGACGCGATTCACATATTGTGTGTATTTGTTGGGGCCTCCTAAAAGAGGTTCTAACTGTTACCCCAAAAGTACAAGTAAGTTTGTATCCAAATCATGTGGAAAAAAAAAATAACCCGATAAATGTAATGTTATAGCCATGAAAAGTAATTACAATGCGTTGACGTTTGCGATAGCATAAACCACATAATTTGCCATATTCGGCTGTCTAAGATGGGCCCGCGCTCAGGCGATGGGTATTTTTGTGATAAAACCGATGACACCTAAT
This sequence comes from Lucinisca nassula, assembly GCA_963580285.1. Lineage (NCBI taxonomy): Eukaryota > Metazoa > Mollusca > Bivalvia > Lucinida > Lucinidae > Lucinisca > Lucinisca nassula. The sequence continues at coordinate 54,372,952 of OY757020.1, forward strand.
AGTTTTTGGAATTATTTAAAAATAAAGCAGAACCAAAAATTAAACCTATAAGTTTCACTTCAAAAAATATTTTCTTAAGAATCGCACAGCCTACGGAAATTACCCCTTCTCTGGAGTCTGAACGGGCCTAAAAAGAACACTAGCTATGTTTTAGGCGTACTTGGAAGTCTATCTCATTTGAACTGATACCGTATTCGCCCTAATTACCAAACATGCTCCTATAAGCGCACACCAGAACTATTTTTCAAAATGAAATACATAAGAGTACACTTTGCAGTAACCTCCCCCTAGACACTCTCATGGTAAATCTATCAAAAAAAAAAAAAAAAAAAAAAAAACTAACGTTATTTCTTCAACAGTGAAGGCAATGCTTTAGTATCCTTTTCCATCCCATTAAATATCAGTATGCATCATCTCGAAAGCTAGTGTTTTCACATCGAGTGTGCGCTAATTAGGTAGATTTTTCTCCGTGAATTGTTGACACGATTTTGAAAAAACTAAGCGCACGGTGCGGTAATAGAGGCGAATACGGTATGTTGCTAAACACAACTTTATATAGCGGAAATTGGATGTTAAAATGATCAACGATTTTTCGATTCTTTTTCAATGTTATAATTTTTTTTTTAAGTAGAATCGTTTTAGCAGGGTTTTGGGAATACAATTTTTCGTCAATTTTCCATGGATAAGTAAATTTTCAAGAATTATATTCAACTAAAGCAACTTTCATTCCTAACCCTATTTGAAATTGTTAATCGAGGGATTTATACAAAATTCTATGTATATATATTGTTAACCCTTAAAAACCCAATCGCAATTGCAGGAGAAGCATCACGAAAACTTGCCTATAAGAATTTGAAACCCTTAAACCCCGAATTTATATAGTAAAACTGGTTTGCAGGGGTATACATTATTTTTCTGATTTCTGATAAAAAAACAAATTGTGGGTACTCGTTAGATGATGATGATGATTTCGTGTTTAACGACGCGTCAACCCTCTTTGTGGGTCATAAGCGTCAAACGGTTGATGGTTAAACGGCATGAATAATTATGATGATATTAAAAGTAAAAAGTCAGAATGATAATGTATAAAAATCTGAAACAGTTAAATCTTATGAAAAAGTCCAATTTCTTTTAAGAATAAAATAATATTATCAACAGGTACATCTCGAAACAGTTGTTGCAAAGTGTCAGCTTTGAAATATAAAATACGTGAGGGTGAAAAGTCAACACAGTCAATTAAGATATGTTTCACAGTGAATGGCTGATCACAACCTACACAAGAAGGCTGATCATCACCATTAAAAATATAAGAATGAGTAACTCTAGTATGGCCGATGCGCAGTCGTGTTAATACTACGTCCTCTTTTCTGGAAAACTGTGGAGGAGAGCATTTTGTACTAACGACAGGTTTAATGGCATGGAGTTTGTTATTTATTGCACGGTCCCATTCGCCTTGCCATTCCGACAAGATGTATCTGTTGATAAATGGTTTAAAATTGTTAAAAGGAATTTTAAAAACAGATGGATCAAGATTGAGCGATTCCTTTGCTTTCTTGTCAGCATATTCATTGCCGACAATGCCAATATGGCTCGGAAGCCAACAAAACAAGATTTGGTGTGTTTTAGAAATTCCATGATGTTTTTCGATCAATTTTTGAATTTGAGGATTTTTAGATGATGAATGGTCTAAAGCCTTAAGCACAGAAAGTGAATCCGAAAATATAATTGCTTTTTGAATTGTTGAAGAACTGATAAAATCTAAAGCTAGGTCTATTGCTTTGGCTTCAGCTGTAAAAATAGATGAACCATCTGGAAGGCGCATGGTTTTGTGCGTATCTTTAGAAACATACGCACAGCCAACTTTATCTCTTTCTTTGGAACCATCAGTATAGACTTGCTGGTAATCATTGTAACGTGACTGCAGTACCTGAAAGTTTTGTTTGAGAAGTATTGGATTTGATTCGGATTTTTTTCCATCATGTAAGTCGAACAGAATAGAAGGTTGTTTAATACACCAAGATGGAACTTCGGCGGTTTCATGTTTTTGAATATTTTTAAGGTCGATACCTGAATTTTCCAGCAGTGGTAAAATACGTAATCCAAAAGGTTTGATTGCTGTGGGTTTTGTTTCATACTTATCTACAAATTGAGGTCGAAATGAAATTTTGGATGCCGGGTTAGATGGATTTGCAGCAAGTCTGATAGCATACTGAAGAGAAAGTTTCTCTCTGCGCGAGGTTAAAGATGGTTCACCTGCTTCTACATAAAGGCTTAATACGGGAGAAGTACGGAAGGCTCCCATGGCCAGACGAAGGCCTTGGTGATGGATAGTATCCAAGGATTTTAAATAGGACTTTCTGGCAGAACCATAAACAACAGACCCATAATCTAATTTAGATCTTATTAAAGACCGGTAAAGATGTAATAAAGTATACCGATCTGCTCCCCAACTTGTATGAGCTAAAACTTTCAAAAGATTCAAAGCTTTTAAGCATTTCGCTTTAAGATATTTAATATGTGGAATAAAAGATAACTTTTGATCAAATATGACCCCAAGAAATTTGGCTTCTTCAACAACAGGAATTTGTGATCCGTATAAAAACAGGGAAGGATGTTCGTGTTTTTTCCGTAGTTTACAAAAATGAACACACTGCGTTTTCGACTTGGAGAACTTGAAACCATTTTTATCAGTCCATTCTTCTATTCTTTTTAAATTTTGTTGTAACTTTCGTTCAATTGTTTTCATATTTTTTGAACGGTAACATATACAAAAATCATCAACATACAATGAACAATCAGTTTTGTCGTCCAAACATTGTACAATATTGTTTATTTTGATGTTAAATAGCGTAGTTGAAAGAATACTACCCTGTGGGACACCCTGTTCTTGATCATAGAAATCTGACAGGGTAGACCCCACACGCACCTGAAACATGCGCTCCCCTAAAAAGCTTTCAATAAAACTGGGAAGTTTTCCTCTTAAGCCAATGTTATGTAGATCTTTCAATATTCCATAACGCCATGTTGTATCATATGCTTTCTCCAAGTCGAAAAAGACAGCCACTACGTGTTCTTTGTTAATAAAAGCATCTCGTATAAATGTTTCTAGTCTTATTAAATTGTCATTGGTACTACGTTCCGAACGAAAGCCCGATTGATATTCTGAAATGAGGTTGTTGGACTCTAAGTACCAGACTAATCTCTTGTTTATCATTCTCTCCAATGTTTTACACAAACAACTTGTCAAAGCTATCGGACGATAATTTGTAGGTTCTGCATGATCTTTCCCTGGTTTCGGAATTGGTACAACTGTAGCTACACGCCAACTCTCAGGACAGACCCCCGTTTCCCAAATATTATTAAAGATATCTAAAAGTGTTGTAAGAGAACTTTTTGGCAGATGCTTAAGCATCTGATAATGAATTTCATCGGGGCCGGTTGCCGTATCATGTGATTTTTCAATGGCTTCAACGAGTTCGGATAAGTTAAATGGTGTGTTGTATTCTTCGTGATTAAGGGATTTGAAGTTAAGTTTTCTTTTCTCCTGGTACTTTTTGAAATTTCTAAAAGTGTCAGAATAATTACGCGATGATGAATTTCTCAAAAATGTGTGACCAAGAGTATCTGAAATATCTTTTTTTGTTGAAGCTATTGTGTCAAATTCAGTATTTAAATGTGTAAAACTAGAAGACTTTGTTTTTCCTGAAATTTTTCGTACCATATCCCAAACCTTTTTAATGGGGGTTTTATAGTTCAATTTGGAGACATATTCTCTCCATGACTTTCGTTTTGAAGCTCGGATTGTTCGCCGAGCTTTAGCTCTAAAAACTTTTACGTCGTTGAGCTTTTCTGAAGTGGGATTTTTGCAGAACTTATTTAGAGCCTGTTTACGCTTTTTAATAGCTTCTTTACAGTCATTATTAAACCAAGGCTTGCTTTTCTTAGTATTTGTGGAGGTCTTTGGAATGCATTGTTCTGATATGTTAATAAGTGTATCTGTGAAATCAGAAACAATGTCAGATGATTCATTTAAGTGATCAACTGATAACTCTTCTTCACATAATTATGGAATAATTCCCAGTCCGCTTTATTCATTTTCCATTTCTGGTTACAGTCTTCATCTGGTTCGTTTACGCTCTCTATTATAACAGGAAAGTGATCACTTCCGCACTGATCATCATGAACAGACCAGTCATAGTCCAAGAAGAGAGATGGGTGACACAAAGAGAGATCTAAAGAAGACAAATGACCTGTCGCAGGATGAAGGTAAGTATAAGATTTATCATTCATCAAGCAAAGATCGTTCTTTGCAATAAAATCTTCGACAAGTGCTCCTCTGTTATTGACATCTTTACAGCCCCATAGAATATTGTGACCATTGAAGTCGCCAACTAAAAGATATGGCGATGGAAGTTGACTCAGCAATGAGTCAAGATGTTCGGGCTTTAAAGAAAATGAGGGTGGGATATATAGAGAGCAAACTGTAGTTTCTTTATCCAGAGAAACCGATACTGCTACAGCTTGAAGGTCGGTTTTTAATTTGATCTCTCTTTGTGGTAAACATGATTTAACAAAAATTGAGCTGCCACCAGATGGTTTGTTACCATCAGAATAGATATAGTTGTATGTATTGAAACCCCTGACATCTATGTTGTCATCAGTTTTTAAAAAAGTTTCTTGCAAACAAAACACCGATGGGGTTAGTAGCGAAATAAGTAATAAGAGTTCATTATAATTTGATTTAAGACCTCGACAATTCCATTGTATTATTTTGTGTTTTAAATCCATTTTAAGGAGAGATATTTAAAGACTAGAAACTATTATGGAGGTGCAATTGGTGATATAGATCTGCTACCACCAGCTCGTGGTGTGGCAGACCTCGATCTGTTATTGCCACTTGGTGATGATGGAGTTTCAGTCAACTCCATATCACTGTCACTCAAAGATCCGAATCTGTTCTGAAATTTTATATTGTCTCTTTCCATTTTACGTTGTCTGTCTGTTTGTCTTTGAGACAATTGATGTTTTTTTATCGGATCTTGCGACCCCTTATTAGTTCGACCTGGGTCGGGTTTCTCTTTTACATTCGGCGCTGGCTTCGGTACGGTCGCTGTCGACCGATCCGAAGCAACCTGGATTGCGCCTTTTGATAAATTGGTTGAACTTTGTGGCGCTGGAGTGGATTTACTCCATGCACCAGACTTTTTCAGTTCAGCAATGTATGATTCAGCAGTCTGTGTTGCGGAGCTGGTACATTTTACACCAGCACCCTTTGTGATGCTGGCGAAACTGGTGGTTGGTGTTATGTATCGCTCTTCGACAATCTTCCGCGCTTCTGGGAATGTTATCCCCCTTTGGTATTTGACGGTAAGTATTTCTTTTTCTTTTTTCCACGCCGGACAGTCTCGGGAGAAAACAGCATGTTTGCCATCACAATTTACGCATTTGGGTTCATTTTTGCAGTTGAGGTGATTATCAACATGCTTTTCTTCACCACAATTAGGACAGAGTTTTTTTCTCTGACATCTGCTTTCGTGATGGCCAAAAGCCTGACAAGAGTAACATCTAAGAGGGTTTGGGATGTATACCTCTACGTTAATGGAAAGATATGCTACTTTGATTTTCTTGGGTAGAATTGGTGTATTAAAAGTCAACACATAAGTTGCTGTTGGTTTTAGTACACCATTTCTACGAACTTGAATGTTACGAACACCAACAACTCCCTGATCCTTAAGGTTATCGACTATCTCTTCATCTGAGCAAGGACGCAGTTCTGGACTGCGAATCACTCCCTTAGACGAATTGAGCGTGTTATGTAAAGCGACTTTAACTTTTAGATCAAAGAGTTTGTTGGTGTTTAGCAGGCTTACCACTTGCTGTTTTTTCTCGACTTCCAAGAGAAGATCACCCGATTTGAGTTGTTTTATACTCTTAGGGTGTCCGGCAATGGAGAGAATACTTTTCTCGATGACGAAGGGGGAAAGGCTAGATACAGTTCGTGTATCGTCAAGTGACGTAACGACCAAGAAACGCGGAACATTGTCAAAATTTGGTTCAGCAGACTGCTGACTAGATTGTTGACTTGACTGCTGACTGGATTGTTGACTGTGTTCATCCGATTCGGATGAATCTTCTTGTTTTTTACGTTTAGGTGCGTTGTGGTTAGGTGATTTGCGGTTAGGTGATTTGCGGTTATGTTTTTTTCCAGGAGCCATAAGAAAAAAATTCTAGTTTCGTCCCAAGTGCTCTCCGCCCTCCGTGGAGCCCTACAAGGGAACACCATACTGGAGTGGTTATCCAACTCGCAGATGTTAGAGATACACGTGAGATATACTCGTATAAACAAAATGCCTACACGATTGATCCGTTAAGCCACCGCCTTCTAGAGATAAAAAGACAGAAAAGGGTAAGGTAAATGGGCATATGGTTGGTATCAGGAAAGATACAAAAAGAGTTGAAGAGAAAGCAAAGCGGTATCTCTAGGGCTCGGCGTGACCAGCCGATTGACCGTGCCGGACCGCACGGCCACCCGTCTACACCGAAAAGCCAGGCCAAAGAGGCGTGTTGGGCACCTGAAGCACCGCCACCTCAGGTAACCCTCAACCTCCAGGATCCCTTCTTCCGGCTTACAGGACGCCACCCACGGCAAACGGGTGGTACTTCCTTTAGCTCTTCCCAGTGGGCACATTGACCACAGCAGCAACGTGCCCAGTGGGAATTGAGCCCCCAGGGCCACGGCAAGGCAGGAAGTCTAATACCTGGGGGGGGGTACTCGTTAGAACCGCCTCGCTGAGGCGGTTCTTACGATTATCCACAGTCTATGTTTTGAGCAGTAATAAGAAAAATATCACAATTTTTCATCGGTAAATTTCCAATTTTTTTTTGGTGCTAGAATTTACAATGTATTTGTATAGGCGTGTTTCCGAAATGTAATCCTTTTTTTTCTTTTATTTTTAATTTTCAAAGGAAATTAGGCTGGATATTTCATGTAAATTGTCTGAGACAATTCACATGAAATGTCCATGTCCAGCCCTTTTTTAAACGAAAAAATAAAAATAAAAAATAAATAAATAAATAAATAAAAATTAAATTAAAAAAAAAAAAAAAGAATATAGTCTGCTTGGTGCTTCAAAGGTACAATTTCAAAATGATTCCTTCAAATTTAGAGGACATTACCGAGCGGGCACAAAACGTTTGTGCAACGTCTTATCAACGTCGATGCAACGTCATGACGTTGCATAGACGTTGATGCGACGTTGTTTACACGTCATGTGCCCGCATTGTAATGTCCTTGTCCTCCAAAACTAAACTGAAATAATCTACTTGCCATAGGCAATTTTTAACAAGTGGGTCAGTTGTGGCCGACTATTTCCACATGATTGCTTTCCATCATACTTGCATAGAAGAAAATAAAATGACAAAACATAACAGCCAATTATATTTATAAGCACACGTTTATTTAAGAAATAAAATTTATTTTTCTGCTGTTCATGGAAGTATGAACGCAGTGGGTCGCGTGCAAAGTAAATGAACCCCCTGTTAAACTCAACCACTCACTCATACCAATGACACTTGGAAGAGGGTTCAGGATGATGTACAGATAGAGCTATAGATAGACAATGAAAACTACACTATCGCACAGGGGTTTCAACGTAATGCGTTTGAAGTCGAGCTTGCACATTTGTACGGGCCCTATCAAAAATCTCTTACCTCTCGTTTTCTTCTGTGTTCTGCTGAGTCGATTTAACCCTGCCTAATATATTAATTTTTCGTGCGAAACCCCCCCCCCCCCCCAAAAAAAACCAAGATATTCACGAGAGTGCAATAAAATTTCACTTATTTTCATGCGTGTAAATATTTAAAAGAAAAGCCACTGCAAATCATGCGTTTATTGAAAATTAAGGGTCATCTTAGTGCTTTATATAATGCACTTTTTATTTCTTGGTACCTGAAATACGATACACTAGTATGGCAAGTACGGACCACCACACTTGACCCAATTGAAGCTGAAATTGGATGCTAAGCGGTAACCAGCCCAAAAATGTTGCATTTCGGGATGGTAATGGTTGTCTTTCTTGCAGAAATTTTAAAGGCTGAAGAAAATAGGTAAATTAACGTAGATTCTCATTCATTTGTAGTATTTTCCCCGTTTTTTTTGTATATTGAAAAATCGATCTTTTGTCGCAAAAACAGGGGGGACTTATCAAGACTCTTTAACATTTTGGGCATTTGTCATATGTTTTCGTTTTTCCTCGAGAAACGTCAATATGCGACTCGCAGGTTTTCAACGTTTTTTGAGGTCTGGTTGTCGTAGAATGGGTATTTTATTATCTTGTTTGGGCTATTTTAGCCCATTGTAGCTAAAATAGCTCATTCAGGGGTTTCCTCAGCCTGTTCAACAGGTGCCAAGTACTGGTGTTTTGGGAGTAAATTCACAGGATCTGTCAAAGTGAGGTGGAATCATGATTTTTTGTATGTAAAAATTAGTGGGTGGGGTAAGTGAAATGATGCTGCTGTCAGCCTATGCAAACAGAGAAGTGTTTCTTTGGAATTCTGTTTTGATTTCATGCATGTGTGGGGCGCCCCCCATAGGGGCTTGAAAAAATACATGGGCTGCATGATGCTTCCACGCAGAGCTCAATCCGGCCCGCACACTAGTACTGGTAAACCACTTAGAGGATCTAAGCCGGTCAAGAAACCGCGGTGCGATGCGGACCGTCCATGCTAATAAACCCTATTCGTTTCATTGGGCGACAGGGCTTGAGATGTCATTTCATCTCAATGTCGGGTAAAAGTCCCACAAAATTGGAAGCAACGTCTCCAAAATGACCTTTACAGTGTTGACGGGGACGTTAAACCTCAAATCAAACAAACATGCATGTGTGGAGGAGTCTGCCTAAATACAGTAAAGTAGCGTAAAATGGCGTAAAGGAAAGTAAAGTGGCGTAAAGAGACGTAAAATGGCGCAAAGGGATGTAAAGAAGCATGGAATTGCAATTCATTGTAGAGGAGCGTGATGTCGATACCTCAGTGGTTATTGCACTTGCCTCTGATGCCGGAGCACCCCCACGGGTCGATCCCCGGCGGCCGTGATAATTTTTGTGTCCGAACATGCTCTATTGGCATCAATTTCAGGTATGAATTTTATGAAGTGCGCGCCATCCTTCGGATCATGACTTTAACTAAAGCCCGCCCCTCCCCACGGGCAGATAGAGCAGTCTCCTGTGCGGGTTAAAGAACCTTACCGCAATTACATGATTACTGTGTAGGCTTTCATCCTACCATTATGATAACATCCCCTTGAAGCAGTGCACTTTTTCTCATCTTCAAAATGGCTACTTTTCTGATGAAAATCCGTGATATTTTCTTATTTTTACTGCAAACATAGGTTGTGTGTGCTCGTTAGGACTGCTTAATTGAGGCGGTTCTAACGAGTGCCCACAACCTATGTCTTGGAACAGAAATAAGAAAATTAATGTTTACCCCCGTAATACCCAATTTCTCTACGTGTAAAGAGGGGTTCGGGCGGGTGTAAATTTCACGGACTCGTTCACGTGATGGAAAACTGGAGTATCTGTAATATACACCGTCTGTGTCCCCTCCTGGGGTTAAGGCGAAATTTGAAGAAAAGAAAAAGAGACCAAGGAGGTTTTACTTTTGTATTTTTTTCTTACGAGGTTAGCGGGGATGGGGGAGTGGCGGCTCGATATATATAATATATATGTAAAATATGTAAAACGTGAACAGCGTTAGCACATGGACTGTTAACAGTTAACAGTATGTGCTAAAGGTGTTTCTTTTTACATTTAATAGTCTTGTTTAGAGACAGTTTTCGGAAGAAAGGGGAAGGATCGCCGCCGTGTAAAATCGATTTAGGTCCCACAGTGAAATCCATGGCGACCCCAGCATGTACCGAACCCGCGTCCTCCTGGTCAGACGCGCATCCGACCGAGCTACCGAGGCCGGTATGAGTCAGACCAGCCTCCTCATCTACTTACTGTAATCTGGGACTCTAAATTTGGCTTTATGGATTGCATAGTTTCTGAGCCTTTGACAGTCGCCAATGCCACATTGCTGGAAATCACATGCCGCGGCTCATTATATGAATATGACGTTTTGTAACTAGACTGTTTCAACATGATTTTCTCTTTTTTTTCCTCCTATTACTGGTACTCGCTCACATCTGAGCATTACGAGCAGGATTTTCTGAGTGGTAACCAGTACTTTTTTTCAGCAATGTGGATGAAGTGCCTTGCTCAAGGGCACAACACTTTGGCCAGCGTGTGGCTCGAACCTGCAACCTCTTGATCATAAATCCGATGCGCTACCACTGCACCAACGCGCTCCACATAACTGCTTACAGATCGGAGAGTTTTAAAATGCATGTACATATATTTAATTTTTGAATAGTTTGAACTGACTGAGTGTTTGAGTTTTACGTCCCACCAACAGCTAAGGTCATACGGGGACGGGACCTCGGTTTAAAGACTCATCTGAAAGTCTGGAGAAGCCCGGGATCGATCCTACGATCCCTGGTTTCCAAGGCGAGTAGCGTAACCACTACACCACGGAGGCTTCTAAAATAGTTTGAACTTATTAGTCGAAGGTCTTTTTTTATCGGCCTACAACCAACACCTCTTGTCTGTGTTTCGCACAGGTATTTTAATTCAATATTTGTCACTATAGACATGGTGTGCGTTTCAGACCAATTACCTCTCTATTTGGCATGTTCGTGAAACAAAAAGTAAAGAAATCCATGTATTCATTAATATTTTCTTTACACAAACAAACAACAATTACATAGAAGATTTAATCAAGGTAAGGATTTTAACCAAGTTAAAGGTGCTTAATCGGAGCTAAAATGCCATCTGTGTATATTTGTAACTATTGTCCATAAACTATTTTCTAAACAAACAATTAGACTGAAAGGGTTATAAAAACAGGTTCACATTACGAAAACAAGCTTATTCAAATATATTGAAAGTTTTAACATAAAAAAATGAAAATTTTCAGATATAACAAATCTGATATTTTTCCTATTTCTGCTCAAAACATGAATTGTGGGAACTCGCTAGAACCACCTCGATGAGGCTGTTCTAACGAGCACCCGGAATGTATATTTTTGAGGATTGTGGGAAGTTGTTAGGACCGCATCGGTGAGGCGGTTCTATTGAGCACCCGCAATTTGCGTTTTTGAGCAGAAACAAGAAAAATATTGTATACCCCTGTAAACCCCAGTTTTACTGTATAAAGTGGGGCTGAATGCGTTTTCTTGATGAGATAAACAAAAACACATCCATGACATACCAAGTGTTGAATTAAAACGAAACTGATCCTGAAATCACCCCTTAGCTTCTCACCGTATTTTAATGCAAAGTCTAGTAGCTCGGTAAAATAAGAAGAAACCCTGCTTATTTTCAATTACCTTCGAGGTGTAGCTCTTTCTGCAGCCATTCTCTTTTTTTTTTTTTTTTTTTTTTTGATGTGGTTTTTCCCCCCGCCAGGTGTTTGAGGAACCGTTAGCTGACCATTTGTTGAAGTTACAGACTTATTATTCTTTCCCTTGTCGCGGTAGAATCTCTGCAAGATCTTTTTCCTCTCGGGTTCTCCCTTATTACACCAGGCATCAACGGAAATCTTGTAATGGTCAAACGAGGGTTTTAGTTTGTAGTTGCCTAAACTAAACGAGGGTTTTAGTTTGTAGTTGCCTAAACTAACAAAGGCTTTTTCGACATCTTTGTACATTGACTTTACTAACCGGCGAATTATATCAATGAGGTCTGGCATGTCTTCAACTTTATGGTTTGTTCCTATCTTAAGAATATTGTTCATAGACTCTGCGTTGTTATTGCCCCAATCTTTGTCCATCAGTTTCAATCTTGTTGGTAAGTTCACGTGATTTCTGATCGTCGGTGTAAAGTAGAAGTAAAACAAAGATCAGTAATTGATACAATTAACTTACTCCATCCATAAAAGACACCAAAGGGAAAGAAATACAAACATTAAGCGACCAGACCATAATGGAAACCTAAACAAAGGAAGGCCATATGGACAGTTACTTTCCCACAAAATGGCCATATGGCCATCCAAAATTAAAAGACACAAGTGATACACACAGTAAGTAACAAACAACAACATAAATAAATCGCCACAGAAGAGCCGCCTTGGAACGGTCAGTGGAGGATTTCCACTGGGGGGCTTAAATCGATTTTACGTGGCCACAATCCTCGCCCTTACTTCCGTCGCGATTTAGACAAATAATTTGTTCAGTCCGCATGAAGGCCTCCTAACTCATCAGTGCAACATCTCCGTGAACACAGAAATCAAAGAACCACAGAGGTGAGACAACGGTGAGGACTCGACAGCAAGAAACCACTGAAATGCTGGAGCAAAAGAAAACCAACAGTTAGACTCCGATGAGCCCGACCAGAGACAGAGCATCAGGCACCAACCAATATTATCTCTTTAATTTTCAATAAGCCTTTACGTTGGAGCCGTCATAGAATCTGAGGCCTGACCCACCGGCGTGCAATTAAAGAGGGAAGCAAAGTTGCCAACCGTGATTGGGTTAACTACCATGCATGCAGTCTGTCGTATAATATCCATGTTGTACCCAATCTTTTTATATCGAAGAATGATTTTACGAAATTGGGTGCTGAAGTCATTGCGGTTATATATTTTTCTGAATTTATATACTAAGTCACCATAAAATTCGGGTTCCGATAGACCTTGTTGCAGAAGAGATTTAAGTCCAATATTGAATTTTGAAATTAAATCAGAATGGCGTCTATAAAATTTTGAAAAGGCTTTGCGTAGTTTATGGTACCGATAACCCTGATTAAGAAGTTTAGCCGTTAATAATTTATTACGAGTGTTGAAGTCAGTTACATGACTACACACTCTAGCAAATCGAATTAATTGCGAAATATAAACGCCATAGGATGGCGCACGAGGAACATCACCATCCAAAAAAGGAAAATTTACAATCTCAAAATCAAAGTCATCGCGTTTATCATAAATTTTGCACGAAACAAATCCATCTACAATAGATAGATGCAAATCCAAAAACGGGGCCTCGGTATCAGAAGAATTTGCTTTATTTAACTGAAGTTCTAGGGGGTAAATCTGACTGATCAAACTATCAAAATAGGTATTATCAATATTTAATAAATCATCTAAATATCTAGAAGTAGAGCTAAAAGCTTCAATAATTTCAGATTGGTTATCAATGGAAAGCGACAAAATGAAGTCTCTTTCATAACAATACAAGAACAGATCAGCCACAAGAGGTGCGCAATTAGTACCCATCGGAATACCCACAACTTGTCTAAATAACTTAGTACCGAATCTAATATAAATATTGTCAAGTAGAAAGGTGAGGGCATCACACACTTTCTGACATGACCAAAGTGTATAATTCGTATGCTCTTTAGAAGTGAAAAATGCATTTCTGACATTACATGCAAGATAGAGAGATCTTCTCTGTGAAAAGCCCATTCAATTAAATCATTAAGCTTATGAGGAAGTGTAGTGTAAAGAGTGGAAAAATCGTAGGTAGACAGACTAGAAGCACGAAACTGTCTAGATTTCAATTTATTTAAAACCTCATTCGAATTTTTTATAGACCAAAACATATTTCTTCCTGATCTTTCAAAGACTTTATTAAGCCTGTTCTCCATATATTTCTTGAAATCGTTAGCTTTTTCGGTTAACATTTCATTTACGTCGATGAGGCGATGGTCAAATATAAGAGTACTATTTGCATCCGTTAGCCCGTCTTCGCCAAATATCGAATTGACTATATGTTTCTTGTCTCTGTCATTCACTCCAATCTTCTTACTCAGGTAATCTTTGACGTTGTTTTTAGATGGCGCGTACATACTATCTGCGTGGATCCAGGAAAACATCTTTTTTTACTTTTTCTTAATGCTGCTTCATCATCTGAACCTATAACCATTTTTCCCATTTCTACTTGCTATATCCGAAAAAAATACATTAAAAGTTTGAAAATCTGACTTTCTGTGTAAAAATGAAGGGCCAAGAAATATTGGTGATTCACCGGTATCTGTTCGGTCAAGAGCTAGATGTTTAAAAACTGTTGTTGTAAGGTGTAGCTGTCCGAGGTTGTACGTTTTGTCTACCCCGAGGATTGCCCCATCATCACGAGCACAAAACCGTTTTACGTCGTGAATCTGTTCGTCTGTATACAATAATACGGATGGCCCAGAATAAAGATGCGTCACAGATCTTATGAAAGGCTCTCCAGAATAAACTTTGTTCTCGACATAGATTAAATGGTCAGCTGTGTTTTTTTAGGTACGTTCCTTCACTTTTGTCTTTTGTTTTTCTGTTTAAATTATATTTCATATTTTGAACTTGCTTAAGATTTCTAGGAAGTTCGTATAGTTCATCACCCTGGTTCAGTTCGTCGTACACATTCTTAGCAGACTCGTGCCGTATCATGCATTCTGCCCTCTTCCTCATAGCTGGCTTTGCTTTGATATAGGGTTGCTTTTACTGTGGATTTTTTACATTTCCATGTACCCCTCTACCAGGGATGATGATGATGATTTCGTGTTTAACGACGCGTCAACCCTCTTGGTGGGTCATAAGCGTCAGTCGGTTAATGGTTAAACGGCATGAATAATTATGACGATATTAAAAGTAAAAAGTCAGAATGACGATGTATAAAAATCTGAAACAGTTAAATCTTATGAAAAAGTCCAACTTCTTTTAAGAATAAAATAATATTATCAACAGGTACATCTCGAAACAGTTGTTGCAAAGTGTCAGCTTTGAAACATAAAATACGTGAGGGTGAAAAGTCAACACAGTCAATTAAGATATGTTTCACAGTGAATGGCTGATCACAACCTACACAAGAAGGCTGATCATCACCATTAAAAATATAAGAATGAGTAACTCTAGTATGGCCGATGCGCAGTCGTGTTAATACTACGTCCTCTTTTCTGGAAAACTGTGGAGGAGAGCATTTTGTACAGGTTTAATGGCGTGGAGTTTGTTATTTATTGCACGGTCCCATTCGCCTTGCCATTCCGACAAGATGTATCTGTTGATAAATGGTTTAAAATCATTAAAGGGAATTTTAAAAACAGATGGATCAAGATTGAGCGATTCCTTTGCTTTCTTGTCAGCATATTCATTGCCGACAATGCCAATATGGCTCGGAAGCCAACAAAACAAGATTTGGTGTGTTTTAGAAATTTCATGATGTTTTTCGATCAATTTTTGAATTTGAGGAATTTTAGATGATGAATGGTCTAAAGCCTTAAGCACAGAAAGTGAATCAGAAAATATAATTGCTTTTTGAATTATTGAAAAACTGATAAAATCTAAAGCTAGGTCTATTGCTTTGGCTTCAGCTGTAAAAATAGATGAACCATCTGGAAGGCGCATGGTTTTGTGCGTATCTTTAGAAACAAACGCACAACCAACTTTATCTCCTTCTTTGGAACCATCAGTATAGACTTGCTGGTATTCATTGTAACGTGACTGCAGTACCTGGAAGGTTTGTTTGAGAAGTATCGGATTTGATTCGGATTTTATGCAATCATGCAAGTAGAACAGAATAGCAGGTTGTTTAATACACCAAGATGGAACTTCGGCGGTTTCATGTTTTTGAATATTTTTAAGGTCGATGCCTGAATTTTCTAGCAGTGGTAAAATTCGTAATCCAAAAGGTTTGATTGCTGTGGGTTTAGTTTCATAGTTATCTATAAATTGAGGTGGAAATGAAATTTTGGATGCCGGGTTAGATGGATTAGCAGCAATTCTAATAGCATACTGAAGAGAAAGTTTCTCTCTGCGCGAAGTTAAAGATGGTTCACCTGCTTCTACACAAAGGCTTGATACGGGAGAAGTACGAAAGGCTCCCATAGCCAGACGAAGGCCTTGGTGATGGATAGTATCCAATGATTTTAAATAGGACTTTCTGGCAGAACCATAAACAACAGACCCATAATCTAATTTAGATCTTATTAAAGACCGGTAAAGATGTAATAAAGTATACCGATCTGCTCCCCAACTTGTATGGGCTAAAACTTTCAAAAGATTCAAAGCTTTTAAGCATTTCGCTTTAAGATATTTAATATGGGGAATAAAAGAAAACTTTTGATCAAATATGACCCCAAGAAATTTGGCTTCCTCAACAACAGGAATTTGTGATCCGTATAAAAACAAGGAAGGATGCTCGTGTTTCTTCCGTAGTTTACAAAAATGAACACACTGCGTTTTCGACTTGGAGAACTTGAAACCATTTTTATCAGTCCATTCTTCTATTCGTTTTAAATTTTGTTGCAACTTTCGTTCAATTGTTTTCATATTTTTTGAACGGTAACATATACAGAAATCGTCAACATACAAGGAACAATCAGTTTTGTCGTTCAAACATTGTACAATATTGTTTATTTTGATGTTAAATAGCGTAGTTGAAAGAATACTACCCTGTGGGACACCCTGTTCTTGATCATAGAAATCTGACAGGGTAGACCCCACACGCACCTGAAACATGCGCTCCCCTAAAAAGCTTTCAATAAAACTGGGAAGTTTTCCTCTTAAGCCAATGTTATGGAGATCTTTCAATATACCATAACGCCATGTTGTATCATATGCTTTCTCCAGTCGAAAAAGACAGCTACTACGTATTCTTTGTTAATAAAAGCATCTCGTATAAATGTTTCTAGTCTTATTAAATTGTCATTGGTACTGCGTTCCGAAAGAAAACGCGATTGATATTCTGAAATGAGGTTGTTGGACTCTAAGTACCAGACTAATCTCTTGTTTATCATGTTTTACACAAACAACTTGTCAAAGCTATCGGACGATAATTTGTAGGTTCTGCATAATCTTTCCCTGGTTTCGGAATTGGTACACCTGTAGCTACACGCCAGCTCTCAGGACAGACCCCCGTTTCCCAAATATTATTAAAGATATCTAAAAGTGTTGTAAGAGAACTTTTTGGCAGATGCTTAAGCATCTGATAATGAATTTCATC
The DNA here is from genome assembly GCA_963580285.1 of Lucinisca nassula. NCBI lineage: Eukaryota > Metazoa > Mollusca > Bivalvia > Lucinida > Lucinidae > Lucinisca > Lucinisca nassula. Next base: position 54,389,966 of record OY757020.1, read on the forward strand.
GGGGCCGGTTGCCGTATCATGTGATTTTTCAATGGCTTCAACTAGTTCGGATAAGTTAAAAGGTGTGTTGTATTCTTCGTGATTAAGGGATTTGAAGTTAAGTTTTCTTTTCTCCTGGTCCTTTTTGAAATTTCTAAAAGTGTCAGAATAATTACGCGATGATGAATTATTCAAGAATGTGCTCCCAAGAGTATCTGAAATATCTTTTTTAGTTGAAGCTTTTGTGTCAAAACCAGTATTTAAATGTGTAAAACTAGAGGACTTTGTTTTTCCTGAAATTTTTCGTAGCATATCCCAAACCTTTTTAATGGGGGTTTTGTAGTTCAATTTTGAGACATATTCTCTCCATGACTTTCGTTTGGAAGCTCGGATTGTTCGCCGAGCTTTAGCTCTAAAAACTTTAACGTCGTTTAGCTTTTCTGAAGTGGGACTTTTGCAGAACTTATTTAGAGCCTATTTGCGCTTTTGAATAGCTTCTTTACAGTCATTATTAAACCAAGGCTTGCTTTTCTTAGTATTTGTGGAGGTCTTTGGAATGCATTGTTCTGATATATTAATTAGTTTATCTGTGAAATCAGAAACAATGTCAGATGATTCATTTAAGTGATCAACTGATAACTCTTCTTCACATAAATTACGGAATAATTCCCAGTCGGCTTTATTCATTTTCCATTTCTGGTTACAGTCCTCATCTGGTTCGTTTACGCTCTCAATTATAACAGGGAAGTGATCACTTCCGCACTGATCGTCATGAACAGACCAGTCATAGTCTAAGAAGAGAGATGGGTGACACAAAGAGAGATCTAAAGAAGATAAATGACCTGTCGCAGGGTGACGGTAAGTATAAGATTTATCATTCATCAAGCAAAGATCGTTGTTTGCAATAAAATCTTCAACAAGTGCTCCTCTGTTATTGATATCTTTACAGCCCCATAGAATATTGTGACCATTGAAGTCGCCAACTAAAAGATATGGCGATGGAAGTTGACTCAGCAATGAGTCAAGATGTTCGGGCTTTAAAGAAAATGAGGGTGGGATATATAGAGAGCAAATTGTAGTTTCTTTATCCAGAGAAACCGATACTGCTACAGCTTGTAGGTCTGTTTTTAATTTGATCTCTCTTTGTGGTAAACATGATTTAACAAAAATTGAACTGCCACCAGATGGTTTGTTACCATCAGAATAGATATAGTTGTATGTATTGAAACCCCTGACATCTATGTTGTCATCAGTTTTTAAAAAAGTTTCTTGCAAACAAAACACCGATGGGGTTAGTAGCGAAATAAGTAATAAGAGTTCATTATAATTCGATTTAAGACCTCGACAATTCCATTGTATTATTTTCTGTTTTAAATCCATTTTAAGGAGAGATATTAAAAAGACTAGAAACTATTATGGAGGTGCAATTGGTGATATAGATCTGCTACCACCAGCTCGTGGTGTGGCTGACCTCGATCTGTTATTGCCACTTGGTGATGATGGAGTTTCAGTCAACTCCATATCACTGTCACTCAAAGATCCGAATCTGTTCTGAAATCTTATATTGTCTCTTTCCATTTTACGTTGTCTGTCTGTTTGTCTTTGAGACAATTGATGTTTTTTGATCGGATCTTCCGATCCCTTATTAGTTCGACTCGAGTCGGGTTTCTCTTTTACATTCGGCGCTGGCTTCGGTACGGTCTCTGTCGACCGATCCGAAGCATCCTGGATTGCGCCTTTTGATAAATTGATTGCACTTTGTGGTGCTGGAGTGGGTTTACTCCATGCACCCGATTTTTTCAATTCAGCTATGTATGATTCAGCAGTCTGTGTTGCGGAGCTTGTACATTTTACACCAGCACCCTTTGTGATGCTGGCGAAACTGGTGGTTGGTGTTATGTATCGCTCTTCAACAATTTTCCGCGCTTCTGGGAATGTTATCCCCCTTTGGTATTTGACGGTGAGTATTTCTTTTTCTTTTTTCCACGCCGGACAGTCTCGGGAGAAAACAGCATGTTTGCCATCACAATTTACGCATTTGGGTTCATTTTTGCAGTTGAGGTGATTATCAACATGCTTTTCTTCACCACAATTTGGACAGAGTTTTTTCCTCTGACATCTGCTTTCGTGATGGCCAAAAGCCTGACAAGAGTAACAACTAAGAGGGTTTGGGATGTATACCTCTACGTTAATGGAAAGATATGCTACTTTGATTTTCTTGGGTAGAATTGGTGTATTAAAAGTCAACACATAAGTTGCTGTTGGTTTTAGTACACCATTTCTACGAACTTGAATGTTACGAACACCAACAACTCCCTGATCTTTCAAGTTATTGACTATCTCTTCATCTGAACAAGGACGCAGTTCTGGACTGCGAATCACTCCCTTAGATGAATTGAGCGTGTTATGTAACGAGACTTTAACTTTCAGATCAAAGAGTTTGTTGGTGTTAAGCAGGCTTACCACTTGCTTTTTTCTCTCGACTTCCAAGAGAAGATCACCCGATTTGAGTTGTTTTATACTCTTAGGATGTCCGGCAATGGAGAGAATACTTTTCTCGATCACAAAGGGGGAAAGGCTTGACACAGTTCGTGTATCGTCAAGCGACGTGACGACCAAGAAACGCGGAACATTGTCAAAGTTTGGTTCAGCAGACTGCTGACTCGATTGTTGATTTGACTGCTGACAGGATTTTTGACTGCGTTCATCCGATTCGGATGAATCCTCGTCTTTTTTACGTTTAGGTGCGTTGCGGTTAGGTGCGTGGTTGCGGTTATGTTTGTTTTTAGGAGCCATAAGAAAAAAATCCTAATTTCGTCCCAAGTGCTCTCCGCCCTCCACGGAGCCCTACAAGGGAACACCATAATGGAGTGGTTATCCAACTCGCAGGTGTTAGAGATACACGTGAGATATACTCGTATAAACAAAATGCCTACACGATTAATCCGTTAAGCCACCGCCTTCTAGAGATAAAAAGACAGAAAAGGGTAAGGTAAATGGGCATATGGTTGGTATCAGGAAAGATACAAAAAGAGCTGAAGAGAAAGCAAAGCGGTATCTCTAGGGCTCGGCGTGACCAGCCGATTGACCGTGCCGGACCGCACGGCCACCCGTCTACACCGAAAAGCCAGGCCAAAGAGGCGTGTTGGGTACCTGAAGCACCGCCACCTCAGGTAACCCTCAACCTCCAGGATCCCTTCTTCCGGCTTACAGGACGCCACCCACGACAAACGGGTGATACTTCCTTTAGCTCTTCCCAGTGGGCACAAAGACCACAGCGGCAATGTGCCCAGTGGGAATTGAGCCCCCAGGGCCACGGCAAGGCAGGAAGTCTAATACCCCTCTACCAGGGAATGTGCCGATATATTCTACAATTGCTACATCGATATTCAGTGACGAATAATCCTCTGGTCTACTACCAATCCATGAGAAACGTCTGCGGTAACTGTTGTCTTCCTCTAATTTACTATAAGCCCTGTTTATCACAATCATTTCACTCTCCTGTGGTTGTGGAGTAAGAAACTCAACTTTTCCGCGCTTTTCGATGCCGAATTTTCCATACAACTTCGTGAGATGAATGAAACCTCCTCCAGATGTTAAGATGTAGATTGACGGAGATTAACTCTTGCACCAAGCACCACAGTCATCCCAAAATTCCCGTCTACCTCCAGCTTGTTTTCGTTTCCCGTTCTCTGTGTTGTCAATTTTGAAATACATGTTCTCCTTTATGCCGACTGGAACTGTTTCTAATGAGCCATTGTTTTCTTTAAATAGGTCTAATATATCTCCGAAGTACTCATGAATTTTGGATTTCTTAGTTTTCCACGATGCGGACCATCCACCGGAATTTTTCCTAGGAGTTTAGTGTTGGAATCCGAATCTGAGCCAGTGCTTGTGTCCATAGCTTCTGTTATGTCTATAGATTCTTTCCAGTAGTTGTCAGCTTCTTCGAGTAACACATCATGAAACTGATCTTTGCGCCTTGAATCCTTATTTTTTCGCCCTCTTTTGCAGGTTTGGCCTTCTTGAAGTTTTCGACGTAGGTGTCTGGATCACTTACAAAATTAGAGTCCGACTCTTCCTCGGTTAACATTTCTTGGCCCTTGTCTTGGCCATTGGGATCATTCACAATTTTTTCTTTGTAGATTTTACTTTAAGACGTTTTTCTGCGTATGTATCCGTATCTTCATCATCGGATTCAAAATTCGACAGACTTTGATACCTATTGGACACTTCCACTGCAGAGTTCACACTACAATCATCAGTTGTCTTACGTCTTTTTGCAATCTGCAAGCTTTCGTTTACAGTAACGGTTGGTGTGGAGGTAGTTGGATTCTGGGCAACAAATGTTGTTTCTTCTAAGCATCTTTTCGATGTTGGTTTAACTTGCTGACTTGCGTTCAATAATTCTTCATCAAGCGTTTTACGTTGTGTTTTGATTGGCGACACACTCAGTTCAGCTTTTACACATGGTGACACTGACTCTGGGGTAGTGGGAGACTTCTTTATTTCTTCAAGTTTTACCGAGCTACAAACTTTATCATCATATTTAAAGTGTAAAGCGCTACCTGAACATGGGGCTATGGCAACAAAATGATTAAGTATCATGGGTTTCTTGCTATTCTTGCTTGTGGCCTTTGACAAGCTCGACCACATGATGGTGATTGGGTCACAGTCTGGCATTGCATTAAACACTGTATTCAGAGTGCGAAAGGTTAAATGTTTCTCACCATAAACTGCGGGCCAAACACTACGGACTGGGCGTCTTATAACATATGACAGAGCTATCAATGTCCATGCTGAAGAAAAGGCCCCTATTCGCACACACTCGAGCACAGCGTCCTTATAATCTGGCGATAGAGCTAACAGGTCCACCCAGTTCTTTTGACTTAGAATACTCGTCTCTTCTTTAATCATCATTAACACTGTTTTATAACGCAGTTCAAGTGACATTGATTCATTTCCTTCCAGCAGGATTGACACAGCATTAAACAAACAGTCACCATCAGCAGTGGTCTTTAGTGGTTCACCGAAGGTATTGTCTTTGAAGTACATAGAAAGAAGGGCCTTTGAGTTTGTATCCACACCAATAGCAGAATAATCGTGGTAATGGTCGGATGAAGGTTCTGTAAACCTTTTCTCGGCCATGAAAAGGGTCTCCCTGATGCCTGGTTTCTCCAGAGAGTCAAAGCCGCTGCTGGCAGCCTAGAAAAAATCGTGGTGTGAATTCGTTATATTTCTATTCGTCCGACAGGTTTCTATCAGCAAATTATATGAAGGGATTTTTAGATTTGCCATGCTTAAATGAACAAGAGGGCCATGATGGCCCTTGATCGCTCACCTGATCCACACTGTAGAAATGAAATGGTGGTAATACAGTAAGGTGCCTTGTCAGAAGGAAAATACAGGCCAAATATGAAGGCTCTATCCCAAATGGTTCAAAAGTTATGATAAAGTAGGTCAAAGGTCAAGGTCACATATATCAAACTTTTTGTATGGATGTGAAGACATTGTCACAAGGAATATACATGCCAAATATGAAGGCTCTATCTCAAATGGTTCCAAAGTTATGATTAAGTAGCTCACAGATCAAGGTCAATGTCACAGCTCAAATTCTTTGCAGGAGTGGAAGATCTTTTCACAAGGAACATACATGCCAAATATGAAGGCTCTACCTTAAATGATTCAAAAGTTATGACAAAAACGCTCAAGGTAAAATAGTTTGCATGGTTGAGAAGCCCTTTTCACAAGGACCCTACATGCCAAATATGAAGGCTCTATCTTAAATGGTTCAAAAGTTATGAAAAAGAAGGGCAAAGTTCAAGGTCACAGGTCAAAAGTTTTGTGTGGGTGAAAGTCGTTGCCACAAGGAACATGCATGACAAAGATGAAGGCTCTACCTCAAATGGTTAAAAAGTTATGATAAAGTAAGTCACATGTCAAGGTCAAGGTCACAAGTAATTTCTGTATGACACAAGGAAACTACATGTGTATGAGAGAGAGAGAGAGAAAGGCAAATAGATAGGCAGATCAGACGGCGCGAAGTACGGCGTCTGCTCAGCCGACTGCACAGGGTCCACATTGTTTGCTTTGAATACTTGTGGGACATGATACTTCAGTGAGGCAGCACTATAAACGTGAGCATTGAGCTCCCTGTCGCAACCAGACACCGTCGTGATATGACTGAAAAATTGTTGAAAGCGACGTTAAACCCGAATTCACACACACACACACACTTGTATTTAAGGTATAAGTCTTAGATGAAAGTATTCCTACATGGAATGTACATTTTTATTCCACTGTAGGTTACTGCGTGATATGAAGGCTGTCTCTCAGAACAACAACAAAGGTGGCCCCTTGCAATCCTTAAGTCCGGTACAGATACTTATGCAAACAGTGTAGTTCCTAATGTGATGCATCTGAGTCATCTTACCGGGATATATATTGCTTACTATTCAGCTAGACGCCCTATTTCATTGCGAAAACACGCCTATACAAATTCCCTCAAGAAATCGAAAGTTTTAAGATAAAAATGAGATTTTTCTTATTTCTGTTCAAAATATAGATTGTGGGTACTCGTTAGAACGGCCTCGTCGAGGGTGTTCTAACGAATACCCACAATCTATATTTTGGAACAGAAATAAGACAAATAAGGTTTACCCCTGTAAACCCCAGTTTTACTGTATAAAAGTGGGGTTCAAGGGGGTCAAAATTATATATGCGTGTTTTCGTGATGTAATATTATGTTGAATGGACGCGTCCAACTTCAGTGATGAAAGTGTGCACTGGGTAAATAAATCAAAGCACTGGCAACACTGACTAACCGATTGTTTGATTGCAGGCTGTAAAAATGGTCATGAACGGGGACTTTGACAGTTTCGATATATCAGTGTAGACCCTGATCAGACGCCGCATCCTGTAGCGTCTGATCAGGGTTTACGCTGTATGTCAAACCAAACACATGATTCCAGTCCTGATTTTAAAGATAACTCTCTTACATGTACGCAACACTTTGACCTCATAGTGAAACAAATAACACGGCTAATTTTGGGTCGATTGTTTGTCAGTCGACACAAGTTACTAAGCAGAAAAGCTCTTCAGTCGGCGCCTGACCAAGATCCACACTATCTGCGTAAAAAACCGGAATTTTAGGGTCAAGCGAAACAGTTTAAATCAAAGTCATGGACTCTTTCTCCGACCTACACTCGAGACAATCGATCCACCAGTACTCTCAGAGCTTTGATATATTGAAAGCTGTACAGTTTGTTGGACGCCGAATGATTCAAATACTAAGATCAGACTGTGCATGATCAACGACTCAAAATTGTGCATTAAAAATTGTTAATCTCACATATATATGTAAGTATTTGCTGTGCCGTAAAACTTTAAGTTAGAAATCTTACTTTTTCCAAGCGCGTGAGGCCTCTCAGGTAGTCAAACTTTCCATCTGCGTATAAAGATCTACATTGACAACAAATGTAGCCCTCGTCAATGGCACCCCATTTATTGTAATCTCCTTTTGATACTTCTTCACAATTAGAGTGGAACCATGTATCACATACCTGTACCAACATTGAACGTAAATTAAGCGATTTTTTTTTTTTCATTTTTAATCTAGTTTCTTCTCTGTTTTCGGGTTATGCCCTCTTTTGAGTTACGCCCATTTGCAAAAATGGCAATGAGACGTCACTCCCAATTTTGTGGGACTTTTACCCGACGTTGATATGAAATGACATCTCAAGCCCTGTCGCTCAATGAAACCAATAGGGTTTATATGCATGGACGGTCCTATTCGCACCGCTTTGCCTGGGCAGGCTTAGATCCTTTAAGCTGTTTACCAGTACTCGTGTGGGGGTCGGTTTCAGCTCTGCGTGGAAGCATCATGCAGCCAGTACTGGGGGTCGGTTTCAGCTCTGCGTGGAAGCATCATGCAGCCCTTCTATTTCTCAAGCCCCGATGGGCGGGGCCGAAGCACATGTTAAGTAATAATTAATTCAACAATAACACTGACACATAACTGACACGACTGGAGGTGAGGAAGGGGGGAGGGTGGTAGGAGTACCATGCACTCCCGAGACCAAAGATCTATCATTTCCAAAATTTCAAGTTTATTTGAGCTATCCGGTTGGGGGGGGGGGGTGCGGGGTTACCTCTGGTGACCTCCACATTGTTTGTTTATTTGATTTTAGGTTTAACGTCCCCGTCAACACTGTATATATAGGTCATTTTGGAGGCGCTGCTTCCAATTTTGTGGGACTTTTACCCGACATTACCCTGCCGCTCGATGAAACCAATAGGGTTTATATGCACGAACAGTCCGATTCGCACTAAAAAATCGCCCTGCAGACGTCGAATCTACGTCTTTTACGCAGCGCCGACGCCAGGGTCACTGAAAATCCTTGGAGGGGTATAGGAGATCTGGAACGGACACACAATTCAAAGTTTCAAAACTCGTGACCTTCACCTGTTATCTTGACCTTGACCCGACATGGCTTATTTATGGGTTCTGCATATCAGCTCACTGAGGGGGATATTTGACCAAAGTTTTATGAAAATCGTTCCAGGCGTAAAGGAAATACTGAACGGATACAAAATTCAAAGATTCAAACTCGTGACCGCAAACTATGACCTTGCCCTTGAGTCGACATGGTTCATTTATGGGCTCTGCACATCAGCTCACTGAGGGGGATAATTGACCAAAGTTTAATGAGAATCTTTTCCGGGTAAAGGAAATACGGAACGGACACGAAATTCAAAGTTTCAAACTCGTGACCTTCAAATGTGACCTTGACCTTGAGTCGGCATGGTTCAATTATGCGTTCTGCACATCGGCTTACAGAAAGGAACATTTGACCAAAGTTTAATGAAAATCTATCAAAGGGTTCAGGAGTTACGGAGCGGGGGATTAAAAGTCAGTTACACATGCTGCTGTATTTCCTGGTTGTAAAAATTATAATATCATTAGACGTTATACCATCAAAGCAGCCAACAAGAAATGTGCTGATCAGTTTCCGATGATGCGCAGGCTAATCTGCGCCTTTGACGTTCTGGAGGCATAAACACGGATTTCATTTGACTAGGCTCTATACTTTGCTATTATTTATTTATTTATTTAATTAATTAATTCACTGGGGATTACGACAAGACTCACATGTCCGATCAGCTATAGAAGTAAAAAAGAGTCTTGATTTTCGGGTCGATTGTATGTTCTTGACCCATCTTACTAAACAAAGTAGTTTTTCGTTGTTGATGCGTGGAAGCACCATGCAACTCATCTATTTCTCCCAGCCCCAATGGGCGTGGGGGGACAAGTTTGAGATAAGGGTAGTTCGCCCCACTAAGGGTTACTATTTGCGCCACACAGAAAGCATAATGTAGATAATTTTGGGGAAATATTTTCTGTGTTCTGTAGTATCTATCAACCTATCCATCACTATATCGAAGCTGAAGGAATTCCAAAGGGACTAAAAATATTTTTCGACTTACAGATGGTAAATGAGCCATCTGAATTCTAGCCATAGAAGTTTTGCTCTATTTTGGAGTTTAATAGCCGCGTCACAACTGTCCATAGAAGTTTTGCTGTATTTTGGAGTACGGCACGTGTCATCAAAATTGTATTAATAAAGCTGTTGACATTAATGACTATCTTGCTTTAACCGCCGCCTATGCAATATAATATCAATTTACCTACCAACACTTTTCCTAGGCACGCGTATGGTTTCGTTCCGACATGCATTCTTCTATAAGTTCTTTACCTGTAATAATGGATTATTGCATACGGCACGTGCCATCAAAACTGTATTAATAAAGCTGTTGACATTAATGACTTGTCTTATTTTAACCACCGCTTATGCAATATAATTCTAATTTACTATAGGAAATCATTTTGAAAAATTGTGATTTTTTTTTTCTTATTTTTGCTCAAAGTCTTATTTCTGCTCAAAATATAGATTGTGGATACTCGTTAGAACTGCCTCATCGAGGCGGTTCTAACGAGTACCCACAATCTATATTTTGGAGCAGAAATAAGAAACATAACCTCAGTTTTACAATATAAAAGTGGGGTTCAATGGGGTCAAAATAATATAGGTGGGTTTTCGTGATGAAGAGAAAGACAAAAAAAGAAATCATAACAAAACAAAAATGAAAGCTGTTCTGATAGAGAGAGAGAGAGAGAGAGAGAGAAAGAGAAACAGACAGGCATACATATGTATACAATATTTTTCTTCTTATCCAAGATGTTGTGTGTACTCGTTAAAACCGCTCAATCTTTTTTTCCAAGCCCCGATGGGCGGGGGCGAGACGGATAGTATAGTTGGAGAGAGAGAGATTGTTTTTGGATTACATGTCAAATAAGGAGAGAGAGAGAGAGAGAGACAGACAGACAGACAGACAAAGATATGTATACATTTTTTTCTTCTTACCGACATGCTGTGTGTTCTCGTTAAAACAGCCTCAGTGAGTAGTTTATAATAGTTTCAGTTCTGCGTGGAAGCATCATGCAGCTCCATCTATTTTTCAAAGCCCCGATGGGCGGGGACGAGACAGATAGTATAGTCGGAGAGACTGACAGATAGACATAGATATACATTATTTTTCTTCTTACCCAACCTGTTGTGAGTACTCGTTAAAACCGCTCAATCTTTTTTTCCAAACCCCGATGGGCGGGGTTGGGGGGAGACAGATAGTATGGTTGGAGAGACAGACAGACAGACGGACGGGCGGACGGACATAGTTATGTATACATTTATTCTTCTTATCCGAGACGTTGTGTGTACTCGTTAAAACAGCCTCAGTGAGTAGTTTATAATGGTTTCAGTACATGCAGCTCAATCTATTTTTCCAAGCCTGATGGGCGGGGGCGAGACAGATAGTATAGTCGGAGAGAGAGAGAGAGAGAGAGAGAGAATTAAAGATACGCAACTATATAAAACGACTGAAATACGAGGACGGGACAGGGAGAGAGAGACTTAACTTCTCGAAATATACAATTCGCGAAGTTAAGGGTACTCGTAAGAACCGCCTTAATTAGTGAATGCTAAAGAGCACTTACATCGCGAAAAAATAAAACCATAAACTGGTAAAAAATGACGTTTAGGAGTATACATTATTTTTATTTCTTTCTGTTAAAAATAGATTGTGGGTACACTTTAGAACTAACTCGCCGACAAGAAACTTGACAAGTATCAGAGTTTTTATTTTCTGTGTGTGAGAGAGAGGCCAAACCTCAAAAATATACAATCCGTAACAATATTTATCAGAACAAACTGAACATATGTCTGTTTTCGCCATTTCGAAATGAACGAATGTAAGGACTGCATGGAAAATATGCTTTTAAAGGCAGTTTCAATTGTAATTAAAATTGCTTATTTGTCATTTGAAGACAAAGGAGAGCCGTATGTACCTTTAATTTGTGTTTCTGTGAAGGTCTCTCTTTTTTAATTACAAGGAACTTAACTTCATCGTTAATCCAATTAAGTAATGATGTCCATCGGATTATAATCTACCTGTGCGCAGTTTGTCTGCGAAGGTATTTCTTTTGATCTGCAATCAAAAGGCCGAGAGAGACGGAAAGACAGTCGCAGAGAGAGAGAGCGGGGGAGAGAGACAGAGACGTAAAGACGAAGAAGGAAGAGACCGATAGTCTTATAAACATAAAATATCGATTGTGGGCACTCATTAGAACCGTCTTATCGAGGCGGTTCTAACGAGTACCCACAATCTATATTTTAGAGCAGAAATAAGAAAAATAAGGTATACCCCTGTAAACATCGGTTTTACCATATAAAAGTGGGGTTCAAGGGGGTCAAAGGCAAGTGCTATAACCACTGAGGTATCACGCTCCTCTACAATGATATTCAATTCCATGCACCTTTACGTTATTTTACACCCCTTTGCGTCATTTTACGTCTCTTTACGCCACTTTACGTCCCTTTACGCTTCTTTGCGCTCCTTTACTTTACTTTACGCAACTTTACTTTACTTTACTGTATTTAGGCACATCGTGTGTGGAGCACTTTGAAACCAAGACAGAAGTTATTGCTTTCTCCAGAAGTTGTCGATAACGATTCATAACGCGGACAAAAAAGTGCTGCGATTAACTGTCCCCTGATGCCTAGTTAATTACAGGACTCTTTAAAAATAAGAAAAGAAAAAAATCTGTACCAACAAATAATTGACATGTAACAGAGCGTCACTAACGCTGTATGTGACGTACTCGTAGGTTCTTTACTGGACCATAATTGAAACCACGAAGACGATTGTTGATTGGATGTTTAATGGCTGATGTCTGATATGTCAAGTGATGGCTACATTCTGAAAAGACATATCCAAAATATATCTTTTAACAATGAAAACAAATGGTATTTAATGACAATAAAATAACGTTTGAACACAAGGCTAATGACGTAATGACTAAGCGGTAAAGGGAAGTGTGGCGATCAATGACTTTTACGACAAATACTACATTGTTTACATTATCATCAAATACACATACACCCGCTTACACACTTGAATGCGGCATAACTGGCAGAATCTGATGACAATTAAAACCTATGAAATACACTTATAATGAGCATCGTTGATATTAAAACATGATGCTAATAGAAAGACAAAGGAATAAACTTTCACATACCTGAAAAGACATATCCAAAATATATCTTTTAACTATGAAAACAAATGGTATTTAATGACAATAAAATAACGTTTGAACACAAGGCTAATGACGTAATGACCAAGCGGTAAAGGTCAGGAGAGGTCACAACTGAGTTGGACAGATGACCAGTAACCTGTTAAGAAGCACCGAGAAAATGAATTCCTATGAAGGACGACCAAAAGCCAAGAAACAAACGACAATGGAAGCAAATGGCAAAACATTGCTTCCACAAAAAACACCACTGTTACACTTTTCCCCTCACAGTGAAATGGCTCCCGACATTTTCAAATATTAAAATATATCCATGTTTGTGAAAGGCCAAAAACAGAGCTGCAAGAAAAGAAAAAAATGAAAATAAACCTTGCACACAAAATACACAGGGTAACCATACACACGATGATATGATTGTAATGACATGACAATGAAAATGTAGGTGTGTTTTTTTTTTTAACTAACAGTTTAAGTCCTGCTTATTATGTGAATCAATTATTGACAGGTGTAATACACAGACTAAACTTCAAACACGTCCATAACTTAGAATAGCGAAGTGGGATACGAAATGACGCGGACAAGCGATATTTACTTGACCTGTTCGTGCAAGGGTGGGATTAAAGTGAAAAAAATTATTTCCAAAATGGATGTGGACGCAACGATCAGGAATTGATACAATCAACCCACAGCTCCCATCAGAGACACACCAAAAGGATGTCAAATTAAGGAACGATGAAAAGCAATTGTAAAAGCAATCCCTGAGGATTCTAAACTCATTATAGATCTCTTACCTGAGGATAAAATACTTACCACATTTACACGTTTCTAAATCCCACATCTCACATAAGAATCTGCTCTCCATCTGTCTTCTTCTCAAATTGTAAATGAGTATTTACAGACGATGATGATGATGATGTGTAATGTTCTCTCTATCCTATCTCTGTGTTTTTTCTCTATTGGTGAGAGACCTGGCGCAAGGAGTTTGTCACTGAACGTTGGTTCCTTATCCAAGAGTCATCTCTGAGCCATTGAGGCGGTCTTCTGTTCCTGACCCCTCTTGGTAGGTCTGGTTCTAGTATTGCTGGCCTGTCCACTGGCTTTGTCCCGGGCAGTAAACCAATCTGACCTGGGTGTCGGCGCATAGGAGGAACATAGCGTGCTAATTTCCTCTCTTCTTCATCAGCTGACGACTCACTGCTATCTCTGTCTTCACTCTCGTCTGAAAGATCTATCTCTTCACTGGCTTCTACTGTAGGCTGTTTTTCTCTCTGAGCTCTGTCTGGGTGGTGTGTCCGTGGACAAGGTAGACCTGTAAAAGGTAGCAACATGTTTCGATGAAGGGTCCGCGGTTTGGAATTGCGCGCATTCTCCTTCACAACCTCATAAACAGGCATATCAGCCACAGGCTGACCTATCACAATATAGGGACAATGCTCAAAGAGATCGGCCAGCTTGTGCTTGCCTTTGTGCCCTTTCTTCTCCACGAGCACACGATCTCCAACCTCAAGTTTCACATGCTTAACCTTCTCATCATAATACTCTTTCTGTCTTCCTGCACTCTTTTTAGCCTCCAGTGACGCTTTGTCATAGGCTGTCGCCAGACGCAGTTTCAGACAGTCAACATAGTCTTGGTGACTCTTAACAGTCTCTGTGTCTTGAGGTATTCCAAGGAAGCCATCGACCGCTAAACGAGGATGGCGCCCAAACATCAGGAAAAACGGCGAAAACCAAGTACTGTCATGGACGGCAGCGTTGTATGCATGGGTCATGGTCGAAACGTAGGACTTCCAGTCCGCTTTCTGGCTCTCTTCAAGAGTTCCTAGCATGTTCAACACATCTTGTTGAACCGCTCGACAATGCCATTCCCCATCGGATGGTATGGGGTCGTCCGTGTTTTCTTCATGCCTGTCAAACTGCAAAGACTCTGGATCAGCCTTGATTCGAAATTTGCTCCCTGATCACTATGGATCCTGGCCGGGAATCCATAGTGCAGGAAGAAATTCTCGAACAAAGCCTTTGCCGTAGTCTGCGCCGTCTGGTTGCGGGTGGGAATCGCCTGGGCGTATCTCGTGTAGTGGTCGGTGATAACGAGAATATTCTCGAATCCTCCCTTGGAACGCTCCAGTGAAAGAAAGTCTATGCAAACCACTTCCATAGGAGCTGTGCTGACTATATTGACCATTTCAGCAGCTCTCCTGGGCAAAACTTTCCTTCTAGTGCAGCGTCCACATTCCTCAATTCTGTCGCTGACGTATCGGTCCATTCCAGGCCAAAAGATGCGTCTTTTCATCAGGCTCAACGTTCTGTCACGTCCCTGGTGTCCAAGGTCATCATGATATGCCCTAAACATATCAATACGTAACATTTCAGACACCACCAACTGTTTCACCTTCTGTCCCCGCTGAACAGTTTCTCTCAGAAGGAGGCCATCTTCTATGCGGAACTTTCCCCATTCCTTGAAAAGTCGCTTATCGATATTTGAGGCCTCAACCTGCCAAGCAGTCGGTCGTTGGCCTAAAGCAAACAATTCAAGGATCTGGGAAATACTCCTGTCAGAACGCTGTGCTTTCCGCCAGTCTGTTGTCTTCAGAGATGTTGCATCAAGGAAGTCTTGAGGAACTTCCTGTTCAACAGCGATGTCCTCAGGTGAAGCTATTGATGCTATTCCATGTACGTATGGGACGTCCTGATGTGAGGCGCTAACTGCTGACGAAATGGCCTTGAGGACCTCTGGGAACTTAGTGCACTCTGCGGTTTCAGGCACTTTCCTGGACAAACCATCGGCATCAGCATTGTTGATTCCACTCCTGTATGAGAGGGTGAAGTTATAGGCAGACAGAACAGCAACCCATCGTTGACCAGTCGCGTCTAACTTTGCCGTTGTCAAGATGTAGGTGAGAGGGTTGTTGTCTGTCATTGCCTCAAACTTTGACCCATACAGGTAATCGTGGAACTTGTCTGTGACTGCCCACTTGAGTGCCGGGTAATTCTTCTCGGCAGGCTTAAGGCTTCTGCTGGCGTAAGCTACAACTCTGTCTCTTCCAACCTGGTGTTGATAGAGCACTTCTCCAAGTCCGGTGGATGAGGCATCTGTATGCAGCTTAAAGAGAAGCTTGTAGTCCGCATAAGCTAGAACTGGAGGGTGGGTCAGTCGCTCGATGATTGTCCGGAAGGCCTCTTCTTGCTCCTGTCCCCATACAAAAACTGAAGGTTTACACTTGGGCTTTCGTCCCTTTTTGGCCTTTTTGTTGGTAGGATGGCCTTTTAAGAGGTCATTCAAGGGGCGAACTATCGAGGCGTAACCTTTCACAAACCTACGATAGTAGCCCGTGAAGCCAAGAAACATTCGAACCTCTTTCACCGATTTAGGCACGGGCCAGTTGAGTACCGCCTCAGTCTTGGCAGGATCAGTGCATATTCCCTCTTCGGAAACGACGTGGCCCAAGTAGGTGACTGCTCGCTTGAAAAATCGCACTTGGACGCCTTCAGCTTCAGATTGTTCGTCTGAAGTCTGCGGAATACAGCTTCCAACCTTTCAATGTGCTCTTCGAAAGTGGTAGAGAAAACGACTATGTCATCAGAGTATATGAGGCAGTCTCTTAAGTTCATGTCTCCCATACACCTCTCCATAAGTCGTTGAAAGGTTGCAGGCGCATTACAGAGTCCAAACGGCATCGCATTAAACTCGTAGAAGCCGAGAGTCCCCACTTGGAAAGCGGTCTTGCACTTATCCTCCTCGGCAACTTCATCTTGCCAGTACCCCGACCGGAGATCGAGTTTCGAGAAATACTTGGTGCCAGCAAGTAGATGGAGGGAGTCTTCTATGCGTGGAATGGCGTAGGCGTCTTGGATAGTGCGGCTATTGAGTTTCCTGAAGTCCACGCAGAAGCGTATGGATCAATCTTTCTTCCGCACTATCACGACGTTTAATGAATAAGGGCTTTCGCTATTCCTGATTGCTCCAGCTTGAAGCATTTCCCGGATATGCTCCCTGACCTCTTCTATCAGCGCAGGAGGTATTCTACGGTAGGGTTCCTTAAAAGGCTCTTCATTGTTTAGTTTGATGCGGTGTTCAACCAACTTTGTATGCCCAATATCCTTAAGTTATTTTGAGAAAACGGCATTCCAGTTGCTAAAGACCTGTGTAGCTTTTTGCTTTTGCTCATCACTAAGGTCAGTTGTATCAAGATTGATACCATCCGGAAAAGATGCATTCTTTTCACCAATAGTTTGTGTTGACATTCTGGCTGTATCTTCTGTTTCCTTTAGACCCATGTCTGCCTGTCTGAGAACTTCCACTTCCTGCAGCTGACAGAGTGGGGTATGTGGCGTCACTGTGATAGCCTTGGCCGAAACATTGAAGATATGCACTGAAACACGCTGGTTTTGACCAGCCTTATCAAGTGCTACCACCCGCGGACACACACCTATTCTGCTTGAGGCAGCATCTGTATTTTCTGTTACAGCAGTTTCTACTTCTCTGCTCTTCCTCACTAGTCCAGATAATGTCAAAGTCTGGAATGGTTCAATCTAAATGTCCATCTTATTAGTAGATTTTACAATCCCAACGAATCCATTTTGCAGTGAACAGAATGCATTTTGCCACTGTGAAGGAATTTCAAAAGTAGTATCTGCTGGACACATTTCCCTAGCTCTGTTGATGACATTAGTGCCGATCAACACGGGTACTCTTCAGTTGTACCTGGTAGTCGGTACCACAAGAGCAAGCACAGTTATGGGTTCTGGACAGAATGTTACCTTAATTGTTGCCACAATACATCCAGAGTATGGGAGTTTTCGTCCATCTGGTCCTTCCAGATTAAGACGCAGATCCTCCAGTGGCACTTGCCTTGGAGCCGGAGTTATTGTTTCAAAAAACTCCTCACAGATAGTGGTAACTTCTGATCCACTGTCAATCAATGCTATGGTGTCCGTTCCACAAAAAGTAACATTGGATTCGTTGGGTTGTCCAATGAGAGTCTCAATTCTGTAATTTTCACTATATTGGGGGTCGTTTTGTTCATGGTCTCCAGCTGACCCCTCGTTGAAGACCCCTATGCTTTTAACGGCTCCTTCACTTCAGTCTCTTCACTCTTTTGCTCTGCTGATATGTTCTGATTCCTTCTGTCTGTCTGTCTGTTATTCTGGTTGTGATACTGTCCTCTCCTATTATTAAATCCTCCTCTGTATCCTCCTCTTCTTCGACCTCTCTCCAGTGCCTCTATTCTTTTCAATATCATGTCAAATTTATTCTCTTTCTCCTCTTCAACAACTGTAGATTTCTCACTTTTCGGCTGTGTATTTGCCTGTTGTTGAGCTATATTCGTGGCTAGTTTCATCTCATTCTCTTCTGCCCTAACTGCTTTTCTCAGGTGTTCAAAGCTCTTCAGACTTTCATATTTCACTCTGGTAGCATTTTTCAGTCTTTCGCTGCGCAACGATTTCCAGAACTGTTCCCCCAAGGTTGTATCTCTTTCCTCTTCTCTTGCCTTTCCTTTTTCAATGGCTCTTTGAAAAATTTCTTCCAACCTTAGTCCCCACTCATTCACACTTTCTGTTTCCTTCTGAGAAGCCGTATAGAATTCCTTCATGATAGTCTGTCCAGATGCCACGTTTCCGAATTCATTTTCCAATTTTTCCATTATGTCTGCAATTGTTGCTGATATTCCAATGGTAAGTATCACTCTTTTAGCCCTTCCTCTGAGGGATTTTCTGACTGATTGTACTATTGTCGTAGTTGAGTGTTCCTTCTCCTTCCTGACACATTCCACTTCGTACTTCCAGTCCTCATATGATGCCTCTGTTCGGGGCTTTGGATCGTCTCCAGAAAATGGGGAAAACTTTGGCAGGAAACACTGGGAATCTACCACTGTCTGTCTTATTTCTGTTGTTGCTGTTGCTCTTTCACATGTACTGTCTACTCCACTTTCCTGTTTAACTACTTGTGTAGGTTGTTTTATACTGATCTCACTAGGCACTGGATCTAACATGACTCTCTTTGGTACAGTTTCTGAAATAGAATTTTTCATTTGAATTGATTTCAACTCCTGTTTCATCGGAATTTCCATTTCCATCTCCTCTCTCTTTCTAGGGAACATTCTTTCTTTCATTTGTTCATGCGCTAATTCTTTTGTGGCACGTATTATTTCCTGTTCAGTTATCTTCTCTTAATTTATTTCCTTTTCTTTCAACAACTCCAATTTACTTTCCATCTGTGCTCTTTCTTTTAACAAGGCATCCTTCAGCGAATTAACTTCCTGCAGATCTGTCTCCACTTGCTGTAAGGATTCTTCTCTTCTAGCAATCGCCTGTTCTCTTTCAATTAACGATGCTTTCAAAGCATTCACCTCTATGATACTATTCTCTCGTTCTCTTAAACTATCCTCTTTCATTTTCAATTCTGTTTCTCTTCTTGCCATTTCTTCTTCTCGAGCTGCGAAGTACATTTCCATTTTCTTCTTCTCTTTCACAAGTAACAGGTCATGTTTACGTTTCGTTTCCTCCTCTCGAGCTGTCCAGCTTTCTTCCATTCTTATTCGTTCTTCCTCCATCATTTTGTGGTTTTGCAATCTTAATTCTTCCAGAATCGAAGCCATTATCTGTGACTGTATGTCCTGTGCAGTCATCTGTAAACCTTCATCAAGCACTTTATTTTCCTCAAGAAATGAAGGCGGATCTATCACTTTGCTCCCATAATTCAAACTATTCCTTTGTATTGGATATTTTCTTTCTGTAGAAGAATCATATCCTCTGAAACCTATTTTATCTGATTCACTTTCATTGAATCCGAGGTATTGTTTGGTTCCTTCACTGAAACTATAATCTATATCTTTATCTGACACAGCTTCCGTCTTTCCTATTCTTTCAGTCACTTTTCTCTCTGTGAAGTCACTATCATATTCTTTTGTTCTTTCTTGTATGCCCTGCAGATCTATATTTCTGAAAGTGGTATCCTTCAATCGTGCCCCAGCAAACTCTTTTCCATTTCTTAATCTATCATCTGCAGTTAAATTACCTTCCTCTGTTCCAGTCTTCCACTCTGAGCTTCTTGTTGAAATCGATTTCTTTCCTGTGAGATGCGGCTAAGTTTCCTCTCTAGTATGCCTAATTCCCTATTCATATCTTTTGCGAACTCACTCTGTTCACTGTTTTCCTGCGTGGGAGTCTCATCATGAACTCCTGCTTTTCTGTTTCTTTGTTCGGATGAAGACACAACTCGGCGTGCCTTTGCCAGTTCCTGCTTCCCCCTCAGAACATTATTATCTGTCTGAACTTCTCTTTGCTGTGGTCTATACATAATTCCTGTTGTATCCACAGTCCTTAAAGAGTCTTCTAGACTATTTCTTTCTTCACTACCTCTATCAACTGAAACATTCAATTTGCCACTATCACTTCTCACTACATTTCCATGTATTCCCTCTTGTGAACCTTCTTTTTGTTGTGCATCTCGAAATCTCTCAAGTACATCCGACTGCGTTTTCTTGAGCTCATCCTATTTCTGTTTCAAGGATTTCAAAATCCTCTCCTTTTCAGCTCTTGACGTTCTAATTTCTGCCGCGTTCCTTCTTGATTCTTCCTGCACCTTTTTATTTTCTCACCTCAAGAACCGAAGCTCTCTTTCCTTTTCTGATTCCGTTGCAAATGCCATTATCAATATTTTCACTGAAGCGTTTGCTAGATTTTCACACTATTTAGGCGAGGAATTTCTCTCACTATTGTGAATATGTGTCTCCAGCATGTTTCCTTTTGTTTGTTTACTTCATTCACATTCGGTTCATTTCATTCCAATACAAACAGTAAGTGATTTCCATTCACAAGTGGTTTCTCACTGGTATGAATCACTAGTAGCATTCAAATGCGGTTCATTTCATTCCAACACAAACAGTTAGTGATTTCCATTCACGAGTGGTTTCTCACTGGTATGAATAACTAATAGCATTCAAATGCAATAAATGATACCGCCACTTTACTACATTCACATGCGGTTCATTTCATTCCAACATAAACAGTAAGTTATTTCCATTCACAAGTGGTTTCTCACTGGTATGAATAACTAATAGCATTCAAATGCAATAAATGATACCGCCACTTTACTACATTTACATGCGGTTCATTTCATTCCAATACAAATAGTAAGTGATTTCCATTCACAAGTGGTTTCTCACCAGTATGAATAACTAATAGCATTCAAATGCGGTTCATTTCATTCCAGTACGACCAGTACTAGTGTTTCCTAGTCACATGTGGTAATTCACTTAAAACTGTTCCGATTCGGTTCATTTCTGTCAAATTTAAACAGTATTCACTTCCATAGTCAGTTATCTACAGTATTTACACTGAATTTCATTCACATATGGTTCATTATTCTCAAGTATGAACAGTAACAGTGTTTTCTTGCTACATGCGGTTTCTCACCGGTATAAACAAATTATTGCATTCACAAGTGCAACAAATGATACCGCCACTTTACTCCATTCACATGCGGTTCATCTCTGTCCAGTTTAAGCGATATTCACTTTCTCTATCCCAAAGCATTTACACTGGATTTCATTCACATACGGTTCATTATTCTCAAGTATGAAGTATGGACAGTAACGGTTTTTTTTTTTTTTTTTTTTTTTTTCACATGCGGTTTCTCCACGGTATGAACAACTGATTGCATTCACAAGAACGATAAATGATACCGCCACTTTATTCCATTCACATGCGGTTCATTTCTTCTCAGTTTACACAGCTGTGGTTTCTGTCCAAACTGTACAATATGCTCATAGTTGGTTTATCACCAATGTGTATTAACAGCAAAACATGTACTTTGATCAGAATAACGCCTTACACGCAAATGTATCGAAAAAGGCTGGTATATTCCAGAACAAATATTTCTGGATTTTCACAATTTGCTGGGAAAAATGCAGGGCGAATTCAAAACAAAACTTTTAACACCAATTCCCCCACACTGGCCACCATTGTAACAGAGCGTCACTAACGCTGTATGTGACGTACTCCTAGGTTCTTTACTGGACCATAATTGAAACCACGAAGACGATTGTTGATTGGATGTTTAATGGCTGATGTCTGATATGTCAAGTGATGGCTACATTCTGAAAAGACATATCCAAAATATATCTTTTAACTATGAAAACAAATGGTATTTAATGACAATAAAATAACGTTTGAACACAAGGCTAATGACGTAATGACTAAGCGGTAAAGCGGTAAAGGGAAGTGTGGCGATCAATGACTTTTACTACAAATACTACATTGTTTACATTATCATCAAATACACATACACCCGCTTACACACTTGAATGCGGCATAACTGGCAGAATCTGATGACAATTAAAACCTATGAAATACACTTATAATGAGCATCGTTGATATTAAAACATGATGCTAATAGAAAGACAAAGGAATAAACTTTCACATACCTGAAAAGACATATCCAAAATATATCTTTTAACTATGAAAACAAATGGTATTTAATGACAATAAAATAACGCTTGAACACAAGGCTAATGACGTAATGACTAAGCGGTAAAGGTCAGGAGAGGTCACAACTGAGTTGGACAGATGACCAGTAACCTGTTAAGGACTATGAAAATGTCTTCATGGCACGTGGGCTAAAATTCATGGGTGTTTAGCATGTTGACATATTTCAAGAAAAGCAACCCATTATGTCCCAAGTTAAATGATTAAATATGAAACATGCATATAAACAAACGTATTTTGTTGTTGGAAGAAAAAAATAATAATTCACTTTGTAAGAAAAATACATTTCAAAATGGTTCATTTTTGAACGTCTGTTTCTCCATTGTCCTTCATTATAAACATTACCATTTTACACTAAAATATACTTCAGTGTGTGTACTAGCAACGACGAGACGTGATTTTTCCAAAAACCGGCATTATAACATTATATCCATGCCGATAGAACCCCTGTCAACATGTAAAGGTCGATATACATTGTCATCCATGTACACAGTATGACGCACGGATTAAATTTAGCACTGGGGTAAATAAGCGTAGCGATGATAAAAATTCTGTCAAATCGTTATTATGGCTTTTGGACATATCAAACAATTTTCCCCTCTTGTATATATTTAATGCATAATATTATTCACCAAATTAACGGAAGAATAAAGGAAAGCATGATCTGGTAATAAAATATTTAGAAAAAAAAATCCGTTGTGCAGGATATTTTTACCCACGATTAGCATGTTTATACCCCTGTTTTACCTGGGGAATTTACCATGTATACAGTAATGGCTGTCGAAATGACCGTTCGGTGTGAGTTTAAAAGAATGGAGTCTGGATATAATGTTATGACAGTTTTTGGAAAAAAATACTTCTCGTCCTTGCTAGGACATGGATTATACTTTAGGTTAATGTAAAAACTGAATGTTTCCGAGGAAGCACAATGGAGAAACCGATGTTCAAAAATTGACCATTTTGAAAGGTGATTTTCTAATAAAGTAATTTATTATTTTTGCTTCTAACAACAAATATGACACTTTTGAATAAGCATATTTTATGATTTTTCATATAATTTGGAACATTATGGGTTGCTTTTCTAGAAACTTGTCGACATTCTGGACAACCGCAAATTTTAGCTCACGTGTCAGGCTGACATTTGTATATACCTTAAGAAGCACCGAGAAAATGAATTCCTATGAAGGACGACCAAAAGCCAAGAAACAAACGACAATGGAAGCAAATGGCAAAACATTGCTTCCACAAAAAACACCACTGTTGCATACAAGCTAAGCAATTTGTTTATAGTCTTTGAAAAAAAAAATCTTCATGTCCTGTAGAACGTGAGAAACTCTACGTTATTAACAATTTATAAAATGTATCCTAACGTTGAACAGCTAAATGATAAAGAGAAATTTATTTGGCTTATGAGTGCGGAAAACGCTATTATGTTCCACTCAGTACTGGAGTTACTTTCGTCACTAACAGAAAAGAGAACAGACAAATTAAAAAATGTGTCTTAACATCGTTGATGTGGGGTTCCCTGTTCGGGAGATGCTTGAAACTTATCACGGTAGGTCCCTGGCATTCACAGCGAGCCTCTATATACTAAGAAATTAGCATGGTATTTATCCCAGAGGTTTCTTTGCTTGTGAATAGTGTTATCCGCAAGAAGTACTGACCCTTGGTTGATATATGTGTTTTCACCATTTTTGCATTATTTGCTGGCTCCCGGCTTACCCTTTGTCGGTGTTGGGTGGGCGGGTGGCCGGACCCCCTGAAAGGTCGGGGGTTGGTTATTGGGTTGCCCGTTTTCCCGGCACTGAGGCTTGCTCTGAGTGTGTGGAATCACCGTGATATGGAATTCTGTCTTAACTATTAGACTCGGCGGAGACTTCCGAATATTTACGAAAATTAACTGAATTTTGATTGTTTTTTTTTTTTATTATTAATATTATTATTATTATTATTCTTGTTGGTATTCTCTGCCTTCTATGGGCGCATTTCATGTATTCAATGTTATGATATGTGATTTGCAAATAAAGTTGAGTTGAGTTGTTCAGTCAATTGTAGCGGTGCATTTGTATTTGTTGGGACCACATATGGGTCGGGTATAAAGCCATAAATGCCGATCGGAAGATTTTATATTTCGTCACTTGTTATTATACAGATATATATTGTAGTCAGTTTGGTATCAAATTATCATCAACGACCACGGAGCTTATGACACATGGCTTACAGATTCCTCTATAGTATCTGTAGAGGGTTTGGTTTCATTGGTCCGAGAGATCAATGATTAACTCTTAGCCAAAGAATCCTTGGGTCAATATCTGCCAATATTTCAACTACATGCAGACTTTATGGAGTGATTGATTACCTCCTGGCAAGTACTTTATAGGCCTAGTCCCCTAATGAAAATAATTATTACAATGCCTGCTGGATAGAGTGTTTTAGGCCCTCAGAGTTATTTCTTACAATTTCAAACACACAATCCATTATTGATCAGTGATTAAAAGTGAAAAAAAAAATTGGTTTACTGATTCAATATATATTTATAATTTTTTCTCATAAAAATGAATTGCTCTCTTTAACGCACATCACGTGAACAATCTCGTGAAATGAAAAACCCACTAAAGATCGGAGTCTAACTGTTGGTTTTCTTTTGCTCCAGCATTTCAGTGGTTTCTTACTGTCGAGTCCTCACCGTTGTCTCACCTCTGTGGTTCTTTGATTTTTTGTGTTCACGGAGATGTTGCACTGATGAGTTAGGCCTTCATGCGGACTGAACAAATTATTTGTCTAAATCGCGACGCAAGTAAGGGCGAGGATTGTGGCCACGTTAAATCGATTTAAGCCCCCCAGTGGAAATCTTCCACTGACCGTTCCAAGGCGGCTCTTCTGTGGCGATTTATTTATGTTGTTGTTTGTTACTTACTGTGTGTATCACTTGTGTCTTTTAATTTTGGATGGCCATATGGCCATTTTGTGGGAAAGTAACTGTCCTTATGGCCTTACTTTGTTTAGGTTTCCATTATGGTCTGGTCGCTTAGTGTTCGTATTTCTTTCCCTTTGGTGTCTTTTATGGGTGGAGTAAGTTAATTGTATCATTTCCTGATCTTTGTTTTACTTTACTTTTTATACTGAGAAAACTGGGGTTACAGGGTATACTTTATGTGTTCACTAAATTTGGTGTAGTTACACCTTAACTGCAACCACTGGGTCGGTGTCTCTGCTTGTGGGTGATTCGTTTGTCCCCGAGTGTATCATCAGCTCAGTATCAGTTCCTTACTGCTGAGGTTGATACTGCGGTGTTGACGTCAGCACTCAAGTACTGATTTAAATAACTATATTATATCTTTAATTTTTGCAGTATAAAATTCTAACTTTGCTAAAACTAAGACAGACTTGTCAGGTGAGACATGTATCTTAGTGGATTTTGTTGCCACATTCTGTTATATTTTAGATATTGCAAGTCTCGCTACTTTGGACATCTTCCTGATGACCGGGACTTTCGTGTAGCGTGGGCCATGTCTGCTGATGTTGGCTCGGTTGGGGAAGCCTATCTGGATCCGGCATCTCTTGCCTGATGCCTCCAGCTGATATGTCTCATGAGCTACGTTGGTCGGTGTGTGCTCTGAGGGCGATGTGCTGTGTTTTCCGGGTCTTGTCCATCATCCGTTTCGGTTTCAAAACATAGGGGTCTAGACACACTGATGAAGATTAAATATCAGAAAGGCCACTGTTTCACTAAATTTGGTATAGTAACACCTTAGTATGCTTTCTTCGCCTAGTTAGAACCACCTGAGTAGGGCGGTTCTAACGAGCACCCACAACCTATGATTTAGGTATAAATAAGAAAAGATGCTGCAACTTCTTTGCAATCTGATCTGTGTCTGCATTTGTTGCCAAAATTTGGTTTATTGGACATTGGTCATTAATGGATTTATACTAACAAGGCTAAAGATTATGAGCTTCTGGATGGATGTGGTTATTCAAGAAAGTCACCAGATGAAATTCTTACTAGTTTGTGGATATGTGTGAAGTGGATGGAATAAAATTTACATTGTTTAAAATATTTCCAGACATACACATATAGAATTCAAAACCATTCCAGAAAAAGAATACCACATCATCTGGAATGTTGCATATTTATTAGGTGAAAATACTTCTGCTATCTGGATTAACAAAAATATTGTCAGTGTAATGAAACAATCCATACTAACGGCAAGATCAGACATTGGTTTTCTGACAGGAAATCCATCCAGGTAAACACTGTAAGAGTCCCTGAAATGCATCCTAAACTCGTCTGAATACTTTTCTCATTCTCTTAAAACACCTTCTTTTAACTTATTTCGTAAGCCCCCGCCCATAGGGGCTTGAAGAAATATATGGGCTGCATGATGCTTCCACGCAGAGCTGAATCCGGCCCGCACACTAGTACTGGTAAACCGCTTAGAGGATCTTAGCCTGTCCAGGAACCGCGGTGCGAGGCGGACCGTCCATGTTAATAAACCCTATTGGTTTCATTGGGCGACAGGGCTTGAGATGTCATTTCATCTCAATGTCGGGTAAAAGTCCCACAAAATTGGAAGCAACGTCTCCAAAATGACCTTTACAGTGTTGACGGGGACGTTAAACCTCAAATCAAACAAATTAACTTATTTCGCTTTTCCTTCTCAATAAAGTTTAATTTTTCCTTTCTTTTAGTCATTTTCCAAACAAGCCTGCTGCTACACTGAAATGTCGGGGATCTTTGATTACTGGTGCTATAAAACAGCGGAGTTTTATCTGATTTTAATGAGGTGCAACATTCCTGTCTGACAACAGTGCATTCCTGTCTGACAACAGATACAACATAAATGTTATACGATAGACTGCATGCATGGTAGTTCACCAAATCACGGTTGACAACTTTGCTTCGTTCTTTAGTTGCACGCTGGTGGGTCAGGCCTCAGATTCTATGACGGTTCCAACATAAAGGCTTATGTTGGTTGGTACCTGATGCTCTGTCTCTGGTCGGGCCCATTGGAGTCTAACTGTTGGTTTTCTTTTGCTCCAGCATTTCTGTTGTTACTTGCTGTCGAGTCCTCACCGTTGTTTCATCTCTGTGGTTGTTTGATTTTTGTGTTCACGGAGATGTTGCACTGATGAGTTAGGAGGCCTTCATGCAGACTGAACAAATTATTTGTCATAAGAAGTAGGGGCGTGGATTGTGGCCACGTAAAATCGATTTAAGTCCCCCAGTGGAATTCCTGTCACTGACTGTTCCAAGGCGGTACTTCTGTGGCGGTTTAATTATGTCGTTGTTTGTTGCTTACTGTGTGTGTCACTGGTGTCTTTTTATTTTGGATGGCCATTTTGTGGGAAAGTAACTGTCCTTATGGCCTTCCTTTGTTTAGGTTTCCATTATGGTCTGGTCGCTTCATGTTTGTGTTTCTTTCCCTTTGGTGTCTCTGATTGGAGCTGGAGGTTAATTGTATCGATTCCTGATCATTGCCTCTACTTCTGTTATGATTAAATTGGATAAAGGCCTGAATATGTCTTGAAGAATTGACCAATCAGCTGAATTATATCCTACATTAGCAGGCCACATACCTGATAGCTCTGTGTGATGAGCTCTTGAAATAACATTCGATAACCTCCCGAAGGTTTATCTCTTCATTGTTAAATTATCCTGTAATAACCGTTTTTCCGAAATCGAGGGTTAAGCCCCCCCAGGCGAATTCGTTTCTGCTGACCGTTCCAAGGCTTTTCTTCTGTCGCGGTTTATTTTTGTTATGGATTGTCTTTGGGTGTGTGTGTCGCTTATATGATTTTATTTTGGATAGCATATTGGCCATTTGTGGGAAAGTAACTGTCCTTTTTGCTTTCCGCTGTTGGTTTTTGTATCTATTCCGGATCATTGCCGCCACTTCTACTTTATAAAAGCCAAGGCCGGGAAAAATGTTAACATATCTTAATTTCTTGCAAATTTACAGGTTAAAGTACTTCTTTTCTTTTTGGCCTGAAAATATTTGAATTGGATTATTTCATCATTTGTCCATAGAAAAATATAACAAACATATAAGACTACCTTAAATTATCAAGTTGCTTATTTTTTTAATTGTTTCTAATTTTAGATTGACTAAATTAAAGAAAAGGACCGAAAGGGAAAAAGTTTCGTTTTCTGCTATCTGGAATTAAAAATAACACTTATTTTCTTTGTCATTTTTAATATACAAATATAACAATCAATTTTTATATTTCTTTAATTCCAGCTAGCATTAACAATACTTTTTTCCTTTTCGGTACATTTCGGTTGTTTCCTTTCGACTAAAGTTAATCTATAAATAGAAACCATTAGAAAATAAGAAATTTGATTATGTAAGGCAATTTTGATATGTTTATTATATTTTCTATGATACACATGACAAAATAATCAAATTTAAATATCATCATGGCAAAAATAATTTCTTTGACCGATTAAATCGTAAGAAATTAAGAAATATTTCCATTTTTCCCGGCCTTGGCTTTTATACCCCTCGATTTCGTAAAAAAAAGCTATTACAAGAAAAAAACTGAGTCTGAACCCGTAGAAATCGATCTGGTTGGTGGAGATACTGATGGTGTTAGGTCTGGAATGAGTTTGAGCAGATCTGGTATTGATATTCCTGTAGATTCTCTACCTCTGTGTAACATTCTCGATTACCAGAGAATGCAAATTCTATAAGATCTCTTATCTTCTGTACATTAAGTCCTAGCTCAATACGACGTCGCAACTCCATACATTTAGCTATGATATAAATGTTTGGTGCACCTGCAGTTCGAATGCATGCAAATGGCGTCCAAATACAAGGGAGTTCACTCTAGATAAACTTCCTGAATCCTCAACAGGCTGAGGAAACCCAATGAATGAGCTATTTTAGCTACAATGGGCTAAAATACACATTCTACGACAACCAGACCAGAAAAAAAAACGTTGAAAACATGTGAGTCACATATCGACGTTTCTCGAGAGAAACGAAAATATGTGGCAAAGTCCAAGTGTTCAAGAGTTGATTAGTCCCCCATCCTGTCAGCCCCCGCCCATCGGGGCTTGAAAATGTTTTTGGGAGTAGTCTTCGTATAAGACTATCTCCTCTCAAATCGCTCATCCTTCGAAAATATACTAATCCATGGAACGGAAGTGAAATGTATCCTAGTATTTCTAAGTGCAATGCCAAGAGGTGCAGATGTTGTTCGCATTTAAGCACTGCGTCTACCGTTACTTCATCTGTAAACGGTAGACGCTTCTCTGTAGTTAACATGTCTGATTTGACATGGCAGTCTACAGATTTAATTTATCTAATTACATGACTTGCTGCAAATTGTAATATGCAATACATCGGTCAAACTAACCGCATTCTTAAAATAGATTGAACGAGCATTATCGTAGAATGAGTAAGCCTAAGAAAACTGACACTTTTTTGTACAGTCACTTTCGACGTACAGGTCATTCTGTAAATAACATTGTTATACAACCAGTGGAAAAACATTACTACGATGCAAATTCTACATCTAGATTCAAAATTTTCAAAAGACAGGAGGGTAATATTTCCAGAATGCCGGCGCCCATAGGGGCTTGAAGAAATATATGGGCTGCATGATGCTTCCACGCAGAGCTGAATCCGGCCCGCACACTAGTACTGGTAAACCGCTTAGAGGATCTAAGCCTGTCCAGGAACCGCGGTGCGAGGCGGACCGTCCATGCTAATAAACCCTATTGGTTTCATTGGGCGACAGGGCTTGAGATGTCATTTCATCTCAATGTCGGGTAAAAGTCCCACAAAATTGGAAGCAACGTCTCCAAAATGACCTTTACAGTGTTGACGGGGACGTTAAACCTCAAATCAACCAACCAACCAACCAGAATGCCGGACATAGGTTTCCATTATGGTCTGGTCACTTAATGTTTGTGTTTCTTTCCCTTTGGTGTCTTTGATGGGTGGAGTAAATTAATTGTATCGATTCCTGATCTTTGTTTTACTTCTACTTTGATATTTTCTCGCTCCTGGGATGTCGAAAACGCAGAACTAGATCTCGCGGCACCAGGAAAAATGGTAACTTTAAACGTAAATTACGTGCTTTCAAACGAAACAATACTAGACTGACGTCACTGTCAATTATATTATTAAATCATGGACGCCACTCTATGCGATCATTTCCAAGTTCATTACCCGTTTCTGTTTTACATCTTCTGGACACCGAGGCGAATTAATTCTACGATATTTCTAATCAGTTATATGTTGCGGCTCACTTAACTAGAGGCTATACTCAGCATACTCTCCGTCCTTACATTGATTCTGAAATTAATCATAAACGCCATTTCTTCAAAATATCCTTCATTAATAAGAGTATGGATTTTATAGATTTGCCCAGTATTTTCCGTGAGAGCTCGGTGCTTTCGCCCATTCCTGCTTATTTTCAAAATACTGAAACACCTATAATTTGCTATAAATGTAACAAACCTGTTAGATCTATCATTTTTAATTTTAATAAACTTGATATTGATACTAATACTCCTGATTCATGTGATTTTAAAAACTCAGTGTATTGCTACCCTGCTGCTGGTCATGTAATTACTGGAAATTTGAAAATTATTCCTGATACTAGGATAAGGAATATAATTTCTAAAGGACCGAAATATCGGTTTCCTTCTAAAATTTATTTCAGTAAATGTAGAGATGAAATCGCTGCTGCCTTGAATGAATTCGGTAATCGATGGTGTATGCGAGAGTATGTTGAGCATAAAGCGCTTAAGGACTGGAAACTTAGCATTTTAAAACTGGTAAATAAACGCATTTCTTTCTATTCTCAAAATACTAACTTATTACCTCCTAAACCTAAGACGTCTTTACGTCATCTTAAACTAGGTATTCAAGAATTTCATAAAAAGTTTGTTTTGGTTCCTGCAGCTAACAACGTCGTCGTTATGTGACGGCTCCACTATGTTGACACGCTTAAGCAGGAGCTTGGTGGTACTTCGGCCAATGAACTTCAGCCTTTAGCTGAAGAGAGAGCTATAGTAGATGAACATATTTTTCATTCAGCCACCCACAGGCATGAGACTTTTCAGATTTTTTTGGCAGATTTCAGATTTTCATTTTTAAAATGTGTTTTTCAACGTTACTTGTTTTTTTGTCTGAAAGTGGTAAAAAATGACATTTTTGGAAGGGGTGATAGGGGTTTTATATTTTTCACTCCGGTTTCAGATTTTTTTCAGCAGTCCTACAGTCTCATGCCTGCACCAAGTTTGCTGTGTGTGTTACCGAAGGCCAAGACAAGCTTCCCACGCTATACTGGTTACCAAAACTTCAAAAAAGACCTTACAAAGCATGGTTGATTGCAAATTCTAGCTCTTGCACTACCACTGAATTTTCTAAATTATTAACTTCCTGTCCTACTGCTATTAAAACGCATGTGATTAAATATTGTGATGTCTTTGAAAGATCAGGAAGAAATAGGTTTTGGTCTATAATAAATTCGAATGAGGTTTTAAATAATTTGAAATCCAGACGTTTTCGTGCTTCAAGCCTGTCTACTTACGATTTTTCCACTCTTTACACTACACTTCCTAATAATCTTATAAAAGTAAAGCTTAATGATTTAATTGAATGGGTTTTCACAGAGAAGATTCTCGCTATCTTGCATGTAATGTCAAAACTATTTCATCTCCTGCTATTGCGATTGGTTTTTTAAGAGTTAACAATATATACATAAAATTTTCTATAAATCCCTGTGTTTTTGGTGCATCTCTACAAGGAGTCCCTGGGTTTCTTCATCATTCTCGTCAGACCGGTCTTGGTGTTTGCGGGATACTGGATCTAGGGAATCCATTTCCAGATTCACTAGTCAGGAGCTGAACACCATAGACGTTAGTCAGGGACTGAATAACTCATCTGCTCGCGAAATACACTTGTCATGGGATGAGTCACTCCGCTGAAACCACTAGAGACACAAGTCAGGGGCTGAGTCACTCAGCTGAACACCCGAGACCCTAGAAAGGTGCTGAACCACTTTACTGTACACCAAAGACACTTGTCATGGGATGAATCATTCCGCTGAAACAACCAAATACACTTGTCAGGGGATGAATCACTCATCTGAAATCACCGAACTTAATTTTTCGCGTTTCTTGGTAATGACGTGAGTTGATGATACACGCACTGTATCCAGTTTATCGCCTTTCGTCATCGAAAAGAGTATAGTGTTCATATGCGGCCACCCAAAGAGCATAAAAAAATCTCAAGTCAGGTGATCTGCTCATAGAAGTGGAGAGAAAACAGCAGGTTAAAACCCTACTCAAAACCAAAAAACAACTCGATTTGCGCGATTGGTATTGAAATGAAAGCAAGAAAATGTGTTTTCAGTAATAAGTCGAAAAAGAGGGATAATTCAGCCAAAATCAATAATATAGCTATGACCCTTAGCCAGAATGTAGTCCAGGGCAATTGATTACATTTTAGAATCACTGGTGTTCTCTGGAGTCTGGCAGGTTCCTTGTTTTGTTTTTTTTTACATTCACCATTGTTGGTATACCCTCGAAAATCTTTTTAGCTTTTACCTGTTCTGCTTTGGTCATGAGCATTTCCAGTGTTGACGGGGACGTTAAACCTCAAATCAAACAAAATCATAAGCATTTCGGGTATTTGGTTGATTTCTCTCTCTACACAATTCAAATACGCAAAGACTTGGGCTTGAATAGTCTGTCCCATAACATCTTGCAGTATAATGGGTGCGGTCCAAAACGTCTTGCCAGCATTACTTGTTCCTTGTAAGGTGAAACAGTTTAATTTCGGGAAGCGTTTGTCCAACACACAATATAGCTTCAGCAGGTAATCTCCAGGTAGTATGCGTTGCTCCTTACACAATTCGCGGAAGGTGACTGCTATGGAACGCCAGAGCTGTCTGGGCCTCAATTTTGTCATAGCGCAGTGTTGTTGATGTTATGACAAAGTTGGTATAGCATGAAGTTATGTTGATTGGTTGTATTGTAAGGTTCATTTATCTTGCTATTTAGTTGCTGTAGTATTTGGTAATTTGAATCAGTAAACTTTTAAAATCTATTTTACAAGTTGTTGGGTCTTTGCACCTTATTATTGAGTGGTTAGATCGTGAACAAGCCGTTTATTCAATAAGTTACGAAGTCTTAGTATCGTGTCATCAAGTGGTAAGATTGTGTTGGTGTGTCTGGGCTTCAATCTTTTCATAGCGCAGTGTTGGTGATGTTATGACAGTATAGTATGAAGTTATGTTGATCTGTTGTATTGTAAGGTTCATTTATCTTGCTATTCAGTTGCTATAGTATTTTGTAATTGAATCAGTAAACTTGTAGAGTCTATTTTACAAGTTATTGAGTCTTTGCACCATATTATTAAGTTGTACACACAATCTATGTTTTGAGCAGAAATATGAAAAATATCAGAATTTTTGTCTGAAAATTTTCATTTGTTGGAGGTAAAATTTTCAATATATGAATAGGCGGGATTTCATAATGTAACTACTGCCATACTGAAAGGTTCTCATCTGAAATGGGCTATGAAAAAACACTGAGATTTGAGGCAGAGCATTGATTTCAGAATTGTTACTGGTGACCTATCACACCAGGAGTTTATTACAGGAATAAGAATCAGCCATTTTTCGTATAAAGCAATAATAAAACGGTGTTTTCCAGCATTTTAATAGATAAATTAGTATAAATCAGAGATTGTACACTTTTCCTGCAACTATCTTCTCCTGTGCTGGAAGTTCTGAGTCTAGCTAGGTTCTCATCACTAGCGAGATCTAGAGACTGATCTTCAAAGCCGCTGGCCCTGGTGTATGGAATGCCTTTGGATGTTTTACCAGTAAACGATTCTGATGATGAAATGTCCTAACTTTGATCAGCTGATGACAATTTCGCCTGTCGCGAATTGGCCTGGGCCGAACCAGGTCGATTGTCAATACTCCAAACAGGCGTATAATACGCTAAAATGCCTACCTTTTGCTAGATCATCAATCATATTTCACCTCCCTTCTGATCATCCGCTCGAAAACAGCAAAATTCTTGCCCAGCAAAATTATCGAGAGATATTAGCCGCCAATTTCCGAAAAGGGCAGAGGTAATCCACGTGAGTTCAACACAACAACATATAGAATTGACCACATGTTACTGTAAATGAACAAAGTCGTATATCTCCGGACGGAACAACGGAAATTCCCATATTTATAAGCCAATACCGACTGCTTCGACCGCGTCACAAAATATCCTTGGGTACTTCCATAGCCGCTAACGAGTTAACAGTTTGTTAAAATAACACAATCAAAAACATTTTCAATGGAACAACATACCAATGATTTAAAAAAAAAAACATCATCAAACAGGACTACAGAAATGACATATGACAACAAAAAGACTTTGGCTGAGCAAAAACATGAGGGATAAACACACAACATCTGGAACAAGAAAGAACGCTTGCAAAGTCGTCTTTCTAAGTAGAAACCGTTGATAGTGCATTAAGGCTTAGAAAGTGAGAATTACAACCCATTAGATCTTCAGTGTGGTACGGGTAACAGATACAGGGTGCAATTTCACAACTTTGCCAACTAAGAGTAGACATTATGATACAATTTCTTAACTTTTTAATATCTTAAAAACATACTACAGCATGTTGCAACATCTATCGACAACAAGCAGATGACTTAATTGAAAGCTTAAGATAATTAACTTCTAAAGTTTTTAATGGTATACAAACACGAAGCTTCTCGATATGACCAGATCTCTAATGAATGAAACAACGGGTTTACGTCCACTATGATAATTTCAATCATACAATTTCAAAAGTGATAATGAGACAAATATTGTTAATCTTACTACTGTGCCAAGGCGAGTGTAGAAAAAACTGAGAGAACAAAACATAATATTGCATTAACTTATCAGTACTGCATATTAACACCCTAATCACTTGGAGCAAATACATCACTTAGCAGTTATTATCATATTATTCTATGCAACGATTCAGCCTGATAAGACAAATGGAGGAGGCAACTGTCGCAAATATAAAATGACACTATAATGCAGTCTGACAACTTAATACCACGATAAAAAGACAAGACAACTTATCATACAGACTTGATGAATTTACTGACTGAAGTATAAAATGTTATAGCAACTTAACGGAATGTTAAATGAACTCAACAACACTACAAATCAACATAACCACATGTCGTACCAGTTCTGTAAGTATGTGTCCATATACGTGTGACCTTTTTTCTCGATG
This sequence comes from Lucinisca nassula, assembly GCA_963580285.1. NCBI lineage: Eukaryota > Metazoa > Mollusca > Bivalvia > Lucinida > Lucinidae > Lucinisca > Lucinisca nassula. The sequence continues at coordinate 54,425,336 of OY757020.1, forward strand.
TCAAGCTTCATCAATGCTTGTTGGAACACTTGTTGGAAAGCGTAACCAGAGCGTAGTGTTCTGAAAAGGTTTAATTATGACGTATCACATCCCTCCATAATGGCGATCAGGAGATCTGTTATCTGTCCCTTTGTTTAGGTTTCCGTTATGGTCTGGTCGCTTCATGTTTGTGTTTCTTTCCCTTTGGTGTCTTTGATGGGTGGATTAAGTTAATTGTATCGATTCCTGATCTTTGTTTTACCTCTACTTTTTCTGGTATTTATCAACGAGACTTTCATCAGAGTTAGGGTCATCGGAGTCTAACTGTTGGTTTTCTTTTGCTCCAGCATTTCAGTGGTTTCTTGCTGTCGAGTCCTCACCGTTGTCTCACCTCTGTGGTTCTTTGATTTTTGTGTTCACGGAGATGTTGCACTGATAAGTTAGGAGGCCTTCAAGCGGACTGAACAAATTATCTGTCTAAATCGCGACAGAAGTAAGGGCGAGGATTGTGTCCACGTAAAATCGATTTAAGCCCCCCAGTGGAAATCTTCCACTGACCGTTCCAAGGCGGCTCTTCTGTGGCGATTTATTTATGTTGTTGTTTGTTACTTACTGTGTGTATCACTTGTGTCTTTTAATTTTGGCTGGCCATATGGCCATTTTGTGGGAAAGTAACTGTCCTTATGGCCTTTCTTTGTTTAGGTTTCCATTATGGTCTGGTCGCTTAATGTTTGTATTTCTTTCCCTTTGGTGTCTTTTATGGGTGGAGTAACTTAATTGTATCAATTCCTGATCTTTGTTTTACTTCTGCTTTTCAATACTATCCACTTTGTTTGCTGTTTTGGAAGTGGGTATTCTCTGTATTGCCGTATTTATCTCCACGCTATTCATCATCTGTCTCATTCTATTCTGATTGTTTACTATGTCCGTTCTTGAGTATTGTCTGTCATATATGTTCCCGCGGCGTGAACTTTGACGTTGTGTTGCTTAGCAATTTTTGAGTCTTTATCTTGTACTTTGAGTTGATCGTTTATCCAATCAGTTGCTGGCAAATGTTGAAATTGAGGTTCTTCTTTCACTTTACCATCTTCATTAAAGTTGATCTGTAACTGTTCTTCAGCTGTCGTTGCTGAACTGGCTAAAGCAGTTATATGGACTTGCAAGGCCATGTTGTTGACGCCTAGTAATATTCTGGGTTTTGGTGAGATAATCAAAATATCTGATCTTTTGGCTATTGATCTGTATGTTATGCTGTCGCAGCTTAGAAGATGTGTGTTTAAATCTCCACGTATCCTGCAATTTCTTGTCAGAATGGATAATGATACGTATGTGGCGTCCGTGGAATGAACACCTGTCGTCTGTAACACCATTGTGCCAGAAGAATGCTGCTTGATATGTGTTAGCTAAAGACTTAATGGCATCAACGACTTCTTTCTGCTGCATCTCTAGAGCATTGTAACGATCCAATGGCGTAACAAAGTTGTGTGTGGCTTTCTTGAAAATTCCTTGTTCATTGTAGATATTGTGATGGCGATTATGTGCATGAAGTTTCAGGAAACTAGGTTTGGTGTTTCATTTGGGTCTGTTGTTTCATGTTTAGGTGTATTTCCCTTTGGACCGGCCCCGATAGCTCAGTTGGTAGAGTGTCCGCTCCGGGGAACGGGAGGTCACGGGTTCGATCCCGGGTCGCGACATACCAAAGTCGTTAAAAATGGTACTAGCTGCTCCTCGTTTGGCACTCAGATTTACGGGGTAGAGCTAGGACTGGTCGACCCAGTGTCAGGATAATGTGACTTGGTGTGGTTTCATGTAATGTGTCTGGGACATGATACTTCAGTGAGGCAGCACTATAAAAGTGAGCATTGAGCTCCCTGTCGCAACCAGACACCGTCGCGATATGACTGAAAAATTGTTGAAAGCGACGTTTAACCCGAATTCACACAAACACACACACACACACAATTTCCCTTTGGTGTCTTTGATGGGAGATGTGGGTTGATTGTATCGATTCCTGATCATTGCCTCCACTTCTATTTTTTAATACTTTTTAATATATAGCCAGAGTTCTCTGTAACACCATATTTGGAGTAATTTACTCCAACTTCCCATTCCTGACTGCAACTTCTCATTCCTGACTCCCAACTTCTCATTCCTGACTCAATCTTTAGGAAAGACTCAATAAAAAAGTATGGTAAAACTCCAACAATTTTTGGAGGGCAGCATTTTTACTCCAACTTTCAAAATTCTAGTGAGAAGCCTGATAGCCAAGGTCAATTTTTTTTATTTTTTTGGAAGGCCAACGCAGAGTTGGAGTGATGTCAATAGCTCGAAAGTTTTTCTTCAACAAACAGACGAGCTGAAAAGAAATAAATCTGCTATCATTCCTGATTAATATACAAGTGTTATATCAGTCTTTGTCGTTTACTTGTACGGACGGAGATGAAGTTTGCATGCTAGGCACCCATAATTTAAGCTATGCAACATCAAAATGACCCCAAGCTTCGAGAATCACTGCGAGATTGATCAATTCCTTAATTGAAGTCAAAACTGCTATGAAAGTTGAAATGAAATTTTAATACAACGTATACTTACTAACACACTAGAGCTTTCTTTGGTAGAGAGACAGTTGCTTTTGTTGTACCGGTACGTGTCAGTAATAGAAATAACATCCCCCATCTTGCAATCAACTTCGGCATCCTCCCAAGAAAGAGCAACCTTAATAGCCCGTAACAGCCGGTGAAGACTGCTCATCTTTAAAAGAGACAAACTTGGTTGCATGTTCACCTTGGCACCTGTAGTCTTTTGGAGATGTTTGAATATATCAAAGATAAGATTTACACATTTGCAGTTGAGGGCTGTGAAAAAAAAATAGAAAAAAAAACTGCCTGAAAATGTTTGTTCCAGATGCACAAAGGACTGGACAGAGACGGTCAACACTGTATCCCCTGCCATCATTCTAGGTAATGATAGTGACATACAAAATTAACAAATTTTCATCAAAATAATTTCACAAAACAGAAATAAGATCTACTGACTGTTCAAGTTTCACATCGTTATTTTTGCCTTTGACCTCTTAGTATGACAATGACCTTGGAGTTAGGACTTGGGTTTTATGCATGATGGTTAACAGTTCTGCAAAATAGGTTTTAAAATCCATCCATAAATATGAAAGTTTTGACCTTTGACCTCTTAGTATGACATTGACCTTGGCGGTACCAATTTAGGTTTTCTGCTTGACGGTTTACATTTCTGCCAAGTAATTTCAAAATCCACCCATAAATAAGAACGTTATTGATAGCATTTTGGACCCCTTTTTCTGACCTTTGACATCTGAATATGACCTTGACCGTAGAGGTATGGACCTGGTTTTTTGAAAGTTGATACTTGTATCAAGTTTATATGTCATTGCATTTCTACTTCCGGTACTGGACCGCGTTACTACACTTCCGCTGTTCGTTCGCTGCATAAAATAGTCCAAATTAAGCACTTGCCTCATTTCATTTTCCAGCGCATTGATTTCTTAACATTTGCGCTGAATGCGGACTTGATTCCACAGGTGTTCCTTCCCATTCACCCCTCAGTTGCCGAACTGGACTTTTCCAGCTTTGATACTCGGTGTATCCTTTTATATCAAGGCGGACTTGATTCCACAGGTGTTCCTTCCCTTTCGCCCCTCGGTTTCCGAACTGGACATTAGCCCATATATAACTAGCGTCACTTTTTATGGCATGTAAGTATTGTAGGCCCAGATCAGACGCAGCACAACTTGGCGTCTGATCTGAGTCTGCATTGGTTGCTAAAAAAACATATATCCTTGCAAAACCTACCTTTAAGAAAACAAATCTGACAATCCTGTTCCGAACTTATTTGTTGGAAGATTCCATTGTCATATATTGGTTAAGCAAATTCCGAAGCCACTGATCAGACACCTCATTCTGTGACCTCGAATCAGACCCTTCAGTGTTATAAAGGAAGCTTTGCATTTTTGGGTGCATATGCACTCGTTTTATAGACACTTGGGAAGACGAATCTAAGTCGAAGCGTCTCCACTGTTTAAAATGTAGAAATTAAAGGGCTCTGCTGTAACGTCTCCGAAAGCAATGTACACTTCATTTTTGGAGACCCATGACTCGCCGAAAGAAAGCAACAGGTTTTAAAGTTCACTCCCGTCCAGTGCTCCAGATAAACAGCGTATTTGCGTAAATACTCAATTAATCAAAGTGCTGAGAGAACTGGTGGATCGATCGTCTCTGAATGTAAGTTTGGAGAATAGTCATGAACTGAGAATCGGACTGTTCGTTTAAGCAGGTACATTAGATCTGATCGGACACCGCATTATGTGGCGTCTGATTATGAAGGTTCTGTTTTCCAATGGCCAAATGCACGAGCACAGTCCTACCGGCCCCGCCCATCAGGGCTTGAAGAAATAGACGCACTGCAAGATACTTCCACGCCGAGCTTAAATCGACCGCACATGAGTACTGGTAAACCGCTTAGAGGATCTAAGCCTGGCCAGGCAAAGTGGTGCGAATCGGACCGTCCATGCCACAAGCCTATTTGGTTTCATTGCGCGACAGGCTTGATAATTATGTCATTTCATTTTAGTGTTGGGTAAAAGTCTCACAAAATTGGAAGCAACGTCTCTAAATGACCTAGTCAGTGTTGACTGGGATGTTAAACCTCAAAACAAGCAAACAAACATACAAACAAACAAACAAACACAGTCCAGAAGTTTCTTCTGACGTTCCGCTCTGACATCTTAGGGGTGCTATCAATAACTAATACCTGGATTTTGTTCAGGGTCGGCGCCAGTCAGATGGTCAGTGATTGTCACGAGGACAATAACAAGCAACAGGATTTTTTTTTCTTAGTCGAACCTGGTTAAACTCCTTTTTCAATCTTGTCAAAAAGATACTTAGAGAACTGTTTAATCTACCACTACCATTTTATCATGGTGAATATACTTCATAAATCAACTTTCCTCAGTACTTTCAGTACTTTGATTTGTGCGCAACATACTATCTCATGATTGTTAACATTGCAGCAAAATAATTTCAAAATCCATCCATAAATAATAAAAGTTATTGACAGAGTTTAGGTTTTGGATGGAGGGACAAACGTACACACGGATGGACAGGGGCAACACTATATGCCCTTCCATCATTCTTCGAATGGCAGAGGGTGAACTGTACAAATGAACCAGACTAAACATCACAAGTTCCTATTTGTTGCAAGCATACAAACGTGATGAAATGGCCTCGTACCCGAAAAATTCTGTTGGCCATTAGACAGATATATTTTTCCCTTATGCAAAGTAACATTTATCTTTATCTTGCTGAAACCTTTTGTTAGCCACACCCATTATTGTACTAGCCAATTCTATTGTTTGTCTATCAGCCAGTCAGATTACATATAAAATGAACCTGATCAGATGATTTTTTACGAACCCAAATGATCTAAATCTACACTGTCTGCAAAAAAAGGGTTGGTGTGAACATCAGGATAAGAGGTAACTCTAATTTTTTAACTACCTGCCTTTTTAGCTCACCTGAGCACGAAGTAATTGCTCAAGGTGAGCTTTTGGCGTCCGTCCGTCGTCAACTTTTGCTTTAAACGACTTCTCCAAAACTGCTGGACAGATTTTGAAATAATTTCACAGGAATGCTCCTTGGGTGATCCTCTACCATGATCCTCTACCAAAATTGCTCAAACTATTCCGCTCGGGTGAACAAGATGGCCACCAGAGCTAAAAAAAAAAAAAAAAAAAAAAAAAAAAAACGTTTAAACGACTTCTTCTCCTTAACCAGTGGATGGATTTCGAAATTACTTCACAGGAATTTTCTTGGGTAACTCTCTACCATAATTGCTCAAACAGTTCCGCTCGAGTGAACAAGATGGCCGCGCGAACTAAAAATAGAAAAAAAAAACAACCTTTAAACGACTTCTTCTTAACCAGTGGGTGGATTTTGAAATTACGTCACAGGAATGTTTCTTGGGTGACCCTCTACCAAAATTGATCATACCGTCTCGCTCGGGTGAACAAAATGGCCGCTAGAGCTAAAAATAGATAAAAAACTTTAAACGACTTCTTCTCCTAAACGAGGGAATGGATTTTGAAACTATACAGGAATGTTCCTTTGGTGACCTTCTACCAAAATTGCACAAACCGTTCAGCTCGGGTGAACAAAATGACCACCAGAGCTAAAAATAGAAAACCTTAAAACGGCTTCTTCTCCTTAACCAGTGGATTGATTTTTTCATTATTTCACAGGAATGTTCCTTGGGTGACCCTCTGCCAAAATTGCTCAAACCGTTCCGTCCAGATCAACAAAATGGCCGCCAGAGCTAAAATAGAAAAAAAAAACCTTTAAAAGGCTTCTTTCCTTAAGCAGTGGATGGATTTTGAAATTATTTCACAGGAATGTTCCTTGGTAACCCTCTACCACAATTGCTCAGACCATTCCGCTCGGTAAATAAAATAGCCGCCAGAGCTAAAAATAGAAAAACATTTAAATAACTTCTTCTCCTTAACCAGTGGATGAATTCTGAAATTATTTCACAGGAATGTTCCTTGGGTGACCCTCTACCAAAATTGCTCAAACTGTTCCGCTCGGGTAAACAAGAGGGCCACCAGAGCTGAAAAAAAACTTTAAACGACTTCTACTTAACGAATGGATGGATTATGAAATTACTTTGACAGGAATGATGTTTGAAGTTTTTAGCTCTGGTGGCCATCATGCTCAGTTCAGCACAGTTTTTTGAGCAATTTTGTAAGAGTGTCACTCATGGAACATTCCTATAAAATTGCTTCCTTTTTGAGACGGAACATTCCTATAAAATTGCTTCCTTTTTGAGACAGACGTCTTTTGAAAGTTTTGGCCCCCACCCACCTTGGCTGCAAGGTGCTTCCACAGGAGTATTGGTAAACCACTTTGAAGGTCTTAGCCTGTCCAGGCAAAGTGGTGCGAGTGGAACCATCTATTCAGTTGAACCACATTGGTTTCATTGGGCGGCAGGGCTTGAGATGGCATTTCATCAAAAATGACTTCTGATGAAAATGACTTCTACTTCTAAACAGGCAGACTGATTTTGAATTTATTTCACAGAAATGGTGTTTGGGTCCAACCAAAATTGCTCACATCCTCCACTTCATATTACCCACAATTCCGTTTGTACAATATGGATCGACATTAATTTTTGGACTTATCAGACTGACCTTCGACCTACCACACCCTTCTTTGACAACCAACAACACTGATAATGATATATTGTAGATAGCTGTTTCTTGTTTTTGTTAATTTTTTAAAAAGGATAAAAGGGGATTTTTAAAGGCCATTTTTAAGTTATCAGACTGACCTTCGACCTGCCACACCCTTTTTTGACAAACAGCAACACTGATAATATGATATACTTTTTATGTTGAAATACAATGGGAATCACCATAGACCCTTCAGAGTAGATAGCTGTTTCTTGTTTTATTTTTTCTAAAAGGAAAAAAGGGGAGAAAATGCAGCCAAATTGCAAAATGGAATATAGAGGATCTTACATGAGTGCTCATGTATAATTGAATTTATTAAACGAGTTGAGGAAAAGGGATAAAATGCGAGGCTTGCCGAGCATTTTATTCCTTTTCCTCAACGAGTTTAATAAATTCAATAAAACATGAGCACGAATGCAAGATTCTATTTATCATATGCCATTTAAAACGTATTTTATTCACGATTGTTTACAAAAATATCAATATTCCGCCATTAGTAAACGCGACGTCGTTAAGGACGTCGTACATGTAACGTTACGGGACGTATCTAACTAATTTGCGTATTTAATCCACTAGTGGATTATCGAAAATATTACATGGCGTTATTACACTCTCAGACGCGACGTCATATGATAAAAACGAATCTTTGATAAAATTTATCTCTTGCGATGGTTAGTATGTATATACAGTTTTGTGAAGGTATGCCAAACATTTCTAGTGACATGGACAAGGTTAAGGCTTTTCAGTTCAAATCTTTGAACAAGAGGGTCCTGGCTTGCTAACAGCTTACTCATAATGTACTGAGTACGGCCCTGGGCAGCCCAAGGATGCTTTTGATAAAATTTGGGCCCAATCGGCTCAGTGGCTCCAGAGATATCGTTTGAAAGTGTGATGCCAGACATACGACACCAGACGACGGACAATTGCCTATCCTATAAGCTCCCCTCGGAGCCATTGGCTCTGGTGAGCTAAAACACAAAACCTGTTGAGGCAAATATGGTGCATTATTGCATGAAGTCACAGCCTCATAGAACATATGCTTTTCTGATGGGATGATTTTAAGTATTTTTTTTTTTATGTCTCCCCCGAATTTTTTTTTCGGAGAGACATATTGTTTCCCCCGGGCGTCTTCCTGTCCGTCTGTCACACATTCGTGTCCGCTCTATAACTTGAAAACCGTTCGAGCTATCTTCACGAAACTTCATATAAATATTAATCACCATTAGACGACGTGCAGTGCGCAAGAACTATAACTCTCGCATTTATACTTTTGAATTATCATCCTTGGAAGTTTGTCGGTATGTATATATGTATGAGCAAATCGTGTCCGGTCAATAACTTTCTTCTTTTCAAATGGATTTTAAAATTACTTGGCAGAAATATTAACAACCATGAGACAATGTGTGGTGCGCATGAGGCAGGTCAAGGTCATACTTAGAGGTCAGAGGTCAAAAAAGGGGAGTTTTTTTCTTGTTTGGTCAATTACTTTCTTATTTTCAGATGGATTTTTACATCACTTGGCAGAAATGTTAACCAATATAAGGGCAAGTGCAAATAAAGTGTGACATTTTGTAAAAAAAAAAGTTTATTAATTCAACCAGAAATCTTGCTCATGATTTTCATAATATATTGAAGTTTTGAAAAATATATAGGTTTCTTTAGTTATTTTTGGTAGTTTTCGAATAAAAAATATCCAAAGGCATGTATAATTGATTAAAATAGCATTTTTACTGATATTTTAACATAGGGCTTTGTATTGCTTTTTACAATGATACATCCTTTCTGTGTGTTTTAACCAATGCATTGATGCATGTAATGATTTTTGAAAACTTTTTCACCACTTCCTTACTTCACATAAAAAAAATCACTAAATAATATAAATAAATAGGTCTAAAAATGATATGTATGTCTCAAAAAGTTTTTTGGTGGAAAGGGCTGGCAATCTGGGACAGCATAATATGACTTAGATGCAAACTTGCATATATATACTACAAATGTAAAAAAACATCAAGGGTCTGGACAAGCCCATAAGTTTGAAATTTTGCTTCAAAACTGAGTGTCAAAATTGGGTTTGTACCGTTACTGTTGGGACAAACAACCACATTGTAAATTAATGCTATACACTTATGAGTTTTGATCCAGAGGCTATTTATAAGCAATCTTAGGCATAATATATAGAAATTATACAGTTCAGGTCAAATTTTTGTAAATGTGGGGTTCATTTTTAGCTAAAAAATCGCAGAATTCCATAGGTTCATTCATAACACTTTCCAAGAATATAACTTTTAAGATGTAATAATAGAACTTTCTTTTTTTAAATGTTTTTAACACAACTTATTTTTATTATTCTTGAACCAATATACTGCTTAGGCAGGAGAAAATTAGTGAAAAACGCATATACTATTAACCGTTACTGTTGGGACAAATTACTAACATAAACAGTAAGTGAAAAAGTCAACAGTTTTGTTTCAAAAACTGCTCAAAGATGTGTTAGCAATTTTGAGAACATACATGCTATTTGTTATACAACATCATTGATAATGATTTTTATCTATTTTAGTCTAACAAAAACAATGCATTTTCTCTAAAGATATTAACATATCTAAAGTATATCCAGTTTATTTGGACACCAGTAGAAAGGATATCTTTCAGCTGTAAATGGTATTTGAAGAACAACAAAAACACATATAATTCAAAACATTGTAACTTTAATTTGAGACTTTAGTGGAGGTGGCATGCATTTAATCATAGCTGGTAATTTACCGTTACTGTTGGGACAAAAAGGCATACTTAATAATCTATTGTTAATTTCTGAGTAAAAATTCATTTTTATGGCTCGGGCCACGTGTGAGACGCCAAGTTATGCAACGGAAGGTCAGGTGGTTTTTCTCCGGGTACTCCGGTCTTCGCCCACCTATGATTAACGATCGGCTCGATATGAGTAAAATAATATTGAAAGGGCCGTAAAACCCAAACCAAAAGAAAAAAAATTCATTTTTGTCAATTGTCAAAAAAAAACATGATAACATTGTTAATGTAAATTTACATTTTTTATAATTAATTTTAAACTTTGGTAAACAATATTTAGCCAAAAAATCCATTTAAACACTTTGGTATTTTTTGAATGTTGTGCCAGCATGTAGTTTGTAAACCTGCTTGAATTGCATTTAACCAGCTTTATGTACCCTTTGACTATTAACACTCCTCTGTAGCATGCTCACTTGCTAGTAACATAGCTTCAAGGGTGGTGGTTAATACCATAGGGATTAATCCTAGAAGTTTTAACCGAAGGACATGGATTTAGATGTAGTAAGCCTTTACTTCAACTAAAACTATGCACTTTTGTTGAATAAAACTTCTTGGCATAGTCCTTATGGTAAGCACATGCCCATATTAGTCATTAGCCAGGCTCTCCAAGTGTACTGGAACCTGGGGGTTCAGGTGAGAAGCAGAAAGGTAAGTATGTTTAACCTTTAACCTGCTGAATATTCAATAAAGCCACACCCATTTCTGACTGAACCAAACAGATTACTTGATGCAGTTTAAATCTACATATTCATAAACTGAAAGTCAAACAGTGTAGATCCTGATCAGATGGCTTCAGAAGCCATCTGATCTGGATCTACACTGTTTGCAAAGATAGGGCTTGTCGCCTACAGCAGGCTAAAGGTTAAAATCAACACATTAAACTAAGAACTTTAAAACGTTAACGTTAACACTTTTTCTTGTAACAATGAACACTGATCTATTGATCTGACATTAGTCATCTCTTTTTTCCTTCTCAATATTGTCAGAGCTGTTTGCTATAGTCCTTCAACTCTTGAATCACAAATTGGAGCTTTATTCCTCTGCCTGGAACCAATTTTGGAGATGACAGTTTCCCAATAACATCTGTGTGTGGCAGGTCATAGGTTTCCTGGTTGTCATACCATGTAAATATGTCAGAGGCCACTGTTGGCTGCATGTACCTGACCTTTAACTCCTCTCCTACCTGAAGAACCTGAAATTAAACATACATGTATGTTGTAAATCTGTTGTAAATCTAATAATGGTGTATTCTACTATATTGATTTAGTTGTACAGGTAAATTAAATATTTACAAGTGCCACATATTGTATAGTGAAAAAGACTTAGGTTTTAATGTTTACAACAGAAACATTATAACAAATAATCAATTAAATATTTACATACCTTTGCAACATACATTTAGGTCTTTGACTTAATACTTCTACACCTTACTGCGACAAAGTCTTTTGGTGTTATCCTGGAATTGATAAAGGTGTATTTTTGATTATGTTTATTTTCCTTGTTACACAGTAAAATGGCCAATTACAACAAAGTCATATTAATGTAAATATCCTCCTCCAATATGTAAACATTGCATTTATTGCCAATCAATTGAAACTATAGAATACTTATTTACCACTGTGTAACAATTACACGTATTTGATATTTTCTAATTTGCGAGCAGATTTGGGATCTGATTCTATCAGTTACAGACCGTAACACTTTCAATTCTCTCTGTGTGTGTGTGTGTGTGTGTGTGCTTTTCTGTGTCTGTGTGAAGAGAGAGAGGGACTGACCTTATTGGCTCTAAACTGATGTAGTGATTGATGTCAGGAAGGTACCCAACCACCAAACAGTAATCATGATCTCTTTCACCAACATCAACATCTGGACCCTCAGCGTGGACGATTTTGATGGTACATCCTAGAACCTTTGAGAGACTGTGGATGACAATATGATCAGCGTATGTTCCATCTTTTGTCATGTTGCTGATGTAGGAGTTCAATTCTGTTGTTAAGAAGTGGTTGACCTCTTCTTTTTCAGACTTAAATGAAAATCAATTGGAGTGTATTAACTTATAACAACAAAGTTTTGCAAGGTTCACAAAGTATTAAAATGCAAGCTAGTTATTTCAAAATTTGATGTCAAAATTGCAGATGTATGTAACTAATAATGCATAATTTTTGATATAGAGTATCATACAGGAGTGGTCATAAAATTTATGAAATTTGCCTTTGGCAAGTTTCATAAATTTTATGAAGTGACTACAAGTGCTTTTTCTTATTTACCACATTTTGTAAATCATATGGTATATTTTTACTTTTTTACTATACAATGCCTCGTTACCATAGATGTTATGGTTGTACAAAAGTACAATTCCATATTACCTCAGACAAATCAGCAAGAAAGGTGACAACCTTCTGTCGAAGCTGTGTGTGTGTGAAGACTTGTAAGCCAAGTCTATCAAGCTGGCTGCTTATCGCCCAGAACAAACAGTTCCCATCATGTGGCGTTGATCCTCGTACTAGCCATCCTGTCTGTCTGACCTTCATTGAAAAAGTCCCCCAGGTATTAGACTTCCTGCCTTGCCGTGGCCCTGGGGGCTCAATTCCCACTGGGCACATTGCCGCTGTGGTCTCTGTGCCCACTGGGAAGAGCTAAAGGAAGTACCACCCGTTTGCCGTGGGTGGCGTCCTGTAAGCCGGAAGAAGGGATCCTGGAGGTTGAGGGTTACCTGAGGTGGCGGTGCTTCAGGTACCCAACACGCCTCTTTGGCCTGGCTTTTCGGTGTAGACGGGTGGCCGTGCGGTCCGGCACGGTCAATCGGCTGGTCGCGCCGAGCCCTAGAGATACCGCTTTGCTTTCTCTTCAACTCTTTTTGTATCTTTCCTGATACCAACCATATGCCCATTTACCTTACCCTTTTCTGTCTTTTTATCTCTAGAAGGCGGTGGCTAAACGGATCAATCGTGTAGGCATTTTGTTTATACGAGTATATCTCACGTGTATCTCTAACACCTGCGAGTTGGATAACCACTCCATTATGGTGTTCCCTTGTAGGGCTCCACGGAGGGCGGAGAGCACTTGGGACGAAACTAGAATTTTTTCCTTATGCCTCATGGAAAAAAAAATAACCGCAACGCATCTAAACACAACGCACCTAAACGTAAAAAACAAGACGATTCATCCGAATCGGATGAACACAGTCAACAAGCCAGTCAGCAGTCAAGTCAACAAACCAGTCAGCAGTCCGCTGAACCAAATTTCGACAATGTTCCGCGCTTCTTGGTTGTCTCGTCGCTTGACGATACACGAAGTGTATCCAGCCTTTCTCCTTTCGTAATTGAGAAATGTATTAACTCCAAAGCCGGACACCCTAAGAGTATCAAAAAGCTCAAATCCGGTGACCTTCTCTTGGAAGTCGAGAAAAAACAGCAAGTTGTAAGCCTGCTTAGCACCAATAAACTCTTTGATCTTCAGGTTAAAGTCTCTCTCCACAATACGTTAAATTCATCTGAGGGAGTGATTCGCAGTCCAGAACTGCGCCCTTGTACAGATGAAGAGATCGTCGATAACTTGAAAGATCAGGGAGTTGTTGGTGTTCGTAACATCAAAGTCCGTAGAAATGGTGTACTAAAACCAACAGCAACTTATGTGTTGACTTTTAATACACCAGTCCTACCCAAGAAAATCAAAGTAGTATATCTTTCCATTAACGTAGAGGTATACATCCCAAACCCTCTTAGATGTCACTCTTGTCAGGCTTTTGGCCATCATGAAAGCAGATGTCAGAGAAAAAAACTCTGTCCTAATTGTGGTGAAGAAAAGCATGTTGATAATCACCTCAACTGCAAAAATGAACCCAAATGCGTAAATTGTGATGGCAAACATGCTGTTTTCTCTCGAGACTGTCCGGCATGGAAAAAAGAAAAAGAAATACTAACCGTCAAATACCAAAGGGGGATAACATTCCCAGAAGCGCGAAAAATTGTCGATGAGCGATATATAACACCAACCACCAGTTTCGCCAGCATCACAAAGGGTACTGGTGTAAAATGTACCAGCTCCGCGACACAGACTGCTGAATCATACTTAGCTGAACTGAAAAAATCTGGTGCATGGAGTAAACCCACTCCAGCACCGCAAAGTTCAACCAATTTATCAAATGGCGCAATCCAGATTGCTTCGGATCGGTCGACAGCGACCGTACCGAAGCCAGCGCCGCACGTAAAAGAGAAACTCGACTCAGGTCGAACTAATAAGGGATCGGAAGATCCGATCAAAAAACATCAATTGTCTCAAAAACAGACAGACAGACAACGTAAAATGGAAAGAGACAATATTAGATTTCAGAACAGATTCGGATCTTTGAGTGACAGTGATATGGAGTTCGCTGAAACTCCATCATCACCAAATGGCAATAACAGATCGAGGTCAGCAACACCACGAGCTGGTGGTAGCAGATCTATATCACCAATTGCAGCTCCAATATAGTTTCTAGTCTTAATCTCTTCATAAAATGGATTTAAAACACAAAATAATACAATGGAATTGTCGAGGTCTTAAACCAAATTATAATGAACTCTTATTACTTATTTCGTTATTAAACCCATCGGTTTTTTGTTTACAAGAAACTTTTTTAAAAACTGATGACAACATTGATGTCAGGGGTTTCAATACATACAACTATATCTATTCTGATGGTAGCAAACCATCTGGTGGCAGTTCAATTCTTGTTAAATCATGTTTACCACAAAGAGAGATCAAATTAAAAACAGACCTACAAGCTGTAGCAGTATCGGTTTCTCTGGATAAAGAAACTACAATTTGCTCTTTATATATTCCACCCTCATTTTCGTTAAAGCCCGAACATCTTGACTCATTGCTGAGTCAACTTCCATCGCCATATCTTTTAGTTGGCGACTTCAATGGTCACAATATTCTATGGGGCTGTAAAGATATCAATAACAGAGGAGCACTTGTTGAAGATTTTATTGCAAAGAGCGATCTTTGCTTGATGAATGATAAATCTTATACTTACCTTCACCCAGCGACAGGTCATTTGTCTTCTTTGGATCTCTCTTTGTGTCACCCATCTCTCTTCTTGGACTATGACTGGTCTGTTCATGATGATCAGTGCGGAAGTGATCACTTCCCTGTTATAATTGAGAGTGTAAACGAACCAGATGAGGACTGTAACCAGAAATGGAAAATGAATAAAGCCGACTGGGAATTATTCCATAATTTATGTGAAGAAGAGTTATCAATTGATCATTTTAATGAATCATCCGACATTGTTTCTGATTTCACAGATACACTTATTAACATATCAGAACAATGCATTCCAAAGACCTCCACAAATACTAAGAAAAGCAAGCCTTGGTTTAATAATGACTGTAAAGAAGCTATTAAAAAGCGTAAACAGGCTCTAAATAAGTTCTGCAAAAATCCCACTTCAGAAAAGCTCAACGACGTAAAAGTTTTTAGAGCTAAAGCTCGGCGAACAATCCGAGCTTCAAAACGAAAGTCATGGAGAGAATATGTCTCCAAATTGAACTATAAGACCCCCATTAAAAAGGTTTGGGATATGGTACGAAAAATTTCTGGAAAAACAAAGTCTTCTAGTTTTACACATTTAAATACTGAATTTGACACAATAGCTTCAACAAAAAAAGATATTTCAGATACTCTTGGGCACACATTCTTGAGAAATTCATCATCGCGTAATTATTCTGACACTTTTAGAAATTTCAAAAAGGACCAAGAGAAAAGAAATCTAAACTTTAAATCACTTAATCACGAAGAATACAACAAACCTTTTAACTTATCCGAACTCGTTGAAGCCATTGAAAAATCACATGATACGGCAACCGGCCCCGATGAAATTCATTATCAGATGCTTAAGCATCTGCCAAAAAGTTCTCTTACAACACTTTTAGATATCTTTAATAATATTTGGGAAACGGGGGTCTGTCCTGAGAGCTGGCGTGTAGCTACAGTTGTACCAATTCCGAAACCAGGGAAAGATCATGCAGAACCTACAAATTATCGTCCGATAGCTTTGACAAGTTGTTTGTGTAAAACATTGGAGAGAATGATAAACAAGAGATTAGTCTGGTACTTAGAGTCCAACAACCTCATTTCAGATTATCAATCGGGCTTTCGTTCGGAACGTAGTACCAATGACAATTTAATAAGACTAGAAACATTTATACGAGATGCTTTTATTAACAAAGAACACGTAGTAGCTGTCTTTTTCGACTTGGAGAAAGCATATGATACTACATGGCGATATGGAATATTGAAAGATCTACATAACATTGGCTTAAGAGGAAAACTTCCCAGTTTTATTGAAAGCTTTTTAGGGGAGCGCATGTTTCAGGTGCGTGTGGGGTCTACCGTGTCAGATTTCTATGATCAAGAACAGGGTGTCCCACAGGGTAGTATTCTTTCAACTACGCTATTTAACATCAAAATAAACAATATTGTACAATGTTTGGACGACAAAACTGATTGTTCATTGTATGTTGATGATTTTTGTATATGTTACCGTTCAAAAAATATGAAAACAATTGAACGAAAGTTACAACAAAATTTAAAAAGAATAGAAGAATGGACTGATAAAAATGGTTTCAAGTTCTCCAAGTCGAAAACGCAGTGTGTTCATTTTTGTAAACTACGGAAGAAACACGAACATCCTTCCCTGTTTTTATACGGATCACAAATTCCTGTTGTTGAAGAAGCCAAATTTCTTGGGGTCATATTTGATCAAAAGTTATCTTTTATTCCACATATTAAATATCTTAAAGCGAAATGCTTGGGAGCTTTGAATCTTTTGAAAGTTTTAGCTCATACAAGTTGGGGAGCAGATCAGTATACTTTATTACATCTTTACCGGTCTTTAATAAGATCTAAATTAGATTATGGGTCTGTTGTTTATGGTTCTGCCAGAAAGTCCTATTTAAAATCCTTGGATACTATCCATCACCAAGGCCTTCGTCTGGCCATGGGAGCCTTCCGTACTTCTCCCGTATTAAGCCTTTATGTAGAAGCAGGTGAACCATCTTTAACCTCGCGCAGAGAGAAACTTTCTCTTCAGTATGCTATCAGACTTGCTGCAAATCCATCTAACCCGGCATCCTTCATTTCCACCTCAATTTGTAGATAAGTATGAAACAAAACCCACAGCAATCAAACCTTTTGGATTACGTATTTTACCACTGCTGGAAAATTCAGGTATCGACCTTAAAAATATTCAAAAACATGAAACCGCCGAAGTTCCATCTTGGTGTATTAAACAACCTTCTATTCTGTTCGACTTACATGATGGAAAAAAATCCGAATCAAATCCAATACTTCTCAAACAAAACTTTCAGGTACTGCAGTCACGTTACAATGATTACCAGCAAGTCTATACTGATGGTTCCAAAGAAGGAGATAAAGTTGGCTGTGCGTATGTTTCTAAAGATACGCACAAAACCATGCGCCTTCCAGATGGTTCATCTATTTTTACAGCTGAAGCCAAAGCAATAGACCTAGCTTTAGATTTTATCAGTTCTTCAACAATTCAAAAAGCAATTATATTTTCTGATTCACTTTCTGTGCTTAAGGCTTTAAACCATTCATCATCTAAAAATCCTCAAATTCAAAAATTGATCGAAAAACATCATGAAATTTCTAAAACACACCAAATCTTATTTTGTTGGCTTCCGAGCCATATTGGCATTGTCGGCAATGAATATGCTGACAAGAAAGCAAAGGAATCGCTCAATCTTGATCCATCTATTTTTAAAATTCCTTTTAATAATTTTAAACCATTTATCAACAGATACATCTTGTCGGAATGGCAAGGCGAATGGGACCGTGCAATAAATAACAAACTTCATGCCATTAAACCTGTCGTTAGTACAAAATGCTCTCCTCCACAGTTTTCCAGAAAAGAGGACGTAGTATTAACACGACTGCGCATCGGCCATACTAGAGTTACTCATTCTTATATTTTTAATGGTGATGATCAGCCTTCTTGTGTAGGTTGTGATCAGCCATTCACTGTGAAACATATCTTAATTGACTGTGTTGACTTTTCACACTCACGTATTTTATATTTCAAAGCTGACAATTTGCAACAACTGTTTCGAGATGTACCTGTTGATAATATTATTTTATTCTTAAAAGAAATTGGACTTTTTCATAAGATTTAACTGTTTCAGATTTTTATACATTATCATTCTGACTTTTTACTTTTAATATCATCATAATTATTCATGCCGTTTAACCATTAACCGTTTGACGCTTATGACCCACAAAGAGGGTTGACGCGTCGTTAAACACGAAATCATCATCATCATTGAAAAAGTGTTTAAGGAATCTGCAGTAACCTGCAAATGTTCCTGATGAGTTGCTAAACTTTCAACTACTGCAATGCTCAAATTATTACCATCACCACATGCTAGCATCTATGTTAAGGGTATACAAGTAAAAGCAGCTTTTAACAGTAAACCCAACAAAAGCAAAGCAAAATAAATAAAAATTAGAAGCTAATTGAGAACAATAAACATGCACTTGAAATTAGTAAAGCAAAGAACACACAGAAACTAGACACAGCTGTTTAAAGCTTTGTCAACTGTAAGAATGTTCTTGTTTTAAAAAAGTATGCATTGGTTATTGCAAGAAAAAACTGCATATTGACATTTTCGCATACAAATTGTAAATAAAATGCGTTTTGTATATCATATGATAAATAGAATCTTACATTCGTACTCATGTATTATTGAATTTTTTAATCTCGTTGAGGAAAAGGCGTAAAATGCTCGGCAAAGCCTCGCATTTTATCCCTTTCCCTCCACTCGTTTAATAAATTAAATAATACATGAGCACTCATGTAAGATCCTCTATTTATTTTTTTGTATAAAACTAGAATAAATTGTTAGCTTTGAATAACTGGTCTAAGGTCCATAAAGTAAATGAATGCAGAAAAATATATAATGGATACATGCAGTAGCATTTTCTAATTCTACAGTCTCTGCAGTTAAGGTGTCAGTTGGAGGACTTTCAGTTACTCGGGAGCTGGCGTATTTCTGTTTTTCTCCATTGTTGTGACGAACATTCACCAATGCCAACTATGCATTTGAGACAGCAACAGCTCAAATTTGCAATTTCAACCTTGTCACTTGACAGTGCCTGTATATATCGGAGTTTAAGGGTGCCTTTCACACCTTTAACATTTTCATTGGGGGGTTTCTTGGCCATTCTGATTGGTGCATACATAATAATTCTCTTAGAATGTTCAAGGTCTTTCTGGACACTTGGATCAGCATTTTCCAACTTGGCTCAAGTTTTGAACTGCTGCAAGGTAAGTTTGATAAGCGTTCCTTGGGCGCACTCTGTATTCGATGACAAGACGGTCAAGCCCACTTTTTACCGTTGCCCCGATACCATCATGAGGTCCTTTGCCATGGCCTGGCTCTGAATAATGGTAAATCAGTTTCACCCCCATTACTTGTTCATAGTTGTATATATGAGCAAATGCTTGCTTGCACTTATATTCGAACCCACAGTTATCCGTTATTCTATGCAGTACACTTGGCAGTCCAACTATTGCTGGGTTGTCTCTCATGTATGTGAGCAGTTTAAACGTAAAATTGTAAACAGAATCAACACCGTGCTTTAGGTCATCTGAAAATATTGCTACAGCTTCCTTCAGCAGCTGTGGATTCTCATCGGTGCTGCTTTCGGCATGTGTTATTAAATGCATGGTGTGCAGAGTTACTTGCTTTTGGACATAATGCGCCGCTTGAATCTCGTTATTTGGACACAGCGTATAATTCTGTGAGAAATCCGCATAGACGATAGCTTGGTCCTGTGGTAGATTATGCGCAATATTCTGATGCTGGACATATTAAAAATCATTCTTAAATAGGTGGGTTTTGAAGTCCTTCATTTCTACCACCACTGTTCCAAACAGATCCTTTAAGGACGATTTATGCTCGACTTGCTGCCATATTCTTTTTTCCAAAACTTCATTTTTAGAATTGACATATTTTTCATTCACTAATTCCCATTGTGCATATTTCATCTTCATCTGGCCTTTTTTTTTTTTTAAGCAGGTCCCTGTATTTTCCGCTTAGTTTCTCTTTACAGTTATTACATTTGTGTTCAATACAATCCATGTGTGGAAACTCTGTGTCATATTCACAAATGGAGTCCTTGTATACCGTTCTAAGGGTCATTGGGCTGTGTTTGCACATAACAGCTTGTGAACTGATAGCTCTAATTTTCTCTGACATATTGAAACACTTAATACAGACACAAACCCTTCTGTCGTTTAAATTTAGTTTCCTTATATGGCGAGGAATACTCGTCCGAAAGGTAGTGTATCTGTATGGGTATTGTGGGTGTGTCTCCAGAAATGTCAAATATGCCTCTTTTTTTGGCAGATAGCAAGTGGCGTTTTGGTTATGGTTTGGCCATTTACCGTTATTACATCTTTTTTATTTGGCATCTGTCTTGACATGCTTTCCTTTTCTAGAAATTCTTTCACTTTAAGCCTCCAGAATTGCCTCTTCTTCGTATCTCTTGGTTTTTCTTGTTTAGATTTCTGCTTTTGCAGAAAAGCTAATGCACTTTTCTTTTTCGGTGTTGCATTTTTAATTATATGTTCGACAGTTGTCACCCATTTGTTTGGAGAGCTTGGAAGTTTTTCTTTTACCCGTTGTGCCCTTTTTCGCACTGCTGCTGGTGTACTCCCTTGGGTTTTAGGGTCTGGTGTGTTTAATTTCTTTGTAAGTCTTTCCTTAGTTTGTTGAAGTCTTTTGATTTTTCTCTTTGAGCCATTTGGGGTTTGATTTTGTTCTGTGTTGGGATTTGGAACCTTTGGTTTGGTTTTTTATTTTTTCTTTTCAGAATTAGCCTCTAGCTCTTTTGCTGCTTGTTTTCGTTTCCGATATTCAGCTTTTCTTTCTGTTTCTTTTTTTTTCTAAGTTTTTCATCAAGCTTGGGGTCATTTTTCCTTTTTTCCTTAATTTCTTTTCTTTAGCTAGCGCAAGAGGCGATGTTTTTCTCTCTCATAAGCTCATTATTTTTCCATTTGTCTCTGAACCTTTTTTGTCTGATTTTATTTGTTGGGTCCTTTGGCTTTTGTTCTACAGGAATTCTTCCTTGTGATTTTGACCTTAATGGCCTTGGAAAGTTTAGTTTAACTGTTAGTTTCTCCATGTTATCCTGAAAATACAACCCTTCACCGTATATTAACTCTTACAGGAAAATGTCCCAACAGTAACGGTTACTGCTTGCCCAATAAAACCTCAGAAACCATGGTCAATGCATACCTGAAACTGTTATGGGCTCTGATGTATAATGCAAGGGTCTCAAAGTTACTTTTAATCATCAGTAATTACTCAAGTTAACTGTCCTTGTGAAAATCCATAATAGTGCGTGCATGACAAATAGTGCCATTAGAGTTAAGAAATTAAAATCTATGTTTTCAGTGAGTCTAATACTCTACAAGTAACCTATTGTATATAAAAACAATAAATTAGATGCTCATTTAACTGTGGCATTTCCCAAATTCAAAGCAAAGACCCATAAAGTGACCGTTATTGTTGGGACAAAACCGTTACTGTTGGGACAACTTCTTGTATCTATCCAAGAATCTTGTAGCGTGATGATAGACTGGAGAACTGTATTACATAAGTACTGGAGGTCATTAAGGAAAACAATAGAAGGTTAGTGATAAAAAAAGAATGATAACATCTAAGCAGCAAACACTGACATATAGACATAGGGTGCTAACCGTTACTGTTGGGACACACTATGGTTAGTAGAAAAGGATACATGCTTCTCGTATGACATGCAAGCAAATCAAATGAAAGACTTAAATTCAGAAACTAGCTGTATTAATCACTATTTTTGACACATTTTCATTTACATGGCATAGAACTAGGTAAGCTGCAGCATGCATATAGCACAATATGCCCAAATTTTCAAATTTTGGAGACATTTCCCTTTTTTTTAAAAAAAAAACAGTGAAAAATAATGATAATCACACATTTTTCCAAATGCTTTGGGGATTATATCAGTAAATGGGTAAGGATGACTAATTCATCATAGAAAATACTCAAGAAAACACTTTCAGTGAAAAATAAAAATATAAAGTATTGCTTTATAGTGCATGTCACACGAAAATGGCCATTTTTTAGCCTTTTTTCAATCTTCTTCCGCACGTAACTTTACAACCAGTTATCCGATCGACCTGAAATTTGGAACACAGTTTCATTTTTTAATCCTCTTTCACATAAAATCATGCAAAACAACATAGTATATATGTATATTAATCTGTTATTGATTTAATGTTGGAGACAAGAAAATGAGCCCTTATTTGCACTTACCCATAAGACAATGTGTTGCGTGCATGACCCAGGTTGGTATCTCAAAGATCAAGGTCATATTTAGGGGTCAAATGCAAAAAAGGGCTTTTTTCGGGTTTTGTAATAACTTGCTTATTTTTAGATAGACTTTGAAGTTACTTGGCAAAAATGTTAACAATCATAAGTCGACCGGCCCCGATAGCTCAGTTGGTAGAGTGTCCGCTCCGGGGAACGGGAGGTCTCGGGTTCGATCCCGGGCCGCGACATACCAAAGTCGTTAAAAATGGTACTAGTTGCTCCTCGTTTGGCACTCAGATTTACGGGGTAGAGCTAGGACTGGTCGATCCAGTGTCAGGATAATGTGACTGGGTGTGGTATCATGTAATGTGTCTGGGACATGATACTTCAGTGAGGCAGCACTATAAACGTGAGCATTGAGCTCCCTGTCGCAACCAGACACCGTCGTGATATGACTGAAAAATTGTTGAAAGCGACGTTAAACCCGAATTCACACACACATCATAAGTCGATGTGTTGCATGTATGATTCAGTTTGGTACCTCAAATGTCAAGGTCATACATACAGGTCAAAGGACAAAAAAGGGGCCTTTTTTCGTGTTTGGTCAATAACTTTATTTTTAGATGGCTTTTGAGAAATGTTAACCACCATGAGTTTTGTTGCACGCATGACCCAGTTTGGTACCTGAAAGGTCAAGGTCATACATAGAGGTTAAAGGTAAAAAGGGGCCTTTTTGTGTTCTGTCAAAACTTTCTTATTTTTTGATGGATTTTAAAATTACTTTGCAGAAATGTTAACCACCATGAGGCGATGTGTTGCGTACATGACCCAAGTTGGTACCTTAAATGTCAAGTCGTACTAAGTGGTCAAAAGACAAAAAGGGGCCTTTTTTAGTGTTCAGTCAGTAACTTTCTTATTCCTGGATAGATTGTAAAATTACTTGGCAAAAGTGTTAACCATCATGAGACGATGTGGTGCACACTACACCCAGGTCGGTACCTCCAAGATCAAGGTCATACTAAGAGGTCAGAGGTAAAAATAAAAATTTTTTGTGTCCAGTCAACAACTTTGTTTATTCCTGGATGGACTTTATAAAGTAACCATGCAGAAATTTTCACCGTCATTAGACCATGAGTTATGTGGAAGACCAAGGTCCATACCTCCAATGTCAATGTCATACCTAGAGGTCAAAGGTAAAAAAAAGGGACAGTCAATAACTTCCTTTCTCTTTGATGGATTATGAAATTACTTGGCAGAAATGTAACCATCATGAGACAATGTGTTGTACGTCAAAGGTAAAAAAGGGCTTTTTTGTGTTCGGCCAATAATTTATTTCTCTGTGAACATTTTTATAGTTACTTTGCAGAAATGTTCATCTTCATTAGATGATGTGTTGCACACAAGACCCAGCTCAATACCTCCAATGTCAAGGTCATACTTAGAGGTCAAAAACGGGGGAGACATCTGTGTTTTTGTAGAAAAATAAATTCTAGTTCTTATTTGTTTTTGCATTTTGGTTTCCATGGCAACCAAAAACAAGAGGGCCCAATGGCCCTATATCGCTCACCTGTGTACAAGAAAATCATTAGTGTAGGAGACTACTTAACATTGCTACATACTAAATATCTAAGCTCAGGCAAAGCGGTGTCCATGCTTATAAACCCTACTGGTTTCATTCGGCAACAGGGCTTAAGATGAAATTTTATCTCAATGTCTGGTAAAAGTCCCACAAAATTGGAAGAGACATCTCCAAAATGACCTATACAGTATTGTCGGGGATGTAAAACCTCAAATCAAACAAAATCTGTGCCTTATGGTTTTGGAGAAAATATTTTTTTTAAGTTTTTTTCCAGTATAAGTCTATAGGAGCTAATGAGCCCTGGGGCTTGGCCAATTTTGACCCAAAGGGTACGGTTGGCAGGATTTATGTAGGCGACCATTTTGTGTTGCTATATACTAAATATCTAAGGTCTGTACTTCATGGTTTCAAAGAAGATGTTTGAAGCTTTTCGCATTATAAGTTTTGTTGGAGTTAAGGGGCCACAGGATTTGGTCCCCAGGGGCATGATTGGCAGGATTCATGTAGGCGACCACTCAACATTGCTACATGCTAAATACCTAAGCTCTGGGACTTATGGTTTCAGAGAAGGTTTTTGAAGATTTTTTCCCCATTTTAAGTTGTTTTTTTGTTTTTGTTTTTTTTTCTTTCATTATAAGGGCCCTGTGGTTTCAGAGAAGAAGATTTTTGAAGTTTTCCAATTGTAAGTCTATGGAAGCTAAAGAACCCTGGGGGGGCAATTTGGATCCCAGGGGCATAACTGGCAGGATTTATGTAGGTGGCCACTTGACGTTGCTACATACTAAAAATCTAAGCTTTGGGCCTTATGGTTTCATAAAAGAATTTTTAAGTTTTTTTCAATTATAAGTCTATTGGAGGTGATGAGCTCGGGTGTGGCCAATTTTGACCCCAGGGGCAGGGTAAGCAGGATTTATGTAGATGGCTATTTTATGTTGCTAGATACTAAATATCTAAGTTCTGTGCTTCATGGTTTCTAGAAGGACATTTTTGAAGCTTTTTTTCCATTATGAGTCTATGGGAGCTAAGTCCCAACACGCCTCTTTGGCCTGGCTTTTCGGTGTAGACGGGAGGCTGTGCGGTCCGGCACAGTCAATCGGCTGGTCTCGCCTTGCCCTAGAGATACCGCTGAACTTTCTCTTCCATTCTTTTTGTATCTTTCCTGATACCAACCATGTGCCCATTTACCTTACCCTTTTCTGTCTTTTTATCTCTAGAAGGCGGTGGCGCAACGGACCAATCGTGTAAGCATTTTGTTTATGCGAGTATATCTCACGTGTATCTCTAACACCTGCGAGTCGGATAGCCACTCCATTATGGTGTTCCCTTGTAGGGCTCCGCGGAGGGCGGAGAGCACTTGAGACGAATCTTCAAACCTTCTTCATGGGTCCCCCTCTTTCTAGTAACCGCAACAAAACCAAACGTAAAAAAGATGAGTCATCATCTGACTCCGATGAACCCAGTCAGCAGTCTGCAGCACCAAAAGTTCACAACATTCCGCGCTTCTTGGTTATGACATCACTTGATGATGAACGAACAGTTTCAAGTCTATCACCTTTTGTTATTGAAAAAAGTATTCAGTCCATAGCCGGACACCCAAAAAGTATTAAAAAGCTTAGGTCAGGTGATCTGCTTCTTGAAGTAGAGAGACAACAGCATGTAGAAGCTCTGCTTAAAACGAAAAAAATATTAGATCTCAAAGTTAAAGTTTCATTACACAAAACGCTTAATTCCAGCAAAGGTGTCATACGCAGCCCAGAATTACGACCTTGCAGCGACGAAGAGATAATCGAAAACCTGAGAGATCAAGGCGTCATTGGTGTACGTAACATCCAAATTCGTAAAAATGGTGTATTAAAACCGACAAGTACTTACGTGTTGACTTTTAATACACCAGTTTTACCCACGAAAATCAAAGTAGCTTATCTGTCTGTAAATGTAGAGGTATATATACCAAACCCTCTTAGATGTTACAATTGCCAGGTTTTTGGCCACCATGAAAGCAGATGTCAGAAGAAACAACTCTGTCCAAACTGTGGTGAAGAGAAACATGTCAGTAATCACCAAGATTGTCGAAATGAAGCCAAATGCGTCAATTGTGGTGGCAAACATGCTGTTTTCTCTCGAGATTGTCCGGCATGGAAAAAAGAAAAAGAAATACTCACTGTCAAATACCAAAGGTCGATAGCATTTCCGGAAGCGCGGAAAATTGTAGAATAACGATACAAAACACCAAGCACCAGTTACGCCAGCATCACAAAGGGTGCTGGTGTCACAGTCACACACAGTGGTACGCAGACTCCTGAATCGTACATTGCTGAACTTAAGAAATCTGGTGCATGGGGTTCTACTCCAGCACCACGTAGTTCAACCAATTTGTCAAAAGGTGCAAGCCAGGTTGCTCCCGATCGGTCGACAGCGACCGAACCGGAGCCGGCACCGCATGTAAAAGAGAAACCTGACACAGGTGGAACAAAGAAGGGATCGGAAGATCCTCCTAAACTTCATTGTTCGCAAATACCTCTTGAAGAGGACGATGAAGATTTAATGGACATTCAAGATGCTCCAACTAGTCCTCGCAAGGGTAATAGAATTACTAGATTACCTACTCCAAAGTAGGTTAATTCGTCGAAAACGACGCAAAAGTTTCTAGTCATATAAATATCTCTCCATAAAATGGATACAAAACACAAAATATTACAATGGAATTGTCGAGGTCTTAAATCAAATTATAACGAACTCTTATTACTTCTTTCCTTACTAAACCCATCGGTTTTATGTTTGCAAGAAACCTTTTTAAAAACTGGTGACAACATTGATATCAGAGGTTTCAATACTTATAACTACATCTATTCTGATGGTAACAGACCATCTGGTGGCAGTTCAATTTTTGTTAAATCTTGTTTACCACAAAGGGAGATCAAATTAGGAACACAACTGCAAGCTGTGGCAGTGTCGGTTTCTTTGGATAAAGAAACTACAATTTGCTCTGTATATATACCGCCTTCATTTTCGTTAGAACCTGAACAACTTGAATCATTACTGGGTCAACTTCCTTCACCATATATGTTAGTTGGTGACTTCAATGGTCACAACATTCTATGGGGTTGTAAAGATTTAAGCAACAGAGGAGCTCTTATTGAAGAATTTATAACACAGAATGCCCTTTGCTTGATGAATGATAAATCTTATACTTACCTTCACCCTGCGACAGGTCATTTGTCTTCTTTAGATCTCTCTTTGTGTCACCCATCTCTCTTCTTGGACTATGACTGGTCTGTTCATGACGATCAGTGCGGAAGTGATCACTTCCCTGTTATAATTGAGAGCGTAAACGAACCAGACGAGGACTGTAATCAGAAATGGAAAATGAATAAAAAGGACTGGGAATCATTCCATAATTTATGTGAAGAAGAGTTATCAGTTGATCACTTAAATGAATCATCTGACATTGTTTCTGATTTCACAGATACGCTTATTAATATATCAGAACAATGCATTCCAAAGACCTCAACAAATACTAAGAAAAGCAAGCCTTGGTTTAATAATGACTGCAAAGAAGCTATTCAAAAGCGCAAACAGGCCTTAAATAAGTTCTGCAAAAGTCCCACTTCAGAGAAGCTTGGCGACGTAAAAGTTTTTAGAGCTAAAGCTCGGCGAACAATCCGAGCTTCAAAACGAAAGTCGTGGAGAGAATATGTCTCCAAATTGAACTACAAAACTCCCATTATAAAGGTTTGGGATATGGTACGAAAAATTTCAGGAAAAACAAAGTCCCCTAGTTTTACACATTTAAATACTGGTTTTGATACCAAAGCTTCAACTAAAAAAGATATTTCAGATACTCTTGGTCACACTTTCTTGAGTAATTCATCACCGCGCAATTATTCTGATACTTTTAGAAATTTCCAAAAGGACCAAGAGAAAAGAAATCTAAACTTCAAATCCCACAATCACGAAGAATACAACAAACCTTTTAACTTATCCGAACTGGTTGAAGCCATTGACAAATCACATGATACGGCAACCGGTCCCGATGAAATTCATTATCAGATGCTTAAGCATCTGCCAAAAAGTTCTCTTACAACACTTTTAGATATCTATAATAATATTTGGGAAACGGGGGTCTGTCCTGAAAGCTGGCGTTTTGCTACTGTTGTACCAATTCCAAAACCAGGAAAAGATCATGCAGAACCTACGAATTATCGACCGATAGCTTTGACAAGTTGTTTGTGTAAAACATTGGAGAGAATGATAAACAAGAGATTAGTCTGGTACTTAGAGTCCAACAACCTCATTTCAGAATATCAGTCAGGTTTTCGTTCGGAACGTAGTACCAACGACAATTGAATAAGACTAGAAACATTTATACGAAATGCTTTTATAAACAAAGAACACGTAGTTGCTGTCTTTTTCGACTTGGAGAAAGCATATGATACCACATGGCGTTATGGAATATTGAGAGATCTCCATAACCTCGGCTTAAGGGGAAAACTTCCCAGTTTTATTCAAAGTTTTTTAGGTGAACGTGTGTTTCAGGTCCGCGTGGGATCTACCCTGTCGGATCTCTATGCACAAGAGCAGGGTGTCCCACAGGGTAGTATTCTTTCAACTACGCTATTTAACATCAAAATAAATAATATTGTTCAATGATTGGACGACAAAACAGACTGTTCATTGTATGTTGATGATTTTTGTATATGTTATCGTTCAAAAAACATGAAAACAATTGAACGAAAGTTACAACAAAATTTAAAACGAATAGAAGAATGGACTGATAAAAATGGTTTCAAGTTCTCCAAGTCGAAAACGCAGTGTGTTCATTTTTGTAAGCTGCGGAAGAAACACGACCATCCTTCCCTGTTTTTATACGGATCACAAATTCCTGTCGTTGAAGAAGCCAAATTTCTTGGGGTCATATTTGATCAAAAGTTATCTTTTATTCCCCATATTAAATATCTTAAAGCGAAATGCTTAAAAGCTTTGAATCTTTTGAAAGTTTTAGCTCATACAAGTTGGGGAGCAGATCGGTACACTTTATTACATCTTTACCGATCTCTGATAAGTTCTAAATTAGATTATGGGTCTGTTGTTTATGGTTCTGCCAGAAAGTCTTATTTAAAATCTTTGGATACTATTCATCATCAAGGCCTTCGTTTGGCTATGGGAGCCTTCCGTACTTCTCCCGTATTAAGCCTTTATGTGGAAGCAGGTGAACCATCTTTAACTTCGCGCAGAGAGAAACTTTCTCTTCAGTATGCTATCAGACTTGCTGCTAATCCATCTAACCCGGCATTCCAAATTTTATTTCCACCTGAATTTGTAGATAAGTATGAAAATAAACCCACAGCAATCAAACCTTTTGGATTACGTGTGTTACCACTTCTTGAAAATTCAGACATAGAGCTTAAAAATATTCAAAAACATGAAACCGCCGAAGTTCCGTCTTGGTGTATTAAAAAACCTTCTATTCTGTTTGATTTACATGATGGAAAAAAAATCCGAATCAAATCCTATTCTACTCAAACAAGACTTTCAGGTACTGCAGTCACGTTACAAGGATTACCAGCAAGTCTATACTGATGGTTCCAAAGAAGGAGATAAAGTTGGTTGTGCGTATGTTTCTAAAGATACGCACCAAACCTTGCGCCTTCCAGATGGTTCATCTATTTTTACAGCTGAAGCCAAAGCAATAGACCTAGGTTTAGATTTTATCAGTTCTTCAACAATTCAAAAAGCAATTATATTTTCTGATTCACTTTCTGTGCTTAAGGCTTTAGACCATTCATCATCTAAAAATCCTCAAATACAAAATTTGATCGAAAAACATTATGAAATTTCTAAAACGCACCAAATCTTGTTTTGTTGGCTTCCGAGCCATATTGGAATTGTCGGCAATGAATTTGCTGACAAGAAAGCAAAGGAATCGCTCAATCTTGATCCGTCTGTTTTTAAAATTCCTTTTAATAATTTTAAACCATTTATCAACAGATACATCTTGTCGGAATGGCAAGGCGAATGGGACCGTGCAATAAATAACAAACTCCATGCCATTAAACCTGTCGTTGGAACAAAATGCTCTCCTCCACAGTTTTGCAGGAAAGAGGATGTAGTATTAACACGACTGCGCATTGGCCATACTAGAGCTACTCATTCTTATATCTTAAATGGTGATGAGCAGCCTTCCTGTGTAGGCTGTGATCAGCCATTCACTGTGAAACATATTTTAATTGAATGTGTAGATTTTTCACAGTCCCGTAACTTATACTTCAAAGCTGACACTTTGCAACAATTGTTTCAAGATGTACCTTTTGAAAATATTATTTTATTCTTAAAAGAAATTGGACTTTTTCATAAGATTTAACTGTTTCATATTTTTATACATTATCATTCTGACTTTTTACTTTTAATATCATCATAATTATTCATGCCGTTTAACCATTAACCGTTTGACGCTTATGACCCACAAAGAGGGTTGACGCGTCGTTAAACACGAAATCATCATCATCATCTATGGGAGCTAAGGGGCCCCGGGGCGTGGCCCATTTGGACCCCAGGGGCATGATTAGCAGGAAATACGTAGGTGACCACTTGCCGTTGCTACATGCTAAATATCTAAGCTCTTGGCCCTGTGGTTTCAGAGAAGAAGATTTTTGAAGTTTTTTCCATTATGAGTCTATGGGAGCTAAGGGGGTCCCAGGGTGGGGCCTTGTAATATTATTGAAATAATTGGACTTGTCATGAGTCAAGATTCTGACTTTCTCCCACGCTTGTTAAAATAGAGACCACACACGGCAGTTAATTATGTCTACATGCCTCTTTGATACTTGTAGGAGTTCCCTCAGTTTGGTTCTGAGCTTCATGTTGTATACTTGTAAATAAATATATGCATAAACTTATAGTTCTGTTTTTGAACCCAAATCAATATAAATGACATAATATGGTGGCAGCGGTAGTTAAATTGTGAACTATGAAAGGACATTTAATTTTGGCAAAATTCTACAGTAAAAAAATGGCAAGTTTTCAGTTTTCACATCCAGAAAAAAATTGACTTTTCTAAACCACAAGGTTGGGAAAAATGGTTCCAGAGATTTGAAAGGTTCCGATCAGCTTCAGGACTTTCAGAAAAACAATCAGATATTCAAGTAAACTCTTTTATCTATTGTATGGGAAGTGAAGTAGATGACATTTTGGATACCCTAAAGTTAACCGCGGAACAAAGAAAAACGTATGAAACTGTGTCAAAAAAGTTAAAGGATTATTTTATTCCAAAGCGGAATGTCATATTTGAGAGGGTGCAGTTCCACCAGCGGGTTCAGTTTGAAGGGGACAAAGTGGACTCCTTCGTGACAAGTTTATATAAACTGGCGGAGTATTGTTCATTCGGTGAACTGCATGACGAAATGATTAGGGATAGACTAGTAGTCGGATTGCGGGATCAAAAGGTCTCTGAAAGGCTCCAGCTGGACGCGGAGTTGACGCTAGAAAGAGCCCTCACACAAGCAAGGCAGCATGAAGCAGTAAAAGCACAACAGCCCGTTGTCAGGGGACAAAAAGTTGAATCTTCTTCTTTGGACGCTGTGCTAGGAAAAAAAGGGAAATCCAAACCAAAACATTCTATGAACAGGGACAGTGCAGTGGTGAAAAACACTAGCCAAAAAAAATGTAAACGTTGTGGTGGTAACGTTCATCCAAGGGACAAATGTCCAGCAAGGGACTCTAAATGCCACAAGTGCAAAGGCAAAGGGCATTGGGCCAGATCTTGTTTATCGAAGCCAGCAGTAAATGAGGTCTACGAGGATAGGGACTCCGGTGACGAATATGGGTTTCTTGGCTCGGTAGAGGGCCACGAATCGACTGACGGCATGGACAAGAGCCTCGATTCAGTGGATGCGAAGCCGTGGATCACCGACGTCAAAGTTGACGACATTAGCATCAGGTTTAAGATAGACAGTGGTGCCGACGTCACAGTCATTTCAGACAAGGAATTCGAACGATTTCCAGGGATTATGCTTGTGATGTCTAGTAAGATTCTGTATGGTCCTGGAAAATCAAAACTTGATGTGCTCGGAAAGTTTCAGTGTACTTTGGAAACAAAACGTTGTTTCAGTGTTCAGGATATATATGTGGTTAGGGGATTGTCATTACCACTTCTTGGGCGGCCTGCGATCGGATCACTTAAGATAATTGACCAGGTAAACCTTGATCTTTCGTCTGTACATGCGTCCGAACACTACAAAGATAAGTTTCCGACACTTTTTAAGGGTTTAGGCAAAACGAACTGGGAATACACTATCAAGCTTAAAAGCGGTGCTCAGCCCTATTCCCTCAATGTGCCCCGCAGAGTGTCTTTCCCTTTGATGAAAAAGGTGAAAGAAGAACTGCAAAGAATGCAAGATATGGGGGTAATTTCAAAGGTAGACCAGCCTACAGAGTGGTGCTCTGGTATGGTTGCAGTACCAAAAGCAAACAGTGACAAGGTTCGAATCTGTGTAGACTTGACCAAGCTCAATGAAAGCGTGATGCGGGAAAATTATCCCCTCCCGACTGTAGAGGAATCACTTTCTAAACTGGCAGGTGGGCGTTACTTCAGCAAAATCGATGCAAACAGCGGGTTTTGGCAAATAAATCTGAAAAAAGAAACAAGGCCTCTAACTACATTCATCACACATTGGGGACGATTTTGCTTTAATCGGTTACCTATGGGATTTTCAAGTGCCAGTGATTATTATGAACAAAAAATGTGCCAGCTCCTTGAAGGTATCCCCGGGGTGGTGTGTCAAATGGACGATTGCCTAATTGCAGGGGAAACGCTTGAACAACATGATGAAAGGTTGTTTGAAGTGCTGAAAAGGCTTGAATCAGTAGGGATCACATTGAATGAGAGTACATGTGTTTTTGCCCAGCGATCATTAACCTTTTTGGGGCATTTGATTGATGAAAACGGTGTAAGGCCCTGTCCTGACAAAGTTCGCGCTATAGTAGATATGGTCACTCCACGTAATGTCTCGGACATACGGAGATTTTTAGGCATGATCAATCAGTTGGCTAAATTCTCGCAAAATATTGCAGAGAAAAGCAAACCTTTGCGTGACTTACTGAAAAAGCAGAATGCATGGTCATGGGGACCACCGCAAGAGTCTGCTTTCAATGACATAAGCAGGAAATTAGCTCCAGCTCCGTTCTCGCACATTATGACCCTAACAAGGAAATATTGCTTTCGGCAGACAGTTCTTCATATGGATTAGGAAGTTTGATTCGCCAGAAACACGGGGACACATGGAGACCCGTGGCTTTCACGTCTCGTTCACTCAGCGAGGCTGAGTGCAGGTACGCTCAGGTAGAAAAAGAAGCGTTGGCTATAACTTGGGCATGTGAGAAATTTGCAAATTATTTGATAGGGACCAAATTCCACATTGAAACTGACCATAAACCCCTGGTACCCCTTCTCAGCACAAAGGACCTATCTGATGTTCCCCCAAGAATACAGAGATTTAGATTGCGTTTGATGCGATTTCATTTCTCAATTTCGCATACGGCTGGTAAAAACTTATTTTCAGCCGACGCCCTCTCGAGGGCCCCTTTGAGTAATTCTGAGGAATCTCATTCAGATTTATATTTGCAAACACAAGCATTTGTTGATTCAGTAATTGATGGCTTGCCGGCTTCTCGCTCAAGGTTGGATCAGATCAAATATCATTACACTTCAGATGCGGTATGCTCCAGTTTACTGAAATTTTGCAAACAGGGTTGGCCAGAAAAATCAGCCTTAGATGAAACTTTGCAGCTCTGTTGGTCAGAAAGGGGTGATTTTACTGTTCAAGATGGTCTCTTACTTAAAGGTGTAAGATTAGTTATTCCAAAGGTTTTGCAGGGGGAAATCTTGGACAAAATCCATGTCGGACACCAAGGCATTGTAAAATGCAGGGAAAGGGCGAAATCGTCTGTTTGGTGGTTCGGATTGAGCACACAGCTTGAAAGCTTGATTAAAGCGTGCCAAAAATGCATAGAACAATCAAAAGATCATGCGGAACCACTTAAACCAATAGCATTTCCCACTAGACCGTGGCAAAAAATCGGCGCAGACCTGTTTCAGCTTAAGGATTCTGTTTATTTGCTAGTCGTAGACTATTTTCAAGGTATGTTGAGATAGCAAAACTCTATAGCCAAACGTCGTTGTCAATTATAAATCATTTAAAATCTATTTTGGCGCGTCACGGCATTTGTGAATTTTTCCATTCAGACGGCGGCAAATATTTCACATCAAGCCAATTCAAAGACTTCGCGGCTGCATACGGTTTCGAACTGGTTACCAGTTCCCCCAAAATGGCACAGAGTAATGGTATGACAGAGCGCCATGTAGGGACTATAAAGGATATGCTAAAGAAAGCTGACGATCCGTATCTTGCTTTGTTGGCATATAGGACAACTCCAGTAAGCAATGGATTTAGTCCGGCAGAATTATTGATGGGCCGTAAATTAAGATCAAATTTACCGGTTCAACCCAAATTGCTTAATCCAAAATGGCCTAACATGAAAAAACTTGCCACGCGCGAAAAGAAGATAAAGCAAAAACAAAAGTTCTATCATGACAAACGCCATCGCGCTCGTCTTTTCAGACCACTTTGTCAAGACAACAAAGTATGGGTGAAAGACCAAAAGAAAACCGGCATTGTAAAAGATCACAGTGAATTTTCGCGTTAGTATCATGTACAGACAGATCAAGGCATCATACGGCGCAATAGACGTTTTCTCGCGGCTTTGCCAAATAACAATGATTCAGAGATTAAAGGCCAACCCCAGGAACTTGTAGATACCACCCCCGAATCACATGATCCAATAAACAGTGAGACTGAGAAAAACAATAACAGCCATGGGAACTCTGAACTCACTGAAGGTCAAAATACTACAGAACAAAATCAGGTAGATTTTTGAAGCTTTTTTTTTTACAATTATGAGTCTATGTGAGCTAAGGGGCCCCGGGGTGTGGCCCATTTGGACCCTAGGGGCATGATTGGCAGGATAAATGTAGGTGACCACTTGCCGTTGCTACATGCCAAATACCTAAGCTCTGGGCCCTGTGGTTTCAGAGAAGATTTTTTAAGCTTTTTCCATTATGAGCCTAGAGGAGCTAAAGGGCCCCGGGGGTGGCCCGTTTTGACCCCAGGGGCATGATTGGCAGGAATTATGTAGGTGACCACTTGACGTTGCTACATGCTAAATATCTAAGCTCTTGGCCTTGTGGTTTCAGAGAAGAAAATTTTTTAAGCTTTTTTGTTCCATTATGATTCTATGGGAGTGAAGGGGCTCCGGGGCGTCGCCCATTTGGAACCAAGGAGCATGAATGGCTGGAATTATGTAGGTGACCACTGGTCATTGCTACATGCTAAATATCTAAGCTCTGAGCCCTGTGGTTTCAGAGAAGAAGATTTTTGAAGCTTTTTTCCATTATGCGTCTTTGGGAGCTAAGGGGCCCCGGGGTGTGGCCAATTTGGACCCCAGGTGCATCATTGGCAGTAATTATTTAGGTGACCACTTGCCAATGCTGCATGCCAAATATCTCAGCTCTGGGCCCCGTGGTTTCAGAGAAGAAGATTTTTGAAGCTTTTTTCCATTATGAGTCTATAGGAGCTAAAGGGCCCCGGGGCGTGGCCTGTTTGGACCCCAGGGGCATGATTGGCAGGAATTATGTAGATGACCACTTGCCATTGCAACATGCTAAATATCTAAGCTCTGGGCCCTGTGGCTTCTGAGAAGAAGATTTTTGAAGCTTTTTTTTCCATTATGAGTCCATGTGAGCTAAGGGGCCCCGGGGCGTGGCCCATTTGGACCTAGGGGCATGTTTGGCAGGATTTATGTAGGTGACCACTTGCCATTGCTACATGCCAAACACCTCAGCTCTGGGCCATGTGGTTCAGAGAAGAAGATTTTTGAAGATTTTTATCTCCCGACCGAATAGGTTCGGGGGATATAGCGATCAGCCTGGCGTCCGTCCGTCCGTTTGTCCGCACCAACGAAACGACATTTAGGGGGCAAAAAATTTGGACAGTTTGACACTTAAGTATATATTCGTGAGTCCAAATGGGGTTTATTCCGTTATTTTGGTACTTAAGTGGCAAAAATTCGCTCTTAGGTGGATGCCGCTTAAGAGAATTTGGCGCTTAAGTAGTCAATATGCCGACGCCTAGCCACTTAAGTATCCATTCGTGAGAACGTCCGTCCGTAGACGCAACCTTGTGATGGCCATAACTTCTATACCCTTTGAGATTCATTGGTGGTACTTGGCACAATTGTTCACAAGTCTTAGACGGCGTGTCATGCACAAGGACCAGAACTGTGGATGCCATCTGTTTTTAGTTATCTCCCCTTTTAATAAAATAGAATGACTACTTTGTGATGGCCATAACTCTAAAACCCTTTGAGATATGTTGATGGTACCTGGCACAGTTGTTCACAAGGGTAAGACAGCGTGTCATGCACAAGAACCACAACTCTGGTTGTCATGGTTTTTGAGTTACATCCCCTTCGAATAAAATTGAATGACTACCTTGTGATGGCAATAACTCCAATACCCTTTAAGATATATTGATGATACCTGGCACAGTTGTTCACAAGGCCGAGAGGGTGTGTCATGCACAAGAACCACAACTCTGGGTGCCATGGTTTTTTAGTTATCTTCCCTTCCAATAATATAGAATCACTGCCTTGTGATGGCCACATCTCCAACACTCTTTGATATATATTGATGGTACTTGGTACAGTTGTACATGAGGTTAAGCAGGTGTGTCACGTTCAAGAACCACGACTCTGGGTGCCCTGGTTTTTTAATTATCTCCCCTGACAATATAACCTTGTGATGGCCATAACTCCAAAACCTTACAGATCCCCACCCCTAAACCATATATATTCTTGTTCCTTATGATAAGACACATTCAGTTACACTAACCTGGGGGCCCCGGGATGCGCCGGGGCCATGCCCCACCCCTCCACTACATAAAAGGCCATATAACTCAGAAACCGTTTAGACCCACCCCTTAACCATATATATTCTTGTTCTTTATGATAAGATGCATTCACTGACACCAACCTATGGGCCCGCGGGATGTGCCAGGGCCTTGCCCCATCCCCTCCACTTCATAAAAGGCCCAATATCTCGGAAACCTTACAGATCCCCACCGCCAAACCATGTATATTATTGTTCCTTATGATAAGACACATTCAATGACACCAACCTTGGGGCCCCCTGGGATGGACCAGGGCCCTGCCCCACCCCCTCCACTTCATAAAAATACCATATATCTCAGAAACCATTCAGATCCCCACCCATAAACCATATATATTCTTGTTTCTTATGATAAGACGCATTCAGTGACACCAACCTGGGGGTCCCCTGGGAAGTGCCCGGGCCAAGCCCCACCCTCTCCACTTCAAAAAAGACCCAATTTCTCAGAAACCGTTCAGATCCCCCCGAGCCATATATATTCTTGTTTCTGGTGATAAGACGTATTCAGTGATACCAACCTAGGGGTCTCCCGGGATGCACCATTGCCCCACCCCCTCAACTTCATAAAAGGTGATATATCTCAGAAACCTTTCAGATCCCCACCCCAAAACCATATATATTATTGTTTCTTATGATAAGACGCATTCAGTGACACCAACCTGGGGGTTCTCTGGGATGTGCCCGGGCCCTGTCTCACCCCCTCCATTCCATATAGGGCCCGAATTCTCAGAAACCGTTAAGACCCCACCCATAAACCATATATTTTCTTGTTCCTTATGATAATATGCATTCAATGATATCAAATTGGGCTCTGTTGGGTCATCTCCCACCCCCCCCCCCCCACTTCATTGAAGGCCTCATATTTCAGATACAGAGTCCACATGGAATAGGGGTTCATTCGGGAGACTTTATAATCAAAAAATTAAAACCATACATGGCTGCCAGTGGGCAGTGCCCGCCTGAGTTCTGGTGAGCATCGTGGCACATGGGCCTCTTGTTTAGTTATCTCCCCTGACAGTATAATCTTGTGATGGTCATAACTGCAATACTTTTGTGATATATTGCTGATCTAATTCTGGTGCACTTTCTATTGGTGAACAATCTTCTGAAGGCCATATTGGCTTTTGGTCGGGGGATTTGCCATCTCTTCCGATGGCTATTTTTTCCATTATGAGTCTATAGGAGCTAAAGGGCCCCGGGGCGTGGCCCGTTTGGACCCCAGGGGCATGATTGGCAGGAATTATAAAGGTGACCACTTGCCGTTGCTACCTGCTTAATATCTAAGCTCTGGGCCATGTGGTTTCTGAGAAGATTTTTGAAGCTTTTTGTTCCATAATGAGTCTATGGGAGCAAAGGGGCCCGGGGCGGCGCCCATATGGAACCCAGGGCATAATTGGCAGGAATTATGTAGGTGACCACTGGCCGTTGCTACATGCTAAATATCTAAGCTCTGGGCCCTGTGGTTTCAGAGAAAAAGATTTTTGAAGCTTTTTTTCATTATGAGTCTTTGGGAGCTAAGGGGCCCCGGGGTGTGGCCAATTAAGACCCCAGGGAGGGCATAATTGGCAGGAATTATGTAGGTGACCACTGGCCGTTGCTACATGCTAAATATCTAAGCTCTGGGCCCTGTGGTTTCAGAGAAAAAGATTTTTGAAGCTTTTTTTCATTATGAGTCTTTGGGAGCTAAGGGGCCCCGGGGTGTGGCCAATTAAGACCCCAGGGGCATGATTGACAGGAATTATGTAGGTGACCAGTTCCGTTGCTACATGCCAAATATCTCAGCTCTGGGCCCTGTGGTTTCAGAGAAGATTTTTGAAGCTTTTTTCCATTATGAGTCAATAGGAGCTAAAAGGCCCCGCCCGGGGCATGGCCCCTTTGGACCCCAGGGGCATGATTGGCAGGAATTATGTAGGTGACCACTTGCCATTGCTTCATGCTAAATATCTAAGCTCTGGGCCCTGTGGTTTCAGAGAAGAAGATTTTTGAAGCTTTGTGTTCAATTATGAGTCTATGGGAGCGAAGGGGCCCGGGGCGTGGCCAATTTGGACACCAGGGGCATGAATGGCAGGAATTATGTAGGTGACCACTGGCCGTTAATACATGCTAAATATCTAAGCTCTGGGCCCTGTGGTTTCAGAGAAGAAGATATTTTAATTTTTCCCATTGTAAGTCTATGGGAGCTATATGTTGCCATGGCAACCAGAATTCCAATCTGATGAGCCCAAAAACCTTATGCAGCCCTCCCCCCCCCCCAGCCTGATGATGCTTCTCATGAAATTTGATCAAGATTGACTATGGGGTATTAGAGATATACTTATTTGAAATTGTTTACGGACGGACGGACGCACGCACGCACGACGGACGACGGACAAAAAGTGATAACAAAAGCTCACCATGTCACTACGTGACAGGTGAGCTAAAAATGAGGAGTAGGCCTAGAATCATAAGGCAGACAGTTTATTGCCTAAGGAACATTTCTATGGAAATTTGGTCCAAATATCTGCAAAGCTTGGCAGTTAATGCCATTTTTCAATTATTTCCCATTGTAAGTCTATGGGAGCTCAAAGTCACCCTAACAACCAAACTTAAGAGCCGATTTTCATAAAAAAACAAACTTTTAATCCCCCAGCCCGAGGATGCTAGGGATGAAATTTGGGGCCGACCTGTCCAGTGGCTTCAGCGGAGATGTCGTTTGAAAGTGTTGACGCCAGACGCCAACGCCGCCGTCGACGACTACGGACAACTGCCTATCCTACAAGCTGCCCCGGAGCAAAAAATATCCACATAAGTACAACCTTCCCTTTCACACAGCTTGTGCTAGCACTGAGAACTGCTAGAGAGAGCTTCCTTGACGAGTTAACAGGAGTCGTGGTGACACTTTGCTCCATTACTGTGTCGGGGACGTTTAGCTGCACCCAACCAATAACATTTGTATTCTTTGTTGTCCAAAGGGTTCCATCTCCAGTTTTCCTCAAAACATTAAGGAATGCATATGATTTTCCGGCTTCAATAACTGCCCTATTCCGGACTTGATAGTTTCTTATGGCAGCCACTTGTTTCTCATCCGCACATTTCATTACATAGTAACTTCTCTCTTGACCTTGCTGGTTTTTGTATGTTACTACGTCCCCACTCTTAATGACTTTCAGTGCTACAGAACACTCTGTATGTGGCTCCATGGCCAATGCCTCGTCCAACGATGATAGTTTGAAACTCATTCTAGAGACAAAAACGTAGACTATCGGAAGAGAGTTTAAGCCAGCAGGCATAGTATGAAGTATGTAGAGGTTCCATAAACACTTATGTTGAATGAATTTTGAGTTTACCAGTATAACTTATCGCATATACTTCCAATGTGCTTTTAATTCTTTATATATTTTGAGCATTCTAGTTGGCGACCTGGTGGAAAGGAGTTTTATTTAAACAAGATGCCATCTGGTTCTATATCGCTCAACTGCACTGTATGTCAACGGGAGCTAAGGGGCCCCAAGGCTTGGCCAATTCAGACCCCAAAGCTATAATTGGCAGGAATAATGTAGGGAACCACTTGACCTTGCTACATGCTAAATACCTAAGCTCTAGGACTAGTGGCTTTAGCGAAAAAGATTGTTGAAGTTATTTCCATTATAAATCAATGGGAGCTAATGAGGTCTGGGACGTGGCCAACTTTGACCCCATGGGCATGGTAGGCAGAATTTATGTAGGTGTCCATTTTTATGTTGCTACATACTACATATCTTAGCTTTGGCTCCATAGTTTCAGAGAAGAAGTTTTCTGAATTTTTTTTTTTTCATAATGTATCAATGGGAGCTAAGTGGCCCCGGGATGTGGCAAATTTAGAGCCCAGGAGCGTGGCAGTGTTTATGTAGGGGACCACCTTACTTTGCTACATGCTAAATATCTAAGTGCTGGGGCTAGTGGTTTCAAAGAAGAAGATTATTTCCATTATAAGTCTATGGGGAGCTAATGAGCCCCAAGATGATGCCAACTTTGACCCAAGGGGCATGTTTGATGTAGATGACCATTTTACTTAGTTGTTTTGGGGAGAAGGTCATCTAAGCAACATTCCTATGAAGTTTGAATGAAATTGTTCCAACGGTTTACAGGGTTCTCAGTAAAAATTTTAAAATTGAAGTAAAAATGCTGTCCTCCAGAAAATGTTGGAGTTTTACCATACTTTTCTAACAAGACCCTCCCAAAAGTTGGATATAAAAATGAAAAAAATGGTGTAAATTACTCCAAATTCGGAGTTAACGAGAACTCTGGGTTTAGGAGGAGTAAGCATTTAAGGCAATTGCTGATGCCGCATGACACACAACAGACATTGACTGACCACACAATAGCACTTTTTGAAAACAGCTCTATTAAAACTTTACTGGAAATGCTCGCAAGGAAGAAGTGCTCCACACTTGTGTTATGAAGTCTGAGCAGTCCAGACGTTATACTCCAATGTTCCAGTCAACAGTCTATTGAACAGTCTAGCCAGCAGTCTGCAGCACCAAAGCTAACAAATTTTCCACGCTTCTTGGTAATGACCTCAGGCGAAGATACTCGCACTGTGTCAAGTCCATCACCATTCGTGATAGAAAAGAGCATAGTGTCTATTGCCGGACATCCCAAAAGCATTAAAAAGCTTAAGTCAGGTGGTCTTCTAATTGAAGTCGAGAGAGAACAGCAGGTGAAAAGCCTGCTTGGTACCACAAAGCTCTTCGATCTCAAGGCCAAAGTATCTATGCATAATACACTTAATTCATGTAAAGGTGTTATCCGCAGCCCAGAGCTCCGTCCATGCAGCGATGCAGAGATAATTGATAACTTGAGATCGGAAGGCGTCATTGGTGTACGTAACATCCAAGTTCGTAGAGGTGGTGTATTGAAGCCAACAGGTACTTACGTGTTGACTTTTAATACACAAATTCTGCCCAAGAAAATCAAACTAGCATGTCTTTCAGTTAACGTAGAGGTATATATACCAAACCCTCTCAGATGTTACTCGTGTCAGGTTTTTGGCCACCACGAAAGCAGATGTCAGAAGAAACAACTTTGTCCAAATTGTGGTGAAGAAAAACATGTCGATAATCATCAAAACGGTAAGAATGAGGCCAAATGCGTCAAGTGTGCATGCTGTTTTCTCTCGAGATTGTCCGACATGGAAAAAAAGAAAAAGAAATACTCACTGTCAAAAACCAAAGGGGGATAACATTCCCCAGAAGCGCGGAAAATCGTTGAAGAGCGATAAAAAACACCAACCACCAGTTACGCCAGCATCACAAAGGGTACTGGTGTAAAAGTTTCCAGCTCAACAACGCAGACTGTTGAATCATGCATAACTGAACTGAAAAAATGGTGCATGGAGTAACCAATCCATCACCACAAAATTCAACCAATTTATCAAATAGCACAATCCAGGTTGCTCCGGATCGGTCCACACGACCGTACCAAAGCCAGGGCCGCATGTAAAAGAGAAACTCGACTCAGGTCCGATCAAAGAATCGATGGAAAACGATTAAAAAAAACAATAACAAAAACAACAAACATCTCAAAAACAAACAGACAGGCAACGTAAAATGGAAAGAGACAATATAAAATATCAGAACAGATTCGGATCTTTGAGTGACAGTGATATGGAGTTCACTGAAACTCCATTATCACGAAGTGGCAATAACAGATCGAGGTCAATAACACCACGAGATGGTGGTAGCAGATCGATATCACCAATTGCACCTCCAAAATTGTTTCTAGTCTTATAAATATCTCTCCATAAAATGGATTTAAAACACAAAATAATACAATGGAATTGTCGAGGTCTTAAATCAAATTATAATGAACTCTTATTACTTATTTCTTTATTAAACCCATCGGTTTTTTGTTTGCAAGAAACTTTTTTTAAAAACTGATGACAACATTAATGTCAGGTGTTTCAATACATATAACTATATCTATTCTGATGGTAACAAACCATCTGGTGGCAGTTCAAGTTTTGTTAAATCATGTTTACCACAAAGAGATATCAAATTAAAGACAGACCTACAAGCTGTAGCAGTATCGGCTTCTCTAAACTACAATTTGTTCTCTATATATACCACCTTCATTTTCTTAAGAGCCCGAACATCTTGAATCATTGCTGGATCAACTTCCATCGCCATATATTTCAGTTGGCGACTTCAATGGTCACAACATTCTATGGGATTGTAAAGATACCAACAGCAGAGGAGCACTTATTGAAGCTTTTATTGCATGATCTTTGCTTAATGAATGATAAATCTTATACTAAGCTTCACCCTGCGACAGGTAATTTGTCTTCTTTAGATCTCTCTTTGTGTCACCCATCCCTCTTATTAGACTACGACTGGTCTGTCTTTGATGATCAGTGCGGAAGTGATCACTTCCCTGTTACAAATTGAGCGCGTAAACGAACCAGATGAGGAATGTAATCAAAAATGGAAAATGAATAAAGCCGATTGGGAATTATTCCATAATTTATGCGAAGAAGAGTTATCAGTTGCTCACTGTAATGAATCATCTGACATAATTTCTGATTTCACAGATTCGCTTATTAAAATATCAGAACAATGTTTTCCGAATACCTCTCTAAATACTAAGAAAAGCAAGCCTTGGTTTAATAATGACTTAAAGAAGCCTTGGTTTAATAATGACTTAAAGAAGCTATCCAGAAACGCAAACAAGCTTTAAATAAGTTCTGCAAAAGTGTAACTACGGAAAAACTAAATGACGTTAAAATTTTCAGAGCTAAAGCTCGGCGAACAATCCGAGCTTAAAAACGAAAGTCATGGAGGGAATATGTTTTAAAATTGAACTACAAAACCCCCATTAAAAGTTTGGGATATGGTACGAAAAATTTCAGGAAAAGCAAAGTCCCCTAGTTTTACACATTTAAATACTGGTTTTGACACAAACGCTTCAACTAAAACAGATATTTCAGATACTCTTGGTAGCACATTCTTGAGAAATTCATCATCGCGAAATTATTCTGACACTTTTAGAAATTTCAAAAAGGACCAAGAGAAAAGAAATCTAAGCTTTAAATCCCTCGATCACGAAAAATACAACAAACCATTCAACTTATCCGAACTAGTTGAAGCCATTGCAAAATCACATGATACGGCAACCAGCCCCGATGAAATTCATTGTCAGATGCTTAAGTATTTGCCAAAAAGTTCTCTTTCAACACTTTGAGATATCTTTAATAATATTTGGAACGGGGGTCTGTCCTGAGAGCTGGCGTTTAGATACAGTTTCACCAATTGCAAAACCAGGGAACGATCATGCAGAACCTACAAATTATCATCCGATAGCTTTGACAAGTTGTTTGTGTAAAACATTGGAGAGAATGATAAACAAGAGATTAGTCTGGTACCTAGAGTACAACAACCTCATTCTAGAATATCAGTCAGGTTTTCGTTCGGAACGTAGTATCAACGACAATTTAATAAGACAGAAACCTTTATACGAAATGCTTTTATTAACAAAGAACACGTAGTAGCTGTCTTTTTCGACTTGGAGAAAGCATATGATACCACATGGCAATGTGGAATATTGGAAGA
Source organism: Lucinisca nassula (assembly GCA_963580285.1). Taxonomy (NCBI): domain Eukaryota; kingdom Metazoa; phylum Mollusca; class Bivalvia; order Lucinida; family Lucinidae; genus Lucinisca; species Lucinisca nassula. The sequence continues at coordinate 54,469,887 of OY757020.1, forward strand.
TCTCCATAACATTGACTTAAGAAGCAAACTTCCCAGTTTATTGAAAGATTTTTAGGGGAGCGCATGTTTCAGGTTCGTGTGGGGTCTACCCTGTCAGATCTCTATGATCAAGAACAGGGTGTCCCACAGGGTAGTATTCTTTCAACTACGCTATTTAACATCAAAATAAACAATATTGTACAATGTTTGGACGACAAAACATATTGTTCATTGTATGTTGATGCTTTTTGTATATGTTACCGTTCTAAAAATATGAAAACAATTGAACGAACGTTACAACAAAATTTAAAAAGAATAAAAGAATGGACTGATAAAAATGGTTTCAAGTTCTCCAAGTCGAAAACGCATTGTGTTCATTTTTGTAGGCTACGGAAGTAAACACGAACATCCTTTCCTGTTTTTATACGGATCGCGAATTCCTGTTGTTGAAGAAACCAAATTTCCTGGGGTCATATTTGATCAAAAGTTATCTTTTATTCCCCATTTTAAATATCTTAAAGCGAAATGTTTAAAAGCTTTGAATCTTTTGAACGTTTTAGCTAATACAAGTTGGGGAGCAGATCGATATACTTTATTACTTCTTTACCGGTCTTTAATAAGATCTAAATTAGATTATGGTTTTGTTGTTTATGGTTCTGCCAGAAAGTCCTATTTAAAATCATTGGATACTATCCATCACCAAGGCCTTCGTCTGGCTATGGTAGCCTTCCATACTTCTCCCGTATTAAGCCTTTATGTAGAAGCAGGTGAACCATCTTTAACTTCGCGCAGAGAGAAACTTTCTCTTCAGTATGCTATCAGACTTTCCTCTGGCTTTCTTTGTCGGATCATTACAGGGTCACTGATGAGGCTTTATTAGCCGAAACTACGTAGTATGACCCATCTTCTTTCTTATGAACGTGTTCATTGCTCTTAAAGGAACTCATTTTTGATTTTATTTGCTGCTAATCCATCTAACCCGGCTTCCAAAATTTCATTTCCACCTGAATTCTGGAGTCGAACATTTACATTGTGCTGACACGTTGGAAGAGAAACGAAATACCGAAAACATCAGGTAAATAACCGTACCAAGGTAATATTTCCGCACCGGTACAACCTCCCATACTGGACACCACCCTGCATGCACACTAAAAAAAAGGCGACAGCACAGGTTAGTCCAATGACTAGTTTTGTTTGGCAGTTCCACTAGAATAGTGCCCTTCTCTCTTGCCTTTTTCAATGAGCTCCAAGTGGTTGTGTGACTCATGTCCATCCATAACTAGTATTTGTGGGCGTTCTGGTCCAACATTGTTCTGGAACGTATCTCTGTAATTTCACTACGTTCTGAACATGTTGAATACGTTGCGACAACGCCCGATATCAGTAACAGATAAGTTACACGTACGTTGCCTATACGTTAGAAATACGTTACCCGTACACAGCCTGTGGACGAGTGGTATTTCGACGTATTATAACCTAGGAGTAATTTGGGAGTAACGTACATAAAGATTTGCATAACTTACTGCCACGTACAACAAACGTATGACTTCAATATAAGCAATACGTCGACATACGGTGAACATTTTGGTGCATGTGCACAAAATGTTTGAACATATTTGGCATGACAACTTATGGCATCGTATTTCAGCGTGCTCAAAACTTGTTTGAATCTCACCCCTAACTTATTAAACGTGTGCCAAATTTCTTGTGCTAGACTTCAAAGTGTGACGGCAGCTTAACGTAACGTATGCAGTGTTTAGTATTTACAACTGCCCAAAACACGAAGAAACCACGTTTACTTTCGTATCCGTTAGGTAACGTCGATGCTCTCCCATCCCGCCGTTAAAATTGTTCCGCTCAACATGACGAAAACACGCCTATATAATTTTGATCCCATTAAACCCACTTTTATACAGTAAAACTGGGATGTAAAGGGGTAGACTTATTTTTCTTATTTCTGTTATTAAATATTGTTTGTGGGTACTCGTTAGAGCCGCCTCGATGAGGCGGTTCTAACGAGCACCCACAAGCTATAGAAATAAGAAAAAATATTATAATTGTTCTTTTTAAAATTTTCTTGTTTTTTTTTTTTTTTTTTTTCGGGGGTAAAGTTTACAATGTAGTTATATAGGCTTGTTTTCGTAATGAACAAAATCATAAGGAGATTTAAACCAGGCAGATGGTACCGATGTCTCATTTTGCTGATGGGCAAATATCCTAAAAGATATCTCGTCCCCAATGATAGCGGAACGCCCCCTTCCCTTTTTGTGATAGACATGAATATAGTAGAGGATACATAAAAGGCGGGCTGATCAGACAAGCAAGGTGATGGTATCAATAAAATAGACGTATTATCAATAGATGTATCTAACAAACCAAACCATCCGTTAAACATAGTTCCGATTTTATCTAAAAATATTAACACAAAGGCAAAACAAAGATATGCGGTTCAAAACAACTACTAAATATTCTTAAGGCAAACAACACACTTTCAAGCGAGACAAATCTTTGAAAACTATTCTTGACTCAGTATGTCTGAAACATCCGGGACCGGTTATTCAAAAGTAACCACATCGTTAGGTAACACATCGTTAACTGCGGTTAATTTTTGGCTGAATAAATGTGAGGAGCTTTTGCATCTGCAAAAGCTGCTCGCATTTTTTTCAGCAAAAATCTGAGTATTCGATTTTGTACTTACTAGAACTGTACTGTTAACAATTTGATCAACTGCGAGATCTTTAACCTAACAAAGCTTCGAACTATTGGGCCGAGAAAAGTGCATTTCCATTTAAAGAACACTTCCTCGTTTTTGAAGGGTTCTCTGAACTGAAATCCAAGCGGAGGTAATGTAAGTTATCTCCCTTATAATACACGGCGGCATGTGTGTTCGGTGTATCCATTCCCTTAAACGTTAAGCTAATTCTTGTCTGAAATAGTAAAAATGTAAAGTTTACGCAAGGTGGTGTCATTATTTAGGGGTTTGGCACAATATGTTCCCATTACTCGTGCAAACTGGACTGCAAAACTTAATTAGATCGTACATATTGATGTTAACGTAAAAAAGAAAATTTTGTAGAAAAACAGGACAGTTGTAACTTAATTTATCCATGTGGGATAAACTTCGCAACTAGCGAGAGGACAGTTGTAATTTAATTTACCTGTGCGGGATAAACTTCGCAACTAGCGAGAAAAAATACAGGGGTGTCTCGGTGTAACAGGCATTGGTATGTGAGGAAGAATGAATGTCCTTGATGTCTCAAAAAATGGCACATTTTCAAAAACATAATTGTGATTTCTGCTTCATACATAAATGGCGAGTTTCGTTAGAACCGCCTCATGCGGGCGGTCATTAAGGTGGTCTCTGACCAGAGGACACGGTATGCAGAAAAACACAAAGAAAGAATATTTGCAGCCAACTAAATAAGCTTTTTAAAGCAGAATGAGACTTACTTTTAGGTGGTATTAATATCGGACTTTCACTGTATAAGAAAAAAAAAAAAAAAAAAAAAGAAATTCCTCGTAAACTGAACATTTCTCTATTTACAGTTAAGCTATTTATTACCAGAACTTGTCAGTTTGATATAAAATAACGTTTTGTTAAATTTTTCATTATTAAACTGCAATAATATTTAAAACTTGTTAAACCATGTGGCTTGCTATGTGGATTGCCATAGCCTTTGGGATCATTTCGGCATTATGTGGCATAATTGGACTAGCTATACCCTTTTGGGCAAAATATTACCATTTTCAACTCGGAGACGCGTATTATGGACTTTGGAGAAGTTGTAACGATCTAACCGGTTGCGCAGATACAGGTATATCTTTTGTTTGTTTGATTTGAGGTTTAACGTCCCCGTCAACACTGTTAATGTCATTTTGGAGACGTTGCTTCCAATTTTGTGGGACTTATACCCGACATTGAGTTGAAATGACATCTCAAGCCCTGTCGCCCGATGAAACCAATAGGGCTTATAAGCATGGACGGTCCGCCTCGCACCGCGGTTCCTGGACAGGGTTAGATCCTCTAGGCGGTTTACCAGTACTAGTGTGCTGGCCGGATTCAGCTCTGCTTGGAAGCATCATGCAGCCCATATATTTCTTCAAGCCCCTATAGGCGGGGGCCGAGGTATATCTTTTGTGTGTCTTTGTAATGTGTCAGTGGAGATTGGTTTGGCTTGATACATGTATACTTTCCGGGAGTCCTAGATTTGGTTTTACTGTCCTTTCAAGATTATTTCACTTATATCGATCCGAGACGGCGAAAACCGGAGTACCCGAAATAAGAAATCCCTCTAAAGTTATTGACTGTAACAGATGCATTTCTGTCCTTTTCAAACATTCGATGCGAGAAAATGGCATAACAGTCTCTAGCGTCAAAGAAACTATAGAACTGACGTCATTAAACGGTGGCTAATAGCGCCTCGTTCTTCTTCGTCGTGGTTTATATTGCCTATATAGGCGTGCTGTGTTGAAATTTTATAGTTTTCCCTATTTCTTACAGTCGAACATCGATGGCTCGAACCCCTTTTCGACCATGAAAATTTGTTCGAGATAGCGGTAGTTCGAGCCACAGAGGTTACTATTAGTGCCATGCCATGAACCATAATGGAGATAATTGTGGGACATCTTTTCGGTGTTCTATATACTAATGTATGCTGTGTGTACTCATTAGAATCGCCGCATCGAGGCGATTCTAATGAGAACACACAGCCTACATTTGCAAGATCAAATAAGAAAATCTCGCTATATTACGTCTTTTTCGTATTTCGAAGAATTCTCTGCGGACTCAAGAAGGGCTTCGACTCATCCATGGTAAACGTGTAACGGAGTTCGAGCCATTGAAGTTATACTGTAGCTTAAACACTAATGAGATGCCGCCTTCTGTGGTATCTGATCTGGATCTACAAGTTAACATTGTAGAACCTGATCAGGTGTCCATTACGAAATCACACCTGTATAATTCTGACCTACTTGAACCCCATTTATACAGCAAAACTGGGGTTTTTACACCTTATTGTTTTCTTATTTCTGCTCTAAAATATAGATTACCTTATTTTTCTAATTTCTGCTCTTTAATATAGATTGTGGGTACTCGTTAGAACCGCCTCGATACAATCTATATTTTAGAGCATAAATAAGAAAAATACCTAACTTTTTCGTCATTCTGCGGGGTAAAAGTAACAATGTTTTTAATAGGTGTGCTGTCGTAATGCGTGTTCTGTGGCGTCTGATCTGGGTCTTCTCTGTTAGGATCTTTAATATTCATTGTTTCAAAGTTATTTTGAATTCGCACGTGATTTATCTTTATTGGTCAATCATGGTCATGTGAACAACAGTAGAAAAACTTGTTGCAGTTTTGTTAGCGTTATGGCGACTGCATTACGAAAACAGGCCTTAATGGCAGAAACTAGCTAGTCTGGCCCAGAAAGCATGCACACTATTTTACAGTTCTGTTGTGTATTCCTTGCTTCCAAAGGATAACCCTTTCTAGAACCTATATCATTTTGACGCCCTTGAATCCCAATTTTTACATAGTAAAACTGGGGTTTACAGGGGGTAAACCTTATTTATCTTATTTCTGTTCTAACATATAGATTGTGGGTACTCGTTAGAACCGCCTCCCGAGGCGGTTCTAACGAGTTCCCACAATCTATATTTTGAGCCCGGTGCGGTTCTTACGAGTACCAACGATCTATATTTTGAGCAGAAATAAGAAAAAAAATCACCATTTTTTATCTTAAAATTTTCGATGTTTTTTTTTTTTTTTTTTTTTAGCTCACCAGAGCCGAAGGCTCCGGGGGAGCTTATAGGATAGGCAGTTGTCCGCCGTCGTCTGTGTCTGCGTCTGCGTCTTCTGCGTCGTCTCCGTCTGCGTCTTCTGCGTCGTCTCCGTCAACATTTTCAAACGACATCTCCTCTGAAGCCACTGGGCCGATTCAGCACAAATTTCATATGTAGCATCCTTGGGCAAGGGGATTGAAAGTTTGTGTTTTTAATGAAAATCGGCTCACTAGTTTGGTTGCTATGGCAACTTAGTTTCCATAGACTTATAATGGGAAAAATAGAAAACTGGCATTCACTACCAAGCCTCTGCAGATATTTTGACGAAACTTTCATAGAAATGGTTCATAGGTAATCTACTATCTGTCGTATGATTTAAGGCCTTCTGCTCATTTTTATTGGTTACCATGGAAACCAAAATGCAAAAAGAATAGACAAAAAATACTTAAAAAATCATCTCCTCAGAAACCATATGCTCTAGGAGGCTGAGACTTTATTGAAATATTCACCATATTTGCCTTTACAGGTTTTGTGTTTTTTATGAAATTTGGCCTTTTAGTTTTGTTGCTATGGCAACTTAGAGTTTCCATTGACTTATAATGGGGAAAACTGAAAAATGGCATTTACTGCCAAGTCATTGCAGATATTTTGATAAAACTTACATAAACATGTTCCTTGTGTAAACTTCTCTCAGCCATATGCTTTTATGTCAACCTTGGGGTCCCCTAGGTTGTGCCGGGGCCATGCCCCGCCCCCTCCACTTCATAAAATGCCTTATATCTCAGAACCTTATAGATCCCAACCCCTAAACATATATATTCTTGTTCCTTATGATAAGATGCATTAAGTGACACCAACCTGGGGTTCCCCCGGGATGTGCCGGGGATATGCCCTACCTCCTCCACTTCATAAAATGCCATATATCTCAGAAACCATACAGATCCCCACCCCTAAACTATATATATTCTTGTTCCTTATGCTAAGATGCATTAAGTGACACCAACCTGGGGGTCCCCCGGGATGTGCCGGGACCATGCCCAACCTCCTCCACTTCATAAAAGACCAAATATTCCAGAAACCTTACAGATCCCCTGCCCTAAACCATATATATTCTTGTTCCTTAAGATAAGACACATTCACTGACACCAACCTAGGGGTCACCCAGGGTGGTCCCGGGCCATGCTTCACCCCTTGACTTCACAAAAGACCATATATCTGAAAAATTGTTCAGAGCCCCACCCCAAAACCATATATATTCTTGTTCCTTATGATAAGACACAATCAGTGACACCAGCATGCGGGTCCACCCAGGGTGCCATGGGCCATGCCCCACCCCTTTGCTTCATTAAAATCCATATATCTCAGAAACCATAAAGATCCCCTCCCCTAAACAATATATATTCTTGTTCCTTATGATAAGATGCATTAGTTCGAGCCTCGCTCGGGCCACGTGTGAGACGCCAAGTTCTGCAACGGAAGGTCAGGTGGTTTTTCTCCGGGTACTCCGGTTTTCGCCCACCTCTGATTAACGATCGGCTCGATATGAGTGAAATAATCTTGAAAGGGCCGTAAAACCCAAACCAAAAAAAAAAAAAAAAAAAAAATAAGATGCATTAAGTGACACCAACCTGGGGGTCCCCCGGTATATGCCGTGGATATGCCCCGACCCCTCCACTTCATAAAAGGCCATTTATCTTAGAAACCATTCAGATCCCCACCCCTAAACGATATATATTCTTGTTCCTTATGATAAGATGCATTAAGTGACACCAACCTGTGGGTCCCCCGGGATGTGCCGGGGACATGCCCCACCCCTTCCACTTCATAAAATGCCATTTATCTCAGAAACCATTGAGATCCCCACCCCTAAACCATATATATTCTCATTCCTTATGATAAGTTGCATTCAATGACACCAAATTTGGGGTCCCCTGGGATATGCCGGGACCATGCCTAACCCCCTCCTCTTCCTAAAAGGCCAAATATTCCAGAAACCTTACAGATACCCATCCCTAAACCATATACATTCTTGTTCCTTATGATAAGACACATTCAGTGACACCAACTTAGGGGTCACCCAGTGTGCGCACGGGCCATGCTCCACCCCTTGACTTCACAAAAGACCATATATCTGAGAAACTGTTCAGAGCCCCACCCCTAAACCATATATATTCTTGTTCCTTATGATAACAGGCAATCAGTGACACCAGCATGCAGGTCCCCCCCCGGGGTGCCACAGGCCATGCCCCACCCCTTTACTTCATTAAAATCCATATATCTTTAGAAACCGTTCAGATCCCCACCCCTAAACCATATACATGTATATTCTTGTTCCTTATGATAAGACGCAATCAGTGACACCAGCATGCAGGTCCTCCGGGGGTGCCACAGGCCATGCCCCATCCCTTTACTTCATTAAAATCCATATATCTCAGAAACCGTTCAGATCCCAACCCCTTAACCATATTTATTCTTGTTCCTTATGATAAGACTCAACTTCATATATCTCAGAAACCATTCAAATCCCCATCCTATAATCACATATAGTCTTGTTCATTGTTATTAGACACATTCAGTCACCCCCGTCTTTGGGGGTCCACAGGGGCCATTTCTCTCCCTGCCACTTCATAAAAGTGCCTCATATCTCAGAAACCATTCAGATTCCCACCGTTTAACCGTATATACTCTTGGTCCTTATGAAAAGACTTATTCATTGACAACAATCTTTTCTGGGATCTGCCATGCCTGATTCCCCCCATTGCTTAAAAGGCCTTACATCTCAGGAACCATACATATTCCCACTGATAAACCATATATGTCTTTGTTCCTTTTGATAAGACGCATTTAGTGACACCAACTAGGGCTCAATTGGGTCCATGCCCTGATCTCTCTACTTTATAAAACACCTAATATTTCAGATTCTGTCCACATGGGTGCTCATTTGGGTATGGGGTTTGTTTGGGAGACCTTATAATTGGTATAATAAAATCATATCATGTTATAATACATGGCTGCCATTTGGCAGTGTCCACCTGAGCTCTGGTTTATGAACTTTGGCTCTTTGGTTTGTTTGCTATGCCAAGTTATGAGTTTCCATTGGCCTATAATGGGGAAAATTGAAAAATGACATTAATGCCTTTCAAGATATTTTGTCACTTTTTCATAGAAATGTTCCTTTAATAATGTTATTTTTGGCCTATTTGTTGCCACAGCTGGGAAATTGTCAATTGTCATCTGTTGTCCTGCAACAACACATTCAAGCGACATCGAATCTAAAGCCACGAGGCTTATTGGGTCCAAATTTTATCTGTAGCATCCTAGGGCACAGGGCTTCCATGGTTAATTGAAATACAATGCTGCCAGTGGGCAGTGGCCCCTGAGCTCTGGTGAGCATTGTGGCCCATAGGCCTCTTGTTTTTTTTTTTTTTTTTTTTTTTTTTTTGGGGGGGGGGGGGGGGGGGGGCTGTATAGGCGTGTTTTCGTAATGGACAGTCTACACCAAAAAGTCTTAGTGAATCGCTAACTTTAAACTTAAAAGTACCACAAAATTGGAAGCAACGTCTCCAAAATGACATTTACAGTGTTGACGGGGACGTTAAACCTCAAATCAAACAAACAAATAAACACATTATTTCTTCAGTCAGTAACTTGATCTTCCGCTTTGTATCATGTTGCCATGTTTCAAACATCCCTCATATGTTACTGTTGCCATGTTTCCTGCTCGGCGAATTATACGAAACGCGGAGCGTCGAAAGCGATGCGTAATACTGACATGTACACATTATTACGACAGTCAGTAACTTGATCTTCTGCATTGTATCATGTCGAATAGATGTTTCCAGATCGACGAATCACACGAAACGGGGGGCGTCGAGAGTGATGCATAATACATGGAAACATACCCGAGACGTGATACAGTGCAGCATACCAAGCTATTATTTAATATAGGGAATTTTATTAAACGAGTTCAGGAAAAGGGATAAAATGCGAGGCTTTGTCGAGCATTTTATGCCTTTTCCTCAACGAGTTTAATAAATTCAATAACACATGTGTTCATGTATTATTTAATTTATTAAACGACTTGAGGAAAAGGGATAAAATGCGAGCCTTTGCCGAGCATTTTAGGCCTTTTCCTCGACGGGTGCTCGTATAAATATAAAGTTAACGTACAACCTTATTTCGTGTGCTTTGAATATAGTGAGTGAGTGTTTGAGTTTTACGTCCCACCAACAGCTATGGTTATACGGAGACGGGACCTCGGTTTAAAGACTCATCCGAAAGTCTGGAGAAGCCCGGGATCGATCTTGCGATACCTTGTTTACAAGGCGAATAGCGTAACCACTAGACCACAGAGGCTTCTAATTTGAATGTAGTGGCCAGACATGTTTTCCTTGCATTACGAAAACACTCCTGTATAATTTTGACCCCCATTTTTATATAATAAAAGTGTAGTTTACAAGTTCTTATCGAGGCGGTTCTAACGAATCTAAGCCTACTCAGGCATATTAGTTTCATTGGGCGACAGGGCTTGAGATGTCTGGTAAAAGTCCCACAGAATTGGAAGCAACGTTTCCAAAATGACCTTTACAGTGTTGACGGGGACATTAAACCTAAAAAAAAATCTAACGAATTCCCACAATCCATATTTTGAGCAGAAATAAGAAAAATATCAATTTCTGCTCTAAAATATAAATTGTGGGTACTCAATAGAACCGCATCGATGAGGCGGTTCTAACGAGTACCCACAATCTATATTTTGGGCAGAAATCTATAAATCTATATTTTGGGCAGAAATAAGAAAAATATCAGTTTTCACCGCCGCGGTAAAATTTACAATGTATTTGTATAGGCCTGTTTTCGTAAAGGTTTCTGTATTTTCAGAATCAACATCAGCAATAATCACTGTCCGCGCACTTGAATTGTTGGGAGTGCTACTGATTTCAGTTTCTCTTATATTCGCTGTTGTCAGGACCTGTAGTTGCCCGGGTCGATGCCATTTTCTTGTCGTCTCTGCTGGAGGGATGTCGTTGGTTTCAGGTTTGTAATTATTCGTAACTGACATTATACAGTAGAACTTCGATGGCTCGAACACCGATGGCTCGTTTACCATGGATGTGTCGAACCCTTTCTTGAGCCCCTAGCGAAATCCACTACATAAGAAATAGTGGGGGATAATTAAGGACATTTAATTTTTAGTCTTGCAAATGTATGATGTGTGTACTCATTAGAATCGCCTGGATGAGGCGATTCTAATGAGTACACACAGCATACATTTTCATTATAGAACACCGAAAAGATGTCTGAAAGTATCTCGATACGCCTCCTGACAGTAACTCTCAGTGGCTCGAACTATCCCTGTCTCGAACAGATTTTCGATGTCCAAAAGGTGTTAGAGCCATTGAAGTTCGACTGTATTGTGAAATGTTCATATGTCGAAGGACGTGCAAGCTTACGATTTTGTATGTTTGTACTGGAGTTTAACGGCCCAGTCAATACTATTTAGGTCATTTTTGAGCCGGTCAGTTTACCTATCCACACTTTTCCTGGGCAGGCTTATACGTAATCGGTTAACCAGTACAGTGCACATTCTTTTGCCAGAAACTAACACCTGCACTTCTTGAATCGGCGGAAGGGAGAGAATGACCGTAGAAAAGATTTCATGATCAATCTCTACGAAAGGATGTTGCCGACCCCGCGTCCTTATCACCAGTCGGACGCGCATCCGACTGAGCAACCGAGGCCGGCACGAGCTTATGTTTGCCTCGCCGCCCTATAAGCTCATGCCAAATATTCAACAATATAAAGTCAGTTACCTTTTCAGTTTATACGCAAAATGTTTGTCTAAAAATCGGTCGTGGCTGGCTTAGCAATCTTCATGCACATAGAAAAACCACCACCAATGGATTCAAAGTGAAAAAAATGACATTAACGTTGGGGATGTCCATTACGAAAACACGCCTATACAAATACATTGTCCATTTTTCAGCCAAAAGTTTGGAAATTTTAAGATGAAAAATTGTAATTTTTTGCTTATTTCTGCTCAAAACGTAGATTGTGGGGACTCGATAGAACCGCCTCGACGAGGCGGTTCTATCGAGTACCCACAATCTATGCTTTCAAGCAGATATAAGGAAAATATTGTTTACCCCTGTAAACCCCAGTTTTACTATATAAAAGTGGGGTTTAAGGGGGTCAAAATTATATAGGCGTGTTTTCTTGATGCACATCTTTAAACAAACACTGACGCAGGTCACCATTTTTGCTGATACTACGTTTTATTTCTGCGAAAATACTCTTTGTTTCCTTAAATAATTTTTGAAAACCTATACAGCTTACAATTTACTAGTGTGTGTGTGTGTGTGTGTGTGTGTGTGTGTGTGTGTGTGTGTGTGTGTGAATTCGGGTTTAGCGTCGCTTTCAACAATTTTTCAGTCATATTACGACGGTGTCTGGTTGCGACAGGGAGCTCAATGCTCACTTTTATAGTGCTGCCTCACTGAAGTATCATGTCCCAGACACATTACATGATACCACACCGAGTCACATTATCCTGACACTGGATCGACCAGTCCTAGCTCTACCCCGTAAATCTGAGTGCCCAACGAGGAGCAGCTAGTACCATTTTTAACGACTTTGGTATGTCGCGGCCCGGGATCGAACCCCGGACCTCCCGTTCCCCGGAGCGAACACTCTACCAACTGAGCTATCGGGGCCGGTACAGTTTACTAGTGTTACATATACATGCGTTTTTTTTTTGCACAGTCTGTATTCGTTTTTAAGTTCTTTGAGTCAATACCCATGCATGTCCAAGTAGGTGCAACTTTTCCAAATAGACAAGGTTTTCTGAAAATTGTTCCATTGTGAACGAGAATGTCTTCAAACGGACAAAAAACACTTAACTACGGACAAAAAGAAAAAATAAGGTAAAATTCATATATTAAGACCACCTTGATGACTGTTCAAAAGTGGTATTTAAGACCACTTTTGAACAGTTCCAAAGGTGGTCCCTGACCAGAGGACACTATGGCCAGAAAACACCTAGAAAAAATAAATGCAGCCTACTAAATAAGCTCTTTAAAGCAGAATTAGTCTTAATTTTAGGTGGTCTTTATAGCTGAATTTCACTGTATAATAAACCGGCCCCGATAGCTCAGTTGGTAGAGTGTCCGCTCCGGGGAACGGGAGGTCTCGGGTTCGATCCTGGGCCGCGACATACCAAAGTCGTTAAAAATGGTACTAGCTGCTCCTCGTTTGGCACTCAGATTTACGGGGTAGAGCTAGGACTGGTCGATCCAGTGTCAGGATAATGTGACTGGGTGTGGTATCATGTAATGTGTCTGGGACATGATACTTCAGTGAGGCAGCACTATAAACGAGAGCATTGAGCTCCCTGTTGCAACCAGACACCGTCGTGATATGACTGAAAAATTGTTGAAAGCGACGTTAAACCCGAATTCACACACACACACACACTGTATAATAAACCTAGAAAATGCCCCGTTTACTTTGTATAGAAGTTAGCGGTCAATATGTTTTCCTAGTGCGACACATTACGATCTTCATTATCTTAAATATCTGCATCATCTTGCGCCCCCACCCATTGGGGCTTGGAGAAATAGATAGGGCAGGGCTGAAACCGACCGAATTTGAGTATTGGTTAACCGTTTAGGTCTAAGCCTGCCCAGTATTTTTATGGGTGGTTGGGGTTGAGATGTCATTTCATCTCAATATCGGATATAAGTCCCACAAAATCGGAAGAAACGTCTCGTACAATACCTAAATAGTGTTGACGAGGGCGTAAAACCTCCACCAAAACAAGACCTGCTATTTTCTTTGTAAAACCGCGTGAAGATATTTAATCTGATTTTACATTCAGATGTCTGTGCCAGATTAGGTTGGTTAAGTAAACGGTCCATATAAAAAGATTATCGACTTATATTGTGAAACCTCACGTAAACAAGTCCGCGTAAAGAACACCCCTTTACACCCCACCTTATGAGCCCCGCATGCCCAGCCATTCAGAGGGGCCAGGGATATGGCTTTCTGTCTGAAGGTTCCTCTTGATTCACAGCTTGTATGAGCGAGCAGCGAAGGTTCTGGCGAGACTGCGCGGATGCGCAGGCTCGCCTGAACCTTCGCTGCTCGCATACGCGATAAGTACCAAAATCGCTTGACGGGGCCCTTATATAAAGTGAACTTGGATTAACAGTGACATACATTTCCTTATCTGTGTTCCTAGACACAGGTTGTGGGTACTCGTTAGAACCGCCTCAGTGAGGCGGTTCTAACTAGCACCTCAACATATGTTTGGAGTAAAAATTAGTAAACTACCACAAATTTTCATCTGAAAAATAGCCGTTTTGGAGACATGAAAGATTCACATAATATCACACGGACGTGTTGTCTTTATGTGATTATTCGCCCCGCGCTCATGCGGCGAAGGACGCACTCGGGTGCCATAAACTCCTATATAAAGTAAACCGGGCCTGTCTGAGTATAACAATACAATCACATTAACATAGCCATCTATCACGTTAATCCGTCTAATGAATACCCCTCTAAACCAAACTTTTTATAGAGAAAAGTGTGTGTGTGTGTGGGGGGGGGGGGGGAAAGAGGTTAACATTATTTTCCTCTGCTTCAAGACATGATTGTGGGTACTCGTTAGAACCGCCTTAATATCGAGCACCCTCGACTTATGTTTGGCTTAAAAAATGCGAAAAATATCACAATTTTAGAAAATAATTGTCCGTTTTTCTTAGACAGAAAACAAAAAACATACCTCAATGATTTAACCACAAAAGACAGACCGTTAGTGGAAAGTGCACATGTACACTTATCTAATGGGCGCGCTGAAAGTAAGGCACAAAGCTAGCTGTGCAGCTAAACAGACTACCAAATGTCTTGGTTTGTTTGTTTGTTTGTATTGGAGTGTAACGGACCAGTCAACACTACTTTAGGATATTTTTAGCCGGTCAGTTTAACTGTCCAAACTTTTCCTGGGCAGGCTTATACGTAAGCGGTTAAACAATACAGTGCACATTCTTTCGACAGCTGACAACTGCCCTTCTTGAATCAGCGGAAGGGAGAGAATGACCGTAGAAAAGATTTCATATCAATCTCCACGAAAGAATGTTGCCGGCCCCGACAGGAATCTAACCCACGTCCTCCTGATCACCAGTCAGACGCGCATCCGACTGAGCTACCGTGTCTTGGTATTTTATACAGCGGGGCTTGGAGAAATACGTATAGATTGTGCTGCATGCTGCTTCCGCGCAGAGCTGAACCGCCGGAACTTGTTGGGGTCTAAGCGTGTCCAGATAAAATGATGCTAGTCGGACCGTTTCTTAAACCCTAGCGGTTTCTTTGGGCGGTATAGTTCATCTCAAAGTCGGATTAAGGTCCCACAAAATCGGGAGCAACGTCCCCAATAGGCCCTAAATTGTGTTGACCGGGCGTGAAACCTCAACACAAAGGTGCTGATCAGACAGCGCCGATGCGCAGGCTTGTCTGTTCCTTTGTTGTTCGCGGCCCCTGCCCATCGGGGCTTGAAAAAATAGATGGACGGCATGTTGCTTGCTCGCAGAGCTGAAACCGACCGCACACGAGTACTGGTAAACCGCTTAGAGGATCTAAACCTGCCCAGGCAAAGCGATGCGAGTCCATGCTTATAAACCATATTGGTTTCATTGGGCGACAGGGCTTGACATGTTATTTCATCTCAATGTCGGGTAAAAGTCCAACAAAATTGGAAGCAACGTCTCCAAAATGACCTATACAATGTTGACGGGGACGTTAAACCTCAAATCAAACAAACAAAAACTTTTTAGCACTGTTTATATACCAAGATTCAAAGATGGATTCCAAAAAATGCATATAATTATAATATTGACCGAAGACTGTCCAATAGAACCGTCAAATAGTAAAAAAAAAAAAAAAAAAAAAAAATTGGACTGTGACTGTTCAATCAGGCTGAAACTGGTTTGACCCATTGCGTGCGGAACACTCCTAAAGGGGTACCTTCGCAAACAGTGCAGGCCCTGAACAGGGCCTCCACTATTCGCTAACAGAATTTTCTGTGAAAAATAGAATAAAAACGAAAAAAAATAATAATAAAAAAATAAAAGATAAAAAATAAATAAATAGGCCTGACACCCCTCATACATTGTATAACAAATGGACTGGTCCAACATATAGCAGTGGAAGAGTCCACTAGTATACAAGGGGTTAAAGTCATCATATAGCCAACATACATCATATACTTTATATAGTAGATTGGGTACTATAATGTTATTAATCAAGTAATTTCGTATTGGTCCAGGTACAGGTCCTAGGTCTGCTGTATCGGCCGAAGGCCGAGGCCAATACAGCTGACCGAGGATATGTAACTTGGCAAATACGAAATTACTTGATCAATGACAATTTTGTTAATTGAGGCAATTAAAAAACATGACTTATAATTTTTCACCTCCAGTTAATATTGGTTGACCTAGTGTAATACAGGATAGTCAATCAATAATATAATGTTATTATTTGCAGGGATTCTGTTGTTAACAGGAGATATTGTCTTTGGTACAAAAGCCAGCGATGAAACAAACAATGCCATCATTGCCCAGACAAGCGTAGAGAACTACACGTTCCATGCTGGATTCTACCTGTCAATCATAGCAGGTGTTTTCAGTATTATGATGGCTTGTCTGTTTTGCGCCCTTCCATCTGAAAAGCCAACGCCAGTTTTGACACAGTCCCGTGCTGCCGCCGTGACACGAGCGAATGATACAGGACTCTACAAGTCATACATTCACAGGGAAAGTTTCATAACGTTCCAACCTAATGTGTCTGGAAGATATAATATCTACAATCAATATTTTGTGGTGTAAAATATCAATTAGAAACATGCCTTTCGACTTGTGTGCCGTACTACGGTTGCGACATCCCTGTTTGTTTGTATTTGAGTTTAACGGCCAAGTCAACCCTATTTAGGTCAGTTTTGAGCCGGTCAGTGTTTCCTGAACAGGCTTATACATAAGTGGTTTACATGTACCAGTATAGTGCACATGCTTTCATCAGCAACTGACAACTGCCCTTCTTAAAACAGCGGAAGGGAGAGAATGACAGTAGAAAAGCTTTCATGATCAATCTCCACGAAAGAATGTTGCCGACTCAGGCAGCATCGAACCCGCGTCAACCAGTCAGACGAGCATCCGACTGAGCTACCGAGTTACTCTGTAAACCTACATCTACTCCTTCATACTGAGCTTAAGGCCAAACAAAGATATTATGTTTGTCTAGTGTTTTCCGACCCTTTCTGGTTTTTTAAAGACTATTTTTTATTTTGTGGAAAAAGCGGGTGGGGGTCGAATTCTGCTTTTTGGGGTACATATATTAGCTCTTTTGCGCTACGTCTTACTAGCACCCGTTACGAAAACAGACCTATGCAAATACATTGTTTTGTTTTTGTTTGATTTGAGGTTTATCATCCCCGTCACCACTGTATAGGTCATTTTGGAGATGCTGCTTCCCATTTCGTGGGACTTTTACCCGGCATTGAGATGAAATGGCTTCTCAAGCCCTGACGCCCAATGAAACCAATAGGGTTTATAAGCATGGACGGTCCGACACGCATCGCTTTACCGCGGAAGGCTTTGATCCTCTAAGCAATTTACCAATACTCGTGTGCGGTCGGTTTCAGCTCTGCGTGGAAGCATCGTGCAGCCCATTTATTTTTTCAAGCCCCAATGGGCGGGGGGCGAAATACACTGTAAACTTAATCGCCGAAACAAAGAATATTTTAAGATGAAAATTTGTGATTTTTTTCTTATTTCTTCTCAAATCATGGATTGTGGGCACTCATTAGAACCACCTAATCGAGTACCCACATTCTATATTTTAGAGCAGAAAGAAGACAAATAAGGCTTACCCCTGTTAACCCCAGTTTTACTGTATAAAAGTGGGGTTCAAGGGGGTCAGAATTATACAGACGTGTCTGCATGATTTACAATCTATTTTTTGAAGCAGGAATAAGAACTTGATGCGGCCCGTATACACAATAAACCGCTTTTTCAGTCGATTGTTTATATGTCGACACAGGAAGCCCTTCAGTGCTAAATGCCACATGACTATTACTGATTTGAAAAAAATCCAGGTAACTTATTTATAGAAAAAAGCAGCGCTACATTACGATAACACACCCAAGCACTGATGATCCCCACCCCTAAACCATATATATTCTTGTTCCTTATGATAAGACACATTCAGTTACACTAACCTGGGGGCCCCGGGATGCGCCGGGGCCATGCCCCACCCCCTCCACTACATAAAAGGCCATATAACTCAGAAACCGTTTAGACCCACCCCTTAACCATATATATTCTTGTTATTTATGATAAGATGCATTCACTGACACCAACCTATGGGCCCGCGGGATGTGCCAGGGCCTTGCCCCATCCCCTCCAATTCAAAAAAGGCCCAATATCTCGGAAACCTTACAGATCCCCACCGCCAAACCATGTATATTATTGTTCCTTATGATAAGACACATTCAATGACACCAAACTGGGGGCCCCCTGGGATGGACCAGGGCCCTGCCCCACCCCCTCCACTTCATAAAAATACCATATATCTCAGAAACCATTCAGATCCCCACCCATAAACCATATATATTCTTGTTTCTTATGATAAGACGCATTCAGTGACACCAACCTGGGGGTCCCCTGGGAAGTGCCCGGGCCAAGCCCCACCCTCTCCACTTCAAAAAAGACCCAATTTCTCAGAAACCGTTCAGATCCCCCCCCCCCCCCCTGAGCCATATATATTCTTGTTTCTGGTGATAAGACGTATTCAGTGATACCAACCTAGGGGTCTCCCGGGATGCACCATTGCCCCACCCCCTCAACTTCATAAAAGGTGATATATCTCAGAAACCTTTCAGATCCCCACCCCAAAACCATATATATTATTGTTTCTTATGATAAGACGCATTCAGTGACACCAACCTGGGGGTTCTCTTGGATGTGCCCGGGCCCTGTCTCACCCCCTCCATTCCATATAGGGCCCGAATTCTCAGAAACCGTTAAGACCCCCACCCATAAACCATATATTTTCTTGTTCCTTATGATAAGATGCATTCAATGATATCAAATTGGGCTCTGTTGGGTCATCTCCCACCCCTCCACTTCATTGAAGGTCTCATATTTCAGATACAGAGTCCACATGGAATAGGGGTTCATTCGGGAGACTTTATAATCAAAAACTTAAAACCATACATGGCTGCCAGTGGGCAGTGCCCGCCTGAGTTCTGGTGAGCATCGTGGCACATGGGCCTCTTGTTTAGTTATCTCCCCTGAAAGTATAATCTTGTGATGGTCATAACTGCAATACTTTTGTGATATATTGCTGATTTAATTCTGGTGCACTTTCTATTGGTGAACAATCTTCTGAAGGCCATATTGGCTTTTGGTCGGGGGATTTGCCATCTCTTCCGATGGCTATTTTTTCCATTATGAGTCTATAGGAGCTAAAGGGCCCCGGGGCGTGGCCCGTTTGGACCCCAGGGGCATGATTGGCAGGAATTATAAAGGTGACCACTTGCCGTTGCTACCTGCTAAATATCTAAGCTCTGGGCCCTGTGGTTTCTGAGAAGATTTTTGAAGCTTTTTGTTCCATTATGAGTCTATGGGAGCAAAGGGGCCCGGGGCGGCGCCCATATGGAACCCAGGGGCATAATTGGCAGGAATTATGTAGGTGACCACTGACCGTTGCTACATGCTAAATATCTAAGCTCTGGGCCCTGTGGTTTCAGAGAAAAAGATTTTTGAAGCTTTTTTTCATTATGAGTCTTTGGGAGCTAAGGGGCCCCGGGGTGTGGCCAATTAAGACCCCAGGGGCATGATTGGCAGGAATTATGTAGGTGACCAGTTTCCGTTGCTACATGCCAAATATCTCAGCTCTGGGCCCTGTGGTTTCAGAGAAGAAGATTTTTGAAGCTTTTTTCCATTATGAGTCAATAGGAGCTAAAGGGCCCCGCCCGGGGCATGGCCCCTTTGGACCCCAGGGGCATGATTGGCAGGAATTATGTAGGTGACAACTTGCCATTGCTTCATGCTAAATATCTAAGCTCTGGGCCCTGTGGTTTCAGGGAAGAAGATTTTTGAAGCTTTTTGTTCAATTATGAGTCTATGGGAGCGAAGGGGCCCGGGGCGTGGCCAATTTGGACCCCAGGGGCATGAATGGCAGGAATTATGTAGGCGACCACTGGCCGTTAATACATGCTAAATATCTAAGCTCTGGGCCCTGTGGTTTCAGAGAAGAAGATATTTTAATTTTTCCCATTGTAAGTCTATGGGAGCTATATGTTGCCATGGCAACCAGAATTCCAATCTGATCAGCCCAAAAACCTTATGCAGCCTTCCCCCCCCCCCACCTGATGATGCTTCTCATGAAATTTGATCAAGATTGACTATGGGGTATTAAAGATATACTTATTTGAAATTGTTTACGGACGGACGCACGCACGCACGCACGACGGACGACGGACAAAAAGTGATAACAAAAGCTCACCATGTCACTACGTGACAGGTGAGCTAAAAATGAGGAGTAGGCCTAGAATCATAAGGCAGACAGTTTATTGCCTAAGGAACATTTCTATGGAAGTTTGGTCCAAATATCTGCAAAGCTTGGCAGTTAATGCCATTTTTCAATTATTTCCCATTGTAAGTCTATGGGAGCTCAAAGTCACCCTAGCAACCAAACTTAAGAGCCGATTTTCATAAAAAACACAAACTTTTAATCCCCCAGCCCGAGGATGCTAGGAATGAAATTTGGGGCCGACCTGTCCAGTGGCTTCAGCGGAGATGTCGTTTGAAAGTGTTGACGCCAGACGCCAACGCCGCCGTCGACGACTACGGACAACTGCCTATCCTACAAGCTGCCCCGGAGCAAAAAATATCCACATAAGTACAACCTTCCCTTTCACACAGCTTGTGCTAGCACTGAGAACTGCTAGAGAGAGCTTCCTTGGCGAGTTAACAGGAGTCGTGGTGACACTTTGCTCCATTACTGTGTCGGGGACGTTTAGCTGCACCCAACCAATAACATTTGTATTCTTTGTTGTCCAAAGGGTTCCATCTCCAGTTTTCCTCAAAACATTAAGGAATGCATATGATTTTCCGGCTTCAATAACTGCCCTATTCCGGACTTGATAGTTTCTTATGGCAGCCACTTGTTTCTCTTCCGCACATTTCATTACATAGTAACTTCTCTCTTGACCTTGCTGGTTTTTGTATGTTACTACGTCCCCACTCTCAATGACTTTCAGTGCTACAGAACACTCTGTATGTGGCTCCATGGCCAATGCCTCGTCCAACGATGATAGTTTGAAACTCATTCTAGAGACAAAAACGTAGACTATCGGAATAGAGTTTAAGCCAGAAGGCATAGTATGAAGTATGTAGAGGTTCCATAAACAATTATGTTGAATGAATTTTGAGTTTACCAGTATAACTTATCGCATATACTTCCAATGTGCTTTTAATTCTTTATATATTTTGAGCATTCTAGTTGGCGACCTGGTGGAAAGGAGTTTTATTTAAACAAGATGCCATCTGGTTCTATATCGCTCAACTGCACTGTATGTCAACGGGAGCTAAGGGCCCCAAGGCTTGGCCAATTCAGACCCCAAAGCTATAATTGGCGAACCACTTGACCTTGCTACATGCTAAATACCTCAGCTCTAGGACTAGTGGCTTTAGCGAAAAAGATTGTTGAAGTTATTTCCATTATAAATCAATGGGAGCTAATGAGGTCTGGGACGTGGCCAACTTTGACCCCATGGGCATGGTAGGCAGAATTTATGTAGGTGTCCATTTTTATGTTGCTACATACTACATATCTTAGCTTTGGCTCCATAGTTTCAGAGAAGAAGTTTTCTGAATTTTTTTTTCATAATGTATCAATGGGAGCTAAGTGGCCCCGGGATGTGGCAAATTTAGAGCCCAGGAGCGTGGCAGTGTTTATGTAGGGGACCACCTTACTTTGCTACATGCTAAATATCTAAGTGCTGGGGCTAGTGGTTTCAAAGAAGAAGATTATTTCCATTATAAGACTATGGGGAGCTAATGAGCCCCAAGATGAGGCCAACTTTGACCCTAGGGGCATGTTTGATGTAGATGACCATTTTACTTAGCTGTTTTGGGGAGAAGGTCATCTAAGCAACATTCCTATGAAGTTTGAATGAAATTGTCCCAACGGTTTACAGGGTTCTCAGTAAAATTTTTAAAATTGAAGTAAAAATGCTGTCCTCCAGAAAATGTTGGAGTTTTACCATACTTTTCTAACAAGACCCTCCCAAAAGTTGGATATAAAAATGAAAAAATTGGTGTAAATTACTCCAAATTCGGAGTTAACGAGAACTCTGGGTTTAGGAGGAGTAAGCATTTAAAGCAATTGCTGATGTCGCATGACACACAACGGACACTGACTGACCACACAATAGCACTTTTTGAAAACAGCTCTATTAAAACTTAACTGGAAATGCTCGCAAGGAAGAAGTGCTCCACACTTGTGTTATGAAGTCTGAGCAGTCCAGACGTTATACTCCAATGTTCCAGTCAACAGTCTATTGAACAGTCTAGCCAGCAGTCTGCAGCACCAAAGCTAACAAATTTTCCACGCTTCTTGGTAATGACCTCAGGCGAAGATACTCGCACTGTGTCAAGTCCATCACCATTCGTGATAGAAAAGAGCATAGTGTCTATTGCCGGACATCCCAAAAGCATTAAAAAGCTTAAGTCAGGTGGTCTTCTAATTGAAGTCGAGAGAGAACAGCAGGTGAAAAGCCTGCTTGGTACCACAAAGCTCTTCGATCTCAAGGCCAAAGTATCTATGCATAATACACTTAATTCATGTAAAGGTGTTATCCGCAGCCCAGAGCTCCGTCCATGCAGCGATGCAGAGATAATTGATAACTTGAGATCGGAAGGCGTCATTGGTGTACGTAACATCCAAGTTCGTAGAGGTGGTGTATTGAAGCCAACAGGTACTTACGTGTTGACTTTTGATACACAAATTCTGCCCAAGAAAATCAAAGTAGCATGTCTTTCAGTTAACGTAGAGGTATATATACCAAACCCTCTCAGATGTTACTCGTGTCAGGTTTTTGGCCACCACGAAAGCAGATGTCAGAAGAAACAACTTTGTCCAAATTGTGGTGAAGAAAACCAGGTCGATAATCATCAAAACGGTAAGAATGAGGCCAAATGCGTCAAGTGTGCATGCTGTTTTCTCTCGAGATTGTCCGACATGGAAAAAAAGAAAAAGAAATACTCACTGTCAAAAACCAAAGGGGGATAACATTCCCCAGAAGCGCGGAAAAATCGTTGAAGAGCGATAAACAACACCAACCACCAGTTACGCCAGCATCACAAAGGGTACTGGTGTAAAAGTTTCCAGCTCAACAACGCAGACTGTTGAATCATGCATAACTGAACTGAAAAAATGGTGCATGGAGTAACCAATCCATCACCACAAAGTTCAACCAATTTATCAAATAGCACAATTCAGGTTGCTCCGGATCGGTCCACACGACCGTACCAAAGCCAGGGCCGCATGTAAAAGAGAAACTCGACTCAGGTCCGATCAAAGAATCGATGGAAAACGATTAAAAAAAAACAATAACAAAAACAACAAACATCTCAAAAACAAACAGGCAGGCAACGTAAAATGGAAAGAGACAATATAAAATATCAGAACAGATTCGGATCTTTGAGTGACAGTGATATGGAGTTCACTGAAACTCCATTATCACGAAGTGGCAATAACAGATCGAGGTCAATAACACCACGAGGTGATGGTAGCAGATCGATATCACCAATTGCACCTCCAAAATAGTTTATAGTCTTATAAATATCTCTCCATAAAATGGATTTAAAACACAAAATAATACAATGGAATTGTCGAGGTCTTAAATCAAATTATAATGAACTCTTATTACTTATTTCTTTATTAAACCCATCGGTTTTTTGTTTGCAAGAAACTTTTTTTTAAAAACTGATGACAACATTGATGTCAGGGGTTTCAATACATATAACTATATCTATTCTGATGGTAACAAACCATCTGGTGGCAGTTCAAGTTTTGTTAAATCATGTTTACCACAAAGAGAGATCAAATTAAAGACAGACCTACAAGCTGTAGCAGTATCGGCTTCTCTAAACTACAAGGACTTCGGAAACTATGGGGGGTTTTATGCCTCAATTTTGAAAGCTTCTGCAAGCGTCTGTAGTGTGTATATATGGAATTGACCTAATGTATACTAAAAACTGACGTATGTCGAACATCATGGCATTTACCAAATGTAGAAGGATGGCACACTAGTAGAAAAATTCCACATTGAAGTGGGCGGGGTGATAATTTTTGAAAAAAAATATAAGGTAAAAAAAATGACAATTCCATGTTTCATTTTCAAGTTGATATCAAGTTAGGGCTATTACAACTCAAAATTTTAACATATAGTGCTATGCACACATAAAACGCAGGTGCACTACTTCAATGCATTTTACACCAGGAGGTACAGTGCTCATCACAAATGGACACACCTGTACATAAATAATAATATTAGATATACACCTGTTATTTATAGAAGACAGGTAGCCTGCTCATTCAGGTATAACATACTGTAGGTAGTTCAGTTGTCATGCTCAATCAGGCATAAATATGTCCTTAGTTTAAAAATAAACCCTACTGTATAATGATACAGTATAGTTCCAAATCCTGTGAAGTTTTTCAATGATAGCGCTAAGCATGCATGTTGGTTTTTAGGATTTTTCACAGCCTTTCCCCCCCCCCCTTGCCCAAACACGACAGTTGGTCAGAGGATGTATAAGTTAAAAATACAAATGTATGCCAAATTGTTTTATTGGGCAAGGGGGGAAACATATACTTATTTAAAAGTTTCTGTTTCCTATGCAACTTTATAGAAACTTGACTCAATTAAGCCAAAAATCAACAAAATTAATATTTGAGCTGTAGACCAAAATGCATATCATAATAGAACAAAGTGTTACCTTTAAGTTGCCTTTGTGATGAGTTCGTTTGGTTAAAGGAGCAGTCTCTATAAGGCTATTTTCATGGCCACAACCGATTTCCTTTAAACTTTGTAGCTTCAAATTGGTACATGTGGGCTGTCTAATGGTGAATTTTTAGACTCTTTGGTCCACTGGTTTTTGCTGTATACACTATTAAAGTGGGTGGGGTAATGTCACCCCATCAAGGGTATACCAACAAAAATGCTGTTATTTTTGTTCAAAGTGCATGACTGGAGGCGATGTTTGCCGTATGCTTACTACCCTTTTAGGCATAACAGCCGGTGATAACAGTCTTATAAATATCAAACAAGAGAAGAGTTTATACGCGCTTGTAAGTTGTACCCAAATATTAGTAATTTTTATTCACCAACTTTACGAAAAACCACAACACCTTTACAGTTTTCAACTTATTTCAAAGATCTTTCATAAATATAATGTTGATGTAATAGTCATTCTAGGTATATGTCAGAATTATTTTTAGTTCATAAAACTTAAGAGTTACCTGACCCTGAAATTGAATTTTACCCATTTTTTTAAATCAGAGTGCATTTATCCGTTTGTAGTACTCACAACTTCATTTGGAAGTGAATAAACCGATTCCATGCAAATATAATTTAATAGATGTGAACAAAGAAGTCATTTGATTTAATAGTGCATGCTAGCAAGCACATGAGCACAACATCCCACGGTACGAGCACCACTTTTTCACCAACAGTACCATCCAGTGATTGGGTTCAGTCCTTGTGGTCTAAACACATTGCAATACGAGCAAACAATTCTTACATAGTCGCCAACATATGGTATTTAACTATTGAATATTTTGTTGCTAAGGCCTTCCACTTTGTAATTCTCCCATTAGCTGATTCGACAACCTATCTCACTTTGTACCTAGCCTTGAATCATTCGCCTCTTCAGTCGTATATTGCTTTTGAGATTTGATTAGGAAGTAATGCATATGAGAATTGATTTCATAACCCTTTAGTATTTCTCTAACATCCCTGAATCATACATCAACTTTTGCAAATGTCCTATTTGGGGATTCAAATTCTGATGTTGCAATCGCAGTGGCTGATGGAACATACATATATATTGAGAAGAGTGGAAACCCCTCATTTCAGAGATCTTATTCCGTACGTAAAGGACAGCCTTTGCTGAAACCTATGATGCCTGTGGCCACCGATGGTTACATTTTGACTGCGATGGGACCAAATATCTTGCAGATGGGAAAAACACAGATGCTAAGATTACTGAACACATGTTAAAGACTAATGCAGAAAACATTACTGACTGGTTTGAAAAAGATGATGTTCTCGTTGTAGACCGCGGCTTCAGGGATGCTATAGATATACTAAAGAATTTTGGAATCAATTCTCATATGCCTTACTTCCTAAACAAATCTCAAAAGCAACATACGACTGAAGAGGCGAATGAGTCAAGGCTAGTTACAAAGGTGAGATGGGTTGTCGAATCAGCTAATGGGAGAATTAAAAAGTGGAAAGCCCTTAGCAACACAATGCCCAATAGTCAAATACCATATGTTAGCGACTATGTAAGGATTTTTTGCTCAATGTGCAATGCATTTAGACTACCTTTGGTAACAAGCAAAGATTCAGGCAAAGTAATTGCTAGAAGAATGATGGCCCTAGCAATAGCTCCAAATAAGCTGCAGGATAAGGTCGTAATAAGAATTCCGCCGAAGGCTATGTCGCGCATGTGGCGCGCAAAGTCATCGAACCATGATATGTAGGTCAAGGTCAAACATAGATGCTTGCTCAAAAGATCCCATTCTCAAATGCAAGCTTGTACTAAGTATCATTAATGAAGCTCTAATAATTCTTGAGAAATTAACTTAACCATTAGGGTGAACGCTAGGGTGGTCACAATATTTTACAAAGTCAGTCAACCATGAAATTTAGGTCAAGGTCAAATATGGATGCTTGCATTTAAGTTGTCATCCCCAGATTCAAGTTTGCACCAAATATCATTAATGAAGCTCTTATAAATCTTCAGAAATAAACTTGAACATTAGGGTGAATGCTAGGGTGGTCGCAATATTTTACAAAGTCAGTGAACCAAGAGATATAGGTCAAGGTTAAATATGGATGCTTGCATTGAAGTTACCATCCCCAGATACATGTTTGTACCAAGTATCATTAATAAAGCTCTTATAGTTCTTGAGAAATAAACTTGACCATTAGGGGGAACGCTAGGGTGGTCGCAATATTTTACAAAGTCAGTGAACCATGAAATGTAGGTCAAGGTCAAATATGGATGTAAGCATTCAAGTTGTCATTCACAGATACAAGTTTGTACCACATAACAATAATGAAGCTCTTATAGTTCTTGAGAAATAAACTTGACCATTAGGGGGAACGCTAGGGTGGTCGCAATATTTTACAAAGTCAGTGAACCATGAAATGTAGGTCAAGGTCAAATATGGATGCTTGCATGTAAGTTGTCATCCCCAGATACAAGTTTGTACCAAGTATCATTAATGAAGCTCTTCTAGTTCTTGAGAAATAAACTTGACCATTAGGGTGAACGCTAGGGTCATCGCAAATGTTGAAGCCTTGACGAACGAACGGACGAACGTGCGGACGGAAAACCGGGCGCCTATATCGCGCCATGATAATAGCAGGCGCGACAAAAAATGGCTGGGATAAAAAACGGGTTATTTGGATAAAGATCGATGATGAGAAACTTGAGAATTTCCCAGAGATGACTGAGGATGAACTCAGGGATTTGAAACTGGGTATTTACCAGCTGAAACAACCCAAATCCTACACAGATGAACATTTTGACGACAATGGATCATATGAGATAATGGCACACAAAGAAGAAGATGGTGTTCTCAAAGCATAGATACGTTCTTGCCACATGCCTAATAAAACATATAGCATGTGGGTTGAATATACACAAGGACTGAACCCAATCACTGGATGGTATTGTGGGTGCAGAAGTGGAGCTCGTACCGTTGGATGTTGCGCACATGTGGCTTCTGTTCTCTGGTATTTGGGATATTACCGGAATATAACAGAAAATAGTGAAGCAAAGCCAAGCCGGGAACATATTGATTTTGTTTATGATGCTGCTGTTGACACATGGAGTACATCTAGCGATTCAGAGGAAGATCAGTAAATTAACAAATTCTTAAAAATGTCGTGAGACCATACAGGTTTATATTTAAGCACAGTATCAGTCTAAAATGAGGTTCCACAATATGAGCAAAGCCTGCTTTGGTGGTCAAAAATGTTTAACAGTTGACAAATGTTCCATTTGCACCTGGAAATTAAGAGTTCATATATAACAAAAAAAAAAAAAAAGGAAATACTAGCATGCACTATTAAATCAAATGACTTCCTTGTCCACATCTATTTAATAATATTTGCATGGAATCGGTTTATTCACTTCCAAATGAAGTTGTGAGTACTACAAACGGATAAATGCACTCCGATTTAAAAAAATGGGTAAAATCCAATTTCAGGGGCAGGTAACTCTTAAGTTTTATGAACTAACAATAATTCTGACATATACCTAGAATGACTATTACATCAACATTATATTTGTGAAAGATCTTTGAAATAAGTTTAAAACTGTTAAGGTGTTGTGGTTTTTCGTAAAGTTGGGGAAAAAAATTACTGATATTTGGGTACAACTTACAAGCACCTATAAACTCTTCTCTTGTTTGATATTTATAAGACTGTTATCACCGGCTGTTATGCCTAAAACGGTAGTAAGCATACGACAAACATCGCCTCCAGTCATGCACTTCGAACAAAAATAATAGCATTTTTGTTGGTATACCCTTGATGGGGTGACATTACCCCACCCATTTTAATAGTGTATACAGCAAAAACCAGTGAACCAAAGAGTCTAAAAATTCACCATTAGACAGTCAATATGTACCAATCTGAAGCTACAAAGTTTAAAGGAAATCGGTTGTGGCCATGAAAACAGCCTTATAGAGACTGCTCCTTTGAGAATTTTATAATTTCCGGGGCAAATGTCTTAACAAAGTTTCCGAAGTCCTTTGTTCTCTCTATATATACCACCTTCATTTTCTGTAGAGCCCGAACATCTTGAATCATTGCTGGATCAACTTCCATCGCCATATATTTCAGTTGGCGACTTCAATGGTCACAACATTCTATGGGATTGTAAAGATACCAACAGCAGAGGAGCACTTATTGAAGCTTTTATTGCATGATCTTTGCTTAATGAATGATAAATCTTATACTAAGCTTCACCCTGCGACAGGTAATTTGTCTTCTTTAGATCTCTCTTTGTGTCACCCATCCCTCTTATTAGACTACGACTGGTCTGTCTTTGATGATCAGTGCGGAAGTGATCACTTCCCTGTTACAAATTGAGAGCGTAAACGAACCAGATGAGGAATGTAATCAAAAATGGAAAATGAATAAAGCCGATTGGGAATTATTCCATAATTTATGCGAAGAAGAGTTATCAGTTGCTCACTGTAATGAATAATCTGACATAATTTCTGATTTCACAGATTCGCTTATTAAAATATCAGAACAATGTTTTCCGAATACCTCTCTAAATACTAAGAAAAGCAAGCCTTGGTTTAATAATGACTTAAAGAAGCTATCCAGAAACGCAAACAAGCTTTAAATAAGTTCTGCAAAAGTGTAACTACGGAAAAACTAAATGACGTTAAAATTTTCAGAGCTAAAGCTCGGCGAACAATCCGAGCTTACAAACGAAAGTCATGGAGGGAATATGTTTTAAAATTGAACTACAAAACCCCCATTAAAAGTTTGGGATATGGTACGAAAAATTTCAGGAAAAGCAAAGTCCCCTAGTTTTACACATTTAAATACTGGTTTTGACACAAACGCTTCAACTAAAACAGATATTTCAGATACTCTTGGTAGCACATTCTTGAGAAATTCATCATCGCGAAATTATTCTGACACTTTTAGAAATTTCAAAAAGGACCAAGAGAAAAGAAATCTAAGCTTTTAATCCCTCGATCACGAAAAATACAACAAACCATTCAACTTATCCGAACTAGTTGAAGCCATTGCAAAATCACATGATACGGCAACCAGCCCCGATGAAATTCATTGTCAGATGCTTAAGTATTTGCCAAAAAGTTCTCTTTCAACACTTTGAGATATCTTTAATAATATTTGGAACGGGGGTCTGTCCTGAGAGCTGGCGTTTAGATACAGTTTTACCAATTGCAAAACCAGGGAACGATCATGCAGAACCTACAAATTATCAACCGATAGCTTTGACAAGTTGTTTGTGTAAAACATAGGAGAGAATGATAAACAAGAGATTAGTCTGGTACCTAGGGTACAATAACCTCATTTCAGAATATCAGTCAGGTTTTCGTTCGGAACGTAGTATCAACGACAATTTAATAAGACAGAAACCTTTATACGAAATGCTTTTATTAACAAAGAACACGTAGTAGCTGTCTTTTTCGACTTGGAGAAAGCATATGATACCACATGGCAATGTGGAATATTGGAAGATCTCCATAACATTGGCTTAAGAGGAAAACTTCCCAGTTTATTGAAAGATTTTTAGGGGAGCGCATGTTTCAGGTTCGTGTGGGGTCTACCCTGTCAGATCTCTATGATCAAGAACAGGGTGTCCCACAGGGTAGTATTCTTTCAACTACGCTATTTAACATCAAAATAAACAATATTGTACAATGTTTGGACGACAAAACATATTGTTCATTGTATGTTGATGATTTTTGTATATGTTACCGTTCTAAAAATATGAAAACAATTGAACGAACGTTACAACAAAATTTAAAAAGAATAGAAGAATGGACTGATAAAAATGGTTTCAAGTTCTCCAAGTCGAAAACGCAGTGTGTTCATTTTTGTAAGCTACGGAAGTAAACACGAACATCCTTCCCTGTTTTTATACGGATCGCGAATTCCTCTTGTTGAAGAAACCAAATTTCTTGGGGTCATATTTGATCAAAAGTTATCTTTTATTCCCCATTTTAAATAGCTTAAAGCGAAATGTTTAAAAGCTTTGAATCTTTTGAACGTTTTAGCTAATACAAGTTGGGGAGCAGATCGATATACTTTATTACTTCTTTACCGGTCTTTAATAAGATCTAAATTAGATTATGGTTCTGTTGTTTATGGTTCTGCCAGAAAGTCCTATTTAAAATCATTGGATACTATCCATCACCAAGGCCTTCGTCTGGCTATGGTAGCCTTCCATACTTCTCCCGTATTAAGCCTTTATGTAGAAGGAGGTGAACCATCTTTAACTTCGCGCAGAGAGAAACTTTCTCTTCAGTATGCTATCAGTATGCTATCAGACTTTCCTCTGGCTTTCTTTGTCGGATCATTACAGGGTCACTGATGAGGCTTTATTAGCCGAAACTACGTAGTATGACCCATCTTCTTTCTTATGAATGTGTTCATTGCTCTTAAAGGAACTCATTTTTGATTTTATTTGCTGCTAATCCATCTAACCCGGCTTCCAAAATTTCATTTCCACCTGAATTCTGGAGTCGAACATTTACATTGTGCTGACACGTTGGAAGAGAAACGAAATACCGAAAACATCAGGTAAATAACCGTACCAAGGTAATATTTCCGCACCGGTACAACCTCCCATACTGGACACCACCCTGCATGCACACTAAAAAAAGGCGACAGCACAGGTTTAGTCCAATGACTAGTTTTGTTTGGCAGTTCCACTAGAATAGTGCCCTCCTCTCTTGCCTTTTTCAATGAGCTCCAAGTGGTTGTGTGACTCATGTCCATCCATAACTAGTATTTGTGGGCGTTCTGGTCCAACATTGTTCTGGAACGTATCTCTGTAATTTCACTACGTTCTGAACATGTTGAATACGTTGCGACAACGCCCGATATCAGTAACAGATAAGTTACACGTACGTTGCCTATACGTTAGAAATACGTTACCCATACACAGCCTGTGGCCGAGTGGTATTTCGACGTATTATAACCTAGGAGTAATTTGGGAGTAACGTACATAAAGATTTGCATAACTTACTGCCACGTACAACAAACGTATGACTTCAATATAAGCAATACGTCGACATACGGTGAACATTTTGGTGCATGTGCACAAAATGTTTGAACATATTTGGCATGACAACTTATGGCATCGTATTTCAGCGTGCTCAAAACTTGTTTGAAACTCACCTCTAACTTATTAAACGTTTGCCAAGTTTCTTATACTAGACTTCATAGTGTGACAGCAGCTTAACGTAACTTATGCATTCTTTAGTATTTACAGCTGCCAAAACACGAAGATATCACGTTTACTTTCGTATCCGTTAGGTAATGTCGGTGCTCTCCCATCCCGCCGTTAAAAATGTTCCGCTCAACATCACGAAAACACGCCTATATAATTTTGATCCCACTGAACCCCATCTTTATACAATAAAACTGGGATGTAAAGGGGTAGACCTTATTTTTCTTATATCTGTTCTAAAATATTGTTTGTGGGTACTCGTTAGAGCCGCCTCGATGAGGCGCTTCTAACGAGCACCCACAAGCTATAGAAATAAGAAAACAATATTACAATGGTTCATCTTCAAAATTTCGTGTTTTTTTTTTTTCGGGGTAAAGTTTACAATGTAGTTTTATAGGCTCGTTTTCGTAATGATCAAAATCATTAGGGGATTTAAACCGGGCAGGTTGCACAGATGTCTCATTTCGCTCATGGGCAAATATCCTAAAAGAGATCTCGTCCCCAATGATAGCGGAACGCCCCCTTTCCTTTTTGTGGAAGACATGAATATAGTAGAGGATACACAAAAGGCGGGCTGATCAGACAAGCAAGGTGATGGTATCAATAAAATAGACATATTATCAATAGATGTATCTAACAAACCAAACCATCCGTTAAACATAGTTCCGATTTTATCTAAAAAATATTAAAACAAAGGCAAAACAAAGATATGCGGTTCAAAACAACTACTAAATATTCTTAAGGCAAACAACACACTTTCAAGCGAGACAAATCTTTGAAAACTATTCTTGACTCAGTATGTCTGAAACTCGGGACCGGTTATTCAAAAGTAACCACATCGTTAGGTAACACATCGTTAGGTAACACATCGTTAACTGCGGTTAATTTTTGACTGAATAAATGTGAGTAGCTTTTGCATCTGCAAAAGCTGCTCACATTTTTTCAGCAAAAATCTGAGTATTCGATTTTGTACTTACTAGAACTGTACTGTTAACAATTTGATCAAGTGCGAGATCTTTAACCTAACAAAGCTTCGAACTATTGGGCCGAGAAAAGTGCATTTCCATTTAAAGAACACTTCCTCGTTTTTGAAGGGTTCTCTGAACTGAAATCCAAGCGGAGGTAATGTAAGTTATCTCCCTTATAATACACGGCGGCATGTGTGTTCGGTGTATCCATTCCCTTAAACGTTAAGCTAATTCTTGTCTGAAATAGTAAAAATGTAGTTTACGCAAGGTGGTGTCATTATTTAAGGGTTTGGCACAATATGTTCCCATTACTCGTGCAAAATGGACTGCAAAACTTAATTAGATAGTACATATTGATGTAAACGTAAAAAAAGAAAATTTTGTAGAAAAACAGGACAGTTGTAACTTAATTTATCCATGTGGGATAAACTTCGCAACTAGCGAGAGGACAGTTGTAATTTAATTTACCTGTGCGGGATAAACTTCGCAACTAGCGAGAAAAAATACAGGGGTGTCTCTGTGAGGAAGAATGTCCTTGATGTCTCAAAAATGGCACATTTTCTAAAACATAATTGTGATTTCTGCTTCATACATAAATGGGGAGTTTCGTTAGAACCGCCTCATGCGGGCGGTCATTAAGGTGGTCTCTGACCAGAGGACACTGTATGCAGAAAAACACAAAGAAAGAATAACTGCAGCCTACTAAATAAGCTTTTTAAAGCAGAATGAGACTTACTTTTAGGTGGTATTAATATCGGACTTTCACTATATAAGAAAAAAAAAAGAAATTCCTCGTAAACTGAACATTTCTCTATTTACAGTTAAGCTATTTATTACCAGAACTTGTCATTTTGATATAAAATAACGTTTTGTTAAACTTTTCATTATTAAACTGCAATAATATTTAAAACTTGTTAAACCATGTGGCTTGCTATGTGGATTGCCATAGCCTTTGGGATCATTTCTGCATTATGTGGCATAATTGGACTAGCTATACCCTTTTGGGCAAAATATTACCATTTTCAACTCGGAGACGCGTATTATGGACTTTGGAGAAGTTGTAACGATCTAACCGGTTGCGCAGATACAGGTATATCATTTTTGTCTGTGTAATGTGTCAGTGGGGATTGGTTTTGCTTGATAATGTACACTTTCCGGGAGTCCTAGATTTGGTTTTACTGTCCCTTCAAGATTATTTCACTTATATCGATCAGAGACGGCGAAAACCGGAGTACCCGAAATAAGAACTCCCTCTAAAGTTATTAACTGTAACATGCATTTCAGTCCATTTGAAACATCCGATGCGAGAAAATCGCATAACGGTCAAAGAAACTATAGACATGACGTCATAAAACGGTGGCTATCCGCGTCACGTTCTTCTTCGCCGTGATTTATATTGCCTATATAGGCGTGCAGTGTTGAAATTTTATAGTTTTCCCTATTTCTTACAGTCGAACATCGATGGCTCGAACCCCTTTTCGACCATGAAAATTTGTTCGAGATAGCGGTAGTTCGAGCCACAGAGGTTACTATTAGTGCCATGCCATGAACCATAATGGAGATAATTGTGGGACATCTTTTCGGTGTTCTATATACTAATGTATGCTGTGTGTACTCATTAGAATCGCCGCATCGAGGCGATTCTAATGAGTACACACAGCCTACATTTGCAAGAATCAGAAAATCTCGCTATATTACGTCTTTTTTTTTTTAGTGAGACGCCAAGTTCTGCAACGGAAGGTCAGGTGGTTTTTCTCCGGGTACTCCGGTTTTCGCCCACATATGATTAACTATCGGCTCGATATGAGTGAAATAATCTTGAAAAGGCCGTAAAACCCAAACCAAAAAAAAAAAAAATTACGTCTTTTTCGTATTTGGAAGAATCCTCTGCGGACTCAAGAAGGGCTTCGACTCATCCATGGTAAACGTGTAACGGAGTTCGAGCCATTGAAGTTATACTGTAGCTTAAACACTAATGAGATGCCGCCTTCTGTGGTATCTGATCTGGATCTACAAGTAAACATTGTAGAACCTGATCAGGTGTCCATTACGAAATCACACCTGTATAATTCTGACCTACTTGAACCCCATTTATACAGCAAAACTGGGGTTTTTACACCTTATTTTTTTCTTATTTCTGCTCTAACATATAGATTACATTATTTTTCTAATTTCTGCTCTAAAATATAGATTGTGGGTACTCGTTAGAACCGCCTCGATACAATCTATATTTTAGAGCACAAATAAGAAAAATACCGAACTTTTTCGTCAAAATTGTCTTTCTGCGGGGTAAAAGTTACAATGTATTTTAATAGGTGCGTTGTCGTAATGCGTGTTCTGTGGCGCCAGACCTAGGTCTTCTCTGTTAGGATCTTTCATATTCATTGTGACAAAGTTATTTTGAATTCGCACGTGATGTATCTTTATTGGTCAATCATGGTCACGTGAACAACAGTAGAAAAACTTGTTGCAGTTTTGTTAACATTAGGTCGACTGCATCACGAAAACAGGCCTATATAATTTTAACCCCCTTGAATCCCACTTTTATATAGTAAAACCGAGGTTTACAGGGGTAAATCTGGTTTTTCTTATTTGTGTTCTAACATATAGATTGCGGGTACTCGTTAGAACCTCCGCTAACGAGTTCCCACAATTTACATAAAGATTGCGGGTACTCGTTAGAACCGCCTCGGGAGGCGGTTCTAACGAGTTCTCACAATCTATATTTTGAGACCGATGCGGTTCTAACGAGTACCAACAATCTATATTTTGAGCACTATTTTTTATCTTAAAATTTTCAATGTCTTTTTTTTTTTTTTTTTTTTTTTCAAGTTTTGTTGACGGGGGGGGGGGGTGGGTGGGGTATAGACATGTTTTCGTAATGGACAGTGTACACCAAAAAAGTCTAAGTGAATCGCTAAATAGAAGCAACTAACTTTGAACTTCAATTTACATTCTATGTAAATCAAAGATACATGTACACATAATTACTTCAGTCAGTAACTTGATCTTCCGCTTTGTATCATGTGTGTGTGTGTGTGTGTGTGTGTGTGTGTTTGTGTGTGTGTGTGTGTGTGTGTGTGTGTGTGTGTGTGTGTGTGTGTGTGTGTGTGTGTGTGTGTGTGTGTGTGTGTGTGTGTGTGTGTGTGTGAATTCGGGTTTAACGTCGCTTTCAACAAATTTTAAGTCATAACACGACGGTGTCTGGTTGCGACAGGGAGCTCAATGCTAACTTTTATAGTGCTGCCTCACTGAAGTATCATGTCCCAGACACATTACATGATACCACACCCAGTCACATTATCCTTACACTGGGTCGACCAGTCCTAGCTCTACCCCGTAAATCTGAGTGCCGAGCGAGGAGCAGCTAGCACCATTCTTAACGACTTTGGTATGTGGCGGCCCGGGATCGAACCCATGAATTCCCGTTCCCCGGAGCGGACACTCTACCAATTTGTATCATGTCGAATAGATGTTTACAGATCGACGAATCACACGAAACGCAGGGGGTCGAGAGTGATGCGTAATACATGGAAACATCTCCGAGGCGTAATACAGTGCGTCATACCAAGCTACTATAATGCAAATAGAGGATCATGTACTATTGAATTTATTAAACGAGTTCTGAAGAAGGTATAAAATGCGAGGCTTTGTCGAGCATTTTATGCCTTTTCCTCGACGAGTTTAATAAATTCAATAACACATGTGTTCATGTATTATTGAATTTATTAATCGACGAGGAAACGGGATAAAATGCGAGGCTTTGCCGAGCATTTTTGGCATTTTCCTCAACGAGTTTAATTAAATTCAATAATACATGAGCACGAAGGCAAGATTCAATTTATCATATGACATTTAAAACGCTTTTCCACCACGAAAACACACCTATATAATACTGACCCCTTTCAACCCCACTTTTATATAGTGCAAACTGGGGTTTACAGGGGTAAACCTTATTTTTCTTATTTCTGCTCTAAAATATAGACTGTGGATACTCGTTAGAACCGCCTCAATGGGGCGGTTCTAACGAGCACTCACAATTTATATTTTGAGCAGAAGTAAGAAAAATATGACACTTTTTCATCTTAAAATTTTCATTTTTTTTTCGGCGATAAAGGTTACAAAGTATTTGTATAGGCATGTTTTCGTAATGCATTCACGATTGTTTTACAAAAATGTGAATATTCCGCTATTAGTAAACGCGAAGTTATTAAGGGCGTCACTACTGTAACGTTACGGGGCGTATCTAACTAATTTGCATATTTAATCCAGTAGTGGACTATCGAATCTGTTACATGGCGTTATTACACTCTCAGACTCGTCGTCATATGATAAATATGTATAGTCTATACTTTTTTATCCCAATAAAGCTCTTTTGCAGACGTACATAATCAGGAAAATTTGACGTTACGTTCTGTGTGCGAGTGGCATCGCCATATTTACACGCCTGGTTTCGCGGTTCTCATGGCTGCTTTTGAACGTATTAGCAAATACCGGAGCTCAGATAGAGAATTGCGATATTGTATCGGAAAATTGCTTCTAGGAAAATTGGGAATCCTGCATTTTTATATTGCAAATTAGAAGTAGGCAGCAGTATTATTGCAAGGAAAAGCGTGTGAACTATCTTAACTCTAAATTAGGTGAACATACTCGAATGTTTTGCAGCTTAGCAAACTACGTTTTTTATATGAAGGCGGAAGTTCATTACGAAAACACGCCTATACAAACACATTGTAATCTTTTCCGCCGAAAAATAAAACAAACAAAAAAAAAAAAAAAAAATATTTTTTTGTGATATTTTTCTTAAAATTTATTTCAGAGCAGAAATAAGAAAGATTCGATGAGGCGTTTCTGTCGAGTACCCACAATCTATATTTTGAGCAGAAATAAGAAAAAAATATGGTTTACCCCTGTAAACCCCAGTTTTAGTATATAAAAGTGTGGTCAAGGCGGTCAAAATTATATAGGCATGTTTTCGCGATGATCACAGCATTGGGATTACTACTGTGCTGCCGACTGATTTTTTTTTTCCAAACTGGAGATGTTTTTGTTTGTTTGTTTTTGTTTGTTTGTTTTTGTTTGCTTAATGGAAACACAATATCTTCCAAAGAGAAAAGTCCGTGATCATCCAATAATTGATGCGTTTCCTAAATTGGCGTTTGATAAACAAGAAGTGTTTTTTTTTACAACGGGTGCATACTTTTCACAATGCTAGTATAAATATAAAGTTAACGTATAACCTACTTTTTATCTTTTACCCCCTATATTTATTGCATTGTAACACCTTAACCTGATAAAGGTATGCTTCCTCATGACATGTGAACTTATCAGGTCAACGTGCCATTGCACTTATATGAATTAACCGGAATACTGGAGAAATTAGCAAAAATGTTATTATTGCTGGAAAAATGGAAAAAAAAACATCAAAAAGTATCAGAGGAAGAATTACGGTCAGATGATACTAAACATGGAACGATTACTACACGCCAGAATTTGGAATACACTGAGGACAGTGAATTGCATATTTAAAGAGTGTACAACAAAGTGATAAATAGTATACCAGATTTGTGTCATTTAATATCAAGTTTATCAGGCGCATGTTGAATCGCTCGACAAGCCTCGCGATTCAACATGCGCCTGATGAACTTGATATCAAAAGACACAAACCATGTATTCTCTTTTTCTTGTGCTTTGAATAAGTATCCAGGCATATTTTCCTTGTTTCTGTATTTTCAGAATCAACATCAGCAATAATCACTGTCCGCGCACTTGAATTGTTGGGAGTGCTACTGATTTCAGTTTCTCTTATATTCGCTGTTGTCAGGACCTGTAGTTGCCCGGGTCGTTGCCATTTTCTTGTCGTCTCTGCTGGAGGGATGTCGTTGGTTTCAGGTTTGTAATTATTCGTAACTAACATTATATTGTAAGTGTTCATATGTCGAAGGACGTGCGAGCTTACGATTTTGTTTGTTTGTACTGGAGTTTAACGGCCCAGTCAACACTATTTAGGTCATTTTTGAGCCGGTCAGTTTACCTATCCACACTTTTCCTGGGCAGGCTTATACGTTATCGGTTAACCAGTACAGAGCACATTCTTTCGCCAGAAACTTACAACTGCCCATCTTGAATCAGCGGAAGGGAGAGAATGCCGTAGAAAAGATTTCATGACCAATTATTACGAACGAATGTTGCCGGCCCCGGCAGGTATCGAACCCGCATCCCCCTGATCACCAGTCGGACGCGCATCCGACTGAGCTACCGAGGCCGGCACGAGCTTACGTTTGCCTCGCATGCCAAATATTCTACAATATAAAGTCAGTTACCTTTACTATTTATGCGCAAAATGTTTGATTGTCTACAAATCGGTCGTGCCTGGCTGAGCAATCTCCATGCACCTAGAAAAACCACCACCAATGGTGTGTGTGTGTGTGTGTGTGTGTGAATTCGGGTTTAACGTCGCTTTTAACAATTTTTCAGTCATATCACGACGGTGTCTGGCTCAATGCTCACGTTTATAGTGCTGCCTCACTGAAGTATCATGTCCCAGACACATTACATGATACCACACCCAGTCACATTATCCTGACACTGGATCGACCAGTCCTAGCTCTTCCCCGTAAACCTGAGTGCCAAGCGAGGAGCAGCTGGTACCATTTTTAACGACTTTGGTATGTCGCGGCCCGGGATCGAACCCCAGACCTCCCGTTCCCCAGAGCGGACACTCTACCAACTGAGCTATCGGGGCCGGTACCACCAATGGTGTCAAAGTGAAAAAAAAAATGACATTAACGTTGGGGATGTCCATTACGAAAACACGCCTATACAAATACATTATCCATTTTTCAGCCAAAAATTTGGAAATTTCAAGATGAAAAATTGTGATTTTTTTGCTTATTTCTGCTCAAAACGTAGATTGTGGGGACTCGATAGAACCGCCTCGACGAGGCGGTTCTATCGAGTACCCACAATCTATGCTTTTAAGCAGATATAAGGAAAATGTTGTTTACCCCTGTAAACCCCAGTTTTACTATATAAAAGTGGGGTTTAAGGGAGTCAAAATTATATAGGCGTGTTTTCTTGATGCACATCTTTAAACAAACACTGACGCAGGTCACCATTTTTGCTGATACCTCGTTTTATTTCTGCGAAAATACTCCTGGTTTCCTTAAATAACTTTTGAAAACCTATACAGCTTACAGTTTACTAGTGTTACATATACATGCGTTATTTGCACAGTCTGTATTCGTTAATTTTTATGTTCTTTGAGTCAATACCCATGCATGTCCAAGTAGGTGCAACTTTTCCAAATAGACAAGGTTTTCTGAAAATTGTTCCATTGAACGGACAAAAAGCACTTAACTACGGACAAAAAGAAAAAAATAAGGTAAAATTCCTATATTAAGTCCACCTTTGGGACTGTTCAAAAGTGGTCTTTAAGACCACTTTTGAACAGTTCCAAAGGTGGTCCCTGACCAGAGGACACTTTGGCCAGAAAACACCTAGAAAAATTAAATGCAGCCTACTAAATATGCTCTTTAAAGCAGAATTAGTCTTAATTTTAGATGGTCTTTATAGCTGAATTTCACTGTATAATAAACCTAGAAAATGCCCCGTTTACTTTGTATAGAAGTTAGCAGTCAATGTGTTTTCCTAGTGCGACACATTACGATCTTCATTATCTTAAAGATCTGCATCATCTTGCGCCCCCACCCATTGGGGCTTGGAGAAATAGATAGGACAGGGCTGAAACCGACCGAATTTGAGTATTGGTTAACCGTTTAGGTCTAAGCCTGTCCAGTAAAAGTGATGCTAGTAGGACCTCTTGATTTTTATGGGTGGTTGGGGTTGAGATGTCATTTCATCTCAATATCGGATATAAGTCCCACAAAATCGGAAGAAACGTCTAGTAAAAGACCTAAATAGTGTTGACGGGGGCGTAAAACCTCCACCAAAACAAGACCTGCTATTTTCTTTTTAAAATCGCGTGAAGATATTTAATCTGATTTTACATTCAGATGTCTGTGCCAGATAAGGTTGGTTAAGTAATCGGTCCATATAAAAAGATTATTGACTTGTATTGTGAAACCTAACGTAAACAAGTCCGCGTAAAGAACACCCCTTTACACCCCACCTAATAATGAGCCCCGCCAAGCGAATTTGTGTCTTCGAGCATTCCGTCATGACAAATTTTAACTGCGCATGCCCAGCCATTCAGAGGGGGCAGGGATTTGGCTTTCTGTCTGAAGGTTCCTCTTGATTCACTGCTTGTATGAGCGAGCAGCGAAGGTTCTGGCGAGACTGCGCGGATGCGCAGGCTCGCCTGAACCTTCGCTGCTCGCATAGGCGATAAGTACCAAAATCGCTTGACGGGGCCCTTATAAAAAGTAAACTTGGATTAACAGTAACATACATTTCCTTATTTGTGTTCCTAGACACAGGTAGTGGGTACTCATTAGAACCGCCTCAATGAGGCGGTTCTAACGAGCACCCCAACCTATGTTTGGAGTAAAAATAAGGAAAATATCACAAATTTTCATCCGAAAAATAGCCGTTTTGGAGACATGAAAGATTGCACTCAATATCACAAGGACGTGTTGTCTTTATGTGATTATTCGCCCCACGCTCATATGGCGAAGGACGCACTCGGTTGCCAGTAACTCCTATACGTACAAAGTAAACGAGGCCTGTCTGAGTATAATAATACTATCACATTAACATAGCCATCTATCACGTTAACAAATCCGTCTAATGAATACCCCTCTAAACCCCACTTTATATAGAGAAAAGCGTGGTAAACTGGGGGGGGGGGTTAAACATTATTTTCCTCTGCTTCGAGACATGATTGTTGGTACTCGTTAGAACCGCCTCAATATCGAGCACCCTCGACCTATGTTTGGCTGAAAAAAATGCGAAAAATACATCAATTTTAGAAAATAATTGTCCGTTTTTCTTAGACAGAAAGCAAAAAACATACCTCAATGATTTAACCACAAAGGACAGAACGTTAGTGGAAAGTACACATGTACACTTATCCAATGGATGTCTTGGTTTGTTTTTTTTTTTTTTTGTATTGGAGTGTAACGGACCAGTCAACACTACTTTAGGTCATTTTGAGCCGGTCAGTTTAACTGTCCAAACTTTTCCTGGGCAGGCTTATACGTAAGCGGTTAACCAATACAGTGCATATTCTTTCGACAACTGACAACTGCCCTTCTTGAATCAGCGGAAGGGAGAGAATGACCGTAGAAAATATTTCATGATCAATCTCCACGAAAGAATGTTGCCGGCCCCGACAGGAATCTAACCCACGTCCTCCTGATCACCAGTCAGACGCGCATCCGACAGAGCTACCGAGGCCGGCGTCACATGTCTTGGTATTTTATACAGCGGGGCTTGGAGAAATACATATAGATTGTGTTGCATGCTGCTTCCGCGCAGAGCTGAACCGCCGGAACTTGGTGGTACTATAGCTCTAAGCGTGTCCAGATAAAATGATGCTAGTCGGACCGTTTCTTAAACCCTAGCGGTTTCTTTGGGCGGTATAGTTCATCTCAAAGTCGGATAAGGTCCCACAAAATCGGGAGCAACGTCCCCAAAAGGGCCTAAATTGTGTTGACGGGACGTGAAACCTCAACACAAAGGTGCTGACCAGAGAGCGCCGATGCGCAGGATTGTCTGTTCCTTTGTTGTTAGCGGCCCCCGCCCATCGGGGCTGGGTGCATGTTGCTTCCGCGCAGAGCTAAAATCGACCGCACACGAGTACTGGTAAACCGCTAAGAGGATATAAGCCTGCCCAGGCAAAACTGTGTGAGTCGCACCGTCCATGCTTATAAACCCTATTGGCCTCATTACGCGACAGGGCTTGTAATGCCATTTCATCTCAATATCGGGTAAAAGTCCCACAAAATTGGAAGCAACGTCTCCAAACTGACCTATACAGTGTTGACGGGGAGGTTAAACCTCAATCAAACAAACAAACATTTGTTGTTCGCAAAAGTTGCGTTTCTGTTAAGTCAAGTCAAAAGCTCTTTATTCTCTCAGTATCAAATATGACATCCGCGGAAATAGACAAAAATAGTGTAACAGCAGTGTAGGACAGTTCACTTACTCGCACACCCACATGCACGACAAATATACATGAAAGATGATAATAGATAGTGAGGGTGCCAAGAATTGGGAGATAGCTAAATCAATGTACGGTGGGGGACAAAAATCAAAGTCAATCTAGCTTATCCGGGATGTTACTCGGGGAGCAAGATAGATAGATAGATAGATAGATATAGATAGATAGATAGATAGATAGATAGATAGATAGATAGATAGATAGATAGATAGATAGATAGATAGATAGATGGATGGATGGATGGATG
Organism: Lucinisca nassula; assembly: GCA_963580285.1. NCBI lineage: Eukaryota > Metazoa > Mollusca > Bivalvia > Lucinida > Lucinidae > Lucinisca > Lucinisca nassula. The sequence goes on from OY757020.1 coordinate 54,513,288, forward strand.
GATGGATGGATGGATGGATGGATGGATGGATGGATGGATGGATGGATGGATGGATGGATGGATGGGTGGGTGGGTGGGTGGGTGGGTGGGTGGGTGGGTGGGTGGATGGATGGATGGATGGATAGATAGATAGATAGATAGATAGATAGATAGATAGATAGATAGATAGATAGATAGATAGATAGATAGATAGATAGATAGATAGATAGATAGATAGATAGATAGATAGATAACAATACATTGAAACAGCTGTTTTTCACCTATCAACTCTGTTGTCACGTATGATTGGATCAGAGAGGTCAACCAATAAACAAGCCGCTTCACTACGCAGCGTATTCAGACCACACCTCCGCTACATGTCAAAATATTAAAATGCACGGAAAATACGTGTACTGACTTTTGTGAATGAATGTGTTATTGCGGTCCATATGAGCCACCGCCTTAGCACGATCAGAGGACACAGACTCACACACACACAAAAACAACGTTTAGGATATCTGCCCTATCAATTCAGTTTACATTTATTTTATGGCAGTTCGAAGTAAACATTACGATAACACGACTATACAGATACATTGTAAACTTTATCGCCGAAAAACTGAAAATTTTAGGATGAAAAATTGTGATTTTTTTCTCATTTCTGCTCAAAATATAGATTGTGGGTACTCTTTAGAACCGCCTCATCGAGGCGGTTCTAACGAGTACCGACAATCTATATTTTAGAGCAGAAATAAGAAAAATAAAGTTTACCCCTCTAAAGCCCAGTTTTATTATACAAAAGTGGGGTTCAAGGGGGTCTTAATTATATAGGCGTGTTTTCGTGATGGTTAAAACTATTGGCCAGGGGTGCTGTGAAGACCTTACGTACTATCGCCCGAAACCGAAGGCCGCGTGCTATAGTGCATCTCGTCCTCGCAGATCGACCACAGTACTGAGGGGCGATGGTTTTGACTATACTCCAAACTGCCTTGAAATAACGGTTGTATTTCCCAATCCATCGAATGCATTGTATAAGCGGCCACTGAACAGTTTTTTAAAGAGATATGATACTTTCAGATCTAGAAAAAACACACCATTTTTCAATCATTATTTATACTTAAATAGTATGTCAACACAACACAGAACATGTCAAGAATACCTCATGCTTCTGTATAACACTTTTTGCGCCCATCGGGCCTGGAGAAATAGATTGGGCTGCACGGTGCTTCCGCGCAGAGCTGAAACCGACCGAAATTGAGTGCTGGTAAACAGGTCTAAGCCTGCCCAGGAAAAGTGATGCGAGTCGGACCGCTCCTTAAACCCTTGCGGTTTCTATGGGAGGTAGGGCTTGAGATGTCATTTCATCTCAATGTCGGGTAAAAGTCCCACAAAATCGGAAGTAACATCTCCAAAATGACCTTAATAGTGTTGAATGGGACGTAAAACCTCAATTCAAACAAAACAAAAGTTTTGGCAAAATTAAGATTCAAAGATGGATTCTAAAAATTTTGTTTGTTTGATTTGAGGTTTAACGCCCCCTTCAACACTGTAAATGTCATTTTGGAGACGTTGCTTCCAATTTTGTGGGACTTTAACCCGACATTGAGATGAAATGACATCTCAAGCCCTGTCGCCCAATGAAACCAATAGGGCTTAATAGCATGGACGGTCCGCCTCGCACCGCGGTTCCTGGAAGGCTTAGACCCTCTAAGCGGTTTACCAGTACTAGTGTGCGGGCCGGATTCAGCTCAATGAAACCCATTTCGCCCAATGAAACCAATAGGGTTTATTAGCATGGACGGTCCGCCTCGCACCGCGGTTTCTGGACAGGCTTAGATCCTCTAAGCGGTTTACCGGTACTAGTGTGCGGGCCGGATTCAGCTCTGCGTGGAAGCATCATGCAGCCAATATATTTCTTCAAGCCCCTATGGGCGGGGGCCGAGGATTCTAAAAAAACATATGATTATTATATAGACCAAAGACTGTCCAATAGAATTGTTCAATATTTAAAAAAAAATTTTGGACGGTGTTATTATTTATTCAGGCTGAAACTTTTTTTTAACCCACTGCATGCGGGAAACCCCTAAAGGGGACCCTTGGCAAAACACTGCAGGCCCAGATCAGACGCCGCAGAACGCGGCGTCTGATCAGGGCCTGCACTATTTGCTAACAGAATTTTCCATGACAAACAGAATAAAAACTAAAAAAATTGGGCTGACACCCCTTATAAGTCAAATGGACTTGTCCAACATATAGCAATGGAAGAGTCCACTAGTATACAATGGGTTAAAGTGATCATATAGCCAACATACATTATATACTTTATATTTTGTTTTATTTGAGGTTTAACGTCCCCGTCAACACTGTAAAGGTCATTTTGGAGACGTTGCTTCCAATTTTGTGGGACTTTTACCAGACACTGAAATGAAATGACATCTCAAGCCCTGTCGCCCAATGAAACCAATAGGGCTTATTAGCATGGACGGTCCGCTTCGCACCGCGGTTCCTGGAAGGCTTAGATCCTCTAAGCGGTTTACCAGTACGAGTGTGCGAGCCGGATTCATAATGTTAATGTTAATAATGTTATTAATCAAGTAATTTCGCATTGGCCCCCAGTTACAGGTCCGAGGTCTGCTGTATTGGCACGAGGCCGAAGGCCGAGGCCAATACAGCTGACCGAGGATCTGTAACTTGGCCAATACGAAATTACTTGACTAATGACAATTTTATTAATTGAGGCAATTAAAAAACATGACTTATGATTTTTCACCTCCAGTTGATATTGGTTGACCTAGTGTAATACAAGATAGTCAATTAATAATTATCATTATTTGCAGGGATTCTGTTGTTAACAGGAGATATTGTTTTTGGTACAAAAGCCAGCGATGAAACATACAATGCCATCATTGCCCAGACAAGCGTTGAGAACTACACGTTCCATGCTGGATTCTACCTGTCAATCATAGCGGGTGTTTTCAGTATTATGACGGCTTGTCTTTTTTGTGCCCTTCCATCTGAAAAGCCAACGCCAGTTTTGACACAGTCCCGGGCTGCCGCCATAACGCGAGCTAAGGATACAGGACTCTACAAGTCATACATTCACAGGAAAAGTTTCATAACGTTCCAACCTAATGTGTCTGGAAGATATAATATCTACAATCAACATTTTGTGGTGTAAAATATCAGTTGAGAAACCTCAAGCAGAAACAGGCCTTTCGACTTGTGTGCCGTACTACGGTTGCGACATCCCTGTTTGTTTGTATTTGAGTTTAACTGCCAAGTCAACACTATTTAGGTCAGTTTTGAGCCGGTCAGTGTTTCCTGAACAGGCTTATACATAAGTGGTTTACATGTACCAGTACAGTGCACATTCTTTAATCAGAAACTGACAACTGCCCTTCTTTAAACAGCGGAAGGGAGAGAATGACAGTAGAAAAGGTTTCATGATCAATCTCCACGAAAGAATGTTGCCGACTCCGGCAGGTATCGAACCCACGTCCACCAGTCAGACGAGCATCCGACTAAGCTACCGAGTTACTCTGTAAACCTACATCTACTGCTTCATACTGAGTGAGCTTAAGGCCAAACAAAGACAATATGTTTGTCTAGTGTTTTCCGACCCTTTCTTTTTTTATGAAGACTATTTTTTATTTTGTGGAAAAAGCGGGTGGGGGGACGAATTATGCTTTTTGGGGTACACATATCAGCTCTTTTGCGCAACGTCTTACTAGCACCCTTTACGACAACAGACCTACGCAAATACATTGTTTTGGTTTTGTTTGATTTGAGGTTTATCATCCCCGTCAACACTGTATAGGTCATTTTGGAGATGCTGCTTCCAATTTCGCGGGATTTTTACCCGACATTGAGATGAAATGGCATCTCAAGCCCTGTCGCCCAATGAAACCAATAGGGTTTATAAGCATTGACGGTCCGATACGCACCGCTTTACCTGGGAAGGCTTAGATCCTCTATGCAGTTTACCAGTACTCGTGTGCGGTCGGTTTCAGCTCTGCGTGGAAGCATCGTGCAGCCCATTTATTTCTTTAAGCCCCAATGGGCGGGGGCCGAAATACATTGTAAACTTAATCTCCGAAAACACGAATATTTTAAGGTGAAAAATTGTGATATTTTTCTTATTTCTTCTCAAATTATAGATTGTGGGTATTCATTAGAACCGCCTCATCGAGTACCCACAATCTATATTTTAGAGCAGAAAGAAGACAAATAAGGCTTACCCCTGTAAACCCAGTTTTACTGTATAAAAGTGGGGTTCAAGGGGGTCAGAATTATACAGACGTGTCTGCATGATTTACAATCTATGTTTGAAGCAGGAATATGAACTTGATGCGACCCGTACACACAATGTACCGCTTTTTCAGTCGATTGTATATCGGTCGACACAAAGTTATAAAGCGCAGGAAGCCCTTCAGTGCTTAAGTCCACATGACTATTACTGATTAGTAGGAAATCCTGGAAAATTTTTTGAAGAAAAAAATCAGAGCTAATTTTATCTCAGTGAGGTCAGAGTAGTGTGTAACAGGGTTATCTGTAGAATCTGGACTGGAAGCATTGGGTAGGTTTGCGAAACATTCCGATAATACATCCGCGCGATATAGTGCAATTTTTACATCTCCAAAATGTGTGTGTGTGTGTGTGTGTGTGTGTGTGTGTGTGTGTGTGTGTGTGTGAATTAGGGTTTAACGTCGCTTTCAAAATTTTTCAGTCATATCCCGACGGTGTCTGGTTGCGACAGGGAGCTCAATGCTCACTTTTATAGTGCTGCCTCACTGAAGTCACATTATCCTGACACTGGGTCGACCAGTCCTAGCTCTAACCCGTAAATCTGAGTGCCAAGCGAGGAGCAGATAGTACCATTTTTAACGACTTTGGTATGTCGCGGCCCGGGATCGAACCCGTGACCTCCCGTTTCCCGGAGCGGACACTCTACCAACTGAGCTATCGGGGCCGGTAACTCCAAAATGGCTACTTTTCTGACGAAAATCGGTGATATTTTTCTTATTTATACTGCAAACATAGGTTGTGGGTACTCGTTGAGGCGGTTCTAACGAGTACCCAAACCTATGTATTGGAGCAGACATAAGAAAAAAATATTGTTTACCCCCGAAAACCCTAGTTTTCTCTATATAAAGTGGGGTTTAGAGGGGTGGGGTGTTCATTTCACGGACTAGTTCACGTGATGTAATCCTGAATTCTGACTTAGGTTGCTAACAAAAAACCCTATTTTCCTTTCTGCATTGTAAGCAAACAATGTAGAGCCTGATCAGACGCTGCGTTCTGTCATCACAAAAATACACCTGTATAATTTTGACCCCTTTAATCCCCACTTTTATATATAAAAACTCATGTTTTCAGGGGTACACATTATTTTTCTTATTTCTGCTCAAAAATATATCTTGTGGGTACTAGTTAGAACCGCCTCATTGTACTCCTTAGAACCGCCTCAATGTTGCGGTACTTACGAGTACCCACAATCTTTCTTTTGAGCAGAAATAAGAAAACTATCACAATTTTTTAAATGTCCTCTTTTTTCGTTGTTTTTAGGTGTGTTTTCGTGTCAGAGACAAGCGACCCACCAATATTCTTAGCGTTTTGATTGTTTTCATTGACAAGAGCAATCTATGTTGCATCACAAAACCGCACCTATATAATTTTGACCCCCCCCCCCCCCTTGAACCCCACTATTATATATTCAAACTTGGGTTTACAGGGGTAAACCTTATGTTTCTTATTTCTGCTCTAAATTACAGAGTGATGAGGCGGTTTAACGAGTACCCACAATCTATATTTTGAGCAGACATCATGAAAACACGCCTATACAATTTTGACCTCTTCAAATCCCACTTTTATACAGTAAAACTGGGGTTTACAGGGGTAAACATTATTTTTCTTATTTCTGCCCAAAAACATAGATTTTGGGTACTCGATAGAACCGCCTCGATGCGGTTCTATCGAGTCCCCGCAATCTATGTTTTGAGCAGAAATAAGAAAAATATCACATTTTTTCATCTTAAAATTTCCATATTTTGGCCGAAAAATTGATAATGTATTTGTATAGCCTAAGGCGTGTATTCGAAATGAATATGAAAAATATCACAATTTTTCAGTTTATTTTTTTTTTCAGGCGATACAATTTGCAAAGGGGTGTTTTCGTACTGCAATCTGCAGTTGACACTGTTGACGAGTGGTTTGACTCATAACAAGCACCCAAAATATAGTCGAACTTCAATGGCTCGAACACCTTTGGGACCACGAAAATCTGTTCGAGACAGGGGTAGTTCGAGCCACTGAGGGTACTGTCAGGAGGCATAACGAGACACTTTTCGACATATTTTCGGTATTCTATAGTTAAAATGTATGTTGTGTGCACTCATTAGAATCGCCTCACCGAGGCGATTCTAATGAGTTCACACAGCATACATTTGCAAGATAAAAGACTGCAATTATCTTAATTATCCCCCACTATTTCTTATGTAGAGGATCTCGCTAGGGACTCATGAATGAGTTCGACACATCCATGGTAAACGAGCCATCGCTGTTCGAGCCATCGAAGTTCTACTGTATGTTAAGAAAATTATCTAAAAATACCGTTTTTGAGGTATGACAGAAAGCACAATGTTATACAAATTTCTTTTCGTAATGTTACGAGCTAACTTTACGATAACACGCTGCCTATACAAATACAATGTAAATTTTACCTCGGAAAAAAAAGTAGAAAATTTTAAGATTGAAAAATAGTAATATTTTTCTTATTTATGTTAAAAACACAGATTGTTGGTATTCGCTAGAACAGACTATTCGAGGCGGTTCTAACTAGTACCCACAACCTATGTTTTAGAGCAGAAATATGAAATATAAGGTTTACCCCTGTAAACTCTACACCTAACATTTTCTAAGGAAAACACACACTTACCAGAAAGTTACTTACTACAGAAGCTTGCCGTCTGCTATTGTTCACGTGACTACTGATGACCATGTACAAAATCCAGGTAAAATTTATTTATAGCAGCGTAGCAGCGCTATCCTCCCTGTGACGTCAAAGCGCTGTGTAAACGGTTGATTAATTGTAAAATCTGGACTGGGTTCATGTTCTGGGGCCTGTATTAGACGCCACAAAACGCGGCGTCTGATCAGGCTCTACACTGTTTTCTTAAAGTAAATATATTTAAGGACTAAACCAAGCAATCTGAGTACACTGCATACGCTCGGAGATAATCGATTCGTTCAGCATACACTCGGAAATAATCGATTCGTTCAGCATACACTCGGAGATAATCGATTCGTTCAGCATACACTCGGAAATAATCGATTCGTTCAGCATACACTCGGAGATAATCGATTCGTTCAGCATACACTCGGAGATAATCGATTCGTTCAGCATACACTCGGAGATAATCGATTCACCAGTGTTGTCAGTGCTTTGATTAAAACTTGAGAGTCAAATTCAATGAACTTGATACGATCTCAGACTCCCGCCATTTCTTTATGTGTGCTCATTTACATGTAAACACATTTTTCACGACCTTGAGTTCGCCGGGGGTTACATGTTTTGTTTTTTGTTTTTGTTTGATTTTAGGTTTAAAGTCCCCGTCAACACTATTTATGTCATTTTGGAGACGTTGCTTCCAATTTTGTGGACCTTTTACCCGACATTGAGATGAAATGGCATCACAATCTCTGCCGCCCAATGAAACTAATAGGGTATAAATGCATGGACGGACCGACTCGCACCACTTTGCCTGGGCAGGCTTAGACCTTCTAAACGATTTGCCAAAACTTGTGGGTGGTCAGTTTCAGATCTGCGTGGAAGCATCAAAGGGGTAATTTAGCAAACAGTGCAGGCCCAGATCAGACGCCGCAGAATGTGGCGTCAGATCAGGGCCTGCACTGTTTGCTTTAGTTACAGAATTTTCCATAGAAAACACAATAAAACTAATAATAAATAGGCCTGACAATCAATATATGAAAATGGTCGACTAGTATGCAATGGGTTAAACATTTGCATTTTCAGTGCATTCAGAGGAAGCACGAGACGTCAAATGAGTATTACATGACGTCAAAATTAACAATGATATGATTTACCGATGGTGACGGCATGACGTCAGTGACGTTGTTCCGCTGTCAATAGGAAAACTGCAATTGTTTTCTGGCTTGGATTTTAAAATTGTTAAATTGGTTCCGCTCCACTGAACACAATGGCCAGAAAACTTTTAAACGACATTTTCTTCTAAGGCCGTTATTTTTGCAGGGAAGTGATACCTAGCAATACCTACCAAAACTTACTTTTGTTTGTTTGATTTGAGGTTAAACGTCCCCGTCAACAGCGTATAGGTCATTTTGGAGATGCTGCTTCCAATTTTGTGGAGCTTTTACCCGACATTGAGATGAAATGACACCTCAAGCCCTGACGCCCAATGAAACCAATAAGGTTTATATGCATGGACGGTCCGACTCGCACCGCTTTGCCTGGGAAGGCTTAGATCCTCTAAGCGGTTTACCAGTACTCATGTGCGGTCGGATTCAGCTCTGGGTGGTAGCATCATACAGCCCATCTATTTCTTCAAGCCCCGATGGGTGGGGCCGTACCAAAACTTACTGAAGCGTAATAAAACTTAGAATAAACCTTAGCCAAACGAATTAAGTAGATTAATTATGCGTAGTGTAATATCATTTCTTGCACACCAGACAAGCAAATCCGTGATTTTACCCTGGGATAGAAATTTTTGTTCTGCCCCTGGTGTTCTGACCCAAAATCGAATATAATCGCGTGTTTGATAAATGCACTGGTTGAATACGACCTCGTATGCACCGTCGTTTAGGTGGACGTCACAGCACGTTACTTGACGTCACTAAACTTTCCTGCCGTGCCATCACAATATGGCGGACGTCGGTAACCGAAGAGACTGCACCATTAAAATCCGCGCTAAGAAATGACAGGTATGCAAGAAAAAGAATCCTATATGGGTGTGAGGGGCGGATAGAAAAATCCATCGCTCGGGATCACTGTCCGGCATCACTCGGCAAGCCTCGTGATGCCGGACAGTGACCCTCGGGACGGATTTTTCGATCCACCCCTCACACCCACATAAAATTGTTATATTATTACGATTTTGTAGGTATTGAATGAGTTTGGTAAACGTACTAGTACATTCGGGGCTATGTTTCATTACTTTTACATAACGTATCCGAACAGTTTGTATGGTTTACTACGTTTTACAACGTGTTTTTGCTAAGTATACGCTACGTATGTCGATATGCCACGTATGTTTTGAAAATTTCAAAAGCAAACGTAGCTGGGTCACATATGTAGCCATATATAACCGTATCTGTTACGTTTTCACTACGTTTTACTGGGATTATATCAGTTCTACTACGTTTTAAAATGCACAGTAAAACGTGACCCTCAATACATGACTTTGAGACTGTGTCCTATGTTGTCATATATAGCCGTATGTAATACGTTTTTACGACGTTTTACCACGTTTTTGCCGTTCTGATACGTTGTAAAAAAAGTAGTGAAACATAGCCACCAATAGACAATGTGATTGTGGCCTATAGGCGTGTTGCTGAACTTCATACAAGGCCTAAATTTTACGAAAACTTACCTCATCGTCCTAAAGGATAAGATGGGTCTCAAATTTAAGATAAATGTCTTATCTTTCATTTTCTAGGGGTCGTACGTTCAGAAATGGGTAGCGTCATATCTAAAATGGGGAGATAACTCTGATACTAGAAAATGGTAAAATCTGCAAATAAGAGTGTCGTAAATTATGTGATGAAGCTTTACCATTACGTGCTTATAGTTTTTAGTTTATATCCATAAATGTATATATATATTTCAAATTTTGTGATTGTCTTCTTTATGCAAATTCTGTTGTTTATGACCGGAAGTACAGCTAAACGGAGTATTTGCCCTTGCCCTTATGTTGGAGTTTCGATATAAAAGTGTTGATGTTTAACTTAGTATACGCCTAGAAAACATTTTTTAAAAACAAATTTTTGTAACTTTCCGCAAAACAACAACAAATCATTTACTGAATTTGGAACCAAATCATTAGGAATCATTTCGTACACGAAGCTTTTGTCCTTCGGTGCAATTTTGCTAAAAATAATAATGTCATTTCTGTGCCATGTTGGTAATTTTTTATATATATATTTTACTGGATATTTATTATTATGTCTATGTTTTCGCGCATTGACGCTTATTTCTATTGCTGCTGTATTATGCTATATAAATTTACAAGTATGAAGGTCTGAAGCATCTGCAATGGATGAAGTATGAAAATACTGTTTTATATTTGCAAATAGAACAGCGTAAATAGAACAGTTTAAACAGGACTGTTAAGTATCGGACGTTATGAAAGTAAGAATAAAGGGATAAACCAAAATAAACATAATTTATACAACTAAACATTTGGAACGAGACACTATTCCAATCAATTACACCAACAATGCTTTTAATGAGTCAGCTGCGTTCGCTAATTTCTTGATTTTGCTGTTTTACAAGGAGTCAACTTACCCCACCCACTATCAGTAAAATGAGCATATAGTCAGAAACTCGTTGACAGAATGCTTCGCGTCGTTTACTCGTGTTACCGAGTAAATCTCAGTCGATTTGCTAAAATTCTGTGAACCATTGGTCAATAGTATTTCATTAAACAAGAGGGCCAAGATGGCCTTGAATCGCTCACCTGATTTCAAGATGTCACACAGCTTCGGAAAATAATGCGGATAAATGACAGCCATCTTAATCCATGAAGCATAACTGTTGCACTTAGACAGATGGACACCTGAGCAACATGATTGCAAACTTACAGTTTGAATGAAACTGACTTATGATTTTAGAGGAGGCTGTCATTTAAGGAGTTTTCTAGTTTAGTTCTGGCGGCCACCTTGTTCAGTTGGGTGGAACTGTTGTAATTTGTTTGGTAGAGGGTCACCCATAGCCCCAGATAAGAGCGGTTCTCGACACATTATCGTTCTTTTTTTCTGCAAAGATGGGTCATCCATAGCCCCAGATGTAGTATCCACACAATAATTTTCTTATTTCTGCTCGGAAACGTGTGTTGTGGGTACCTATCCACGGTGAGGAGCTTCTAATGAGTACCCATAGCATGTATTTGCATGCAGAAATAAGAAAATTATCAGTACTTTTCATTTGTAAAAGCGCCTCATCTTGAGCTATGGGACTCTTTTACTTAACACTACTCTGAAGTTTGAGTGACAACGTAGCAAAAGTATAGGAGCAGTTGTCATTTTTTTCTATTTTTAGCTCTAGCTGCCATCTTGTTCTTCCGAGCAAAACCACTTTAGCAATGTTTAGGGTCTTTTAAGCAAGAATCCTACGAGCTATGAAGTTTGAATGAATCTGACCCAAAGGTGCAGGAGGAGTTTTCATTTAAAGTGCGTTCATTATTGCACGACCCGCAGAATAAGCGACCGACTGAGGTCGGTTGATTTCTAAGAGTGCCCTAAAATCACCGTGTCATTCTGTCATTCGGTCATTCTGTCAGTCTGTCTGTCCGTCCGTAACCCGTTCGTGAAAATTGGTGATAGTGACTTAACCGCTTGGAATATTTAAACAATTTTTGGCATACTGATAGATATCAATGAGATCTAACCAATTAATTTGCGAAATATTACATTCCATTTATAATAGCCTCGCCGAGGCGAAAAATGCGTGCAATTTTCGAACTGCTTCTCCTCGGAAACTGTTGGGCCGATTGAAGTCAAATTTCATATGGAGCCTCTATGGGATGGGGGAAACCAAAATTTGCTCATGGGGTCCAGGTCACATGACCAAAATGGCTGCCAAGCCATATATGGTCTGTCTGTCTGTCCGTCCGTAACCCGTTTGTGAAAATTTGTGATGGTGACTTAACCGCTTGGAATAGTTAAACAATTGTTGGCATACTGATAGATATCAATGAGATCTAACCAATGAACTTGCTAAATATTACATGCCATTTAGTATAGCCTCGCCAAGGCGAAAAATGTGAAAATTTTCGAACTGCTTCTCCTCGGAAACCGTTGGGCCGATTGAAGTCAAATTTCTTATGGAGCCTCTATGGGATGGGGAAAACCAAAATTTGCTCATGGGGCCCAGGTCACATGACCCAAATGGCCGCGAAGCCATATATGGTAAAAACCCTTCAAAAATAGTCTTCTTCAGAACCACTGGGCAGATTTCCACGAAACTTGATAAATCGCATCTGGGACGTAGGCCCATCATAAATTGCTAAAATGGTGACCCTGGGTTGACCTTGACATTCTTTGTGCCTAGGTCAAACTTTGACACATTTGCTTTTGTTGGAATATTTAAACATTTTTTGGCATACTGATAGATATCAATGAGATCTAACCAATGAACTTGCGAAATATTACATTCCATTTAGTATAGCCTCGCCGAGGCGAAAATGTGAAAATTTTCGAACTGCTTCCTCTCGGAAACTGTTGGGTCGATTGAAGTCAAATTTCATATAGAGCCTCTATGGGATGGGGGAAACCAAAATGTGCTCATGGGGTCCAGGTAACATGACCAAAATGGCCGCCAAGCCATATATGGTAAAAACCCTTCAAAAATAGTCTTCTCCAGAACCACTGGGCAGATTTCCACGAAACTTGATAAATAGCATCTGGGACGTAGGCCCATCATAAATTGCTAAAATGGTGACCCTGGGTTGACCTTGACCTTCTTTGTACCTAGGTCAAACTTTGACACATATGCTTTTGTATTGGAAAAGTGAGAAGGCATTTTATCCTGCAAACGATTCATAATACTGTACTAAAGTATAAGATATATTTTTGCTCCTTACGATAAGGCGCATTTATTAGGGGAACCGTTTTAGGTCCAGGTCACATGACCAAAATGGCCGCCATACCCATATATGGTAACACTCATAAAGCTAAAAGCATCCGGTGGGTCGTGCACTTCAGCTGAAGCACTGGTTATTAGTATTATTATTAGTATTATTATTTTAGTTTAAGCCGTGGTGGCCATCATGCTCATCCAAGCAAAACTTTAATAGCTACTTTGGTAGCGGGCTTCTCAGCAACCTTCTTGTGAAGTTTCAATTAAATTGGACCAAAGGAATAGGAGAAAGTGTCTCTTAAAGGTTTTTTCTTCTTCTATTTTTAGCTTTGTTGGCCATTTTGTTCATCATTGCTGTAAAGTTTTTGGAAATATAGAACCAAAGGTGTAGGTGTAGTTATCATTTAAATATTTTTTCTAGTTTTAGCTCTGATGGCTATTTTGTCAATCAGGGCGGAGCGTTTTTCTATTCTGGTAGAGGGTCACCTGAGCAATATTAATATGATGATTGATTGAAATTGACCCCAGGGTATAGGAGTTGTGGTCGTTTAAAGATGTTTTTCTATTTTTAACATTAGCGGCCATTTTATTCATCATAGTGGACCTGTTTTAGCTATAGTGGTAGGCAGTCACCTAGGCAACATAACTGTAAAGGTTGAATCAAATTGGCTCATGGGTTAAGAAGGAGTTGACGTTTAATGCAAATCGTTGAGGTGTTTTCTATTTTTAGCTCTGATAGCCATATTGTTCATGAAGAAGAATCTTTTTATTTGTTTTGATAGCAGTCACCTAAGAACTTTTCCCATGGGGTTTGAATGAAATTCGTCTAGGTGTAAAGGAGGTAAAGTGAAAGTTGTCGTCTCTGAACTGTCTGTTGCAGATAAAGCAACAGAGGTTAGAGGAAGACAGCGCTGATGGTTATGCCTTAGCTTTGGCTTTGCGCTGTGCACGTTTCTTCTCGGCTTCTCTGATTCTTTTCACTAGCCCTTCTTCTGATGAGGCCTTGCCACTTTACTCGGTCCTGTGTAGTTTGTTCCAAGGAATCTGCTGGTATGCTGAAGTCCTGGTAGGAGACTTACAGTGTGATATAGTAACGCTTCTTCTGACCACCTTAGGAGCGTTTGACCATTTCTAGTTTTCCATAAAGGATTTTCTTCGGCAAACGGTTCTCAAGCATCCTGGTAACATGGCCTGTCCATCTTAATTGTGCCAGTTTAAGAAGATCATGTACAATCTGCATCCCCGACCTTTTCATGACTTCTATGTCTGGAATCCTGTGTAGCCACTTAATATTTAAAAGTTTCCTAAGACAGAGCTTGTATGGAAGTGGTTCAGTCTTTTCACGTGCCGTTGTAAACTGCACACGTTTCACATGCATAATAGCGTTGGCAGCACCACAAACCTGTAGGCTTCGAGCTTTCTGTCTGATTCTACTTCGATACCAAACACGACCACGTAGCTGGCCAAATGGTGCACTAGCCTTAGCAATCCTGTCATTGTGACTTCATCATCAATATGCACGGCTGTTGACAGTGTACCCCAAGGCAAGCATTTGCAGTCTTTGACCGTTCATTGGGATGGTGAACCCTTTGTAAGGCTTGCCAGATGCCAGGTGATAGATCACCTCAGTATTTGTGATGCTGGTTGCTTGGTCATTGCTGTCACAGGAGTCAGATACTTGATCTACATAATTTTTGTGCGAGTTCACTCAAAATTTAGAATATCTCGAAATGCGCACATAGTATTTTTTACAACGACAACGATCAGTCTCGAATCCGTACATTCTATTTTTACAAAATACTGAATTTTGTTGGCTCGATTTTTATTTACGTTTTACGGCCCAGTGAATAGTAATTCCGATGTGTTTAGACAGGGTCAACATGCAAATATCGATAACTATGCCACAATGAAACTGTCACCATCCCACGGTCTTTGATTGTGTGTGTCGGGGAGGAGTACACAGAGGCTGAGGAGAGGGCCGGTATTATAATATGTTCTATAAAAGGGTTATCCTTTGGAAGCAAGGAATACATCACAGAACTGAAAAATATGGAGTGTTTATGTTTTCTGGGCCAAACTAGCTAGTTTCGGCCAATTAGGCTTCATCAGTGACCCTCAGATATTTTCAAAATTCCACGATCGAATCAATGATCCCAAAAGACAAGAAAATATAATCTACACTATGATGTAGGGCAGAGAGACGTTTTACCGCCGCCACACATTCCCACACACCAGCTGTAGTGAAGTTAAATGTGTTCTATAAAAGGGTTATCCTTTGGAAGCAAGGAATACACCACAGAACTGAAAAATATGGAGTGTATATGTTTTCTGGGGCAGTCATTAAAATATTTTAAAATGATTTCGCACCGAAATTTAGAAACACTCTATAAAATGCTTAACTGAAGGTGCTTTCATTTTTCGAAAGTCGAGCCTATTCATTTCATTAACGCGACTTTGTAGTATAAAGTAATTTTAGGACTTTAAAGTGTAAACATTTTCAGAAGAAAAACAAATGATAATTTTATTGTTTGTGTTATTGTAAGCTAAATATTGCTTGTAGGTGCTCGGTAAAACCACCTCATTGACGTGGTTCACACAAGTACCAACGCTCTTTGTTTTGAGTGGTTGGAAAATAACGTTTGCCTCTGTAAATCAAACTTTTACGGGGTTGGGGTAGGCCTCACTTTCCCGAGGTGGCGTTTACCGAACCTTTTGTTGCATGAGCTTGTTAATGTAACGACATTTTAGATATGTGCAGGCACAACCTGGTGCAATTGCTACATATAGAATCTTCTTTTAGAGATACTCGCATTTTCATTAACAGCTGTCCATGAAATTAAGTCTACTGGCTGATCAGACAGAGAGTCGCTGAACTCACTGAATTCGCACAACGTTGACTCAATGGGAAATTTTGGACGCCTTAACGTCGACTCGGCGTTGATTTAACTGTTACATATCGACGATTTTTTGTGTTCTCGGAGATAAATGCGCCGACAATTGGATGTAAAATGACTTTCTTAAAGTTGCTTAAGAAATGTATTGGAAAAACGCATTCAACGTATTCCTTTTTCACGCAGGGTGTGTACCTTTGACAGTGGGTTTCGAAGCCACTATGGGTATCAGGATGTCTAAATGTAATGTTTTGATTGGCGAAATGGTTACATGTTTAGAAAATTACAAGTTTTATGCTGTGTTTTGAAAACTAAAGTTAGCAGAAAGAACGATCACAGGTGAAAAATCCGATTTCATATGGAAGGAAGAGTTATCTCCTCATAAAATATCAACCGATCTAAAATAGCGCCCAAATTGCAAACAAAAAGTACAAAATTGAAATGTTCTTGACGAAAACGGAACAATTTGCGTAAAAAAGACAGTTTTGAAATGAGTAAAATTCATGTAGAAGTACGAGCTCTTTGATTTTGGTTTCAACGAATGAAGAGTTATCTCCCCATTTTAAGTATGATGCTACCCATGTTGGAGCGTACGACCAATTTATAAATAAAGTAGGGACATTTATCTTTAATTTGAGACCAGTTTCATCCTTTATGACGGTGAGGTATGTTTTTGTCCATTGAACTTGGTTTGGCAACGCGCCTACTAAGCCAATGGCCCGATTTCAAAATAATTACTATCAAGGTAACAAGTTCGTGCAATGAACACCCCCTTTAAACCCAAATTTATATAAAGAAAAACTGGGGATTGCGGGGGTATACAATATGTCTGTTATATCTGCTACGAGACATAGGTTGTGGGGCGGTTCTAACGAGTACCAACAACCTATGCTTCGAGTATAAGTGAGTAAAATTTCACTTATTTCATCAGGAAATAAACCATATTGGTGACATGAAAGAAAGAAAGCAGAAAGTCATACGGGTGTATCATAATAACAGGAAGAATGTTCCCCCGATTAGATTTTACTGCGATTGCTAAAATCATTATTTTAGAGTACATTACGATAAAACACCCGTACGACATAGTGCATTTTTCACATCTCCAAAATGGCTACTTTTCTGATGAAAATCTGCCATATTTTTCTTATAAATGCTCATAACATAGGTTGTGTGAGTTCGTTAGAACCGCCTCATTGAGGCGGTTCTAACGAGTACCCACAACCTATGTATTGGAGCAGAAATAAGAAAAATAATGAAGACCCCCGTAAACCCCAGTTTTCTCTATATAAAGTGGGGTTTAGGGGGTCTTCATTTCACGGATTTGTTCACGTGATGAGAAATAAGGAAAATAAATACCGTATAAAAGTGGGGTTCGAGGGGGTCAAAATTATATAGGTGTGTTCCGTGATGATGATGTATTGAATATCCCTCTAAACTTCACTTAATACAGAGAAAAAAGTGGGGTTTACAGAAATTCGTTTGTTATTGCTCAAAAACATAGATCATTGCAGCTCGATTAAACTACCTCATTGAGGCGGTTCTAACAGATACCCGTAATCTTTGTCTGAAACAGAAATACATGTAAGAAAAATATCAAACCATTTTTCACCTGAAAATTGCTAGTAATTACGGTAACACACCCGTGCGACAAAATGGCTAATTTTCTGATGAAAATTCGTGATAGGTTTCTTATAAATACTGTAAACATAGGTTGTGGGTGCTCGTCAGGACCGCCTCATTGAGGCGGTTCTAGCGAGTACCCACAACCTATGCCTTGGAGCAGATATAAAACTAGAAATGTGTCAATACAACACAAATGCCTCAGCCCAGGGACCTACCTCACCCCCATCACCTTAAGGTCATGCGGCAGGGGCGGGGCGGGTTTATGGCTGAATGAAACTTCTGACATGTATCTATCATCATTCCAAATATGTAGCAAATCCATCACATGGTTCAAGAAATATGAGCTCTCAAAAATATAATACAAGGCATCGCATGCAATACAAATCCCCTCGCACAAGACAACTTCGTGTGTGGAAAACACTGAAATGGCAAAAGTCCAACTTGCTTGAGATATTATCATATGCACCATTTGTGTAAAGTTTGTTTAAAAATCCATCAACAAATGTAGGCTCTAGAGTGATGACAATGTTTCTCTAAAAATGACATTGACTTGAGTTGAGGCCATGACCGCAAAAGTAGATCTTGCTCAAGCAATCTTTTGTGTGAAGTTATATTAAAATCTATTAATAAATGCAGGTGATAGAGCGATGACAAAGTTTTTCTAAAAAAAGCCATAGTGACCTTGACCTTGAGGTCATGACCTTGAAAGTCAAAGCAACTCGAAATATTATCATAAGAAACATTTGTGTGAAGTTCTATTAAAATCCATCATCAAATGTAGGCGCTAGAGCAATGACAAAGTTTTTTCTAAAAATAGCCACAGTGACCTTGACCTTGAAAGTCGAAATCGCTCGAGATATTGTCATAAGGAACACTTGTGTGAAGTTATATTGAAATCGGTGAAGAAATGAAAGCGCTAGAGCGATGACAAAAATTTTCTAATAATAGCCACAGTTTCAAGTCACGTGATCGATGGCGACGGTTGTGTTTATTTTCGTGGGATAATTTACCTGAAAAATGAGCTAGTTTCGAACTCTTTTGGAGACTAGAATATAGTGTGTAGGAACTATGAAATATAGGAAATAAGGCTATATCCTCATTCTCCCCCATAAAATCAAATTACGGGGAAATTTATCTTGCTAGAGAAAAATACTCGAAAATAGTACTAGAGGCGCAGGAATACCTGATCTGTGTCATTGAGACGCTTGCATGCATCTGTTTGCGACTTAAACAGGACAACATAGACTTAACTGGATGCCTGTGTTCTATTAAAATATGCGAAAGCCAGAGAGCTATAGGGTGAGAGAACCAGTCAAAACATAGACTGGGTCACGCACGAGGATACTACAATGACCCAATAACCGCTAATACTATGACGACGTGGTATATAGTAGTATGAAGTAAAGTTCGGGTGGGCTGTTCATTCATAGCGATGTTAAGAACGAAATCAATTTTTATAATCTGAGTAGCACCGACTTGATACGATTTATTCCGTAAATTAATAAACAATACAGCAGACCATTCACGGAATAAATCGTATAGGCTATCGTACATATATTAGTTTATGCCTATCACTACAACATATACCTATATCTGGGGCCCTAACCCTAATGCCTCTCGATCTGGGGCCCTAACCCTAATGACTCTCGATCTTGGGCCCTAACCCTAATGACTCTCGATATGAAGCCCTAACCCTAAAACTAACCCTAACACATAAACCTAACCCTAACCATTAACCTCTAAACCTAACACTAATCCCTAACCCTAAACCTAACCGTAACACCTCTCGATCGAACCGACTTTATATTTTAATATATATGTGAATGGACAGCTATTAGCTATAGGACTCGAGATCGAGAATGATTAGGGTAAGGGCTCCACATCAAGAGTCATTACGGTTAGGGCCCGTTTTGACTATATTTTAATACTTATGTGAATGGAGAGCTGTTAGCAAAACGGGTTCAAGATCGACAGGTATTAGGGTTAGGGCCCCGGATCGAGAGGCATTAGGGTTAGGGCCCCGGATCGAGAGGCATTAGGGTTAGGGCCCCAGATCGAGAGCCATTAGGGTTAGGGCCCCAGATCGAGAGGCATTAGGGTTAGGGCCCCAGATCGAGAGGCATTAGGGTTAGGGTTAGGTTAGGGTTAGGATTAGGGTTATGGGTTAGGGTTAAGGGTTAGGGTTAGGGTTAGGTTTTGGGGTTAGGGTTTAGGTGTTAGGGTTAGGTTTTAGGGTTAGGGTTACGGTTAGTTTAAGAGGTTAGGGTTAGGTTTAGTGTTAGGGTTAGAAATGTTTACATGTATGTGTACAGTAGGATTCTGTATGAAATCGGTATCCATCCGATAGGGTCCGTATTGAATTATTCTTCCAATATTTCTGTGAAAGAAGAGCTATTTCCAATATGACTCCATATCGGGTATACATTATTCCCCGTATACATTCTTCCCCGTGTAAATAGTGCGCCCATTCCTTTCTTTAATACCGAATTACCCCAGAAAAAAACATTCCGAGCCCCTTTTCCTACCAGAATCGCCCCCAAAATAAACCCTTTAAGAATGTGGGAAAGTAGCTCCACTGCGTGGCATTATGAACAATGTTTCTCATAATATACTGGTCCTGATTCTTCCCCGTATACATTCTACCCCGTAAGCATTCTTCCCCGTGTAAATAGTGCGCCTATTCTCTTTCTGAAACACCGTATAACCCCAGGAAAAACCATCCGAGCCCCTTGTCCTACCGGAATAGTCCCCAAAATAAACTTTTTAAGAATCTTGGAAAATTGCTCCCCTGCGTGGCATTATGAAGAATGTTTCACATCTTTTGGTATATATACTGGTCCTGATTCTTCCCCGTATACATTCTTCCCCGTGTAGAAAGTGCGCCTTTTCTCTTTCTTTAATACCGTATAACCCCAGGAAAAACCTTCCGAGCCCCTTTTCCTACCGGAATAGTCCCCAAAATAAACCCTTTAAGAATCTGGGAAAATAGCTCCCCTGCGTGGCATTATGAAGAATGTTTCACATCGTTTGGTATATATACTGGTCCTGATTCTTCCCCGTATACATTCTTCCCCGTATACATTCTTCCCCGTGTAGAAAGTGCGCCTATTCTCTTTCTTTAATACCGTATAACCCCAGGAAAAACCTTCCGAGCCCCTTTTCCTACCGGAATAGTCCCCAAAATAAAACCTTTAAGAATCTGGGAAAATAGTTCCCCTGCGTGGCATTATGAAGAATGTTTCACATCTTTTGCTTTATATACTGGTCCTGATTCTTCCCCGTATACATTCTTCCCCGTATACATTCTTCCCCGTGTAGAAACTGCGCCTATTCTCTTTCTTTAATACCGTATAACCCCAGGAAAAACCTTCCGAGCCCCTTTTCCTACCGGAATAGTCCCCAAAATAAACCCTTTAAGAATCTGGGAAAATAGCTCCCCTGCGTGGCATTATGAAGAATGTTTCACATCTTTTGCTATATATACTGGTCCTGATTCTTCCCCGTATACATTCTTCCCCGTATACATTCTTCCCCGTGTAGAAAGTGCGCCTTTTCTCTTTCTTTAATACCGTATAGCCCCAGGAAAAACCTTCCGAGCCCCTTTTCCTACCGGAATAGTCCCCAAAATAAACCCTTTAAGAATCTGGGAAAATTGCTCCCCTGCGTGGCATTATGAAGAATGTTTCACATCTTTTGGTATATATACTGGTCCTGATTCTTCCCCGTATACATTCTTCCCCGTATAAATTCTTCCCCGTGTAGAAAGTACGCCATTCTCTTTCTTTAATACCGTATAACCCCAGGAAAAACCTTCCGAGCCCCTTTTCCTACCGGAATAGTCCCCAAAATAAACCCTTTAAGAATCTGGGAAAATAGCTCCCCTGCGTGGCATTATGAAGAATGTTTCACATCGTTTGGTATATATACTGGTCCTGATTCTTCCCCGTATACATTCTTCCCCGTATACATTCTTCCCCGTGTAGAAACTGCGCCTATTCTCTTTCTTTAATACCGTATAACCCCAGGAAAAACCTTCCGAGCCCCTTTTCCTACCGGAATAGTCCCCAAAATAAACCCTTTAAGAATCTGGGAAAATAGCTCCCCTGCGTGGCATTATGAAGAATGTTTCACATCTTTTGCTATATATACTGGTCCTGATTCTTCCCCGTATACATTCTTCCCCGTATACATTCTTCCCCGTGTAGAAAGTGCGCCTTTTCTCTTTCTTTAATACCGTATAGCCCCAGGAAAAACCTTCCGAGCCCCTTTTCCTACCGGAATATTCCCCAAAATAAACCCTTTAAGAATCTGGGAAAATTGCTCCCCTGCGTGGCATTATGAAGAATGTTTCACATCTTTTGGTATATATACTGGTCCTGATTCTTCCCCGTATATATTCTTCCCCGTATAAATTCTTCCCCGTGTAGAAAGTACGCCATTCTCTTTCTTTAATACCGTATAACCCCAGGAAAAACCTTCCGAGCCCCTTTTCCTACCGGAATAGTCCCCAAAATAAACCCTTTAAGAATCTGGGAAAATAGCTCCCCTGCGTGGCATTATGAAGAATGTTTCACATCGTTTGGTATATATACTGGTCCTGATTCTTCCCCGTATACATTCTTCCCCGTATACATTCTTCCCCGTGTAGAAACTGCGCCTATTCTCTTTCTTTAATACCGTATAACCCCAGGAAAAACCTTCCGAGCCCCTTTTCCTACCGGAATAGTCCCCAAAATAAACCCTTTAAGAATCTGGGAAAATAGCTCCCCTGCGTGGCATTATGAAGAATGTTTCACATCTTTTGCTATATATACTGGTCCTGATTCTTCCCCGTATACATTCTTCCCCGTATACATTCTTCCCCGTGTAGAAAGTGCGCCTTTTCTCTTTCTTTAATACCGTATAGCCCCAGGAAAAACCTTCCGAGCCCCTTTTCCTACCGGAATATTCCCCAAAATAAACCCTTTAAGAATCTGGGAAAATTGCTCCCCTGCGTGGCATTATGAAGAATGTTTCACATCTTTTGGTATATATACTGGTCCTGATTCTTCCCCGTATACATTCTTCCCCGTATACATTCTTCCCCGTGTAGAAAGTACGCCATTCTCTTTCTTTAATACCGTATAACCCCAGGAAAAACCTTCCGAGCCCCTTTTCCTACTGGAATAGTCCCCAAAATAAACCCTTTAAGAATCTGGGAAAATAGCTTCCCTGTGTGGCATTATGAAGAATGTTTCACATCGTTTGGTATATATACTGGTCCTGATTCTTCCCCGTATACATTCTTCCCCGTATACATTCTTCCCCGTGTAGAAAGTGCGCCTTTTCTCTTTCTTTAATACCGTATAGCCCCAGGAAAAACCTTCCGAGCCCCTTTTCCTACCGGAATAGTCCCCAAAATAAACCCTTTAAGAATCTGGGAAAATAGATCCCCTGCGTGGCATTATGAAGAATGTTTCACATCTTTTGCTATATATACTGGTCCTGATTCTTCCCCGTATACATTCTTCCCCGTATACATTCTTCCCCGTGTAGAAAGTGAGCCTATTCTCTTTCTTTAATACCGTATAACCCCAGGAAAAACCTTCCGAGCCCATTTTCCTACCGGAATAGTCCACAAAATAAACCATTTAAGAATCTGGGAAAATAGCTCCCCTGCGTGGCATTATGAAGAATGTTTCACATCTTTTGCTATATATACTGGTCCTGATTCTTCCCCGTATACATTCTTCCCCGTGTAGAAACTGCGCCTATTCTCTTTCTTTAATACCGTATAACCCCAGGAAAAACCTTCCGAGCCCCTTTTCCTACTGGAATAGTCCCCAAAATAAACCCTTTAAGAATCTGGGAAAATAGCTCCCCTGCGTGGCATTATGAAGAATGTTTCACATATTTTGCTATATATACTGGTCCTGATTCTTCCCCGTATACATTCTTCCCCGTATAAATTTTATAATCGGAACTACTTTGTTGAATACATTGCAAGCGTCTGAAAGACACTGATCCTGAAACAGTAGTACAAGTATGTGTCATTGAAATGGGGGAAATAAAACTTCCCCTTACGGGATAGAATGAGGATATAGCCGGAAATAATATGCGACTCTGAGGTGACACAAAATTATCTTATTTTGCTGATATTTTATATATTACATCTTCAATTCATATTTAAGATGAGGATCTTTATTCTGATTGGTTAGAATATGAACTTGTAACGGGACTCTATAGTGTATAGGTTATGCTACAATTTTCTGGAGGTATACTTCACAGAAAAATAAGAGTTACACGATCTTAGTGTCGGTCTACACATAATATGAATGGTGCTGAAGCGCTAACACCAGATACAATAAACAAGAAAAGGCATCTTTCCTCACCGGACTTTCCGCTTGAACTTAAAAAGAACAAAATCTTGCCCTTGTCACCTGGAACTGGTTTGCCCATCATGGAAGAAGAGTCATTACAAGGCGAAGACGATGCGTCCACTAGTATGGAGCCAAGTAGCGCAAGTTTGGGTACAGAAGTAATATCTGAGGCCAAGCTTGATCTGACACATATGAGACAGATCGCTGATCTGATACGCGACTCATTCAAAGATGACATGAGACAGATTATCCAGGAGCAACTGCCTGGCATGGTCAGCAACATAACAACAGGTGTCATAGGTGGTCTCAATCAAAAGATCTGTGCTCTTGAATCAGACAATCAAAAACTCAAGAAAGACAATAAAGAGTTGAAAGCGAGAGTATTGAAGCTAGAGAAGTCAGTTGATGCTGCTGAACAATATAGCAGAAGAAATTCTCTCAGGATTTCAGGTATACCTGAGGAAGAAGGAGAAGACACTGATGCTATAGTGATGAAAACGGCTGAAGACGTAAGTGCTGACTTGTTGATCGGCGAGATCGATCGTAGCCATAGGGTAGGCAAGCAAAGAAATGGAAGGCCGAGAGACATCATTGTCAAATTCTCAACTTACCGTGCACGCCAGAAATTTTACAAGCAGCGTACACAGCTGAAGAGTAAAGGTTACAGTAGGGTTTACGTTAACGAGGACTTAACTAAGCTAAGAAATAACTTGTTATATAAAGCCCGCATGAAAGTGAAGGTTAAAACATTAAAAGGCGCTTGGTCTGCAGATGGATCAGTGTTAGTTAAAACCAACGAAGATGTTGTCCACAGGATAACATGTGACTCTGACCTTTCCTCTTACACTTCTCAGAGTGGTGATGTAGAGTCTGACACTGACACTCTGTAGTTTCTTCCAAACGTATGACCGCTTCTTATTGTGTCAAGTGTAGTTTATTGGTGTCGTTTGTGTACTGCACTGGTATCCGCATTCTTATTCATAAGTGGTATTTTGCAATATAACGGTCATTATTTTGTTGCTGTGTGCAAACCTGTGCAAATGAGCCATGTCATGGGAGAAACTGCGTTATCGTTTTCGCTCTTCCGCTCTTTTTATCTACTGGGTCAATCATTCTTGGCAGTTACTTCAGTATTCCGCCTCCAGGTTGCAGGTAGCATCTCGGCCTACGAATCAGCGCACGATAACAAGCACTCAATGAGTGTTATTTTTGTGCTGTAAATTAAAAAAAATTCCTGTTGGTCTGCTTAATTGAGAGGGACGGTATGCCACTTGCCCAGTAGGAGTTTCTCTCGTGACACGGCGTTAATCATCTATGAAATTTTTTCATGTTTACCACTTCTTAACATGACCCGATTGTGTAACGAATGCATTATGAATGAATAACATCACTGTTCCTATGTAAAAGTCTTACTACTGCTAGAGTAATATTCAGTACGATATAGAGCTGGTAATTTATTTCACAATTGGCCATATTCGACTGGGAAGTTTCGTGAAGTTTCCGTGAAATTCCACGCGGGAGTGTGGTGTCTTTCTTGTAATAGCCGATCACATGGTCCAATCAAATATGGGTTATTTTTCAAATACATAAGCGATCGTGGAGCACGATTCTATTCGAAGGAAAAGTCGAACCTTTCGTGCACAACGGTCGCTTATGAGCTATACACAAATAAAATATTTGATTGGGCCGTGTGACCGGCTGTTGCATCTGGGCACCGCACTCCTGCCTGGAATTTCACGGAAATTTCACGAAACCTACCAGTCGAATACCGCCAATGCCATATACGATAAATAATCTATTTGACTGGTTATTCAAAGGAAAAGTTGAAACTGTTACTGTTTTAGTGTGTGTGTCAACCGGTCTTGTACAGACATGAATCCTGCAAATTAAAACAATGGAACTTCAATGGCTTGAACACCTGTGTCTCGTTTACCATGGCTGGTTCGAGCACATATTGGGACTCATGTAAGGCCAATTAAACATAGCAAGGCTTAGAATCAATGTCACATGAAACAATGTATGTTGTGTATGCTCATTAGGGCTGTCTCGATAAGACGAGTCCGATGAGTATATTCAACATGCGTTTATTCTATATAAGCGCTCTTTCTCCTGACAAGGCCCTATGAATACGTCTCAGTGTTTCGAGCAAGACTTGACTCAAACGAATTTTCATGGACTGGAAGGTTGATCGAGCCGTTGAGGTCTACGTGTCCATAGCTAGTACAAGTCCATTTTAAAAATACGGTATGTCGACTTGTGTGTTCGTCAGACTTTATTCGAAAATGCCAGAATCTTTTTTGCAGGCGATGTAGGTCGCATTCAGCAGCGTTGGATCTGGGCCTGCACTGTTTGCTAATTGCCTATTTTGGGGTTTTCGGCACAGGATGGGTTGATGTGTGGTATAGTGAGTGCACTGTTATTAAAGATGCAATTCGATTGCACCTGACCACTTTGAGGTCCTGCTGAATGAATTAATTAGCTGATCCATTTCTGATTATGATATATTTGCTCGACACATTTCATTTGTTTGGTGTACAGATTAATTGGCAAACAGAGTAGATCCCGATCATATCTGATCGGGATCTGCTCTGTTTGCCAATTGCCGTCTGCAAATTACAATTTTGTCATGTTCAGTGGAATAAGAGAAGTCACTCAGCTGCACATCCTCGCGAGAGGGTGTTGCAGGACATTATATGACTTTTTCTTTT
Organism: Lucinisca nassula; assembly: GCA_963580285.1. Lineage (NCBI taxonomy): Eukaryota > Metazoa > Mollusca > Bivalvia > Lucinida > Lucinidae > Lucinisca > Lucinisca nassula. Next base: position 54,539,680 of record OY757020.1, read on the forward strand.
GAACTCGATATTTAAAATAGGCTGACACGGACAGCGTGACGACGGTTGCCCCGTAGCTATCATGAAAAAATGCCTATATATTTTTGACCCCATGTAAACTCCCACTTTTATTATGGTTAACTTGGGGATTGCAGGGGTTTACATTATTTTAATGTTTATACCCAGATGCATGGATTGTTGGTATTCGTTGAATCCCTCTTCGACGGGATGGACCGAGCCCGTGCTCACATCCGTGTATTGGGTCTACTACCGGGAAATTATTTTATAAAAGCATATGCCCCCCACCCCACCCCATGAGCTGCCGGAAATGCTGACCAGGCACTGTCGTAGCATTGTTCGTGTCTGTCCTATGTGTTCTATTTTACATATGTATGAGTCGTGTTTCGCGACCTCAGTATATATGTATTTACACGTTGTTTTGTGTGGTTTGTGCAAACGTGTGTGTCAGCGCATGTGAGGATTTCATACTTCCTTTGATGATATACTACACTGGCAAATTAATAAAATTTATTTTAGATCAAGTTATACAAACATTTAACACGACAGTGACGAAGCATCCTTCAACTTAGAATTTTCAATTAAGTGCATGCTTATGATGCATTTTGTCATCACTGTTTACTAAACATACTCATGTAGCCCGCTAGTTGAAATTAATTCAGCAATTCTTAAATTGTTTCGCCAAATTCATGTTTTTTTGTTTTGTTTTTTTTTTTCAGTTAAATCAGTTTTACCGTTAAAAAATACATATTTTACAGTCATGCCTACCCACCGCGCGGATGATGTTTTGACGGCGACGCATCAACGCCGATGCAACGTTATGACGTTGCCTAGACGTTGATGGCGTTGCATAGACGTTGATGTGACGCTGCGTTTGTATTATGTGTCCGCTGGGCTTGCACTTAAATAACAGGGTTGCATGCAGAGTTTTAATGGCGTCGCAGTGTGACATCAAGGCTGACTCGATGGGCCCACTGGGTAGGAGTATTGATTCTTATATGTTATTGAGAAATGAATCAAATTGTTTATTATCGGAATGAATGTTCCATATACACGTATTTCATATTGATAAAATTTATAGGGAACTTATCTCCAATTTCAAGCAATGTCTGTTCTATTATGTTTGTACCTTTTAGTTTTTCATTTTTTTAAATTTTGGATTTTCAGGGAGAATTCTGGGGAGCCCTATGTTGTAAGACAGACGGTGACAGTCGCTAACAATGATGTTGGTCTGACAGAGATCGGTTTATTCCTATTATTTTTAATGACAGTCACATGATCTTATCGTATAGAAGGACCAGATCATCTGTCATGCCAACATACCGTTGCAGGTTTAAATTTGCTGCTTTTTTACACCTCATAAATTTTACTCATTTATTATTGAACTGTCAGCACAGTTATTCCGTCCTTCGATTTATCCAGCATAATAGCAACATGAACCACAACATTAGAATCGAATGTTTTTATAAAAGGGTTTCGCCAGGAAAGGCAATGGAAGCTAATACTAAATTTTCTTTAGTCGCTTTTGCCTGTTTATTCAGTATAGACTTTGCCACTTGGATTTCTATTCTATTACTCTGTTCTGGTGATGTCCACCCAAACCCTGGACCGTTGTCTTCTGCCTCAAATTCATCCTTCTCAAACAGTTCTTCCTCTTCATGTTCTACTGTCTCGTCTGCTATATTTGAATCTCTCAGCTCAAGTCACAGTTTATCATTTATACACTATAACGTGCAGAGTATCATATCTAAACTTGAAATTCTCCACACTGAGCTGATTGACTTTGACATCCTTGCCTTCTCGGAAACTTGGCTCAGTGCCTCAGTCGATAATGACGACTTATTTCTTCAATCATATAACACACCAGAGAGGAAAGACCGTGACGGTGATAATCATGGTGGAGTTATTCTTTATGTTAAAGAAGGTATCTTCTATAAACGGCGTATTGATTTAGAAATAAGAGGAATTGAATCTATTTGGATAGAAGTAGCCAACAACAATAAACATATATTATTTGCTGTTTTTTATAGACCGCCAAATTCTAATGCAAGCTATCTTTCTCTTATTGAGGATTCAATAGCTTTAGCAATTGATACTGGTATATCTGATATAATCATAACTGGTGATTTTAATTTGAATACTCTAAGCCCTCAAACGTCAAGGAAAATCGAGTCACTCTGTTTGCAGTTCTCACTACGTCAACTAATTGACAAACCTACTAATTTTACTGAGCACTCCTCGTCAATATTGGACTTATTATTCGTTACTAATGAAGAACGCATTCTATTAAGTGGAGTTGGTGAACCTTTTTTAAATCAGCCACTAAGGTACCACTGCCCTGTATATGGAGTCCTAAAATTCTCAAAACCCAAAGCTACTTCCTTTACGCGCCATGTATGGTATTACGGGAAAGGAGACTACAACCTTTTACGTCAAAAAGCTTTTGAATTCGATTGGGAGACTTTGTATAACAATGATATCGCTTCTTACGCAAGCAACATACACAATGCCATTGTACAAATCGCTCGCCAGTGTATTCCAAATAGAGAAATAAAAGTAAAACCAACAGATCCACCCTGGCTCACATCAATTATAAAACGGCATATCAGGAAGCGTAAGCGGGCATATAAAAGAGCTAAAAGATCTAGTTCAGCAAGTGATTGGTACTCGTTCAGAAAACAACGCAATAAAACTACAACTTTGATTCGTAAATCCAAGCAAGCTTTCTATGACAATATAGAAAATAAGCTAGCGTCTAACACTCTTTCTCAAAAAGACTGGTGGTCAACACTCAAAACATTTATAGCTCCACGTTCAAAGTCCTCAGTTCCTCCCTTGGAGTATAACGATGAAGTTTACTCAGATGAGTTTGATAAGGCAAATGTTTTTAATTCTTTTTTCCAAAGTCAAACGATTTTAGACGAAACAAATGCTGTTCTTCCTGATCCACCGGCTGTTTCTGTAGAAACCCAGTTAAGCAGAATTATATTAACCCCCCTTGAGGTAGAATCCGTACTTAAATCATTACCACTGGGCAAGGCTGCTGGCCCAAACGGCTTAAGTAATCGAATATTGCGTGAGCTCTCAAGTGTAATATCTCGTCCCCTCTGTTCAGTTTTTAACCAGTCTTTACAAACCGGCATCGTTCCTACACCTTATAAGGAAGCTAATGTATGCCCGGTGCCTAAAAAGGGAGATCTATCCATCGTTTCTAACTACCGACCAATATCACTTCTGAACGCAGAATCTAAGGTCCTTGAACGGCTTGTATTTAAATACCTATTTAACCACTTTCGTGACAACAATCAGTTAACTTCCCTTCAATCAGGTTTTGTTCCATGTGATTCTACTATAAACCAATTAACATTTCTGTACAATACATTCTGTCATGCACTTGACTGTGGGAAAGAGGTAAGGGCTGTCTTCTGTGACATCAGCAAAGCTTTTGATCGTGTATGGCATAATGGTCTTATCTTTAAGTTGCAAGCAGCTGGTGTCACAGGGGAAGTCCTCACTTGGTTTAAAAGTTACCTTTCAGACAGAAAACAAAGAGTTGTGCTGCCCGGTACAACGTCTGACTGGGTGTATATACGTGCTGGCGTGCCACAAGGCTCCATTCTAGGGCCATTACTCTTCCTGCTTTATATAAATGACATCGTTGTTGATATAGGCTCTAACATTCGACTGTTTGCCGATGATACTAGTCTTTTTATAGTTGTGGACAATCCTGAAACGGCTGCAAACTGTCTTAATTCTGATCTTTCAAAAATTTCGCAGTGGGCAAAAACATGGCTAGTGTCTTTTAATCCTTCGAAAACAGAATCTCTTCTCATCTCTCGTAAACGAAACCGACCACAACATCCACCCATTATCATGCAAAATCAAGCAATAACTGAAGTTCAACATCATAAGCATCTAGGTGTATATTTCTCTCATGACGGAACATGGCACCAGCATATAAATTACATTACAGAAAAGGCATGGACTAGAATCAATGTCATGAGGAAACTTAAATTCAAGCTTGATAGGAAATCTCTAGAAACAATTTATTTGGTTTTCATTAGACCACTCCTAGAGTATGGAGATATTATCTGGGCAAATTGCACCCAATATGAAAAGGACGAATTAGAAAAAATACAGACCGAAGCTGCCAGAATTGCAACTGGTACAACTAAATTAATTTCTAGGAGAGCACTTTATACTGAAATTCGCTGGGAATCTTTGGAACAAAGAAGGAAACATCATCAGCTTACATTGTTTTACAAAATGATAAATCACCTTACACCTGCATATTTGACTAGTCTTATTCCACAATCTGTCAGCACAATGTCCAGATATAATTTAAGAAATTCAAATGACCTTCAAACCATTGACACCAGAACAAATCAGTACTACCATTCTTTTTTACCTTCAGCAGTTAGAGCTTGGAACAGTCTACCCGTTGACGCACAACAATCAAATACTGTTAACTCGTTTAAAAGTTTCCTTAAAAAAGGAGAAATAAAGGTGCCGAAGTATTATTATACAGGCCATAGGAAAGAACAAATATTGCATACTCGCCTGCGAACTAACTGCAGTTCACTTAATCTTGACCTTTTCATGAAAAATATTTCTGATTCGCCAATGTGCCGATGTGGCAGTATCGAAGATGCCCAACACTACTTTTTTCATTGTGCGTATTACACTATACAACGGGACTGTCTTCTTAATTCAGTCTCAATACATACGGCCCCTTCCTTAAATGTTCTCTTATTTGGTGACAGCTCATTGTCATTTGAATCCAATACTTTCATCTTTGATCAGACACAGAAGTTCATAAAGAGCACGAAACGATTCTGAGTATCAAATAGAAACTCCTGCAACGTAGAATCTATAATAGCCCTGTCGACCTGTTCTGATAGTTTGATTCTATATGCTTACACGCATTCATCCCCAATCTCCCTCTCCATTTTTTTTTCTAATCTCAACTTCATATTAAGCAAGATTATTTTTCTCAAAAAATATAAGAGAATAACAATCCACATTGTCGAACTCTTTTTATTGGTGTATTTTTTTATCCATAGTTGTGATCCATTTTTTGTTTCTCCAAAATATCTGTGACTTACTATATGTTACAAATAATTTGATGTTTATTGTAAGTCGCCAAATATAGCACAATTTTCTATTGTATGCACCAAAGGAAAAGAACTCTACAAGCTTTGAGCTTTCGTTCTAATCCTTGACATTGTACTTTTATGTATTGTATGTATGTATTATGTTGGTAATCAAAATAAATATGTTTAAACTAAAGTTTTTTTTCCAAAAATAGCCACAGTGATCTTGACCTTGAGGCCATGACCTTGAAATTTTAATACGCTCGAGCTATTTTTATAAGGAACATTTGTGTAAAGTTATATTGAAATTGGTGAAGAAATGTAGGCGCTAAAGCGTTGACAAAGTTTTTCTAAAAATAGCCACATTGACCTTGACCTTGAGGTCATTACCTTGAAAGTCGAACTCGCTCGAGATATAGTAATAAGGAACATTTGTGTGAAGTTATATTGAAATTAGTGAACAAATGTAGGCGCTAGAGCGATGAAAATGTTTTTCTAAGAATAGCCACAGTGACCTTGACCTTGAGGCCACTACCTTGAAAGTCGAACTTGCTGGAGATATTTTTATAAGGAACATTTGTGTGAAGTTATATTGAAATCGGTGAAGAAATGTAAGCGCTAGAGCATTGACAAAGTTTTTCTAAAAATAGCCACAGTGACCTTGACCTTGAGGTCATGACACTGAGTCGAAGTGGCTCGAGATATTGTCATAAGGAACATTTGTGTGAAGTTATACTGAAATCAGTGAAGAAATATAGGCGCTATAGTTATGTTGTGCGAGGGGATAATTAAAATTTTTTAAGTCTGTGACCTTGACCTTGAGCTGATGGGCATGGGTGGGGGTATCGCTGAATAAAATGGACAGGTATCTAACATCATACCAAATATCAACTCAATCCATCGCACAATTTGGAAAATATCAACTCTTAAAATATGTAATTAAAAATTTCTAAGTCTGTGACCTTGACCGTGAAGCCATAGGCATGAGTGGGGGTATTGCCAAATAAACATTTGGACCTGTATCTATCATCATAGCATACATAAGCCGAATCCATAATATGGTTAAGAAAATTTGAGCTCTTTATAATCTTTAACATTAAAATTGTCTAAGTCTGTGACCTTGACCTTGAGGTCATAGGCATGGGTGGGGGTATTGCTGAATAAAACATTGTACCTATATCTATCATGATATGAACCAAACCCATCATAAAGGTTCAGGTTCTACCAGGTACAAATACCTTAATTGGAGTCTTTAACATGGAAAATTTCTAAGTCCATGACCTTGACCTTGAGGCCATGGGCATGGGTGGGGGTATCGCTGAATAAAACTTTGGACCTATATCTATAATCATACCAAATATGAATCAATTCCATCAAATGGTTTGGAAAATATGAGTTCTAAAATGTTCAAGTCTACCTGTTTAAAAAACCTTAACCTGAGTCTTTAACATTGAAAATTTCCAAGTCTGTGACCTTGACCTTGAGGTCACAGACATGGGTGGGGATATTGCTTAATAAAACGTTGGACCTATATCTATCATCATACTTAAGATGAACCAGTTCCATCAAATGGTTAGGAAAATATGAGTTCTAAAAGTTCAGGCTCTACCTGTTACAAAAATCTTAACCTGAGGTTACAGGATCACGTACCTACCTACACACACACACACAGACGGACGTACACATGTACGCAGGTACTCAAGTACGCACGTACGGAAAACCGAAAAACTATATGCCCCCGGCATCATGCCGATGCGGGGGCATAAAAAATAATGTTAATCCCCGTAAACCCCAGGTTTCTCTATATAAATTGGGGTTAAGAGAGGTGTTCATTTCACGGACCTGTGATATTCTCGATAATTTTGACCCTATATAACCCCATTTTTATATAGAAAAACAGGGGTTTATATGGGTTAACCGTATTTTCTTATTTCTGCTCTAAAATATAGAGTGTTGGTACTCGTTAGGACCGCCTCCATGAGTCGGTTCTTACGAGCACCCACAATCTATATTTTGCGCAGAAATAAGTAAAATATCACAATTGTTCACCTTAAAATTTTCTTTTTTTCTGGCGGTAACCTTAACAATGTTTTTGTTGGTAGCAAATTTTACAAAAATAAATGTGTTTTAAGCAAACCGTGTAGACTCAGATCAGAATGGTCAACAATGTTTGCCAGTGTCCCAGAAAAGTATGGGATAATTTTGTAGTAAGAACATCTTTCTGTATAGCTAGGATCTGACCTCGATGATATAGATTTATTTGTTTATTTTTTCATATTGCACTAACATAGCTTGAAAGTTGTTATCATCAAAATCATCACGTAAACAAGTGCGTGAAATAAACACCCACTAAACCCCTCTTTATATATAGAGAAAATTGGGGTTTACGGGAGTATACATTATTTTCTTATTTCTGTTCCAAGTCATAGGTTGTGGGTACTCGTTAGAACCGTCACAATGAGGCGGTTCTAACGAGCACCCACAACATATGATTGGAGTAAAATGAAGAAAAATGTCAAAAAATTTCTCCAGAAAAGCAGCCATTTCGGAGATATGAAAGAATACACTTTATCATATGACGTCGCGTCTGAGAGTGTAATAATGCCATGTAATATTTTCGTAGCTAGATACGTCCCGTAACGTTACATGAACGACGTCCTTAACGACGTCGCGTTTACTAACGGCGGAATATTGACATTTTTATAAACAGTCGTGAATAAAATGCGTTTTAAATGTCATATGATAAATAGAATCTTGCATTCGTGCTCATGTAGTATTGAATTTATTAAACTCGTTGAAGAAAAGGGAAAAATGCTCGGCAAAGCCTCGCATTTTATCCTTTTTCCTCAACTCGTTTAATGAATTCCATAATACATGAGCACTCATGTAAGATCCTCTATATGTCACACTGGTGTGTGATTGTTATGATTATTACAACTGAAACACAGAAAAAAATCGGTAGATGAGTAAATAATATTTTTTGCTCTGAGCACGGCAAATCGCGTGCTTAAGAGCGTTACATCACGTGAACAAGTTCGTGAAATGAACACCCACCATAAACCCCACTTTATATAGAGAAAACTTGAATTTAAAACTCCTTTATCATTTTTCGTATTTCTGCTCCAAGACATCGGTTGTGGGTTTGTTTGTTTGACTTGAGGAAACACTGTAGGGGGTCATTTTTGAGACGTTGCTTCCAATTTTGTGGGACTTTTACCGAACACTGAGATGAAAAAACATCTCAAGCGCTGTCGCCCAACGAAACCAATAGGGTTTAAAAGCATGGGCGGTCCAGATCGCACGGCTTTGCCTAGGCAGACTGAGATCCTCTAAGCTGTTTACCAGTACTCGTGTGTGTTCGGTTTCAGCTCTGCGTGGAAGTATCTATTTCTTCAAGCCCAAATGGGCGGTAGTCAATATAGGTTGTAAGTACTCTATGGAACCGCATCAATCAGGCGGTTCTAACGAGCGCCCACACCCTATGTATTCAGTATAAATAAGCCAGATATCACAGTTTTTTCAACAGAAAATTTATCTTTTCTGAGATATGAAAGAATGCACTATGATGCACGGATGTGTTATCGCAATGAAATATGAACAATATGTAAGCGCAGGGTCTGGCTGACTGTACGAAGACTCCGTTACTGCCTGTTTCTTACATTTTGATCTTGTGTGCCATTACGAAAACATGCCTATGAAAATAACTACCGCCAAAAATCTAAAATTTGAAGATGATAAATTGTGATTCTTTTCTTATTTCTCCTCAAAATATAGATTGTGGGTACACGTTAGAACCGCCTCATCGAGGCGGTTCTAACGAGTAGCCACAATCTTTATTCTAGAGCAGAAATGAGACAAAACCTTTTCTCTATATAAATTGTGGTTTAGAGGGGTGGTCATTTTACGGACTCGATCACGTAATGGGTTGTAGGTACGCTTTGTAACCACTTCAATGAGGCGGTTCTAACGAGAACCCACAACCTATGTATTCAGTATAAATAAGCCAGATATCAGTTTTTCAACAGAAAATTAATCTGTTTGGAGATATGAAAGAATGCACTTTGATGCACGTATGTAATATGGTAATGAAATATGAAGATTATGTAAGCACTGGGTCTGGCTGACTGTACGAGGACTCCGATACTGTCTGTATCCTACATTTTGATCTTGCCCGCCCATCGGGGCTTGAAGAAGAAGATGGGCTGCATGATGCTTCCACGCAGAGCTTAAACCGACTGCACACAGTACTGATTAACCGCTTAGAGGATCTACGCCTGCACAGGCAAAGCGGTGCGAGTCGGATCGTCCATGCTTATAAACCCTTTTTGTTTTCATTGGGCGATGGGGCTTGAGATGTCAATTCAACTCAATGTCGTAAAAGTCCCACAAAATTGGAAGCAACGTCTCCAAAATGACATATGCAGTGTTGACGGGGACGTTAAACTTAAAAAAAAATATCTTGTGCGCATTGCCGCATTTCTCTGAATTCCGAGTCCAAATCTCCTGAAACCTATTCCAAACACGTTCACAAGTCCATATGATGAGTATTCCATCCCAGGTCATCATGAAAACACGCCTATATAACTGTGATCACCTTGAACCTCACTTTTATATAATAAAACTGGGATTTACAGCGGTAAACATTATTTTTCGCATTTCTGCCCTAATTTATTAGAAATTTCGTGACACATAAACATATACTATATATACATATCAATATGTCATTGGATTGGATGTAGGCATGGCCTCAATTTATCCTCTCTAAAATATAGAATGTGGGTACTCGTTAGAACGAGTACCGTGTATCCTTAAATATAGATTGTGGGTACTCGTTAGAACCGCCTTGATGAGATGGTTCTAACGTGTTCCCACAATCTATATTTTAAGAGCAGAAATAAGGAAAATATCACATTTTTTCATCTTAAAATCTTCGTATTTTCGGCGGTAAAATTTACAATGTATTGGCGTTCTTTCGTAATGTTTTATAGAACACGTGGCGTCTACATGGGTAAATACTATTTCCCATATTCTGCATTGAAACATAGATTATGAATACTGCATTACCAACACACTCCTATACAAATACATTGCAACTTTTACCAGCGAAAAATGAAAATTTTTAGATGAAAAATTGTGATATTTTTCTTATTTCTGCTCAAAACATAGAGCGTGGATACTCGTTAGAACCGCCTTGCCAAGGCGGTTCTAAAGAGCGCCCACAATCTATGTTTTAGAGCAGAAATAAGGAAAACAATGTATACCCCTGCAAACCCATGTTTTACTATATAAAAGTGGGGTTTAAAAGGGTAAAAATATATAGGCATAGAAATATTCCTGTAATCAAACACAAAACACCGAAGACAATGGTTATTTAGCATGGATATGTTGGCATAATGCTACGACGTGTTTCCTCGATTAATGCGGAGTAATATTCCTGTAATCAAACACAAAACACCTGAGGCAATGGAAAGATAGAATCCAGCGTGAAATGTGTAATTCTCAGCATAAGTTTTCCCGTTGATACTTGTCTGTTTTTCCCTCGCAACAGCAAAGATAATGACGCCAATAAATGTCGCAGTGGCTGAAAAATAAGAGTTTTAATAATGAGTAAGTAATCATATTGGGTATATATCAGAGAGAGAGAGAGAGAGATAGAGAGAGAGAGAGAGAGAGAGAGAGAGAGAGAGAGAGAGAGAGAGGGAGAGAGAGAGAGAGAGAGAGAGAGAGAGAGAGAGAGAGAGAGAGGAGAGGAGAGAGAGAGAGAGAGAGAGAGAGAGAGAGAGAGAGAGAGAGAGAGAGAGAGAGAGAGAGAGAGAGAGATGCTTGTAAACCCATAAGTTTTTTTTTCATATTTCCTTTACATTGTTTTGTTATGAAAACAGAGACTGTGGTTACTCGTACATTACGCGAAATGTTCATTATTGTTTGTAGCAAATGGACAGGTAAGCAAATTGTTACCGTCAAACACCAGACTCCTGTAAATTTGTAAGTGAAACGTATATTACTTGAATTTTTTACCTACTATGTTTGTTTGATTTAAAATTTTACGTCCCCGTGAAAGCAATTTAGGTCATTTGGAGATGTTGCTTTCAATTCTGTGAGACCTTTACCCGACATTGAAATGAAAAGACATCTCAAGAAACAAATAGGGTTTATATGCAGAGACGGACCGACACGTAGCACTTTGCCTCGGAAGGCTTAAACCTAAGCGGTTTACCAGTGCTCATGTACGGTCTGTTTTAGCTCTGTTTGGAAGCATCATGCAGCCCAATCAGTTTCTCAAAGTCCCGATGGGCGGCGGCAACCAATTTCTAGGTTAATCAAGGGACTAGTTACTCTTCCACCACTAGTTGGTGGAGAGTTATCTGAACAATTTGCACATGCGCAACCTACGAGTATATACTGGTTATCGTGTAAGATTCTTGTAATTGAAATATTTTGTACCAATTATTTACACGTCAGAAATTATCAACGAATTCTTTGCATGTGTGAGGAACTGGTACCTCTTTACACCCGAGAAAAAGGCGCACCAGTTCTTCTTTGGAAACCGTTGGAGGAGTTGCGAAAATAAGAGCGGTCCTTTGCTACATATGAGCCCCGCCAAGCGAATTTGTGTCTTCGAACATTTTAACTGCGCATGCCCAGCCATTCAGAGGGGCCAGGGATATGGCTTTCTGTCTGAAGGTTCCTCTCGATTCACTGTTTGTATGGGCGAGCAGCGAAGGTTCTGGCGAGACTGCGCGGATGCGCAGGCTCGCCTGAACCTTCGCTGCTCGCATAGGCGATAAGTACCAAAATCGCTTGACGGGGCATATTTTATGAATCATATCCGCTCTGTCACCCCAAAACTATGAAGAAAAACACTAAAATTTTTATAGGCACATTCATGAAACTTCATAGAAATATTTTGTACCCGTTATTTACACGTCAGAAATTATCAACGTATTCTTGGCATGTGTGAGGAACTGGTACCGCTTCACACCCGAGAAAACATCGCACCAGTTCTTCACAGGTGTGACGAACACTTACCAAATTTAACTGCGCATGCAAAGCCATTCAGGGGGGGGGGGGGGGGGGGGGCAGGGATATGGCTTTCTGTCTGAAGGATTCTCTCGATTCACTGCTTGTATGAGCGAGCAGCGAAGGTTCTGGCGAGACTGCGCGGATGCGCAGGCTCGCCTGTACCTTCGCTGCTCGCATAGGCGATAAGTACCAAAATCGCTTGACGGGGCATATTTTATGAATCATATCCGCTCTGTCACCCCAAAACTATGAAGAAAAACACTAAAATCTGTATAGGCACATTCATGAAACTTCATAGAAATATTTTGTACCCATTATTTACACGTCAGAAATTATCAACGTATTCTTGGCATGTGTAACGAACAGGTACCGCTTCACGCCCGAGAAAACATCGCACCAGTTCTTCACAGGTTTGACGAACACTTACCAATTCTTCACACGTCAGAAATTATTATCAACATGAGCAATTTGATCACAAATTTAAAACCCAAAAATTTATCGAAATTGACCATACGTAAAATTCACAGTTTGTACCTGTGGCGTATTGGTACCAATTCTTATGGATGTCGAATGTACGAAACGAGAACTTTACGGTTCAACAAAGCGAATAAATATGCCTGGGCAGGCTTAGACCTTCCAAATGGTTTACCAGTACTCCTGTCGCGTCTGCAAAAATAACTTCGCCATGTTATAAATTTGGTAATCCACTAGTGAATTCAATAGATACGTCCCGTTACATAACACATACGACGTCGCCGGTCTCGGTAGCTCAGTCGGATGCGCATCCGACTGGTGATCAGGAGAATTTTATCCCGTTTCTTCAACGAGCTTGATAGACTTAATTAATAATGTATGAACGCATTCATCATATGACATTTAATACGGATTTTGTTCACCACTTGTTTGCATCAATGACAGTACTCCGCCATTATTAAACGGATTCTTTTTTTTTTTTTTTTTTTTACATAGACGCGACGTCATACCATAAACCATGGTTTTCTACGTCTGACTGGCCGATGGCTGTTGTATTGTCTGCAGAAAAACAGTGTCTATATGTTTTTATCAGCTTTAAAAGTTTGTTTTATAAGCTGCATTTTTTCCTCGCCTAATGATGAGGAGAAAGTAACTATGAAAAAATAAACCTAACTATTCTGCTGTTCAAGGAGCTGTGAACGCCAGCGGATAGCTAGCAAAGTTTACATGAACCTCACTCGTGGTTCATTATCTTGGCAGGCAACCCGCTGCGTTTATACTTTCATGAACAGCAGATAAATGAAATTCATTTCTTAAAAGAATAGTGGTATAAATATTTCACTAAAGATGCCAGGAGTATTTTCATTTATACAAATTCCAATATTGTTTGCATTATTTAGTTATGTACATACTTGTCAGTTACCATTTACTATGTTGTTTATCTAGTAGTTATTTATCTTATGTTTACTTATTTTCATACCACTGTCGGGAGTTTTGTTGGGCTGGAGAGTGTGCGGACGGTCATATGGAGGTTCTCTTTCGGACAATAACTTACTAGATCTATGGGTATTTCTGTAGATCAATGGAGAGTCTCCATAGGACTGTTTCACGCTTCCACCACAGTCTGTGGCCATAGACGTATCTATTTTTGGTACAAGCAATTTTTCTTTCTTAATGTCATTCTTCTTTATATTAAATATTTTCTTAGGTCCGTTAATGTTTTCCTAATGGACAGCACTTGTAATATAAGTTTGCATTTCATAATGTTTTTGCTCTTGCTTCAGTCTTTCGATATAGAACCGAACCCTGGTCCAGCTAACACATCGACTGATCTCTCAATTATACACCTGAATATAAGGAGTATAAGAAACAAAACTGAATATGTTAAGGATTATTTCTCAGATTTTGACATACTTTGCTTTACTGAGACACATCTTGATCATAGCATCACGAATGATATGTTATTCCTATCAGGCATTTTTGATGAACCTTACAGAAAAGATAGATCCAACCATGGTGGGGGTGTGATGGTTTATCTGAATTCAAATCTTATTCACTCAAGAAGAACTGATTTAGAAGTATTCTGTGATGAGGCAATCTGGGTGGAAGTCAAGATTAATCACGTAAATTATCTCATTGGTCTATTTTACAGTCCTCGAACAGCTGATATAGACTTTTTCATAATTTGAACTTAAACATCGAGGAAGCACTTGATCTTTCCAAGAATTTGATAATTCTTGGTGACCTCAATGAAGACCTTTCGAACTCTAATTTTCACAGTTTAAAAGATCTTATTACTATTAATTCACTGCAGAATATTGTTCATGAAGGTACTCGTTTACAAGCTATTTTAGACCCTATTCTAATACCTGACGATATGTTATACTCAGATTCTGGTATTCTAGAAACTCCATCTGATATAAGTGATCACAGAGCGACCTTTATTAGAATCCCTTTCCATTACAGTTGTCAGGCAACTTTTAAGAGACTTGTATGGTTATACAGAAATGCTGATTTTCAACAACTGAAAACTTTAGTTTCAAACTATGATTGGAGCATCCTGTCTGAGGGTTCTGTAAATGAAGCTTGTATGAAGTTCACTGATAAATTTGTGGAATTCGTAAAATTATGTATACCTTCAAAAATTGTTACAGTTCGTCCAAATGATAAACCTTGGTTTGATGCAGAAATTCGCCATTTTATTCGTATAAGAGATAAACTCAGAAAGAAATCAAATAATTCTGGCAGTATCAATGATTGGAATAAAGAGCATGGTTCACAAAGGCCAGTTTACTGCCCTGTAAATTCCTATGTGAGCAACCTGTTCAATACAAACTGATCTTCTAATTTTTGTATACTATGACCTCTTGTGTCTCCGACAATGTATGAAATAATCATCAAAACTGCCAATATCTGAATGAAAATTATGTAAAAATAGACACAGTCTACACCAAAATCGAACATTTTCTCCTTATTTATCATAAAGAAATCAAGAAAAAAATATGAAAGCACACATGCGACACAAAGATTTTTGGTTGAAAGCTACGAAAGTACAAGAAAAACATTTGATTAAATTTTCAAGGTGTCGAAGATGTGCATTCATTGTTAAATTAATGGAAATGTACCCTGCCCCCCTACCTAATTTGTACGAGGGCTCGAGCTGATTTTACTGACAAATAGCCGAAATTTAGAAGAAAAAAATTAAATCAAGATCAAGGCAAAGAAAAGGAGACCCATTAGAAGGTTTTGCTTATGATGTTTTATTTCTAACGCTATTGTTTGTCCAAAAAATCACGGTATTTTAGCAAGAACGCCGTCAACCAAACAAGGGACATTACTCTTACTGCAAGTCGCTGTGCGTCATTGGTGACGGATAAGAGACTTGATTCCATGTTACAAGTTCAAAATAGGCTTGCCTGACAACAGAGCCATTTACCTTGCATATTTTCGGAGTTTACAGACCCTTGACATTCATACAGAGTACAGTGACAGACGATTTGATTCATTTAATACTATGACAGCTACGTCACGTCTATATCAATATGTATCTTAGTATAAGATGATGACGTCATCAGTCTTAATGGCCTAATGGTTACATACTTCGGTTAGCATCTAAAAGGCCCCCGGTTCGATCCCTACTGCCGACATGTTTTTTTTCTTTCCTTCTTTTTTTTTCAATTTCTGTTATGCTTTGAAAAACACTTTTTATGCTTGGACCATTGTTTTCATTTTTCACAGTTGATTTTTTTATTTATTGCCATGCTACTAAATTGGCGAGTTTTATGAATGTATTATGTTTCTCAAAGGAAAAAAATAAAACAACAAAAAATGCTGTCATAACTTACTGATGTGGTCTGCTGACGACGTGTTCATTTGAATTGTGGTTTAACGTCCACATCAACACTATTAATGGTATTTTGGAGACGTTGCTCCTAACTTTGTGAGACTTTTACACGACAATGAGATGGAATGACAACCCAAGCCCTGCTGCCCAATGAAACCAATGGGTTTATATGCATGGATGGTCCAACTTGCATCGCCTTGCCTGGGCAGGCGGTTACCTGTACTTTTGTGCGCTCGTTTAGGCTCTAGGTTGAAGCACCCTATAGACGGGGGCAATGGTGACAATAGCATAAGTTTTCTTGCAGTAGATTAGTTAATAAAACATCTCAAAAACATTGTTCTCATGTTGATGAGGCCGATGTTTTTTGTTGTTCTATTTTTCCGCCTATTTTGTGCGGGTGCAGGTGCGGGTGCGGTGCTTATTTCTTTTTCCTTTGTTGCTTCTGTAGGTGATTGGGGGTTCTCGCTTTTTGCGGTGTGTACCCCTTTGGTGCCCGACGTATTCATGTTATCGGTTTCCATTATGTTAGCGGTGGCGTTTTCGATGCAAGATAATAATAATAATAACTAGAGCTATCACCAAAGGTGATGAATACCCCCACAAAAACTGCCTTGATAGTACAACAGCGGCATTTTGCAATTTTTTCACTTGAAAGGGGCCATAACTATGTCGAAAATTGACGAGCTGTAGTGGAAATCGAACTTGACCTGTATTTTATGATGTTACATCAGTGTACCAAAAATTATAAAAATCGGTGCAGCGCTTTTTGAGTTATCGTCTGGAAACCAAGTCAACAGACCGACCGACCGACAAGCTCACTCCTATATACCCCCCCCCAAAATTTCTTTTGTGGGGGTATAATAATAATAATAATAATAATAATAATAATAATAATAATTATTATTATTATAATCGACCTTATTTATAGACGGTAACACATTTAGTAAACTAGTACTGATCTTCCATGTGGCCCTCTTTTCCTGGGTAGAAACCAGTACTACGCAATGTGGATGAAGTCTCTTGCTCAAGGAAACAACACTTGCCGCTCGTGGGGTTCGAACCCGATACCTCTCGATCACGAGTCCGATACTTTACCACTGCACCAGAGCGCCCCACGAAGCTGTCCTCTGCACCTTCCCCCACTTGCTGAATCTGAGTTTTAACATAGACATGCCAAATGGGTGTTGCATATTCAAGTTGATGGCGAACCAGTGTTTTATATGCAACATCCTTTGTCTGCCTAGATGCAAAGGCAAAGTTACGTCTAAGAAATGCCAAAGTCCTAGTTGCTTTCGATGTTCTCTCTTAAATGTGTTGACCCAAATCAGGATCGTCAGTGATGGTGATACCCAGATGTTTAATGGCTCATTTTTTCTTTGTATAATGTATAATCAAACTTAATTTGCTTGTCCGGAGGATGTCGTGACACCCTCATTGAATGGTATTGGGCCACATTGAACTTCATCTGCCACTCCGCCTCACACTGTGCTGGTCGATCCAGGCCATCTTGTAAAATAAGTCAGAAGGAGAATATATGTTCCTTTACAGGACACAACCATCAGCAAACAAACGGACAGATGACCTAATATTATCAGGGAGAACATTCATGAATACCAAGAAAAGAACCGGCCCAAGGACTTAACCTTTGGGGACACCAGATAAAACTGGGACTGAATCAGAAGTACAACTTATTGTGGGTGTCCGAAACCCACCTATGTGTAGATCCTCTTATCCCATAGTTGAACAATAAATACAATAGCCTTCCGTGAGGTACGTTGTCAAGGGCCTTGACAAAGTCCATGGTGATCATGTCAGTCTGTTTGTAGCACGGTTTATGGCCCCATCCAGATTGTTCACTTTATCATCGCAAAATTGAGCTAATTGAGTTTCGCAAGACCTTTGACTTCGTAAAACATGTTGACAGTCAGCAAGAATGCTCTCAAAGGTTAGATGTTTGTTGATGTTGCTAACTTATATATGCTCCAGGGTTTTGCAACAGGGTTTTCCAGCCATAAACAGAACATAAGAAAAAGCGCACAGCCCTGATTTTACAATGACATTTAACAATCGAATGCATATTCAGTAAAGGAAGAAAATACAAGCATCTGAGTGGTATTCCAGCAAAATATATCCGAAATGCCAGATATTCCTGCAGTGTATACGACGTTTATTTGCTTTCTGTGTAATTGAAGTAAGATATATTTTTGCATTGAAACGTTTTTGAAGTTAATGATTTTTCATTAATTTCTTTCCTTCTTTCTTTCTTACTTAAAGTAGCGTAAAGTCAAAAGTTCATTCAACAAGAGGCCCATGGGCCACTATGCTCACCAGAGCTCAGATGAGCCAATATGCTCACCAGTGTTCAGGTGGGTACTGCCCACTGGAAGCCATCTGTTTCATCAAGCAGAGGCAGACCCCAGCCAAGGATGCTTCGGATGAAATTTGAACCCATTCGACCCAGTTACTTCAGAGATGTTTTTTGAATGTGTGACGACATATGATAATGGACAAATGCCCATCCTATAAGTTCCCCTAGCAACCTTCGGCTCTGGTCAGATAAAAAAACAACAACAGCCAAACCTGTAATGGCTAATATGGTCAATATTTCTATAGTCTCAGATTCACGCAGCATATGGTTGGTTTAAACAGTATTTATTTGTCAAGTATAATGTACATGTACAATCAATTACAATAGCAACTAACAGGATCTGACAGTAAGAATTTGCTTACATCAAAGTTATCTCCTGTGATTCATGGAAATATCTACAAAAATATCAATGATGGTTGCTGAGGAGCCCATTGTTATAAAGCGTAGAGCATTCTATGGTTTCTGTAGATATGCGTATTTATTTATTTATGTATTTATTTTTGTATTTATTTATTTATTTCCGTTTCTTTGGCAGCCAATAAAAAGGAGCAGCAGCCTAAAATCATATGGCAAATAGAACATGGCTTAAGGAACATTTCTATGGAAGGTTTTTCATAGTATCTGCAATGACTTGGTAGTTAATACCGTTTTTCATTTTTTCTAACTCTAAGTTGCCATAGCAACCAAACTAATGCACCAAATGTCATAAAAATACATAATCTTTCAATCCCCCAGTCCAAGGATTTAACAGATGAAATTTGGGCCCGATCGGCCCAGTGGATTCAGAGGAAATGTGGTTAGAAAGTGTTGACGGAAGACAGACGACGACGGACAATTGCCTATCCTCCTATATGCGTCCTAAGAGCCTTCGGTTCTGGTGAGCTTAAAATACTTTTACTGGAAGAAAAGGGTATATAATAAACACATTATAACTATGTCAACTTGATCTGCCGTTCATTATTGTATCTCGTGATCTTTCATTCAGAAAAGGTCACATTTGTGATACAGTGCAGCAGATCAAGTTATGATATAATAATGTGTATTTAATAAACATGTAAACCCGTTCGTTACCATGGCAACATAAATTTTAACGATATGTTGTTCCATATAAATTGTTGCAGAACCTGGAATGCATCTTCCTAGTAATTACAAATATTTGTGTTACCTTTGTTTGTTTTCTGACCACACACGGGATGAAATTTAATCAAAAATGAAGATTTCACCTGATGTTCTTTTGTTGCTATAGCAACCATACTACATAAGCTTGGAACTTATTGTTGCCGTTTTTTAAGATACCACGCCATATACTGTTAACAAAAAAGTTTTTAACAATTTTTGAAACAGGGCCATTTTTGGCCTTTCGTGAACCAAGCCCTTTAAACAAATGAGAAATAAAGTTAACAATCTGAAAAAACACGCCAAAGAAAAGTTTTATAACAGTTTGGAACTTTCTTTGTCTGATTTTCAAAACAATGACAAGAAAAAAATTTGGCAGATCATCCGGCATTTTGTAAAAAATAACAGCAACTCTGGAAATATACCTCCATTGTTAAATTCACTTCAAGACCAGAATGTTTATTGTTTTACTGACAGTGAAAAGGCTGAATGTCCTAATTCCTATTTTAGTTCAATTTGTGATCTAGGTGATAATAACACACAACTGCCTGCATTTCAATCTATAACTGATAATTCTCTTTCTAATATTGTTTGTACTCCGGAAGCAATAACAGAACTGATATTAATTCTGATTCCTAACAAAGCTATGGGTCCTGATGCCATAAGCAATAGGATGCTTAAGGCTGTTGCTAGGGAAATATCTATCCCTTTGTCAATTATCTTTAACAGATCTTTTCGTAAAGGTTGTTTTGCGGATATATGGAAAACATCCAATGTGCTGCCTCTATATAAGAAAGGGGACAAATCGATTTTATCCAATTATAGACCAATTTCACTTTTATGTGGTGTTGGAAAGCTCCAGGAAAGAATAGCACATAAAAATATGTATAATTTCTTCCTTGAAAATAACCTTTTATATAGATACCAGTCTGGATTTTTACCACAACATTCTACTCATTTCCAATTAATAGACATCTTTCAGCATATATGTCAGACCTTTGATAATAATCAGTTTTCCTGTATGATATTTTGTGATGTGTCAAAAGCTTTCGATAGAGTATGGCATAAAGGGCTCCTTTTCAAATTAAAACAGCATGGTATAACTGGTTCTCTTCTTAATTGGATAAACGATTATTTAAGCAATAGAAGACAAAAAGTTGTTATAAGGTCCTGCACTTCAAGTTCTAGAGATATACATGCTGGAGTCCCTCAAGGTTCTGTGCTAGGACCACTGTTATTTCTCATATATGTAAACGACATTTCTGACTCACTGCTAAGTTTGACTCGACTTTGTGCCGATGACAGCTCTTTGTATTATGCAGCGTCCTCAATTGCTGATATAGAAGGAATCATAAATCATGACTTACATATTCTTTATGGGTGGGCTAAGCAATGGTTAATTACCTTTAATCCTTTAAAAACCGAGGCAGTGTTTTTCACCCTTAAACATTTTGAAAATTATCCTCAAATTATTTTCGATAATACCCCGATACAATTTGTAGAGGCTCACAAGCATCTAGGTTTAACTTTTAGTAATAATGGCCAATGGCATAGACATATAGAAAATATAATAACCAGCGCATCCAAGGTCATAGGGATAATGCGAAAACTGAAGTTTACATTTCATAGAACTGCTTTAAACCAGATATATATTTCATACGTATTACCTATCCTTGAGTATTCTTCAATAGTATGGGACGGCTGTTTTGCTTATGATAAGCAAGCCCTTGAAAAGCTTCAAAACGAGGCGGCTAGATTAGTCACGGGTCTTACAAGGTCCGTGTCACTTGAAAATCTTTATAGAGAATGTGGTTGGGAACCCTTATCTGACAGACGAAATTATCAGAAATTGGCTTTTATGTACAAGGTAAATAACAACTTAGTTCCCTCATATATAACCGATCTTATTCCTCCGCTAGTTAGAGAAGTCACAAACTATCCTCTGAGAAATAGCAGCAACATCACAGTCCCATATACTCGCACAAAAATTTCTAAACGGTCCTGTATACCCTCTTCTATCTCCTTATGGAACTCTCTTGATAACGATGTTCGTGCAGCCGGAAGTATATCAGCCTATAAACAACATTTAAAAAATAGTTCCCCTCGAATTCCTAAAATTCCTGTTTATTATACTAGTGGAGAAAGGTTCTTCTCTGTTATACATGCAAGGATTAGGAACAAATGTAGCAATCTCAAAGGAGACGTATATTCTAATCATATTTGTCTTTCGCCATACTGCAGTTGTTCAGAAGTAATTGAAGACGCTGAACACTTCTTTTTTAGATGTCCAAATTTCCTCACAGAACGTGTTACTTTGTTCCATACTACCAGATCTTTTCACCCTCTGTCCTTGAACAAGATTTTATTTGGGGATCCTTTCTTGACTGATCAGGATATTCTACAATAAGTAGCTTTCCAAAAATTTATCGAAGATACTAAACGTTTCAATAATTCTTAAAAAATACATGTAGAAACATGCATCTCTTTTGACAGATCATGAACCTGTCTATTATTTACTTGTTAAAAGTGGCTGCCTTGACTTACAGAATTTCCCGACATGGTTATTTATTTATTTATTTATTTATTTATTCATATTTATTTATTTATTTATTTATTTATTTTTATTCATTTATTTATTTCAATATGCTGTATTATATTTAGCCATTACCATGTGCATAAATAATTTGTGTGTATAATTGTAGGGGAAGGGCCGTAACTAATGTTGTGAGAACTTGTGGCTCAACCCCATTGCTTGCTATTATATGCAATAAAATATGATTAAACTAAACTATCAGGAGGAGGACGCGGGTTCGATACCTGCCGGGGTCGGCAACATTCTTTCGTGGACATTGATCATTTAGTCTTTTCTACGCTCATTCTCTCCCTTCCGCTGGTTCAAGAAGGGCAGTTGTCAGTTTCTGTACTGGTTAACCACTTACGTATAAGCCTGCCCAGGCAGTGTGAATAGGTAAACTGGCCGGCTCAAAAATGACCTAAAATAGTGTTGACTGGGCCGTTAAACTCCAACATAAACAAACAAACAAACAAACAAACTAATACGACGTCTTTAACCAGGTGGCGTTTACTAATAGCGGAATATTGAGATTTTTTTTCTACAAAAACCTGAATTAAATGAATTTTAAATGTCATATGATAAATAGAATTTTGAATTCGTGTACATGTATTGTGGAATTTATTAAACTCGTTGAGGGAAAGAGATAACCTCGTAGTTTTATCCCTTTTCCGCAACTCATTTAAGAAATTCAGTTAATAAAATGAATTTTAATTTTCTGCTGTTCATTAAAGTATGAATGCAGTTGATCGCGTGCAAACTAAATTAACCCCGAAGGGGTTCATGTATGGGTTCATGTAAACTTTGCTGGCGACCCGCTGTCGTTCATACTTATATGGTTTAGATTGACGTCACTGGAAATCATATGACTCGATGTGTTCATGGAAGTACGAACAACATTGTTTTCTGTAGGTTTACAGTAGGCTTTATACTGGAGATGTAAATATTAATACAAGAACACTCATGCATGTAGGATCCTCTATTTATTTTAGCAGAGTTTAACAGTGAATTTAAAAAGAACATTTAAGATAGAACATTACCTGAAGTAAATGCCAGTCCACTTGCAGCTTTGAATAGTCCTTGCTGATCTTTCTTCGAACACACTTTGACAACAGCTAAAATAACTGCCACCAGAATCAAGAGTGTTCCCAGGGACTCTAATACCCGTACAGCAATCATTGTGACGGTAGGCGCTGTAAAAATAATTACGAAATCACATCCTTGTGACATGATGCATACTTTCATATCTTCATAATGGTCATTTTTTCTGATGAAACTTTGTTATACTTTTTTATTAATACTCGAAACATATGTTGTAGGTGCTTAATTATTAATGAGGCAGTTCTAACGAGTATCCACAGCCCATGTCTTGAAGCAGAAATAAGAAACAATATGAGTACCTCTGTTTTGTTTGTTTGTTTGTTTGAATTGGGGTTTAACGTCCCCGTCAATATTATTTAGATCATTTTGGGGACTTTGCTTCCAATTTTGTCAGCCTTTTATACGACCTTGAGGTGAAATGACATCTCAAGCCCTGCCGCCCAATGAAACCAGAATGTTTATATGCATAGGACGATCGTACTCACACCGCTTTTCCTTGACAGGCTTAGTCCTTCTAAGCGGTTTACCAGTACTCGTGTGTGGTCAGATTCAGCTCTGCGTGAAAGCACCATGCAGCCCAATCTATTTCTCCAAGCCCCGGTGGGCGGGGCCGAGAATGCTCCTGTTAAGTGAGGCGGTTCTAACGAGCACCTACATGTACATGTACAATCTATGTTTTTGAGAATTGATAAGAAAAGTATCACAAATTTTCATCAGAAAATTAACCGTTTTGAAGACATGAAAGGTTACATAACGTCGCACGGATGTGTTGTAAAAAATAGTTCGTTTTCATTGATGATACATGTATCTACTGAACCCGGGAAAGGACATGGATTTTTAATATGTTGTGCGAACAAGATATTAAGTTATCTTGTGCGCACAAGATATTATATTATCCGCACAAGATATTAAGTTGTGCGAACAAGGTAGTATCTTGTGGACACACGATATTATGTTGTCTGCACAATATCTATGTTGTTCAACCCAGATAATATGTTGTGCGAACAAGATATATGTTGTGCAAACAAGATAATATCTTGAGCGCACCAGATACTACATGTATATGTTGTTCACACTAGATAATATCTTGTGCGCACAAGATATTATCTTTTTCACACAACATATTACAATGCATTGCATGTTTGTTTGATTTGTTTGATTTGAGGTTTAACGTCCCCGTCAACACTGTAAAGGTCATTTTGGAGACGTTGCTTCCAATTTTGTGGGACTTTTACCCAACATTGAGATGGAATGACATCTCAAGCCCTGTCGCCCAATGAAACCAATAGGGTTTATTAGCATGGACGGTCCGCCTCGCACTGCGGTTCCTGGACAGGCTTAGATCCTCTAAGCTGTTTACCAGTACTAGTGTGCGGGCCGGATTCAGCTCTGCGTGGAAGCATCGTGCAGCCCATATATTTCTTCAAGCCCCTATGGGCGGGGGCAGTTGCATTGCATGTCCCTTCCAGGGTTCCGTAGATATTAAAAAATCTAAAATGGAGCATTTTCTAAAAAGAAGAAGAAAAAAAAAAAAAAATAATAATAAAAAAAAAAATAATAATTTTTTGTTTCTTTTAGAGTACAAAAGAATTTAATTTGTTTGATCCATTTTTGTGTTGATTATTTTTTTTTGGTTGATTTCTAACATCAAGTTTGTATATCAACATTACACAAACACGCCTATACTAATACATTGCCGAAAAAAAAAAAGAAAATTTTATGATGAATAATTGTGATATTTTTCTTATTTCTGCTCAAAATATAGATTGTGGGCACTCGTTAGAACCGCCTCATTGAGGCGGTTCTAACGAGTACCAACAATCTTTATTTTAGTGCAGAAATAAGAAAAATAAGGTTTACCCCCCGGAAAGCCCAGTTTTACTATATAAAAGTGGGGTTCAAGGGGGTCAAAATTATAAAGGCGTGTTTTTGTGATGAATATTGTCACATTTCGAGCCGATCGTTAATTACAGGTGAGCAAAAACCGAAGTACCCGGAAAAAATCACTTGACCTTCCGATTCTGAAGTTTGCGTCTTACATGTGACCTGAGCCAGGCGTGAACCATAGCGGTACCACACCTAATGATTAACATTACGAAAGCACGCCTATACAAATACATTGTAACCGTTATCGCCGAAAAAATGAAAATTTTGAGATGAAAAATTGTGATATTTTTCTTAACTCTGCTCAAAATATAGATTGCCGGTACTCATTAAATAAGAAAAAATAAGGTTTAACCCCTGTAAACCCAAGTTTTACAACATAAAATTGGGGTTCAAGAGGGTCAAAATTATATAGGCGTGTTTTCGTTATGAGGCCACAGTGGCCACGGAGGCCCGTTTATCAGTATTCGATGTATCCATTCTTGTAAAAGGGATTAAGTCAGTCATAAACACGACTGCAA
This sequence comes from Lucinisca nassula, assembly GCA_963580285.1. Taxonomy (NCBI): domain Eukaryota; kingdom Metazoa; phylum Mollusca; class Bivalvia; order Lucinida; family Lucinidae; genus Lucinisca; species Lucinisca nassula. The sequence goes on from OY757020.1 coordinate 54,565,172, forward strand.
ACAGTATAGATAATGATGAGACACCTTCTTCAGCAGCGGCTCATCTAGAGCTACAAGGCGAAAAAAAAAAATGGGCGCGCATAGCCTGTGTACGAAGTGCAAAGAACCGCGCTATTTTTAGCATCAAATGACCCGAAAGTGCCGAAAAGTACGTTTCAATACTAAACGGACGTAAATTACGCGTATAATACGTCTTTGGTTAGACGTATCGGTCAAGGGCTCCGTTCAGGACCGTTTTGAGGAAAACTTAAACACCAGTGTTACGTTGGCTCTGATGAATCATTCTATTTGAACAATGCCTTGAACCTGGACGCGGGGGTGGTGTGTGTGTGTGTGTGTGTGTGTGGGGGGGGGGGGGGGGGGGCTTCGTGGCTTATTGGTAAAGAGCGCCGAGTCATAACCAATAGATCAATTCATGCTGTGGTTCGAGCCTCTCTCGGGTCACTCGTAAGATGACAAGTTCTACAACGGGTTTTCTCCGGGAATTTTGGTTTTCGCCCATCTCTGATTAACGAAGGCTCAAAATAAATGTAATAATCTTGAATTGGCCGTAAAACCAAAACCGAAAACGCACAAAAGATAAAAAAAACTCGACAGGGAGTCTCAGCTTAAACTCGATGAACGGGTAGGACATTGTGTGTTTGTCAGCCCAGCATTGGCAACTAGGCTTATTCAGCAGACGCCAATTCTTTTTTTTTATTTTTGTTTAATATTTCCCAGAAAACCGGATTTGACATATGATGCAAATTTTCCCTATTGGGATACAGTTTGCATGAAATGTCAAATCCTTTTTTCTAGGAAAAAAAAAAGAACAACATTTCAAATGTCGAATGCTGAAAAAATACCCCGCATGCTGTGCGTTAATTGCACAACATTGCTGAGAAAAGCAACAATAGAAAATACGCTATCATATTTTAATAGACTCGTCAAACAGGTTCACAAAATTAATATTATAATGTTATTAATCAAATAATTTCGTATTGGCGCAGTTACAGGTCCGAGGTCTGCTGTATTGGCACGAGGCCGAAGGCCGAGGCCAATACAGCTGACCGAGGACCTGTAACTGGGCCAATACGAAATTACTTGATTAATGACATTTTTATTAATAGATGCAATTAAAAACATGATTTATGATTTTTGAATATTGGTTGACCTGGTGTAATACAGGATAATCAATTAATAATGGTGTGTATTGTTCAGGTTTTACGACCCCGCCAAGACTTGTTGGAGACGACGCTTCTTATCTTGTGAGACTTTTACCCGACATTGAGATGAATTGACATCTATAGCCCTGCCACCAAAACAAACTGCTAGGGTTTATATGCCGGGACGGTCGGACTGGGCAGGCATAGACTTTCCAAGCGGATTAACAGTATCCATGTTCGATCGGTTTCCGCTCTGCGTGGCATCCTCCAGCTCAATCTATATCACCAAGCACCGATGGGCGAGAGCAAACATTAATGGTGTACACAAGCTCCAATATTTCCCAAACATTAGTGAATTTGAGCATACCGGCTCTGTCCTGTTTATCCGCATTGCGAAAACACGCCTATACAAATACATTGTAAATTTTACCGCTGAAAAAATGAAAATTTTAAGATGAAAACTTGTGATAATTTTTAGAGCAGAAATAAGAAAAATAATGTTTACCCATGTAAACCCCAGTTTTACTATATAAAAGTGGGTTTCAAGGGGAACAGAATTATATAGGCGTGTTTTCGTGATGGTTTTGGCATATGATCGTCCGTTATCCATGAGTCCCCTACGAAATCTGTGTAACTGCTTGTGCTGGTATTTTTAAATAACGTACATAAAACAAGCTAGACTCGCTACTAGTCTGAAAATAAAAGTCTCATCATTTTTTTTGTTGATATTTTTTATTGGTTTAGAAATTTATCACCTTCTTAGTAATGGCAAGTCTATTGGGTAGAATCTCAAATCTTAGGTTAAAATTGACCCAAAGAGACTAGACTAGCTAAACTTTTATACACTGTTCATTTTAGTACAAAAGATGATTTTAATTCCATATTATTCATTTTAACGCCTAGTGGTTAGGCTAAAAACAAGCGAAATAACATTTTTGCCGGACTTGCTGTAGTGATTGTGTACACAATATCGAAAGAAATCGAGGATGCGTGTCGATACTCTCCCGTCCGTTACACCTTAATGCGGCTCTTATACTGTCACGACTTTGACCACGATTGTCCACGACCAATGGGGACCATGATTGTGGCAAATCGGGGCATACACGGTTCCGATTTCACTACCCTACGAATACTCACGTTATTGCTACGACACTTCTACGAACAATCACGATTGCTGTACGATAATGGAGCCGATTTACAATGATCTTCCACGATCGACCACGATGTCTTACGATCCTCTAGGATTCTTCTACGACTGCACCACGATTGCTTCAAGATATCAGACGATCATACACGATTTCTCACGATCCCTGCAAGACTGCTCTACGACCAAAGCCGAATTGGCACGATGATCAAAGACTCAGTACGATCATAGAGGATTCGATACGATTTACTCACGATTAACCAAGACTTCTCCCGATTCGTCAGGATTTATAACGATCTGGGTATATAAAAGTGTTCGTCGGGATAAATCGTGCTAGCGTCGTCATCAATCGTAGTGCATTCCTGGTGAATCTTGCATTGGCGTGAGCAGTCGTCGTGATATCGTAGTAGATTGTACGGCAGTCGCAACGGAATGGAAGAGGCGTCGTAGATGATCTTGTCTCGTCGTAGCTCAATCGTGGTAGAATTCAGTCACGATTATTCACGATTGGCCACGATTACCACGACGACGGCTCACGACTGAGCTACGATTTGAAAAATGATGCCGACTCGTCACGAATGTTTTGAACATGTCCAAAACAGTCGTGGTCGCTCCCGAACTATCACGATCAACCACGATTCCTCAAGATCTCTGACGACTTCTCTACGACGTTGTTGTCGTGGCCAAAATCGTGACAGTGTAAGAGCCCCTTTAGGGAGATTACAGGATGTTTTGAACTTATCTTGTTTACGTAATTATCGTGAAAAATGAGCGGACACGTTTTTGATTTTTTTCCGTCGGACTTGATATGATAGTGTTCATTATGATGACAAACCCGTGTGTGTGACTTAGTGCATTCTTTCGAACATGTATCTCCAAAATGGTAACTTTTCAGTGAATAAATGATATTTTTCTTATTGATACTCTAAACATAGATCGTCGGTGCTCGTTAGAACTGCCTAATTGAGGCGGTTCTAACGAGTACCAACAACCTGTCTCTTTGAGCAGAAATACGAAAAATAATGTATAATGTAAATCCCAATTTTCTCTGTATAAAGTGGGGTTTATGGGTGTATTCATTTCACGGACTTGTTCACGTGATGTATGCTCTTTATTCAAAGCATCAGGACCACCTCACAATTGGCCTTCATCGCCCCCGCCCAAAGGGGCTTGAAGAAATATATGGGCTGCATGATGCTTCCACGCAGAGCTGAATCTGGCCCGCATACTAGTACTGGTTAACAGCTTAGGGGATCTAAGCATGTCCAGTAACCACGGTGCGAGGTGGACCGTCCATGCTAATAAACCCTATTGGTTTCATTGGGCGACAGGGCTTGAGATGTCATTTCATCTCAATTTCGGTTACAAGTCCCACAAAATTGGAAGCAACGTCTCCAAAATGACCTTTACAGTGTTGACGGGGACGTTAAACCTCAAATCAAACAAACAAACAATTGGCCTTCAGAATCAGAATTGTTACGGGAGACACGTCAAATGACATTATACACCAGGGGCCAGTTGTTCAAAACTAACGACGTCGTTAGTTAACGTATCGTTAAAACTTTGATCATTAAATATGGCAAATATGCTGAATGTTTTGCTGAAAAAATGTGAGCAGCTTTTGCGGATGCAAAAGCTGCTCACAATTTTTCAGCAAAACTACCAAAATTTACGATATTGTACTTGCTAGAAGAGTTAACAATATGACCACTAACGAGCTCGTTAAGCTAACGATGCTTTGAACAACTGGGCCCTGGACGTTAAACGCGTCACATACAAAACAATGTTCACACTGTTAGGTGATCAACTGAATCATGTCGGCGATACAATAAGTGCCCGAAGCAACAAGTGCTTTTTTGTTTACAAACATGTCTGCACTCATTGACGCGATCTTTGTTTGTTTGATTTGAAGTTTAACGTCCCTTTCAACACTGTATAGGTCATTTTGGAGAGGTTGCTTCCAATTTTGTGGCACTTTTACCCGACATTGAGACGAAATGACATCACAAGCCCTGTCGCCAAATGAAACCAAAAGGATTTATAAGCATGTACGGTCTGACTCGCACCGCTTTGCCCGGGCAGGCATAAAACCTCGATACAGTTTGCCAGTACTCGTGTGCGGTCGGCTTCAGCTCGGCGTGACAGTGTCATTCAGCCCATCTATTTCTTCAAGCCCCAATGGCCGGGGACCGGCTATAGTGAATGACTTCCTTTTTGTGTGTATCCAATATCTAAAGAACACGAGGATGCATGTCGATACTGTCCCGTCCGTTAAAACTTAAGCGGAAGGGAAATGGTAACTGGACACTTCGGCCCCAAAACCACCTCGGCCCCTAGACACTTCGGCCCCTAGACACCTCGGCCCCAAAACCACCTCGGCCCCACATAAAATTGAAACCCTAGACGGGTCGGCCCCTGGACACCTCGGCCCCTAGACACCTCGGCCCCATATACCTAGACACTTTGGCCCCACTTTGCTTTTCACGGGGCTTTCACTTAAATAAGAGATCGGGTTGGATGCCCGATGATTTTTTTTTTATATGCTGATTGGATTGTTTTGATAGGGAGCCTCGAATATTTGAACCTATAATAGATATATTTATTATATATTATAACGTTACTAAATAAAATATCTATATGTTAATTTAAGAAGAATGGCAGATACAGTTGAAAATTCTCCTCTTTTATTTCAATGTATAATTCTAATTGCATTCCGGCATGCTTTAGAGCAGGCTCTTTTTTCTACTTTTCTGCTCTTTTGATCATCTTTTTTTATTATCCGAAATGATTCCACACCGCTAAAATACTTGTCGGTTTCTTGAGGTCCCGATGGGCGGGGCCGATTTTAACATGAAATAAATGCTCATATCCCACAGATATCAAAAGTGGGGCCGAGGTGTCTTTGGGGCCGAGATGTCTAGGGGCCGAGGTGACAGTGGGGCCGAGGTGTCTAGGGCCGAGGTGACTAGGGCCGAGGTGTCTAGGGCCGACTTTGTTTTGGGCCGACCTGTCTAGGGGCCGAGGTGGTAGTGGGGCCGAAGTGTCTGGAAATCAGGGAAATTACAGGATGTTTTGAACTAATGTTGAAATTTACGTAATTAGCGTGAAAAATGAGCGGACACGTTTTTCATTTTTTTCCGTTGAACTGTGATATGATAGCGTTCAGCGGCCCCCGCCCATCGGGGACTGAAGTAATATATGGACTGCATGATGCTTCCACGCAGAGCTGAAACCGACCCACACACGAGTACTGTTCAAAAGCGGAACAGTAAACCGCTTAGAGAATCTAAGCCTGCAAAGACAAAGCGGTGCGAATTGGCCCGTCCGTGCTTATAAAACTTATTGGTTTCATTGGTCGACAGGGCTTGAGATGTCATTTCATCCCAATGTCGGGTTTTGTTTTTGTTTGTTTGATTTGAGGTTAAACGTCCCCGTCAACACTGTAAAGGTCATTTTGGAGACGTTGCTTCCAATTTTGTGGGACTTTTACCCGACATTGAGATGAAATGAAACCTCAAGCCCTATCGCCCAATGAAACCAAAAGGGTTTATTAGCATGAGCGGTCCGCCTCGCACCGCGGTTCCTGGACAGGCTTAGATCCTCTAAGCAGTTTACCAGTATTAGTGTGCGGGCCGGATTCAGCTCTGCGTGGAAGCATCATGCAGCCCATATATTTCTTCAAGCCCCTATGGGCGGGGCCCAATGTCGGGTAAAGGTCCCACAAAATTGGAAGCAACGTCTCCAAAATAACCCTTACAGTGTTGAGGCGGGCGTTAAACCTCAAATCAAACAAACAAATGATAGCGATCATCACGATAACACGCCCGTTCGACGTTAACCCATTTAGTACCAGAAACCTCAAAAGGGGTACCCTGGCAAACAGTGCAGGCCCAGATCAGTCGCCGCATAACGCGGCGTCTGATCAGGACCTACAGTGTTTGCAAAACGTTCAGCAAGTTTCCAAGTAGATTTTGAAGAAAACACAACCTGACACCCCTAAGTTTTGCAATGGATTCCTACTATATATAAGGAGGAAAATTCCATTTGGTACAAAAGGGGTTAATAGTACATTCTTTCATACGTGTATCTCCAAAATGATAACTTTTCTGGTGAAAAATTGATATTTTTCTTATTACTACTCTAAATATAGGTTGACGGTTCTCGTTAGAACCGCATCATTCCACGCAGAACCGCCTCGGTTCTAACGATTGCCCACAACCTGCGTCTTGGAGCAGAAATACGAAATATAATGTATTCACCAGTAAATCAGAGTGTTCTCTGTATAAAGTGGGGTTTACGGGGGTGTTCATTTCACGGACTTGTTTACGTGATGTATGCTCGTTATTCAAAGAATCGGGATCACCTTATACAGTGTTATATAATTAGTCTTATAAATCAACTTTCCTTGGTCTTTTAAGCACTTTGATACTTTTCATTGCGTCACATTCGATATTTATGAGAAAAGGCGGTCAGCGACACAATAAGTGCCCGAAGCAACAAGTGGTTTTTGTTTACAAACATGTCTGCACTCATTGACGCGATCTTATATGTATATGTCATTTTGGAGACGTTGCTTCCAAATTATGGGACTATTACCCAACACTGAGATGAAATGACATCTCAAGCCCTGTCGCAAAATGAAACCAATAGGGTTTAACAGTATTCACCTTATTTGCATTATCTGCTGGTTCCTAGTCTGAAGGTTATCAGTGTTGGAAAAACAGGTAACCAGACCCCCCTGACCTTAAAAGGTCAGGGGGGTCTGGTTACCAATTTTTCCAATATTGACAATGTGCAAGCTGGGAGCCAGCAAATAATGCAAATATGGTGAATGGATGGTCTGACTAGCACCGCTTTGCCTGGGCAGGCTTAGCTCCTCTAAGCGGTTTACCAGTACTCGTGTGCGGTCAGTTTCAGCTCTGGGTGGAAGCATCCTGCAGTCCCTCTATTTCTTCAAGCCCCGATGTGCGGGGAGCCGTGACGCGATGTTTACTAGCTTGAATAATAAAATAAATAACCAGCTAAATAATTTTATACATCCATAGAAGAAAACGTGATCTCACACGGGTGTGCTATCCTAATGGACAAAAAGAAAGGGTACCTGTGAATTCGCAGCCAACTAGATCTAATTCTGTACACACTTGGAAGACACCATAATTAACTTTTCCATAGAGGTAGTGATCATATACTGCCCAGTAAGGAATCCCCAGTCCGACAGCACTGCACAAAAAAGTAACAACACAAAACGGAACGCCGATCCACATGTTCGCCGGTAAGTTAAGTTACTGTAGTCGACATACAATCACATGGAATGCGCCCGCACAATGGTCAAATGAAAATTCAAATGCACTATAGTGAAATATTTCAACGTTGTAACATTAGCCGTGTCATTTAAAAACTGTTCTGTGATTAGCGAATATTAAAGGCGTAGATCAGACTGCGCATCCGCGCAGTCTGATCTACGCCTTTGTTATTCGCTGCATGGCAAGCACAATGCCTCCAGAATCTATATATGAAATTTCAAAACGTTTGCTGGTCTGTGTAGTTGAGAAGCTCGTTTTGTGACTTACCTCGGCGCACATCCTGAAGACAGACTTCTCCGTGGCGCGGATCAGTTTTTAAATCACATCGTGCGAAAATATGGTTTCCGGCTGATACACTCTGCGAACCTTTCGATCGGCTTGACTAGCCACAAAATCCGATATTTAGACCATCTTAAATTAAGATTTATTCTCCTTGAAAAAGTTTATTGTAGTTTGCAGTTATTCTTAAGACCACTTTTGATGAGTCCCAAAGGAGGTCTTAATATAGGAATTTAAAAGTAAGTGATATCTACACAGCGCTCACCCGGATGCAGACTCTGAGGCTTATCTGAGTTATCTGTCCGCTCTTGTTCCGGCTCATAATGAAGTTTGGCATGCCCATAGAGTTAGGTACAGTCTGGCATCTGTGCCTAGCATCAACTTAGCCTGGCCTCTCGTGACAGCTGCGCGACCTGAACAAAGTCTTCACAAGTCATTTGATTTAATTATGAACTCTAATGTTGAATCTACTAATCGACTGGATCGTTTAAAAAAATAAATAAATAAATAATAAAAAAAAACATAATAATTAAACAAGAGGCCCATGGGCCACAATGCTCACCAGAACTCAGGCGGACACTGCCCACTGGCAGCCATGTATGGTTTCAGGTTTTAATTTATTGATTATAAAGTCTCCCAAACAAACCCCCATTTCAAAATGAGCACCCATGTGGACTCTGTATCTGAAATATTAGGCCTTTTATGAGGAGGAAGGATGAGACATGGACCCGACAGAGCCCTGAATGGTATCACTGAATCCATCTTATCATAAGGCACATGAATATATATGGTTTAGGGGTTGGGATGTGTACTGTTCCTGAGATATAAGGCCTTTTAAGCTGCGAAGGGGTTGGAGCATAGCCCTGGCAGACCCCAGGAAAGCCAAGATTGTTGTCGCTGAATGTGTCTTATAATAAGGACCAAGAAAATATATTGTTTAGGGGTGGGGATATGAACAGTTTCCAAGATATGAGGCCCTCTTATGAAATGATGAGGAGAGGAATGGCCCCTGTGGACCACCAAGTTTGTGTGACTGAATGTGTCTCATCATAAGAAACAAGAATATATATGATTATGAGGTGGGGATCTTAATGGTGTCTGAGATATATGGCCTTTTATGAAGTAGAGGCGCGGGCCATGGCATCAGCATGTTGCCCTAGCAAATACACGCATTGATGTGAGTGGATGAGTCTTATTATAGGGAACACAAATATAAATATTTCAGGGGTGGGGATCTGAACAGTTTCTGAGATATATTGCATTTAATGAAGTGGAAGGGTGGGGCATAGCCCCAGCACACCCCCAGAGACCCCTAGGTTGGTATCACTGAATATGTCTCATCATAAGGAACAAGAATATATATAGTTTAGGGTTGGGGGTTCTGAATGGTTTCCGAGATATTGAGCCTTTTACGAAGTGGAGGGGGTTGGGCATGGCCCGGGCACATCCCAGAGGACCCCCAGGTTGGTTTCAATGAATGCGTCTTATCATATGAAACAAGAATATATATGGTTTTGGGATGGGGATCTGAATGGTTTCCGAGACGTATCACCTTTTATGAAGTGGAAGGGTGGGGCACAGCCCCCGTGCGGCCCGGGAGACCCTTAGATTTGTATCAATGAATGCGTCTTATCATAAGGAACAAGAATTTATATGCTTTAGGGGTGGGGATCTGAACGGTTTCTGAGATATTGGGCTTTTACTAAGTGCAGGGGGTGGGGCATAGCCCTGGCACATCCTAGGGGACCCCCAGATTGGTGTCACTGAATGCGTCTTTTCATAAGAAACAAGAATATACATGGTTTTGGGGTGGGGATCTGAAGGGTTTCCGAGATATATCACCTTTTATGAAGTGAAAGGTTGGGGCATAGCCCTGGTGCAGCCTGGGAGATCTATAGGTTGATATCACTGAATGCATCTTAACATAAGGAACAAGAATTTATATGGTTTAGGGGTGGGGATCTGAATGGTTTCTGAGATATTGGGCCTTTTATGAAGTGGAGGGGTCGGGCATAGCCCCCGTGCGGCAAGGGAGACCCTAAGGCTGGTATCACTGAATGCGTCTTATCAAAAGGAACAAGAACTTAAATGGTTTAGGGGTGGGGATATGAACGGTTTCTGAGATATTCAGCCTTTTACGAAGTGGAGGGGGTGGGGCATAAGCCCCGCCACATCCTAGGGGACCCTCAGATTGGTGTCACTGAATGCGTCTTATCATAAGAAACAAGAATATATATAGTTTAGGGGTGGGGATCTGAATGGTTTCTGAGATATATGGCATTTATGAAGTGGAAGGGTGGGGCATGGCCCCAGCCCACCCCAGAGAGACCCCAATGTTGGTATCACTGAATGTGTCTTATCATAAGGAACAAGAATATATATGGTTTAGGGGTGGGGATCTCAATGGTTTCTGAGATAAATGGCATTTTATGAAGTGGAGGGGGTGGGGCATGTCCCTGGCACATCCTGGGGGGACCCCAAGGTTGGTGTCACTTAATGCATCTTAGCATAAGGAACAAGAATATATATAGTTTAGGGGTGGGGGTCTGAATGGTTTCTGAAATAAATGGCATTTTATGAAATAGAGGGGGCAGGGCATGTCCCCGGCACATCCCGGGGGACCCCCAGGTTGGTGTCAATTAATGCATCTTATCATAAGGAACAAGAATATATATGGTTTAGGGGTTGGGATCTATAAGGTTTCTGAGATATAAGGCATTTTATGTGGTGGAGAGGGCGGGGCATGGCCCCGGCACAACCTAGGGGACCCCCAGGTTGACATAAAAGCATATGGCTGAGAGAAGTTTACTCAAGGAACATGTTTATGTAAGTTTTGTAAAAATGTCTGCAATAACTTGGCAGTAAATGCCATTTTTCAGTTTTCCCCATTATAAGTCAATGGAAACTCTAAGTTGCCATAGCAACAAAACTAAAAGGCTAAATTTCATAAAAAACACAAAACCTGTAAAGGCAAATATGGTGAATATTTTCATAGTCTCAGCCTCCTAGAGCATATGGTTTCTGAGCAGATGATTTTTTAAGTATTTTTGTCTATTTTTTGCATTTTGGTTTCCATGGCAACCAATAAAAATGAGCAGAAGGCTTAAAATCATACAGCAGATAGTAGATGGCCTATGGAACATTTCTATGAAAGTTTTCTCAAAATATCTGCAGAGGCTTGGCAGTAAATGCCATTTTTCAATTTTCCTAATTATAAGTCTATGGAAACTACAAGTTGCCATAGCAACCAAACTAATGAGCCGATTTTCATAAAAAACACAAACTTTCAATCCCCCAGCCCAAGGATGCTACAGATAAAATTTGGGCTGAATCGGTCCAGTGGCTTCAGAGAAAAAGATGTTTGAAAGTGTTGACGTCAGACGACGACGACGACGACGACGACAACGACGACGACGACGACGCCGGACAACTGCCTATCCTATAAGCTCCCCCGGAGCCTTCGGCTCTGGTGAGCTAAAATAAATAAATAAATAAAATAATAAAAAATAGCGAGGCTATGTTTCTAGAAATAGCCATTTCATGGAGTGTCTACATATCAGTAATAGTCACGTGGAAATCAGCACTGATGAGCTTGTGTGCTAAGTAGGCTCGGGCCAATCGTTTGTGGCCGACTGACAAACAATCGACCCCAAAATTAGAGGCACAGGAGAACGTGAACAGACCGAACTCAAATGGTTCGTTTACCTTGGATACTCAGATACACAGAGAAGCAAGCGTCTTGAAATTCGACATGTAAAAAATAAATAAATAAATAAAATAGAGGTACTGTTGAGCCTAAAGAACTCGAACACGGTTGGTGCGTTAACTTTGGTAAATTCGAATTCGCTCTTGAGTCCCTAAAGAACCCCCCCCCCCCCCCACCCCCCACCACCACTGAGCTCAAGTTTCAAGTTGCACATATATTTATGATAATTTTCTGGAGATTCTTTATGGTTTATCTTGAAAAAATAGGTTTGTGTACTCATTAGAATCGCCTCGTATGAGCACAAACAACATTCCTTTAGGGCCCCGCCCATCGGGGCTTTATGAGATAGATTAGACCATGCATGATGGTGCTTCAACGCAGAGCTGAAGCTAACCGCACATGAGTACTGGTAACCGGGTAGTAGGACTAAGCCTGCCAAAACAAAGGGTGTGAGTCGGACCGCCCAGTGCATATTAGCCATATTGGTTTCATTGGCGACAGGGCTTGAGAAGTCATTTCATCTCAATGTCGGGAAAAAGTCCCACAAAATTGGAAGCAACGTCTCCAAAATGACCTGAATAGTGTTGACGGGGACGTAAAACCTCAATTGTAACAAAACAACATTCCTTAGAATATTGAAAAGAAAATCTAAAGGCAACCCCATTATTGATCCTGACTTGATGCTATGATTAAAGCTCAGTAATTTTAACCACCTCTATCTTGAAAATTTCGTGGTTCAAGAGATATTTGAGCTATCGATGTTCGACTGGGTTGCACTAACCAATTAGCTTTAAAGCTCAGTAATTTTAACCAACTCTATCTTGAAATTTTCGTGGTTCAAGAGATATTTGAGTTATCGATGTTCGACTTGGTTGCAATAACCAACTAGCAAAACTCAATACGAAAACATGCCTATGCAAATCCAATGTAAATTTTATCGCCGAAAAAGGAAACTTTTAAGTTGAAAAATGATATTTTTCTTATTTCTGCTTAAAACATTGACTGTGGTTACTCGTTAGACCCGCCTCACCGAGGCGGTTCTAACGAGTACCCACAATCTATATTTTGAGCAGAAATAAGAAACATAAGGTTTACTCCTGTAAACCCCAGTTATACTATAGAAAAGTGGTTTTCAAGTGGGTCAAAATTATATAGGCGTGGTTTCGTGATGTAACGGTTGGACATTATGTTATCAAGTCGGTGCAATGACACCACCCCCTATCGGCCCCCGCCCATAGGGGCTTGAAGAAATATATGGGCTGCATGATGCTTCCACGCAGAGCTGAATCCGGCCCGCACACTAGTACTGGTAAACCGCATAGAGGAGCTAAGCCTGTCCAGGAACCGCGGTGCGAAGCGGACCGTCCATGCTAATAAACCCTATTGGTTTCATTGGGCGACAGGGCTTGAGATGTCATTTCATCTCAATGTCGGGTAAAAGTCCCACAAATTTGGAAGCAACGTCTCCAAAATGACCTTTACAGTGTTGACGGGGACGTTAAACCTCAAATCAAACAAACAAACAAACAAACAAACACCACCCCCTACCCCGTAAACCTCACTTCATATAGAGAAAACTGTGGTTTAGAATGATATGCATTAATTTTCTTATCTTTGCGACAAGATATATATTGTAGGTACTCGTTAGAACCGCCTCAGGTTCTAACGAGCACCGACAAGCTATGTTTGGAACATTTATAAGAAAAGTATCACAAATTTTCATCAGAAAAAAAAAAACGCTTTTGCGTTATGAAAGAATGCACAATGCCACAAGTATATGTAATCATAATAATTATCAGTTGATTCCTTGTGACATGATAGTCAAACCAACGCCTTTTCACCTGACCTGGCTTAAATTTGACGCATCATTAAACTTGTAAACAGCACGTTTGAGTTGAATTTAAAACAATAGAAGAATGGGACACTAGTCTCGTATAATCTCGCCATTACGGAAGTACAACATCACGTTCGTTTACAAGCTCGAATCAACAACACGCTGCGCCCCCCCCCCCCCCCCACACACACATCGGGGCTTTTATAAATAGATGGGCTGCATGATACTTCCACGCAGAACTGAAATCCGATCGCACTCGAGTACTGGTAACTGATTAGAGGATCTAAGCATGCCCAGGCGAAGCGTTGCGAGTCGGACCGTTCATGCTTATAAACCCTATTGGTTTCATTGGGCGAGAGGGCTTGAGATGTCACATCATCTCAATGTCGGGTAAAAATCCCACAAAATTGGAAGCAACGTCTCCGAAATGACCTGTACAGTGTTGACGGGGTCGTTGAACCTCAAAACAAACAAATAAACAATCAAACAACACGTTATTTCGAGCTAATCGTTAACCAGAGGTCGGCGAAAACCGAAGTACCCCATAGTGAAAACACGCTTATTTAATTTTGGTTCTGTAGGGGTGGGGATCTCAATGGTTTCTGAGATAAATGGCATTTTATGAAGTGGAATGGATGGGGCATGTCCCCCGCACATCCCGGGGGACCCACAGGTTGGTGTCACTTAATGCTTCTTATCATAATGAACAACAATGTATATGGTTTACGGGTGAGGATCTGAAATAAATGGCCTTTTATGAAGTGGAGTGGTCAGGGCATGTCCCCGGCACATCCCGGGGGACCCCCAGGTTGGTGTCACTTAATGCATCTTATCATAAGGATCAAGAATATATATGGTTCAGGGGTGGGAATGTGTAAGGTTTCTGAGATATAAGGAATTTTATGAAGTGGAGGGGGCGGGGCAATGCCCCGGCACAACCTAGGGGACCCCCAGGTTGACATAAAAGCATATGGCTAAGAGAAGTTTACTCAAGGAACATTTCTATGTAAGTTTTGTAAAAATATCTGCAGAGGTTTGGCGGTAAATGCCATTTTTCAGTTTTCCCCATTATGGGAAAATCTAAGTTGCCTTAGCAACCAATCTAAGTCTATGGAAAATCTAAGTTGCCTTAGCAACCAAACAAAAGAGCCGAATTTCATAAAAAAGACACAAAACCTGTTAAGGCAAATATGGTGAACATTTCCATAAACTCTCAGCCTCATAGAGCATACGGTTTCTTAGGAGAAGATTTTTATTCTTTATTTTTTTTTTTACTTTGGTTTCCATGGCAACCAATAGAAATGAGCAGTAGGCCTAAAATCATATGGCAGATAGTAGATAACCTAACAAACATTTCTATGAAAGTTTGGTCAAAATATCTGCAGAGGTTTGGCGGTAAATGCCATTTTTCAATTTTCCCCATTATAAGTCTATGGAAATAATAAATTGCCATAGCAACCAAACTAATGAGCCGATTTTCATCAAAAAACTCAAACTTTCAACCCCCTAGCCCAAGGATGCCACAGATAAAATTTGGGCCAAATGGGCCCAGTGGCTTCAGAGGAGATGTCGTTTGAAGATGTTGACGACAGACGACGACGACGGATAAATCATATAAGCTCCCCCGGAGGCTACGGCTCTGGTGAGCTAAAAACCAAAGTTTGTGAGCGAATGTGATTTTATGTTTTTTCTTCTTCAGCAGCTCAGACTGATGCGCGTCGGACTGGTGATCGGAAGGTCACGGGCATAGGGGCTTGAATCATGAAAAAAATGATAAAAAAAAAAAAAAAAAAAAAAAAAAATTTTTTTTTTTTTTTTTTTTTGGTACTATATTAGAGACAAGGGGGGAAACTTCGGCTCCATTTTTTGGGGGGTTACCTCATTTTACCCAGTGTATCTTTTTCGCAAATGCAGTTTTTCACCTGCTTATTATGAATTATACAAGTTAAATATGTCCACTTTGCAACAATAATCCGCCTCTGTCTGTCACTTGCAGGAAACATGTTTTTCTCGCATGGATTAACTCAGCAAAGCTAAATTCGGCATAAACGTGTGACAAAAATTTTCAGGTTTTCATCAATCACAAGCGAACTAGTGTTACGGAGGAAACTTTTTTCGCTTTCAACTGATGTCTTTCATTAAAATGAACCTCTCTTGACCAATTTGAATCCAAAAAGATGTACTCGTTGCTCTAAATTTTTATTTTGCTTCTTTTGCTTCGCATTCCGCAGTGTTCTGTCAATGATCGGTATAGATACCCGGGCGCTTGCCATAATCGTCGTGTTTAAAAAACGGGACGTGCAGGACAGATATGATCCGGAACTTTGGAAACTACGTCCGGCAGTGGAGTAGCTGTTGTTACTGTTAAAATGTGTGTGATAGCCTTGATTTCGCATTTGGTTTATTTTTTCAATGTAACATATTCTGCTAGGACTACGTATACACGTATTACGCAGATAAGATAACTGGATGGTGTTTCTACGTATAATGGGCTGTGCTCTTGTAATTTTGTATTGTATCGCTTTGCGGTCAACTTCCAAATAGCCGCTGCAACTTTTTTGACACATGCGCAGAAAAGGACATAAAATGTTTACTGAAAAGCAGAAGACGGCCTTAGATCTGATAAAAAAACAAGACACAACTGCCTTGTTTATATCCAGGCTGGGACGGGCATAACCCACGTTATCGAGGAGATTGCTAGAGTGCTCGTATTGAAGGGAAATGTTTGTCAGTTTCTTGCACAACGGGTATCGTATAAAATCTGTGTTTTTGGCATTTGCAGAGTGCTAAAGAACGTGTGTACATGACGTCGTCACCTTGTGTTTAAACGCTCGTTCCCGGTACACGGCGACGGTTAGCTAAGCAAAAAAAAAAAAAAAAAAAAAAAAAAACAATGCAGCTGTGTTAAGCCAAACGGTTCAGAATATAAGTTAAAAGAGATACGCCTAGAAATAACTTGAAATTGTTTTACAAATTTGGATTCATAGTGGTCGGAATGACTGACGACTTTAAGCGTGTGTTCTAATATTGTTACCTAAATCGCAATAGGCCTGTCGGACTTTTCCCTCTTTTTTTTTCTTTGTGATAAGTTGAAACCAAGGAAAACTTTTCAATATGTATTTTGTCTAATGTTTGCTGTTCTCTCTCTCTCTCTCTCTCTCTCTCTCTCTCTCTCTCTCTCTCTCTCTCTCTCTCTCTCTCTCTCTCTCTCTCTCTCTCTCTCTCTCAGATATTTGTAAGAAATGTGTATTTTGTCTAATGTTTGCTGTTCTCTCTCTCTCTCTCTCTCTCTCTCTCTCTCTCTCTCTCTCTCTCTCTCTCTCTCTCTCTCTCAGATATTTGTAAGAAATGTGTATAGGTCTTAAGACTAAGTAGATGGAAATATTGTGTACTGTTCATTCCAGAGGTAGAAAGAACAGTGTACAGACCTAAACTGCACCAACCTGGCCCAAGGATTATAAAACTTTTTTTTCATGCTCAACTGATAGGGCATGATATTTATCCGGCTCATAACTAAAAAAAATGTAACGTAAACACGTAGAAAACAGTGTAGTTCATACTTCAGTGAACGCAACGAGTCTTATGATTTTCAGTGACGTCAAGTGGCGTCATTCTAAACCATTGTTCTCTACGGGCGTTGGTGAGGTCAACGCTGTTCCTCTCTTTGTAGTAAAATGGCGTGTAAATGTTTTTCAGTTTAAAAAGTTTGCCCTATAAGCATTATTTTTCGTCCAGTGATGAGGGGCAAAGAATGTAATTATAAATCAATAAACTTAATTTTCTGCTTTTCATGAAAGTATGACCGACAGCGAGTCGCTAACAAAGTTTACATGAACCCCTTTGGGGTTCACTTACTTTGCACACAACCCACTGCGTTCGTACTATCATGAACAGCAGAATAATAAATTTAATTTCTTATGTGTTTGTTTTCTTTGCCTCATATCGCTGCTCACTCTAGGGTTTATTAGCTATCTCATTATGTCAATCATTGCAAAACCCCCACATTGAGCCGGGGGTAATTTTGTTTTCAAAACCGTCTTCTGTAGCATGTTTTGTTATCCGTGCGATTAGGGGAGAAGCTTCTCAGTTTCTCCTTAAATGTACATTTTTAACAGTCAGAATGACATGTCCTTATCAACTTTTAATGAAATGGACATTCAATTTGTCATCAAACTGCTGTCAACTGTCAAAGAAAGCAGGTCATGAAATGTACATGCACTGGTAGCACTTTACATGTAAACGGATGCTTTAGACACAAACTTTAGCGGGTCACTGGAAAAATGATGACGATTTTCTTCAGGAGGTATGAATATTAAAATACTAACATTTTGTTGTGATACATTTGTTTGAATGTGCTTTATATCGCTTATTAATTTCTGTATATCAGTGCAGTCTTTGCATTCACAATGCATTCTTTAAAGTTTTCGGACCAGCCCATCGGGGCTTAAAGAAATAGATAGGCTGCGTGACGCATCCAAGCAGAGCTGAAACCGACCGCACGCGAGAACTTCTAAACCGCTCAGAGAATCTATGCCTGCCTAGGCAAAGCGGTGCGAGTCAGACCGTTCATGCTTATAAACCCTTTTGGTTTCGTTTCATTGGGCGACAGGGCTTGAGATGTCAATTCATTTCAATGTCGAGTAAAAGTCCCACAAAATGGATTCAACGTCTCCAAAATGACCTGTTGATTGGCACTTAAAACATCTAATCAAACAAATAAATTCCTTAAAGTGTTTGGGTGAGGAAAATAATTAATATTGCGGTCGTGGCTTCGGGCTCGTTTTCAATGAATTAAAGTCGCATGCTCGACAAAAAACCCCACATGATACTTAACTAAACTGAAAACTTGCTTGAAAATTCCTTGTTTCGGCCTCAATCCCATCATACATTCTATTATCCAGTTCCTATCTAAGCAGGAAACGCCCCCGCCAATCGGGGCATGAAGAAATGATGCTTCCACGCAGAGCTGAAACCGACCCGCACCTGAGTACTGTTAATCCGCTTAGAGGATCTAAGCCTGCCCAGGAAAAGCGGTGCGAGTCGGCCCGTCCGTGTTAATTAACCCTATTGGTCCATTGGGCGGCAGGGCTTGAGATGTCATTTCATCTTAAGGTCGGGTAAAGTCCCACAAAATTGGAAGCTACGTCTCCAAAATGACCTTTGCAGTGTGTTGACGGGGACGTTAAACCTCAAATCAAACAAACAAATCTAAGCAGGAAAATTGCCTGAACTGTTATTATTTAAAAATAGCGAGCATCACAAATTTAACGCTCGGCTGAATTGGGCATGAAAAACGTTGTATAACCTTTAAATAACCTGGTCGAGAAACACTAAGATTGGATTGCCGCTTTACTCAACAGCACCAAAATTTTTAAATGTCCTATATCTTGACAAGGCCCCATTTCTCACTTACTCTAGGCTACTACAAGTACTTTTTCAGTAGATCTATTAAAGCACTTCACAATCAAACCTTTCATAAAAGTCATCTATTTTAAGGCATTCAAGAGTTCTGCAACGGAAGGCCAGGTGTTTTTTTTTTTTTTTTTTTTACCGGATACTACGGTCTTCGACCACATGTGATTAACGATCGGCTCGATATGGGTGAAATAAACTCGAAAGGACCGTAAAATGATCCGCGATCTGCACCCCCTCCCCCCCCCCCCTCCACACACACACTCACAAAAAAATTAAGGTTGATATTCTCTAGCTGACCTTTTTTGTTTGCTGTGTTGTGGTGAGTTATGATGCCTATTCAGATTAATACAAACTTGCTGAGTAGAAAAATTGAGCAATGTTTTTTTTTTTTACCAAAGTTCTTACATCAATGGTTTTGACCGAATTCATAAATAGAAGCGTCCACTTCAGAAACTCGCGGATGAGAGAGCATGTGTGTGCTGCACTGTAGGGGTTCTGTCCCCTTAAATCCCTGTTGGAAAAGGACCCAATGGGCCCAACCTAAATAGTGCTTATTGTCATTTACTGACCATTAGCGACCCAGGATCAAAATTTCAAAACATAAAAAGGAATATGTTGCAATAGGGAACAAATTGTTTCCATGCTGCATCATTTTGAACATTTACCTATTGGTGGCATTTTTAACAAGCTGGCTGTTTTTTTTTTTTTTTTTTTTTTTTCATTTCTGTCTACACATGCATGAGTGAAACTGCTTTGAAAATAACACAAAAAGTCCACGATTTCAACAAAAAATACATTATACTTTTTCTGAATCCTGTAAGGAGATAACTACGGCTAATCCCTGCCTTCCTAAATTTAGCCAACCACCTAGCTCAGTGGTTAGTCCATTTGCCTCAGATGCTGAAGGTCCCAGGTTCGATCCCCAGCAGCGGTGACAAAATTTCGGCGTCAGAACACGTCCCATCGGCATCATTTGCAGGTATGAATGTCAAAAAGTGCATCGCCCTTCGAATCTGGACGTTAACTGGAGCCCCCCCCCCCCTCCCCCTCCCCGTGCAGGGAGAACCAATCCCCTATGCAGGTTAAATAACCCTACCGTAATTACATGGTTACTGTGTACTCTTTCATCCTTCAAAACTGGAGTATATGCAGTGTACAACGTCTGTGTCCCCTCTTGGGGTATAGTTGAAAATGGAAGAAAAATAGCGATAATGCTCATTTGTCACTACTTCGAACGGTTTAAAATTAAACAGCACCGGTCGTTCCGGTCGTTAGTTCATCGATAGAGTAGCCCGGAATCAGCAGAAAACCAAGCTTCGCGACGATTGTTTAATTGATCAGTTACAGAAAGCGATGTGAATGTAGCAAAAACTAAATTTAGAGCTGCAAATACACCATTTTGGATTCAAATTGGTCAAGAGAGGTTCATTTTAATGAAAGACATCAGTTGAAAGCGAAAAAAGTTTACTCCGCAACACTAGTTCGCTTGTGATTGATGAAAACCTGAAAATTTTTGTCACACGTTTATGCCGAATTTTGCTTTGTTGAGTTAATCCATGCGAGAAAAACATGTTTCCTGCAAGTGACAGACAGAGGCGGGTTATTGTTGCAAAGTGGACATATTAAACTTGAATAAATCATAATAAGCAGGTGAAAAACTGCATTTGCGAAAAAGATACACTGGTTAAAATGAGGTAACCCCCCAAAAAATGGAGCCGAAGTTTCCCCCCTTGTCTCTAATATAGTACCACAAAAAAAAAAAAAAAAATTTTTTTTTTTTTTTTTTTTTTTTCATTTTTTTCATGATTCAAGCCCCTATGGTCACGGGTTATATACCGACCGGGTTAGCAAAACGCTTTCGTTAGGTTTGATCATGAAATGGTTTCCAAGGTCATTCGCTGACTTCTGCTGATTCAAGATGGGGTAGCATTCATTTTCAGTTGACAGAATATACGCTGTTCTGCTTACCGGCCCCGATAGCTCAGTTGGTAGAGTGTCCGCTCCGGGGAACGGGAGGTCTCGGGTTCGATCCCGGGCCGCGACATACCAAAGTCGTTAAAAATGGTACTAGCTGCTCCTCGTTTGGCACTCAGATTTACGGGGTAGAGCTAGGACTGGTCGATCCAGTGTCAGGATAATGTTACTGGGTGTGGTATCATGTAATGTGTCTGGGACATGATACTTCAGTGAGGCAGCACTATAAACGTGAGCATTGAGCTCCCTGTCGCAACCAGACACCGTCGTGATATGACTGAAAAATTGTTGAAAGCGACGTTAAACCCGAATTCACACACACACACGCTGTTCTGCTTTACCGCTGATATAAACCGTCCCACATCATGAAAACACGCCTACATCATTTTGACCCCCTTGAACCCCACTTTTATATAGTAAAACTCGGGTTTACGGGGGTAAACCTTATTTTAATTATTTCTGCTCTGAAATATAGAGTGTGAGTAAGCATAAGAACCGCCTCGATGAGGCGGTTCTAACGGGTATCCACAATCTATATTTAGAGCAGAAATCTATATTTTGAGCAGAAATAAGAAAAATATCGCAATATTTCATCTTAATAGTTTCGTGTTTTTTTTTGTTTTTTTCGGCGATAAAGTTCACAATGTAGTTATATAGGCGCGTTTTCATAATGGGGATAAGTATGCTTAGGTCAAGTTACAAGCTCGATATGACTTAAAAATGGTGGTTGGGCTGTTACATTCAAACAAAACAAGAGGGCCCAATGGCCTTATATCGCTCACCTGTGTACCAGAAAATCATAAGTGTAGGAGACCACTTGACATTGCTACATACTAAATATCTGAGCTCTGGGCCTTATGGTTTTGGAGAAGAAGATTTTTCTTTTTTTTTCTAGTATAAGTCCATAGGTCAATTTTGACCCAAAGGGCATGGTTGGCAGGATTTATGTAGGCGACCATTTTATGTTGCTATATACTAAATATCTAAGGTCCGTACTACATGGTTTCAGAGAAGAAGATTTTTAAAGTTTGTTTTTTTCCATTATAAGTTTATTGGAGTTAACAAGCCACATAATTTTGCCATTTTGAACCCAAGGGGCAATACTCAGGCAGGATTCATGTAGGCAACAACTCCATGTTGCTACATGCTAAATACCCAAGCTCTGGGCCTTATGGTTTCACAGAAGAATATTTTTGAAGTTTTTTTTTTTCCATTTTAAGTTTTATTTCCATTTTAAGTCCATCCATGGTAGCTAATGGGCCATGGGTGTGGCCAATTCTGGCCCAAGGGGCGTGTCTGACAGGATTCATGTAGGTGACCTGGGCCCTGTGGTTTCAGAGAAGAAGACTTTTGAAGCTTTTTTCCATTAGGAGTCTATGGGAGCTAAGGGGCCCCGGGGCGTGGCCCATTTGGACCCCAGGGGCATGATTGGCAGGGACTTATGTAGGTGACCACTTGCCGTTGCTACCTGCTAAATATCTAAGCTCTGGGCCCTGTGGTTTCAGAGAAGATTTTTGAAGCTTTTTTTTCCATTAGGAGTCTATGGGAGCTAAGGGGCCCCGGGCGTGGCCCCATTTGGACCCCAGGGGCATGATTGGCAGGGACTTATGTAGGTGACCACTTGCCGTTGCTACCTGCTAAATATCTAAGCTCTGGGCCCTGTGGTTTCAGAGGAGAAAATTTTTGAAGTTTTTTTCCATTATGAGTCTATGGGAGCGAAGGGGTCCCGGGGCGTGGCCTATTTGGAACCCAGGGGCATGATTGGCAGGAATTATGTTGTTGACCTCTTCCCCTTGCTACATGCTAAATATCTAAGCTCTGGGCCCTGTGGTTTCAAAGAAGAAGATCTTTGGAGCTTTTTCCATTATGAGTCTATGGGAGCTAAGGGGCCCGGGGCATGATCCATTTGGAACCCAGGGGCATAATTGGCAGGAATAAGTAGGTGACCACTTACCAATGCTACATGCTAACTATCTAAGCTCTGGGCCCTGTGGTTTCAGAGAAGATTTTTGAAGCTTTGTTTTCTTTAGGAGTCTATGGGAGCTAAGGGGCCCCGGGGCGTGGCCCCATTTGGACCCCAGGGGCATGATTGGCAGGACCTATGTAGGTGACCACTTGCCGTTGCTACCTGCTAAATATCTAAGCTCTGGGCCCTGTGGTTTCAGAGGAGAAGATTTTTGATGCTTTTTTCCATTATGAGTCTATGGGAGCGAAGGGGTCCCGGGGCGTGGCCTATTAGGAACCCAGGGGCATGATTGGCAAGAATTATGTAGTTGACCTCTTGCCCTTGCTACATGCTAAATATCTAAGCTCTGGGCCCTGTGGTTTCAAAGAAGAAGATCTTTGAAGCTTTTTTCCATTATGAGTCTATGGGAGTGAAGGGGCGCCGGGGCATGATCCATTTGGAACCCAGGGGCATGATTGGCAGGAATTATGTAGGTGACCACTTACCAATGCTACATGCTAAGTGCTAACTATCTAAGCTCTGGGCCCTGTGGTTTCAGAGAAGAAGATTTTTTAACCTTTTTTTCATTATCACTATACAGGAGCTAAGGGGCCCCGGGGTGTGGCCAATTTGGACCCCAGGGGCATGATTGGCAGGAATTATAAAGGTGACCACTTGCCATAGCTACATGCTAAATATCTAAGCTCTGGGCCCTGTGGTTTCAGAGAAGAAGATTTTTGAAGCTTTTTCCCATTATGTGTCTATGGGAGCGAAGGGGCGTGGCCCATTTGGAACCCAGAGCATGATTGGCAGGAATTATGTAGGTGACCACTTGCCTTTGCTACATGCTAAATATCTAAGCTCTGGGCCCTGTGGTTTCAGAGTAGAAGATTTTTGAAGCTTTTTTCCATTATGAGTCTATAGGATTAAGGGGCCCCGGGGCGTGGTCCGTTTGGACCCCTGGGGCATGATTGGCAGGACTTATGTAGGTGACCACTTGCCGTTACTACATACTAAATATATAAGCCCTGGGCCCTGTGGTTTCAGAGAAGAAGATTTTGAATCTTTTTTCCATTATGAGTCTATGGGAGCGAAGGGGCCCCGGGGCGTGGCCCATTTGGAACCCAGGGGCATGATTGGCAGGAATTATGTAGATGACCACTTGCCATTACTACATGATAAATATCTAAGCTCTTGGCCCTGTGGTTTCAGAGAAGAAGATTTTTGAAGCTTCTTTTCCATTATGAGTCTATGGGAGCTAAGGGACCCCGGGGAATGGTCCGTTTGGAACTCAGGGACATGATTGGCAGGAATTATGTAGGTGACCACTTGCCCTTGCTACATGCTAAATATCTAAGCTCTGGGCCCTGTAGTTTCAGATAAGAAGATTTTTGAAGCTTTTTTCCAGTATAAGTCTATAGGAGCTAAGGGGCCCTGGGGCGTGGTCCGTTTGGACCCCAGGGGCATGATTGGCAGTAATTATGTAGGTAACCACTTGCCGTTACTACGTGCTAAATATATAAGCTCTGGGCCCTGTGGTTTCAGAGAAGAAGATTTTTGAAGCTTTTTTCCATTATGAGTCTATGGGAGCGAAGGGGCCCCAGGGAGTGGCCCATTTGGAACCCAGGGGCATGATTGGCAGGAATTATGTAGGTGACCACTTGCCATTGCTACATGCTAAATATCTTAGCTCTGAGCCCTGTGGTTTCAGAGAAGAAGATTTTTGAAGGTTTTTTTCCATTGGGAGCGAAGGGGCCCCAGGGCGTGGCCCATTTGGAACCCAGGGGCATGATTGGCAGGAATTATGTAGTTGACCACTTGCCCTTGCTACATGCTAAATATCTAAGATCTGGGCCCTGTGATTTCAGAGAAGAAGATTTTTAAAAATTTTCCCTTTATAACTCTATGGGAGGTATATGTTGCCATGGCAACCAGAATTCCAATCTGATCAGCCCAAAACCTAATGCAGCCTTGCCCCCTACCTGAAGATGCTTCACATGAAATTTGATCAAGATTGGCCATGAGGTATTAGAGATATACTTATTTGAAATTGTTTACGGACGTACGCACGCACGACGGACAAAAAGTGATCCCAAAAGCTCACCTCGTCACTACGTGACAGGTGAGCTAAACAACAACAACAAACAAACGTTATAGTCTTTCTAATCGCAGTAAGACATGACTGTACTTTTAATTTTGGACTAGTCCGTGTTTTAGGTAGTCGCCTACAGTTAGGATTTTACATTGGCAGATATAGTTTCACTGAGATTCGTACTGTATCATGCTAACCAGTTGGCCACAACTTCTACATAATGGCATTATCAAAAAAAACTTATTTATAATTTTAAAATCCTGTGAAAAAGAGAAATCCGAAACCTGCTTCCCCTAAAACATGGAATAGTCTTGTCACGCTTGAACGTTGAACTCTCAAAGGTCGTTGATAAACTATAACAGGCTCGACATGATTTAAAAATGGTGGTTGGGCCGTTATATTCAAACAAACAAACAAACAAACAAACAAACAAACGTTTTGGTTCCAAACTACCTACAGCATACATGTACGCCGCAACGGTTAAAATTGATATCGCTCGGGTATCCCGTTACAGGACGGGCTTTTCAAACACGAAATGACAAATAAATTTTACCCGTATATGCTCAGCCCAAAATCAATGGCAAACAATGTAGCGCCTGATCAGACGCCGCTTTAAGGGGATTGGGAACACCCTCAGGGGAGCAACTCCTCGAAAAGTAATTTTGACTCTGTTGTCGATAGGGGTCAAGTCTTAAAGGAAAGAATTTGCTCCTGAGGAGCAAATTCTTTCCTTTAACAGTTGACCCCTTTTTCCTTGGGACGGGGCTTATTGAGTTCCGAAAGTTGTCTCCCTTTGAAAAAGGGCGAAAAAGTATGTCAGGTGTTCCCATTCCCCTTAAGCGGCGTCTTTCCTTTAAGAGTTGACCCCTTTCGACAACGGAGACAAAATTACTTTTGGAGGAGTTGCCTCCCCTGAAGGTGTTCCCATTGGTCTACAATGTTTGCCAATGTCCCAGGAAAGGGCCGCTAGGCATATATGGGATAATTTTGTAGTAAGAACATCTTTCTGTACAGCTAGGATCTGACCCCGATGATATAGATTTGTTTATTTTTTCATATTGCACTAACATAGCTTGAAAGTTGTTATCATCAAAATCATCACGTAAACAAGTGCGTGAAATAAACACCCCCTAAACCCCTCTTTATATATACAGAAAATTGGGGTTTACGGGAGAATACATTCTTTTTCTTATTTCTGTTCTAAGTCATAGGTTGTGGGTATTCGTTAGAACCGTCACAATGAGGCGGTTCTAACGAGCACCCACAACATATGATTGGAGTAAAATGAAGAAAAATGTCAAAAAACTTCATCAGAAAAGCAGCCATTTCGGAGATATGAAAGAATACACTTTATCATATGACGTCGCGTCTGAGAGTGTAATAATGCCATGTAATATTTTCGTAGCTAGATACGTCCCGTAACGTTACATGAACGACGTCCTTAACGACGTCGCGTTTACTAACGGCGGAATATTGACATTTTTATAAACAGTCGTGAATAAAATGCGTTTTAAATGTCATATGATAAATAGAATCTTGCATTCGTGCTCATGTAGTATTGAATTTATTAAACTCGTTGAAGAAAAGGGAAAAATGCTCGGCAAAGCCTCGCATTTTATCCTTTTTCCTCAACTCGTTTAATGAATTCCATAATACATGAGCACTCATGTAAGATCCTCTATATGTTACACGGGTGTGTGATTGTTATGATTATTACAACTGAAACACAGAAAAAAGTCGGTAGATGAGTAAATAATATTTTTTGCTCTGAGCACGGCAAATCGCGTGCTTAAGAGCGTTACATCACGTGAACAAGTTCGTGAAATGAACACCCACCATAAACCCCACTTTATATAGAGAAAACTTGAATTTAAAACTCCTTTATCATTTTTCGTATTTCTGCTCCAAGACATCGGTTGTGGGTTTGTTTGTTTGACTTGAGGAAACACTGTAGGGGGTCATTTTTGAGACGTTGCTTCCAATTTTGTGGGACTTTTACCGAACACTGAGATGAAAAAACATCTCAAGCGCTGTCGCCCAACGAAACCAATAGGGTTTAAAAGCATGGGCGGTCCAGATCGCACGGCTTTGCCTAGGCAGACTGAGATCCTCTAAGCTGTTTACCAGTACTCGTGTGTGTTCGGTTTCAGCTCTGCGTGGAAGTATCTATTTCTTCAAGCCCAAATGGGCGGGAGCCAATATAGGTTGTAAGTACTCTATGGAACCGCATCAATCAGGCGGTTCTAACGAGCATCCACAACCTATGTATTCAGTATAAATAAGCCAGATATCACAGTTTTTTCAACAGAAAATTTATCTTTTCTGAGATATGAAAGAATGCACTATGATGCACGGATGTGTTATCGCAATGAAATATGAACAATATGTAAGCGCAGGGTCTGGCTGACTGTACGAAGACTCCGTTACTGCCTGTTTCTTACATTTTGATCTTGTGTGCCATTACGAAAACATGCCTATGAAAATAACTACCGCCAAAAATCTAAAATTTTAAGATGATAAATTGTGATACTTTTCTTATTTCTCCTCAAAATATAGATTGTGGGTACACGTTAGAACCGCCTCATCGAGGCGATTCTAACGAGTACCCACAATCTATATTCTAGAGCAGAAATGAGACAAAACCTTTTCTCTATATAAATTGTGGTTTAGAGGGGTGGTCATTTTACGGACTCGTTCACGTAATGGGTTGTAAGTACGCTTTGGAACCACTTCAATGAGGCGGTTCTTACGAGAACCCACAACCTATGTATTCAGTATAAATAAGCCAGATATCAGTTTTTCAACAGAAAATTAATCTTTTTGGAGATATGAAAGAATGCACTTTGATGCACGTATGTAATATGGTAATGAAATATGAAGATTATGTAAGCACTGAGTCTGGCTGACTGTACGAGGACTCTGATACTGTCTGTATCCTACATTTTGATCTTGCCCGCCCATCGGGGCTTGAAGAAGTAGATGGGCTGCATGATGCTTCCACGCAGAGCTGAAACCGACTACACACAGTACTGATTAACCGCTTAGAGGATCTAAGCCTGCACAGGCAAAGCGGTGCGAGTCGGATCGTCCATGCTTATAAACCCTTTTTGTTTTCATTGGGCGATGGGGCTTGAGATGTCAATTCAACTCAATGTCGTAAAAGTCCCACAAAATTGGAAGCAACGTCTCCAAAATGACATATGCAGTGTTGACGGGGACGTTAAACTTAAAAAAAAATATCTTGTGCGCATTGCCGCATTTCTCTGAATTCCGAGTCCAAATTTCCTGAAACCTATTCCAAACACGTTCACAAGTCCATATGATGAGTATTCCATCCCAGGTCATCATGAAAACACGCCTATATAACTGTGATCACCTTGAACCTCACTTTTATATAATAAAACTGGGATTTACAGCGGTAAACATTATTTTTCGCATTTCTGCTCTAATTTATTAGAAATTTCGTGACACATAAACATATACTATATATATGTTCAGCGCAAAGTAAGAATCGGTACAATTCTAGAATTGTCTTGCGCAAAGTAGGAATTCCTACTTTGTTGCGCAATTCTAGAATTGTACCGGTACAATTCTAGAATTGCGCAAGGGATTCGAATATTATATGAAGCAGGTAAATGTCTCTGCGCAAAGTGGGAATCTTTTGGACAAAGTGAGAATCGAATGTTTCATCCGTATGGACAAAGTGGGAATATTTGGGACAAAGTGAGAATCGAATTTTCATCTGTGGGAATAGCATTTATCATCTGTATAGTCTGGGTAACATAACTTTGATGGTTTTGTGAGTATAAAATTATTTGCGATTGTAGGAGCTGAATGTTTTGTATATTACATGAACACAATGCATTTGCTAATTTCACTTTTTATTTTTCAAATCGGCAAGTCAAAAAAGACATAATCAACACGTGTGATTAATTTCAAGTATGAAAAGAGGACCATCATCGTTTTAACGATTTCAATTGGTAATTATCTCTACCTTATTAATGCAAACATACTATTTGGAATTAGGGATTATCTGGGATAAAGAA
Organism: Lucinisca nassula; assembly: GCA_963580285.1. Taxonomy (NCBI): domain Eukaryota; kingdom Metazoa; phylum Mollusca; class Bivalvia; order Lucinida; family Lucinidae; genus Lucinisca; species Lucinisca nassula. The sequence continues at coordinate 54,594,055 of OY757020.1, forward strand.
ACGTTAAAAAAGGCCATGCCCGCCATTAAGATGGATTTAGCGCATGTCTTTGATGTGGATGTTACTTCAGCACTGAGGATACAAGTTAAAAGGTCACTACAAGTTACGATCTAAATATATCTGTCTGAATGATATATGAAGCTGGTATGTTGGCTAGCACCTCAGAGTCACAATTATCTGATTAATCCGGAGATCGTGAAAGCGAATTCCGGCTCGGCCACTTTCTTTCGTAGATATTTGGTTCTCTCCCTACCGCTGATTCAAGTAGTGGCTAGAGAAAGAGCACTGAGTACCGGTTAGCCGCTTAGAAGGTCTAAGCCTGCCCAGAAACTGTGTGGTCAGGGTTACCTGATCAATTATGCATGAAATGACCACTTGTGTAAGATCTTTTAGTTTTCACTTGTTAAATATCAAAACAGGGAAAAATGGGAAATCAACCTAAATTGCGTAATAAACTTCTGATGAAGTTGGAACATTTGATAAGCAACATCAGTAAAAATAAAAAATAATAGTGATATCGGCAAAAATAAAATGCATTTCAAAACTAATTCAAGTGTACCCAGCCATCAAGAAATCATTACCAATACTGGACTAATCTGCCTATGATATCAGCGGCGTCACGCATAAAAGGTACTTAGCGTATATCCGTAAATTGATCACATAAATGCATATGCGCAAAGTCTCACTGAGGCCAGATATTTGATTCTTTGTCTGAACCTTCCTCTAGTCCCATATATTCTTCATGCGTACAGCGAAGGCTCTAAGGACCTTTTATGCGTGATGCCGCTCATATTCTTTTAAGAAAATTAAAATGGAATGTCCATGAGATAGAAGCGAAGTTTGGACTACAATTTATAGAGTGGTTTTTACCACCAGGGATCAGTTTCCATATGAATGTGATAAAATCCCGTTATAATATTTTACTATTCTCACTTTGTCCCGATTCCCACTTTGCGCAGAGGCAATCCTGATACTGTAATTGCGCAAGGTAGGAATTCTCACTTTGTCCCGATTCCCACTTTGCGCAGAGACAATTCCGGAATTGTAATGCGCAAGGTAGGAATTCTCACTTTGCGCAACAAAGTGAGAATTCTTATTTTGCGCAGGACAATTCTAGAATTGTACCGATTCTTACTTTGCGCAGAACATATACATATCAATACGTTATTGGATTGGATGTTGGCATGGCCTCAATTTATCCTCTCTAAAATATAGATTGTGGGTACTCCTTAGAACCGCCTCGATGAGGCGGTTCTAACGTGTATCCTTAAATATAGATTGTGGGTACTCGTTAGAACCGCCTTGATGAGATGGTTCTAACGTGTTCCCACAATCTATATTTCAAGAGCAGAAATAAGAAAAATATCACATTTTTTCATCTTAAAATCTTCGTATTTTCGGCGGTAAAATTTACAATGTATTGGCGTGCTTTCGTAATGTTTTATAGAAAACGTGGCGTCTACATGGGTAAATACTATTTCCCATATTCTGCATTGAAACATAGATTATGAATACTTCATTACAAACACATTCCTATACAAATACATTGCAACTTTTACCAGCGAAAAATGAAAATTTTTAGATGAAAAATTGTGATATTTTTCTTATTTCTGCTCAAATTATAGAGTGTGGATACTCGTTAGAACCGCCTTGCCAAGGCGGTTCTAAAGAGCGCCCACAATCTATGTTTAAGAGCAGAAATAAGGAAAACAATGTATACTCCTGCAAACCCATGTTTTACTATATAAAAGTTGGGTTTAAAAGGGTAAAAAATATATAGGCATGTTTTCGTGATGATTAGAACCTTGTACATGTAACGAGTACACAGAATCTATGTTTGTACCAGAAATGTGTAAAAACACAAACCACCAACCGAAATGGTCCGTTTTTGAGACGTGAAACAAGATGTGATATTGCATGGATATGTTGGTATAATGCTTCGACGTGTTTCCTCGATTAATGCGGAGCAATATTCCTGTAATCAAACACAAAACACCGGAGACAATGGTTTTTTAGCATGGATATGTTGGCATAATGCTACACTGTAAATTTTGGGAACACTACACGTATTTTGCTAGTGTTTTAGACTAAATCACCTACGTTTTCAAGGCAAACGCATATGTTTTGTACATGTTTCGAAACCGCTTTGAGCTTCAGAGTTGAAAAACGCCGGTGTTTTCAAAATCTACATAGTGTAGAAAAAGAAACACTGAAAAAATATCTTACATTATTTAATGAAAAATTATCATTTATATGTTGTTGCCAGGCCACATATAACACATTTAGCCAAATAATAACTCTGTTTGTACAGGAAAAAAACCTTCTTGTCCCCAGGCAAAACCGGAAAACGCGCGTGTTTTACCTGAAAACACATGCGTTTTCCAGCTTTAAACATATATGTTAAGCCGACAACACAACTACGTCACGTGATTAAATTTGAATCTGAAGATTGGCGCATTGTACATGTAGATCCAATTTCTGCATTTTTGAAAATCTTTTGTATATTTTCCGTTTCTACCATTACACATTTGCACAACAGTCGGTAGAAGAAGATGTGTTGAGCGTATGAGACGATGACAAATTAGGATTTATATGCAGGTAAGTTTGAATAAGCAATTTTCAAAGATTCTGATTCTGAAACAGGCATGACAGGTTAGACTTGCCCAAGTCTGTTAATTAGGTGTCCATTGTAGAAATAATTGTTTACAAAAAATAAAAAATAAATACATTGTAAATGAATACAGTCTTTTATGAAAATTGTGAAATTAACAGACTTGTAAATATTGAAAGAACTCATTCACCTTTCCTGTAGATGATTGTCAGATAGGGGTGAGAAGTTTGTTTAGATAACTTTTCGCTGACAGCTCCAGAGCTTGTTTTTATGATTTATTTACATTAGTGGGGGAAAACCACTTGATGGCAAAGGGTTTTAAAAAAAGAAGTTTCAATTTTAATCTTTTATTACGATAACATGCCTATGCTATATAAGAAGGCTCCAATTATAACGCGTAAATCGGATTTTTTCTTATTTCTGCTCAAAACATAGATTGTGAGTACTCGTTACAACCGATTCAGTGAGGCTGTTCTAATGCGTACCCACAATCTATGTGTAACCGCCTCAATGAGGTACCCAAAATCTGTGTTTTTGAGCAGAAATTACAAAATGACTAGCCTGGTTAACCCCGGATTTTTTTCTTATTTCTGCTCAAAACATAGATTGTGAGTACTCGTTACAACCGATTCAGTGAGGCGATTCTAATGCGTACCCACGATCTATGAGTAACCGCCTCAATGAGGTACCCAAAATCTGTGTTTTTGAGCAGAAGTTACAAAATGACTAGCCTGGTTAACCCCGGATTTTTAGCTCACCTGAGCACGAAGTGCTCAAGGTGAGCTATTGTGATCGCCTTTTGTCCGGCGTTTGTAATTTGTAATGGAGATTAACGGCCCAGTCAACACTATTTAGGTCATTTTTGAGCCGGTCAGTTTACCTATCAACACTTTCCTGGGTAGGCTTATACGTAAGCGGTTAACCAGTACAGTGCACATTCTTTCGCCAGAAACTGACAACTGCCCTTCTTGAATCAGCGGAAGGGAGAGAATGACCGTAGAAAAGATTTCATGAGCAATCTCCACGAAAGAATGTTGCCGACCCCGGCGGGAGTCGAACCCGCGTCCTCCTGATCACCAGTCAGTTTTGTCCGGCGTCCGTCGTGGCTCGTGCGGTGTGCGTCGTGCGTCGTCAACAATTCACTTAAATGACATCTCCTCCTAAACCAGTGAATGGATTTCAAAATACTTTCATAGAAATGTTCCTTGGATGACCCTCTTCCAAAATTGCTTAAATGGTTCCGCTCCGCTGAACAAAATGGCCGCCATAGCTAAAAATAGAAAAACCTTTAAACGACATCTCCTCCTAGCCCTTTGGCCCGATTTCAAAATAATTTCACAGAAATGTTCCTTGGATGACCTTCTACCGAAATTGCTTAAATGGTTCCGCTCCGCTGAACAAAATGGCCGCAAGAGCTAAAAATAGAAAAACCTTTAAACGACATCTCCTCCTAGCCCCTTGGTCTGATTTCATAATAATTTCACAGAAATGTTCCTTGGATGACCCTCTACCAAAATTGCTAAAATGGTTCCGCTCCGCAGAACAAAATGGCCGCCAGAGCTAAAAATAGAAAAACCTTTAAACGACATCTCCTCCTAGCCCTTTGGCCCGATTTCAAAATAATTTCACAGAAATGTTCCTTGGATGACCCTCTACCAAAATTGCTAAAATGGTTCCGCTCCGCTGAACAAAATGGCCACCAGAGCTAAAAATAGAAAAACCTTTAAACGACATCTCCTCCTAGCCCTTTGGCCCAATTTCAAAATAATTACACAGAAATGTTCCTTGGATGACCCTCTACCGAAATTGCTAAAATGGTTCCGCTCCGCTGAACAAAATGGCTGCCAGAGCTAAAAATAGAAAAACCTTTAAACGACATCTCCTCCTAGCCCTTTGGCCCGATTTCAAAATAATTTCACAGAAATGTTCCTTTGATGACCCTCTACCGAAATTGCTAAAATGGTTCCTCTCTGCTGAACAAAATGGCCGCCAGAGCTAAAAATAGAAAAACCTTTAAACGACATCTCCTCCTAGCCCTTTGGCCCGATTTCAACATAATTTCACTGAAAAGTTTCTTGGATGACCCTCTACCGAAATTGCTAAAATGGTTCCGCTCCGCTGAACAAAATGGTCGCAACAGCTAAAAAAATAAAAACCTTTAAACGACATCTCCTCCTAGCCCTTTGGTCTGATTTCAAAATAATTTCACAGAAATGTTCCTTGGATGACCCTCTACCAAAATTGCTAAAATGGTTCCACTCCGCTGAAAAAATGGCCGTCAGAGCTAAAAATAGAAAAACCTTTAAACGACATCTCCTCCTAGCCGTTTGGCCTGATTTCAAAATTATTTCACTGAAATGTTCCTTGGATGACCCTTTACAGAAATTGCTAAAATGGTTCCGCTCCGCTGAACAAAATGGCCGCCAGAGCCAAAAATAGAAAAACCTTTAAACGACATCTCCTCCTAGCCCTTTGGCCCGATTTCAAAATAATTTCACTGAAATGTTTCTTGGATGACCCTCTACCGAAATTGATAAAATGGTTCTGCTCCGCTGAACAAAATGGCCACCAGAGCTAAAAATAGAAATACCTTTAAGCAACATCTCCTAGCCCTTTGGCCCGATTTCATATTATAGCCTGGGCCAATAATGGCTCTCCCAGGGGCCCACTTGATACCCTATGGATCAGGTGAGCGATCCAGGGCCATCATGGCCCTCTTGTTTTCTTATTTCTGCTCAAAACATAGATTGTGAGTACTCGTTACAACCGATTCAATGAGGCGGTTCTAATGCGTACCCACAATCTATGAGTAACCGCCTCTATTGGGTACCCAAAATATGTGTTTTTGAGCAGAAATTACAAAATGACTAGCCTGGTAAACCCTGCTTTACTCCATATAAAGTGGGGTTAACAATGGTTTTCATTGCATGGCCATGTTTAGGGGATTATCAAGGTAATTGTGAAAACTAGTGTCGCTGATGAAGAGATTAAGTTCAGAAGTTAGTAGCCCCCGCATCATTTTTCTTTATTTCTGCTTCAAACATAGATTGTGGGTGCTTGTTAGAGGCGGTTCTAAAGAGTATCCACTATCTATACTACTGAGCTGAAATAAGAGCATTATGTAACCCCTTGTAAACGCCACTTTTCTATATGGTTTCTCCTCTTAAGATAATTTTGAAAAGATTTTGCAATTACACATCTTATTAATTAAGTAATTATGCAAGGATAATGATATTATTCTGCCTGCTTGCCTTTTTTCTATAAAAACCAGAGTAAAAACAATCACAGTCCAACTTGCGTTAAGCAAGCACCTCAGTGATGAAACAGGCCTCCGTGGCCTAGTGGTTAAGAGTGCTGACTCTTAATCATTAGGTCTCTCACCGCTGTGGTTCGAGCCTCGCTCGGGTCACATGTGAGACGCGAAGCTCTGCAACGGAAGGTCAGGTGGTTTTTCTCCGGGTACTCCTATTTCGCCCACCTATGAATAACGATCGGCTCGATATGAGTGAAATAATCTTGAAAGGGCCGTAAAACCAAAACCAAAAAAAAAAAAAAACCCAGGGATGATCAAAATGTGCCTGCTTAAGACAGGTGCTTGCTTAATACAGGTGGATATTAATGTTTTTGCCTTTTACGGGATTTGAATGATTGCTTGCTTAAAACAGGTTGCTTGCTTAAAAGAGGTGGCCACTATGACCGGTTTGACTGTATGATACCTCAATGGGTCGGACACCGATAGCTCGTTTTCTATGACTGTTTTCGAACTCGCTATTGATTACCAGAGAAATTATTCACATATATCCATATGACAAATATTAAGTAATAGTTATGGGGATTTTGCGTATTTTATCTGGAAAAAGTTTATTGTGAGTTGATTCTAATGAGCACACACAAAATATATTAATTAAATACAGGTCTGAAAGTAATGTCGAAATAATCCTTATTAAATTCAACCCTACCGCTATCTCCAACAAGTTTTAGGTCCCAACACAAAGGAAGGAACATTCCCAAAATGACCTATACAGAGTTGACAGGGGCATTAAACCTCAAATCAAACAAATCATGACAAAAATCTCCAAAATACTAGAATTTTCCTTCCTTTCACTGACAGACGCAGGTGGGTGTTATTTATTAAGTAAACATTAACTGCAGAGGCTAAATGCTCTTATCACCAAGTGGGAGATCTTATTACATCAAGCTAGTTGCTGGTCGGACAATTTGCAGAGAATACAAGTCCCTACATTCATAGATGAAGACTAAAGAGACTTTTACATTTTTTGTTTAAAGGGACTTTCATTTAAAAATAAAAAATGTAAATGTAGGGACTTGGGCAAGTCTAATGACAGGTGGGTGGGGAAGGCAATTAAGAGCGTATGTTTCTGGATAATCTTGTCAGTCATTGATTTGTTGAACTTTTACTTTGTGACAATAGAACGCATATGTATCTGTGGAGTCCTTTGTTGAATCACAGACACATATTTTTTGTTTGTTTGTTTGTTTGTTTTGGAGTTTAACGGTCCGATCAGCACTATTTAGCTCATGTCTAGCCGGTCTACACTTCTTTGGCTGGCTTATATGTAAGCTGTTTACCCAGCAGCCATACGTCGCCAGGGCAACGTCAGATCAACGGCGGTGCAACGTCATGCGTCATGACAGGGCACCGACGTAGATGTGACGTTGCATAAACGTCATGACGTTGTACCGACGTTACAGTGACGTCACAATAACGCCATGTGCTTGCTAAGAAACCAGTATAGTGCACATTCTTTCGACAGAAACTGACATCTGCCCTTCTTGAATCGGTAGAAGGTACATAGATATTGTTTCTAATTGTTGCACTCATTAGTTTCAGTTGCGTAGCCGGAACAAAAACATCATTACTATCTAGTAAAAACATCTTTCTCGGGGCAGAGGCTACTCTTAAAGGAAAGAATTTGCTCCCGAGGGGGAGCAAATTCTTTCTTTTAAGAGAAGCCTTGGGTAATTCCGTTTCTGCTGCATTTTTTTTTCTTTTACATTAGCGTAATGAGAGCTACTTCTGGTTCAGCAAACAGTGTAGACCTAGATCAGACACCAGTTATAGTACAGGAATTTAAATGTTCATTTTTTTCAGTTTACACTCGGAGGCTAACGACTTACCAGTGCTGACAGTGCCTTCTTATTTTGCAGAGAGTGTCCAAGAAGCATCTTTACCAAAGATACTGTCTGCGCACCTTGTCAATGACGAAAAAGAAGTCGGCAAACGATGTGGCTAAACTGGATCTTGAAGTGTTCTTCAACTTGATTTGTAGGACTAATTCTCAGCTTCTAAGCTTCGGGCAACAAATAGTTTTTAAACACCATTTTGAGCCAGAAGGCTGCTGGATTTGTGCATTCTTTAAAAAAAAAAGCTGAAAAAGAGATTCTAGTCCAGAAAAATATATGTGCTTCACTAGACTTTCGAATAGCCAGGAAAAGGGATCACACTCAGTCTCTTCCAATGCACAGCTGCACTTGTAAAGAGTGTTAACCTTTATTCTGCTGAGCACGAATAGCCCTAAGTTTGCAAACAGTGTAGTTTCAGGCCAGGTGGCCTCTGAAGAAGCCATCTGATCAGGATCTACACGGTTTGTTATTCAGTTCATGAATTTAAACAAATACATTATCTCAAGAAATTTGATTGGTTAATACTCAAAAAGGGAGTGGCAAAATTAATCATTCAGCAGGATAAGGATTATGAGTGTCAAAAGTTTTTTTTTTTTTTTTTTTTTTTTTTCATCTGTTCAAAGAGCTGATTTTTAGAAGACAAAGAACTTTTGTTAAATCATCTTTGCAAAATGCCCTGATATAGACTTGGATTTTGTGTTTTGGTAAGTATTTGCATTTTCAATTTCTTATACCCATAGAATCACTTTGTGTGGTAGCTATAAGTTAAAGAATATAACAAACTGGAGTTGCAATGATAAATGTTCAGTATGTTTTGAAATAAAAGGTTGGAATGTTATGAAATAAAACACAGAAAAGTTACAAAACATGTTTTGGTGTTTTAAAAGTGTTACAGTCCCTAAACACGTGTTATGTGTTTTCAGACAAAACACCAGAACACGTGTTTTCACAAAACATCAGTGTTTAGATATAAAACATATATGTTTACTGAAAACATGATAGGTGTTTTCAGGCAAAACACCAGACAGGTGTTATCACAAAAACATTGGTGTTTTAATATAAAACACTATAGTGTTTCATTGAAAAACATGCATGTTTTCTGAAAACACCTAAACACGTTTTAAAAGTGTTACAGAGAAGTGTTTTTATTTGTGTTTAAAACCAAAACATCCAGATTTACAGGGTACGACGTGTTTCCTCGATTAATGCGGAGTAATATTCCTGTAATCAAACACAAAACACCTGAGGCAATGGAAAGATAGAATCCAGCGTGAAATGTGTAATTCTCAGCATAAGTTTTCCCGTTGATACTTGTCTGTTTTTCCCTCGCAACAGCAAAGATAATGACGCCAATAAATGTCGCAGTGGCTGAAAAATAAGAGTATTAATAATGAGTAAGAAATCATATTGGGTATATATCAGAGAGAGAGAGAGAGAGAGAGAGAGAGAGAGAGAGAGAGAGAGAGAGAGAGAGAGAGAATGCTTGTAAACCCATAAGTTTTTTTTTTTCATATTTCCTTTACATTGTTTTGTTCTGAAAACAGAGACTGTGGTTACTCGTACATTACGCGAAATGTTCATTATTGTTTGTAGCAAATGGACAGGTAAGCAAATTGTTACCGTCAAACACCAGAGTCCTGTTAATTTGTAAGTGAAACGTATATTACTTGAATTTTTTACCTACTATGTTTGTTTGATTTAAAATTTTACGTCCCCGTCAAAGCAATTTAGGTCATTTGGAGATGTTGCTTTCAATTCTGTGAGACCTTTACCCGACATTGAAATGAAATGACATCTCAAGAAACCAATAGGGTTTATATGCAGAGACGGACCGACACGTAACACTTTGCCTCGGAAGGCTTAAACCTAAGCGGTTTACCAGTGCTCATGTACGGTCTGTTTTAGCTCTGGAAGCATCTTGCAGCCCAATCTATTTCTCAAAGTCCTGATGGGCGGCGGCAACTAATTTCGAGGTTAATCAAGGGACTAGTTACTCTTCCACCACTAGTTGGGTGAGAGTTATCTGAACAATTTGCACATGGCCAACCTATATACAGTCAAACTTCGATGGCTCGAACCCCTTTGGGACCATGGAAATATGTTCGAGCCAGCGGTCGTTCGAGCCACTGTTGTATACTTCCCGAAAACATAACGGAGGTATTTTTGGACTTCTTTTCGGTGTTCTGTAGCATAAATGTATGCTGTGTGTACTCATTAGAATCGCCTCATTGAGGCGATTCTAATGAGTACACACAGCATACATGTGCAAGATAAAAGTCGAAAATGTACTAAATTATCCCACACTTTTTCTTATGCAGAGGAATTCCCTTGGGACTCAAAAACGGGTTCGACTCAGCCATGGTAAACGAGCCATCGGTGTTTGAGCCATCGAAGTTCGACTGTACTAGTTATCGTGTAAGATTCTTGTAATTGAAATATTTTGTACCAATTATTTACACGTCAGAAATTATCAACGAATTCTTTGCATGTGTGAGGAACTGGTACCTCTTTACACCCGAGAAAAAGTCGCACCAGTTCTTCACAGGAAACCGTTGGAGGAGTTGCGAAAATAAGAGCGGTCCTTTGCTATATATCAGTCCCGCCAAGCGAATTTGTGTCTTCGAACATTTTAACTGCGCATGCCCAGCCATTCAGCGGGGCTAGGGATATGGCTTTCTGTCTGAAGGTTCCTCTCGATTCACTGCTTGTATGAGCGAGCAACGAAGGTTCGCCTGAACATTCGCTGCTCGCATAGGCGATAAGTACCAAAATCGCTTGACGGGGCATATTTTATGAATCATATCCGCTCTGTCACCCCAAAACTATGAAGAAAAACACTAAAATTTGTATAGGCACATTCATGAAACTTCATAGAAATATTTTGTACCCATTATTTACACGTCAGAAATTATCAACGTATTCTTGGCATGTGTGAGGAACTGGTACCGCTTCACACCCGAGAAAACATCGCACCAGTTCTTCACAGGTGTGACGAACACTTACCAAATCTTCACACGTCAGAAATTATTATCAACATGAGCAATTTGATCACAAATTTAAAACCCAAAAATTTATCGAAATTGACCATACGTAAATTTCACAGTTGGAACCTGTGGCGTATTGGTACCAATTCTTATGGGTGTGGAATGTACGAAACGAGAACTTAACGGTTCAACAAAGCGAATAAATATGCCTGGGCAGGCTTAGACCTTCCAAAGGGTTTACCAGTACTCATGTCGCGTCTGCGAATATAATAACGCCATGTTATTAATTTGGTAATCCACTAGTGAATTAAATAGATACGTCCCGTAACATAACACATACGACGTCGGCGGTCTCGGTAGCTCAGTCGGATGCGCATCTGACTGGTGATCAGGAGGAGGATGTGGGTTCGATACCTGCCGGGGTCGGCCACGTTCTTTCGTGGAGATTGAATATGAAGTCTTTTCTACGCTCATTCTCTCCCTTCCGCTCGTTCAAGAAGGGCAGTTATCAGTTTCTGGCGATATAATGTGCACTGTACTGGTTAACCGCTTACGTATAAGCCTGCCCAGGAACTGTGAATAGGTAAACTGGCAGGCTCAAAAATGACCTAAAATAGTGTTGGCTGGGCCGTTAACTCCAACATAAACAAACAAACACATACGACATCCTTAATCACGTGGCGTTTACTAATAGCGAAATATTGAGATTCTTTTCCACAAAAATCGTGAATTAATTGTATTTTAAATTTCATATGATAAATAGAATTTTGAATTCGTGTACATATATTATTGAATTTATTAACCCATATAAGCCTAGCGTCCCTTTTTTGGGACATAAGCAAGCGTGCAGACCCAGATGAGCCGCCGCATAATGCGGCGTCTCATCAGGGTCTACACAGTTTGCTTAAGGGAAAAATCAATTTATGTTAACATTATCAAAATAAAATTAACCTGACATCCCTTATATTGAGAGTGGACTCATCCAAATGATAGGATGGGAGAATCCATTCGGCTTAAATGGGTTAAACTCGTTGAGTGAAAGCGTTAACCTCGTATTTTATACCTTTTTCGCAACTCATTTAAGAAATTCAATTAATAAAATGAATTTTATTTTTCTGCTGTTCAATAAAGTATGAACGCAGATGATCGCGTGCAAATTAAATAAACCCCGAAAGGGTTCATGTAAACTTTGCTGGCGACCCGCTGTCGTTCATACTTCCATGGTTTAGGTTGACGTCACTTGACGTCACTGAAAATCATGTGATTCGATGTGTTCATGGAAATATGAACTACATTGTTTTCTGTAGGTTTACATTAGTCTTTACACTGGAGATGTAAATATTAATACATGAACACACCTGTAGGATCCTCTATTAATTTTAGCTGCGTTTAACAGCGGATTTTGAAAGAACATTGCATGAAGAACACTACCTGAAGTAAATGCCAGTCCACTTGCAGCTTTGAATAGTCCTTGGTGGTCTTTCTTCGAACAGACTTTGACAACAGCTAAAATAAGGGCCACCAGAATCAAGAGTGTTCCCAGGGACTCTAATACTCGTACAGCAATCATTAGGACGGTAGGCGCTTTAAAAATAATTACGAAATTAAATCCTTGTGACAAAATGCATGCTTTCATATCTTCGGTCTGACATTTTTTTTCTGATTAAACTTTGTAACAGTTTTATTAATACTCGAAACATATGTTGTAGGTGCTCGTTTGAACCGCCTCAATGAGGCGGTTCTAACGAGTAGCCACAGCCTATGCATTGTCATGGTTGGAACCGCCTCACTGAGGCGCTTCTCAGGTGTACCCACAGCTATGTCTTGGGGCAGAAATAAGAAACAATATGAAAACCCCTGTTCAGTGAGGCGGTTCTTATGAGCACCTACATGCACAGTCTATGTTTTTGAGAATTGATAAGAAACATACATTAACCTTTACCCTGCTGTAGGCGACAAGCCCTATCTTTGCAAACAGTGTAGATCCAGATCAGATGGCTTCTGAAGAAGCCATCTGATCAGGATCTACACTGTTTGGTATTCAGTTTATGATTTTGTAGCAATTAATTACATCAGGTAATTTAATTGGATGATAGACAGAAATGGGTGTGGCTTAAATGAATATTCAGCAGGTTAAAGGTTAATTTTCATCAGCTTTTCATCAGAAAATTAACCGTTTTGAAGATTTGAAGATCCGTCGCAGGGATGTTTTGTCAAAAATATTTCGTTTTCATTGATGATATCTACGGAACCCGGGAAGGGACATGCATTTGTTTAATATGTTTTGCGAACAAGATATAAACTTGTGCGAACAAGATATTATCTTGTTCGCACAAGATAATATCTTGTGAGCATAAGACATTATGCTATCCGCACAAGATATTAAGTTGTGCGAACAAGATATCTCACGCACACAAGATATTATGTTGTCTGCACAAGACCTATGTAGTTCAAACAAGATAATATGCTGTGCGAACAAGATAATATGTTGTGCAAACAAGTTATGACTTGTGCGCACAAAATATGTCGTTCGCACTAGATAATATCTTGTTCACACAACATATTAAAACAAGAATTCCGCCGAAGGCTATGTCGCGCCTGTGGGGGGCGCAAAGTCACCGAACCATGACATCTAGGCCAAGATCAAACAAAGATGCTTGCATATAAGGCTTGTACTAAGTATCATTAATGATGTTCAAATAACTTGAGAAATGAACTTAACCATTAGGATGAACGCTAGGGTGGTGGCAATATTTTACAAAGTCAGTGAACCATGAAATGTAGGTCAAGGTCAAATATGGATGCTTGCATTTAAGTTGCCATCCCGAGATATAAGTTTGTACCAAGTATCATTAATAAAGCTCTTATGGTTCTTGAGAAATTAACTTGACCAGTAGGCTGAACGCTAGGGTGGTCGCAATATTTTACAAAGTCAGTGAACCATGAAATTTAGGTCAATGTCAAATATGGATGCTTGCATTGAAGTTGCCATCCACAGATACAAGTGTGTACCAAATAAAATTAAAGAAGCTCTTATAGTTCTTGAGAAATAAACTTGACCATCAGGGTGAACGCTAGGGTGGTCGCAATATTTTACAAAGTCAGTGAACCATGAAATGTAGGTCAAGGTCAAATATGGATGTTTGCATGTAAGTTGCCATCCCCAGACACAAGTTTGTATGTAGTATCATTAATGAAGCTCTAATAATTCTTGAGAAATAAACTTGACCATTATGGTGAACGCTAGGGTGGTCGAAATATTTTACAAAGTCAGTGAACCATGAAATGTAGGTCAAGGTCAAATATGGATGCTTGCATGTAAGTTGTCATCCCCAGACACAAGTTTATACCAAGTATCATTAATGAAGCTCTTATTGTTCTTGAGAAATAAACTTGACCATTAGGGTGAACGCTAGGGTGGTCGCAAATGTTGACGCCTTGACGAACGGACGGACGAACGAACGGACGGAAAACCGGGCGCCTTTATCGCGCCATGCTAATAGCAGGCGCGACAATAAACTGCATGTCCCTTCCAGGGTTCCGTAGATATTAAACAGTCTAAAATGGAGCATTTTCCAAAAAAAAAATCTGTACTTTTAGAGCACACATGAATTTCATTGGTTTGATCCTTTTTTGGTTGATTTCTAACATCAAGTTTGTATATCAATATTGTCACATTTGGAGCCGATCGTTAAATATAGGTGAGCAAAAACAGGAGTACCCGAAAATAAATCAGCTGACCTTCCTTTACAGGCATGTGACCCGAGCCAGGCGTGAACCATAGCAGTACGACACCTAATGGTTAAGAGTCAGCGGCCACTGAGGCCCGTTTATCAGTATTCGATGTACCCATTCTTGTAAAAGAGATTTAGTCAGTCATTAACATGACTGCAGTGTAGATCCTGATGAGGCACCTACCCATCTGGAGCTACAAATGATTGAACACGTGGCGATAAAATGCGCGCGCATAGCCTGTGTACGAAGTACAAAAAACCGCGCTATTTTTAGAATCAACCAATTAAAGTATCGAAAAGTACGTTCAATACTAAACTGACGCAAATTACACGTTTAATACGTCTTTGGTTAGACGTATCCGTCAAGGGCTCAGTTCAAGACCGTTTCGGTGAAAACTAACCCGCCAGTGTCACATGGGCTTTGATGACTCGTTCTATTTGAACAATGCCTTGAACTTGGGCGCGGGCTCGGCCTCGGGCCAATACACCAGGCCTCGGACCGGTAACTAGGCCAATAATAAATTACTTGATTAATAACATTATAGTATTGTTTTGTTTGTCCTGTTCATGTTTTATGGCCCCGCAAAAAACTTTTTGGAGACGTCGCTTCTTATCTTGTGGGACTTTTACCCGACATTGAGATGAAATGATATCTAAAGCCCTGCCGCAATAAACAAACTGCTAGGGTTTATATGCCAGGGCGGTCAGACTGGGTAGCCTTTGACCTTCCAAGCGGATTAACAGTTATTATGTTCGATCGGTTTCGGTTGTGCGTGGCATCCTCCAGCCCAATCTATTTCACCAAGCCCCGATGGGCGAGAGCAAACATTAATGCTCTACAAAAGCTTCAATATTTCCCAAACATTAATGAATTTGAGCATATCGGATCGGTCCTGTTTATCGCATTGCGAAAACACGCCTATACAAATACATTGTGAACTTTACCGCTGAAAAAATGAAAATTTTAAGATGAAAACTTGTGATAATTTTTAGAGCAGAAAAAAGAAAAATAATGTTTACCCATGTAAACCCCAGTTTTACTATATAAAAGTGGGTTTCAAGGGGACCAGAATTATATAGGCGTGTTTTCGTGATGGTTTTGTCATATGATCGTCCGTTATCCATGAGTCCCCTACGAAATCTGTGTAACTGCTTGTGCTGGTATTTTTAAATAACGTACATAAAACAAGCACACTCACATTTTTGCCGGACTTACAGTAGTGATTGTGTACACAATATCGAAAGAAATCGAGGATGCCTGTCGATACTCTCCCGTCCGTTACACCGATTACAGGATGTTTTGAACTAATCTTGAAATTTACGAATTATCGTGAAAAATGAGCGGACACGTTTTTCATTTTTTTTTTCGTCCGACTTGATATGGTAGTGTTCATTACGATGATACACCCTTGTGTGTGACTTAATGAATTCTTTCATACATGTATCTCAAAAATGGTAACTTTTCTGGTGAAAAAAATGATATTTTTTCTTATTGATACTCTAAACATAGGTCGTCGGTGCTCGTTAGAACTGCCTCATTGAGGCGGTTCTAACGAGTACCCACAACCTGTCTCTTTGAGCAGAAATACGAAAAATAATGTATAATGTAAATCCCAATTTTCTCTGTATAAAAGGGGGTTTATGGGTGTATTCATTTCACGGACTTGTTCACGTGATGTATGCTCGTTATTCAAAGCATCAGGACCACCTCACAATTGGCCTTCAGAATCAGAATTGTTACGGGAGACACGTCAAATGACATTATACACCAGGGGCCAGTTGTTCAAAACTAACGACGTCGTTAGTTAACGTATCGTTAAAACTTTGATCATTAAATATGGCAAATATGCTGAAAGTTTTGCTGAAAAAATGTGAGCAGCTTTTGCGGATGCAAAAGCTGCTCACAATTTTTCAGCAAAACTACCAAAATTTACGATATTGTACTTGCTAGAAGAGTTAACAATATGACCACTAACGAGCTCGTTAAGCTAACGATGCTTTGAACAACTGGGCCCTGGACGTTAAACGCGTCACATACAAAACAATGTTCACACTGTTAGGTGATCAACTGAATCATGTCGGCGATACAATAAGTGCCCGAAGCAACAAGTGCTTTTTTTGTTTACAAACATGTCTGCATTCATTGACGCGATCTTTGTTTGTTTGATTTGAAGTTTAACGTCCCTTTCAACACTGTATAGGTCATTTTGGAGAGGTTGCTTCCAATTTTGTGGTACTTTTACCCGACATTGAGACGAAATGACATCACAAGCCCTGTCGCCAAATGAAACCAAAAGGATTTATAAGCATGTATGGTCGACATTGAGATGTCATTTCATCTCAATGTCGGGTAAAAGTCCCACAAAATTGGAAGCAACGTCTCCAAAATGACCTTTACAGTGTTGATGGGGACGTTAAACCTCAAATCAAACAAACAAAAACAAAACCCGACATTGGGATGAAATGACATCTCAAGCCCTATCGCCCAATGAAACCAATAGGGTTTATTAGCATGGACAGTCCGCCTCGCACCGTGGTTCCTGGACAGGCTTAGATCCTCTAAGCGGTTTACCAGAAATATAATGTATTCACCAGTAAATCAGAGTGTTCTCTGTATAAAGTGGGGTTTATGGGGGTGTTCATTTCACGGACTTGTTTACGTGATGTATGCTCTTTATTCAAAGAATCGGGATCACCTTATACAGTGTTATATAATTAGTCTTATAAATCAACTTTCCTTGGTCTTTTCAGCACTTTGGTACTTTTCATTGCGTCACATTCGATATTTATGAGAAAAGGCGGTCAGCGACACAATAAGTGCCCGAAGCAACAAGTGGTTTTTGTTTACAAACATGTCTGCACTCATTGACGCGATCTTTGTTTGATTGATTCGAGGTTTAACGTCCCCGTTAATACTGTATGGGTTATTTTGGAGACGTTGCTACCAATTTCATGCGACCCAACACTGAGATGAAATGACATTTCAAGCCCTGTCGCAAAATGAAACCAATAGGATTTATAAGCATGGACGGTCTGACTCGCACCGCTTTGCCTGGGCAGGCTTAGATCCTCTAAGCGGTTTACCAGTACTCGTGTGCGGTCAGTTTCAGCTCTGCGTGGAAGCATCCTGCAGACCATCTATTTCTTCAAGCCCCGATGTGCGGGGAGCCGTGACGCGATCTTTACTAGCTCGCATAAATCTTATCTGTACATTGAACAATAAAATAAATAATCAGCTAAATAATTTTATACATCCATAGAAGAAAACGTGATCTCACACGGGTGTGCTATCCTAATTGACAAAAAGAAAGGGTACCTGTGAATTCGCAGCCAACTAGATCTAATTCTGTACACACTTGGAAGACACCATAATTAACTTTTCCATAGAGGTAGTGATCATATACTGCCCAGTAAGGAATCCCCAGTCCGACAGCACTGCACAAGAAAGCAACAACACAAAACGGAACGTCGATCCACATTTTCGTCGGTAAGTTAAGCTACTGTAGCCGACATACAATCACATGTAATGCGCACGCAGAATGGTCAAATGAAAATTCAAATGCACTATTGTGAAATATTTCAACGTTGTAACATTATTAGCCGCGTCATTAAAAAAAACGTTCTGTGATTAGCGAATATCAAAGGCGTAGATCAGACTGCGCATCGCGCAGTCTGATCTACGCCTTTGTTATTCGTTGCATGTACAGTCCAATGCCTCTAGTGTCTATTTATGAAATTTCAAGACTTTTGCTAGTCTGTGTAGCTGAGAAGCCCGTTTTGTGTCTTTCTTCGGCGCACATCCTAAAGAAAGGTTTCCCCGTGACGCGGATCATTTTTCGCGTCGTGCGAAAATATGGTTTCGGGCTTATACACTCTGCGAACCATTCGACCAGTTTGACTAGCCAGTAAGTCAAATACAGTGAAATTCCGCTATTAAGACCACCTAAAATTAAGACTTATTATCCTTGAAAAAGTTTATTGTAGGTTACAGTTATTCTTAAGACCACTTTTGAAGAGTCCCAAAGGTGGTCTTAATATAGGAATTTAACAGTAAGTGATATCTACACAGCGCTCAACGAAGATTCTGATCAGTCTACCCGGATGCCGACTCTGAGGCTTATCTGAGTTATCTGACCGCTCTTGTTCCGGCTCATAATGAAGTTTGGCATGCCCATGGAGTTAGGTACAGTCTGGCATATGTGCCCAGCATCAACTTAGCCTGGCCTTTCGTGACAGCTGCGCGGTCTGAACAAAGTCTTCACAAGTCATTTGATTAAATTATGAACTCTAATGAAGAATCTATTAATCGACTGGATCTTTAAAAAAAAAAATAAAAAAAAAAAAATAAATAAATAAATAAAATAATAAAAAATAGCGAGGCTATGTTTCTGAAAATAGCCATTTCCTGGAGTGTCTTCATATCAGTAATATTCACGTGGACATCAGCACTGATGAGCTTGTGTGCTAAGTAGGCTTGGGCCAATCGTTTGTGGTCGACTGACAAACAATCGACCCCAAAACTAGAGGTACAAGAGAACGTTAACAGACCGAACTCAGATGGTTCGTTTACCTTGGATACTCAGGTACACAGAGAAGCAAGCGTCTTGAAATTCGACATGTAAAAAATAAATAAATAAAATAGAGGTACTGTTGAGCCTAAAGAACTCGAACACGGTTGGTGCGTTAACTGTGGTAAATTTGAACTCGCTCTTGAGTCTCTAAAGAACCCCCCCCCCCTCCCCCACTGAGCTCAAGTTTCACATATATTTATGATAATTGTCTGGAGATTCTTTATGGTTTATCTTGAAAATGTAGGCGATTCTAATGAGTACAGACAACATTCGTATGATCACAAACAACATTCCTTTAGGGCCCCGCCCTTCGGGGCTTTAAGAAATAGATTGGACCATGCATGATGGTGCTTCCACGCAGAGCTGAAGCTAACCGCACATGAGTACTGGTAAACGGGTAGTAGGACTAAGCCTGCCAAAACAAAGGATGTGAGTCGGACCGCCCAGTGCATATTAGCCATATTGGTTTCATTGGGCGACAGGGCTTGAGAAGGCATTTCATCTCAATGTCGGGAAAAAGTCCCACAAAATTAGAAGCAACGTCTCCAAAATGACCTGAATAGTGTTGACGGGGGCGTAAAACCTCAATTCTAACAAAACAACATTCCTTAGAATCTAAAGGCATCCCCATTATTGATCATGACTTGATGCTATGATTAAAGCTCAGTAATTTAAACCACCTCTACCTTGAAAATGTTGTTGGTTCAAGAGATATTTGAGTTATCGATGTTCGACTGGGTTGCACTTACCAATTAGCAAAACTCATTATGAAAAACACGCCTACACAAATCCAATGTAAACTTTATCGCCGAAAAAGGAAACTTTTAAGATGAAAAATTATAATATTTTTCTTATTTCTGCTTAAATTATTGATTGTGGGTATTCGTTAGAACGGCCTTACCGTGGCGGTTCTAAAGAGAACCCACACTCTGTATTCTGAGTAGAAATAAGAAACATAAGGTTTACTCCTGTAAACCCCAGTTATACTATAGAAAAGTGGTTTTCAAGTGGGTCAAAAATATATAGGCGTGGTTTCGTGATGTAACGGTTGGACATTATGTTATCAAGTCGGTGCAATGACACCACCCCCTACCCCGTAAACCTCACTTCATATAGAGAAAACTGTGGTTTAGAATGATATGCATTAATTTTCTTATCTTTGCGACAAGATATATATTGTAGGTACTCGTTAGAACCGCCTCAGGTTCTAACGAGCACCGACAAGCTATGTTTGGAACATTTATAAGAAAAATATCACAAATTTTCATCAGAAAAAAATAATCGCTTTTTCGTTTTGAAAGAATGCACAATGCCACAAGTATATGTAATCATAATAATTATCAGTTGATTCCTTGTGACATGATAGTCAAACCAACGCCTTTTCACCTGACCTGGCTTAAATTTGACGCATCATTAAACTTGTAAACAGCACGTTTGAGTTGAATTTAAAGGTGCACCCGTACAACAATAAAAGAATGGTACACTAGTCTCGTATAATCTCGCAATTACGGAAGTACAACATCACGTTCGTTTACAAGCTCGAATTAACAACACGCTGTCGCCCCCCCCCCCCCCCCCACCACACATCGGGGCTTTTATAAATAGATGGGCTGCATGATACTTCCACGCAGAACTGAAATCCGATCGCACTCGAGTACTGGTAACTGATTAGAGGATCTAAGCATGCCCAGGCGAAGCGTTGCGAGTCGGACCGTTCATGCTTATAAACCCTATTGGTTTCATTGGGCGAGAGGGCTTGAGATGTCACATCATCTCAATGTCGGGTAATAATCCCACAAAATTGGAAGCAACGTCTCCGAAATGACCTGTACAGTGTTAACGGGGTCGTTGAACCTCAAAACAAACAAATAAACAATCAAACAACACGTTATTTCGAGCCAATCGTTAACCAGAGGTCGGCGAAAACCGAAGTACCCCATAGTGAAAACACGCTTATTTAATTTTGGTTCTGTAGGGGTGGGGATCTCAATGGTTTCTGAGATAAATGGCATTTTATGAAGTGGAATGGATGGGGCATGTCCCCCGCACATCCCGGGGGACCCCCAGGTTGGTGTCACTTAATGCGTCTTATCATAAGGAACAACAATGTATATGGTTTAGGGGTGAGGATCTGAAATAAATGGCCTTTTATGAAGTGGAGTGGTCAGGGCATGTCCCCGGCACATCCCGGGGGACCCCCAGGTTGGTGTCACTTAATGCATCTTATCATAAGGATCAAGAATATATATGGTTCAGGGGTGGGAATGTGTAAGGTTTCTGAGATATAAGGCATTTTATGAAGTGGAGGGGCCGGGGCAATGCCCCGGCACAACCTAGGGGACCCCAGGTTGACATAAAAGCATATGGCTAAGAGAAGTTTACTCAAGGAACATTTCTATGTAAGTTTTGTCAAAATATCTGCAGAGGTTTGGCGGTAAATGCCATTTTTCAGTTTTCCCCATTATAAGTCTATGGAAAATCTAAGTTGCCTTAGCAACCAAACAAAAGAGCCGAATTTCATAAAAAAGACACAAAACCTGTAAGGCAAATATGGTGAACATTTCCATAAACTCTCAGCCTCATAGAGCATACGGTTTCTAAGGAGAAGATTTTTATTCTTTATTTTTTTTTTTTACTTTGGTTTCCAAGGCAACCAATAGAAATGAGCAGTAGGCCTAAACTCATATGGCAGATAGTAGATAACCTAACAAACATTTCTATGAAAGTTTGGTCAAAATATCTGCAGAGGTTTGGCGGTAAATGCCATTTTTCAATTTTCCCCATTATAAGTCTATGGAAATAACAAGGCATCGCATGCGATACAAATCCCCTCGCACAAGACAACTTTGTGTGTGGAAAAAATTGAAATGGCAAAAGTCCAACTTGCTTGAGATATTATCATATGCAACATTTGTGTAAAATTTGTTTAAAAATCCATCAATAAATGTACATTCTAGAGTGATGACAATGTTTCTCTAAAAATAGCCATAGTGACCTTGACTTGAGGCCATGAACGCGAAAGAAGATCTTGCTCAAGATATTATCATAAGCATCTTTTGTGTGAATTATATATTAAAATCTGTTAATAAATGTAGGTGGTAGAGCGATGACAAAGTTTTTCTAAAAATAGCCACAGTGACCTTGACCTTGAGGTCATGACTTTGAAAGTCAAAGCAATTCGAGATATTATCATAAGAAACATTTGTGTGAAGTTCTATAAAAATCCATCAATAAATGTAGGCGCTAGAGGGATGACAATGTTTTTCTAAAAATAGCCCGTTGACCTTGACCTTGAAAGTCGAGATAGCTCGAGATATTGTCATAAGGAACATTTGTGTAAAGTTATATTGAAATTGGTGAAAATATGTAAGCGCTAGAGCAATAACTAAGTTTTTCTAAAAATAGCCACAGTGACCTTGACCTTGAAAGTCAAACTCACTCGAGGTATTGTCATAAGGAACATTTGTGTGAAGTTATATTGAATTCAGTGAAGAAATGTAGTTGCTAGACCGATGACAAAGCTTTTCTAAAAATAGCCACAGTGACCTTGACCTTGACAGTCAAACTCGCTCGTGGTATTGTCATAAGGAACATTTGTGTGAAGTTATATTGAATTCAGTGAAGAAATGTAGTCGTTAGAGCGATGACAAAGCTTTTCTAAAAATAGCCACAGTGACCTTGACCTTGAGGCCATGACCTTGAAAGTCGAACAGTCTCGAGATATTTTTATAAAGAACATTTGTGTGAAGTTATATTGAAATTGGTGAAAAAATGTAGGCGCTAGAGCGATGCTAAAGTTTTTCTGAAAATAGCTACAGTGACCTTGACCTTGAGGTCATGACCTTGAAGTTTGAACTTGCTCGAGATAGTGTCATAAGGAACATTTGTGTGAAGTTATATTGAAATCAGTGAAGAAATGTAGGCGCTAGAGCGATGACAAAGTTTTTCTAAAAATAGCCATAGTGACCTTGACCTTGAGGTCATGACCTTGAAAGTTGAACTCGTTCGAGATATTTTTATAAGGAACATATGTGTAAAAGTATATTGAAATTGGTGAATAAATGTAGGCGCTAGAGCGATGACAAAGTTTTTCTAAAAATAGCCACAGTGACCTTGACCTTGAGGTCATGACCTTGAACGTCGAACTCACTCGAGATATTGTCATAAGGAACATTTGTGTGAAGCTATATTGAAATTGGGGAAGAAATGTAGGCGCTAGAGCGATGACAAAGTTTTTCTAAAAATAGCCACAGTGACCTTGACCTTGAGGTCATGACATTGAAAGTCGAACTCGCTCGAGATATTTTTATAAGGAACATTTGTGTAAAGTTATATTGAAATTGGTGAATAAATGTAGGCGCTAGAGCGATGACAAAGTTTTTTCTGAAAATAGCCACAGTGACCTTGACCTTGAGGTCATGACCTTGAAAGTCGAACTCGCTCGAGATATTGTCATAAGGAACATTTGTGTGAAGTTATATTGAAATTGGTGAAGAAATGTAGGCGCTAGAGCGATGACAAAGTTTTTCTAAAAATAGCCACAGTGACCTTGACCTTGAAGTCATGACCTTGAAAGTCGAACTCGCTCGAGATATTTTTATAAGGAAAATTTGTGTGAAGTTATATTAAAATTGGTGAAGAAATGTAGGTGCTAGAGCGATGACAAAGTTTTTCTAAAAATAGCCACAGTGACCTTGACCTTGAGGTCATGACCTTGAAAGTCGAACTCGCTCGAGGTATTGTCATAAAGAACATTTGTGTGAAGTTATATTAAAATCGTTCAAGAAATGTAGGCGCTAGAGCGCTGACAAAGTATGAACGTACGTACGTACGTACGTACGTACGTACGTACCTACGTACCTACGTACGTACGTACGTACGGGACAAATGCTATATCCCCCCTCACAACTATGTTGTGCGAGGGGATAATAAATTGCCATAGCAACCAAACTAATGAGCCGATTTTCATAAAAAACTCAAACTTTCAACCCCCCCCCCCACCCCCCCCCCCCCCCAGCCCAAGGATGCCACATATAAACTTTGGGCCAAATGGGCCCAGTGGCTTCAGAGGAGATGTCGTTTGAAGAGACGACGACGGATAAATCATATAAGCTCCCCGGAGGCTACGGCTCTGGTGAGCTAAAAACCTAAGTTTGTGAGCGAATGTGATTTTATGTTTTTTCTTCTTCAGCAGCTCAGACTGATGCGCGTCTGACTGGTGATCGGAAGGTCACGGGTTATATACCGACCGGGTTAGCAAAACGCTTTCGTTAGGTTTGATCATGAAATGGTTTCCAAGGTCATTCGCTGACTTCTGCTGATTCAAGATGGGGTAGCATTCATTTTCAGTTGACAGAATATACGCTGTTCTGCTTTACCGCTGATATAAACCGTCCCACATCATGAAAACACGCCTACATCATTTTGACCCCCTTGAACCCCACTTTTATATAGTAAAACTCGGGTTTACGGGGGTAAACCTTATTTTAATTATTTCTGCTCTGAAATATAGAGTGTGAGTAAGCGTAAGAACCGCCTCGATGAGGCGGTTCTAACGGGTATCCACAATCTATATTTTGAGCAGAAATCTATATTTTGAGCAGAAATAAGAAAAATATCGCAATATTTCATCTTAAAAGTTTCGTGTTTTTTTTTTTTTTCGGCGATAAAGTTCACAATGTAGTTATATAGGCGCGTTTTCATAATGGGAATAAGTATGCTTAGGTCAAGTTGCAAGCTCGATATGACTTAAAAATGGTGGTTGGGCTGTTACATTCAAACAAAACAAGAGGGCCCAATGGCCTTATATCGCTCACCTGTGTACCAGAAAATCATAAGTGTAGGAGACCACTTGACATTGCTACATACTAAATATCTGAGCTCTGGGCCTTATGGTTTTGGAGAAGAAGATTTTTCTCTTTTTTTTCTAGTATAAGTCCATAGGTCAATTTTGACCCAAAGGGCATGGTTGGCAGGATTTATGTAGGCGACCATTTTATGTTGCTATATACTAAATATCTAAGGTCCGTACTACATGGTTTCAGAGAAGAAGATTTTTAAAGGGGTTTTTTTTTCCATTATAAGTTTATTGGAATTAACAAGCCACATAATTTTGCCATTTTGAACCCAAGGGGCAATACTCAGGCAGGATTCATGTAGGCAACAACTCCATGTTGCTACATGCTAAATACCCAAGCTCTGGGCCTTATGGTTTCACAGAAGAATATTTTTGAAGTTTTTTTTTTCCATTTTAAGTTTTTTTTCCATTTTAAGTTCATCCATGGTAGCTAATGGGCCATGGGTGTGGCCAATTCTGGCCCAAGGGGTGTGTCTGACAGGATTCATGTAGGTGACCTGGGCCCTGTGGTTTCAGAGAAGAAGACTTTTGAAGCTTTTTTCCATTAGGAGTCTATGGGAGCTAAGGGGCCCCGGGGCGTGGCCCATTTGGACCCCAGAGCATGATTGGCAGGATTTATGTAGGTGACCACTTACCGTTGCTACATGCTAAATATCTAAGCTCTGGGCCCTGTGGTTTCAGAGAAGATTTTTGAAGCTTTTTTCCATTAGGAGTCTATGGGAGCTAAGGGGCCCCGGGGCGTGGCCCCATTTGGACCCCAGGGGCATGATTGGCAGGACTTATGTAGGTGACCACTTGCCGTTGCTACCTGCTAAATATCTAAGCTCTGGGCCCTGTGGTTTCAGAGGAGATGATTTTTGAAGCTTTTTTCCATTATGAGTCTATGGGAGCGAAGGGGTCCCGGGGCGTGGCCTATTAGGAACCCAGGGGCATGATTGGCAGGAATTATGTAGTTGACCTCTTGCCCTTGCTACATGCTAAATA
Organism: Lucinisca nassula; assembly: GCA_963580285.1. Taxonomy (NCBI): domain Eukaryota; kingdom Metazoa; phylum Mollusca; class Bivalvia; order Lucinida; family Lucinidae; genus Lucinisca; species Lucinisca nassula. The sequence goes on from OY757020.1 coordinate 54,619,941, forward strand.
TCTAAGCTCTGGGCCCTGTGGTTTTAAAGAAGAAGATCTTTGAAGCGTTTTTCCATTATGAGTCTATGGGAGTGAAGGGGCGCCGGGGCATGATCCATTTGGAACCCAGGGGCATGATTGGCAGGAATTATGTAGGTGACCACTTACCAATGCTACATGCTAACTATCTAAGCTCTGGGCCCTGTGGTTTCAGAGAAGAAGATTTTTGAACCTTTTTTTCATTATCACTATACAGGAGCTAAGGGGCCCCGGGGTGTGGCCAATTTGGACCCCAGGGGCATGATTGGCAGGAATTATAAAGGTGACCACTTGCCATAGCTACATGCTAAATATCTAAGCTCTGGGCCCTGTGGTTTCAGAGAAGATGATTTTTGAAGCTTTTTCCCATTATGTGTCTATGGGAGCGAAGGGGCGTGGCCCATTTAGAACCCAGAGCATGATTGGCAGGAATTATGAAGGTGACCACTTGCCTTTGCTACATGCTAAATATCTAAGCTCTGGGCCCTGTGGTTTCAGAGTAGAAGATTTTTGAAGCTTTTTTCCATTATGAGTCTATAGCAGTTAGGGGCCCCGGGGCGTGGTCCGTTTGGACCCCTGGGGCATGATTGGCAGGACTTATGTAGGTGACCACTTGCCGTTACTACATGCTAAATGTAAAAGCCCTGGGCCCTGTGGTTTCAGAGAAGAAGATTTTGAAGCTTTTTTCCATTATGAGTCTATGGGAGCGAAGGGGCCCCGGGGCGTGGCCCATTTGGAACCCAGGGGCATGATTGGCAGGAATTATGTAGATGACCACTTGCCATTGCTACATGATAAATATCTAAGCTCTGGGCCCTGTGGTTTCAGAGAAGAAGATTTTTGAAGCTTCTTTTCCATTATGAGTCTATGGGAGCTAAGGGGCCCCGGGGCGTGGTTGACCACTTGCCATAGCTACATGCTAAATATCTAAGCTCTGGGCCCTGTGGTTTCAGAGAAGAAGATTTTTGAAGCTTTTTCCCATTATGTGTCTATGGGAGCGAAGGGGCGTGGCCCATTTGGAACCCAGAGCATGATTGGCAGGAATTATGTAGGTGACCACTTGCCCTTGCTAAATGCTAAATATCTAAGCTCTGGGCCCTGTGGTTTCAGAGAAGATGATTTTTGAAGTTTTTTTCCAGTATAAGTCTATAGGAGCTAAGGGGCCCCGGGGCGTGGTCCGTTTGGACCCCAGGGGCATGATTGGCAGTAATTATGTAGGTGACCACTTGCCGTTACTACGTGCTAAATATATAAGCTCTGGGCCCTGTGGTTTCAGAGAAGAAGATTTTTGAAGCTTTTTTCCATTATGAGTCTATGGGAGCGAAGGGGCCCCAGGGAGTGGCCCATTTGGAACCCAGGGGCATGATTGGCAGGAATTATGTAGGTGACCACTTGCCATTGCTACATGCTAAATATCTTAGCTCTGAGCCCTGTGGTTACAGAGAAGAAGATTTTTGAAGGTTTTTTCCATTGGGAGCGAAGGGGCCCCAGGGTGTGGCCCATTTGGAACCCAGGGGCATGATTGGCAGGAATTATGTAGTTGACCACTTGCCCTTGCTACATGCTAAATATCTAAGATCTGGGCCCTGTGATTTCAGAGAAGAAGATTTTTAAAAAATTTTCCCTTTATGACTCTATGGGAGGTATATGTTGCCATGGCAACCAGAATTCCAATCTGATCAGCCCAAAACCTTATGCAGCCTTGCCCCCTACCTGAAGATGCTTCACACGAAATTTGATCAAGATTGGCCATGAGGTATTAGAGATATACTTATTTGAAATTGTTTACGGACGTACGCACGCACGACGGACAAAAAGTGATCCCAAAAGCTCACCTCGTCACTACGTGACAGGTGAGCTAAACAACAACAACAAACAAACGTTATAGTCTTTCTAATCGCAGTAAGACATGACTGTACTTTTAATTTTGGACTAGTCCGTGTTTTAGGTAGTCGCCTTCAGTTGGGATTTTACATTGGCAGATATAGTTTCACTGAGATTCGTACTGTATCATGCTAACCAGTTGGCCACAACTTCTACATTATGGCATTATCAAAAAAAACTTATTTATAATTTTAAAATCCTGTGAAAAAAAGAAATCCGAAACCTGCTTCCCCTAAAACATGGAATAGTCTTGTCACGCTTGAACGTTGAACTCTCAAAGGTCGTTGATAAACTATAACAGGCTCGACATGATTTAAAAATGGTGCTTGGGCCGTTATATTCAAACAAACAAACAAACAAACAAACGTTTTGGTTCCAAACTACCTACAAGATACATGTACGCCGCAACGGTTAAAATTGAAATCGCTCGGGTATCCCGTTACAGGACGGGCTTTTCAAACACGAAATGACAAATAAATTTTACCCGTATATGCTCAGCCCAAAATCAATAGCAAACAATGTAGCGCCTGATCAGACGCCGCTTTAAGGGGAATGGGAACACCTTCAGGGGAGGCAACGTTTCCAAAAGTAATTTTGTCTCCGTTGTCAACTCTTAAAGGAAAGAATTTGCTCCTATTTGCTCCTCAGGAGCAAATTCTTTCCTTTAACAGTTGACCCCTTTTTCCTTGGGACTGGGCTTATTGAGTTCCGAAGGTTGTCTCCCTGTGAAAAAGGTCGAAAAAGTATGTCAGGTGTTCCCCTTCCCCTTAAGCGGCGTCTTTCCTTTAAGAGTTGACCCCTATCGACAACGGAGATTAAAATTACTTGCCTCCCCTGAAGGTTCCCATTGGTCTACAATGTTTGCCAATGACACAGAAAAGGGCCGCTAGGCATATATGGGATAATTTTGTAGTAAGAACATCTTTCTGTACAGCTAGGATCTGACCCCGATGATATAGATTTATTTTTTCATATTGCACTAACATAGCTTGAAAGTTGTAATCCTCAAAAATCATTACGTAAACAAGTGCGTGAAATAAATACCCCCTAAACCCCCACTTTATATATAGAGAAACCCGGGGTTTACGGGGGTATACATTATTTTCCTTATTTCTGCTCCAAGACATAGGTTGTGGGTACTCGTTAGAACCGCCACAATGAGGCGGTTCTAACGAGCACCCACAACATGATTTTTTTCATCGGAAAAGTAGCCATTTCGGAGATATGAAAGAATTCACTATGTCACATGGGTGTGTTATTGTAATTGTAATGGTTATTATAGTTGAGACAATTGACCGATGATGATGATGATGATGATTTCGTGTTTAACGACCCTCTTTGTGGGTCAAAAGAGACAATCGACCGACTCAGATGAGTAAATAATATTATTTGCTCTGAGCATGGCAAATCCATTACGAAAACACACCTATACAAATGCATTGTAAACTTTACCGCCAAGAAAAAAGAACATTTTAAGATGAAAAAGTGTGATGTTTATCTTATTCCTGCTCAAAATACATATTGTGGGTACTCGTTAGAACCGCCTCACCGAGGCGGTTCTAACGAGACCCACAATTTACATTTTGGAGCAGAAATACAAAAAAAAATTTACCCTTATAAACCAATGAAAAGTGGGGTTCAAGGCGTGTTTTCGTGACGGCATGCTTAAGAGCGTTACATCATGTGAAAAAGTTCGTAAAATAAAAACCCATCCTAAACCCCACTGTATATAGAGAAAACTGGGGTTTACAGGGAGTATACATCATTTTCTGGTCCAAGACCATAGGTTGTGGGTACTCGTTGGAACCACCTCAATTAGGCGGTTCTAATGAGCACCCACAATTTATGTTTTCAATATAAATAAGCCAGATATCACATTGTTTTCCACAGCAAATTAATCTGTTTTTGATATTTAAAAGAATGCGCTATGATGCACGGATGTGTTATCGTAATAAAATATGAACAATATGCACACTGGGTCTGACTGACTGTACGAAGACTCTGTTACTGTCCGTGTCTTATATTTTGATCTGTGTGTCATTACAAAAATAACTACCGCCAAAAATCTAAACTTTTAAGATTATAGTTTTCTTATTTGTCCTCAAAATATAGATTGTGGGTACTCCTTAGAACCGCCTCATCGAGGCGGTTCTAACCAGTATCCACAGTCTATATTTTAGAACAGAAATAAGAAAAATAAGGTTTACCCCTGTAAACCCCAGTTTTCTCTGTATAAATTGGGTTTTAAAGGTGTTCATTTTGCGAACTCCTTCACGTAATGGGTTGTGGATACGCTTTGGAACCGCCTAAATAAGGCTGTCTTCCGAGCACCCACAACCTATGTTTTCAGTATAAATAACCCCGATATCACATTTTTTTTTCAATAGAAAATTAATCCTTTTTGAGATATGAAAGAAGGCAGTATGATGCACGGATGTGTTATCGTAATGAAATATAAACAATATGTAAGCGCTGGGGCTGGCTGACTGTACCAAGACTCTGTTACTTTCTGTCTCTTACATCATTGCCGCATTTCTCCGAATTCCGAAATCAAATCATCTGAACCCTATTCATTCGTGCACAAGTCCATATGATGAGTATTACATCACATTACGAAAACACGCCTGTATACTTCTGACCCCCTTGAACCCCATTTTTGTACACTCTGCTCTTAAAAATAGAGACCGGCCTCGGTAGCTCAGATGTGCGTCTGACTGGTGATAATTTTTATCTTGTGCGCATTGCCGTATTTCTCTGAATTCTGAATTCAAATCTTCTGAAACCTATTCCAAACACGTTCACAAGTCCATATGATGAGTATTCCATCCCATTACGAAAAAAAACCCATTATCACGTGAACAAGTCCGTAAAATGAACACCCCTTTAAACCCCACTTTATATAGAGAAAACGGGGGTTTACGGGGGTATTCATCATTTGTCTTATTTCTGCTCCAAGACATAGGTTGTGGGTACTCGTTAGAACCGCCTCAATGAGGCGGTTCTAACGAGCACCCACAACCTATGTTTGAAGTAAAAATAACGAAAATATTACAGATTTCCACCAGAAAAGTAGCCATTTTGGAGTTGTGAAAAAAATGCACTTTGTCGCACGGGTGTGTTATCAAAATGATAATTCCGACCCCCTTGAATCCCACTTTTATATAGTAAAACTGGGGTTTACAGGGGTAAACATTATTTTTCTTATTTCCGCTCTCAAATAGTTATCTATTTATTTATTTATTTGAAATTTCATGACACATAAGCATATACTATATGTACATATCAATATGTCCTTGGATTGGATGTAGGCATGGCCTAAATTTATCCTATATCCTAAATATACTTAGTACAACTGTATGTGAGGTAAAGAAGCAGTAACATAAACAACAACCACGACTCTGGGTGTCATAGTATTTTAGTTATCTTCCCCGACAATATATTTGATTGCAAAAACATGAACCTCCTTGGTACAATTGTACATTATGTTAAGCAGCGACATGAACAAGAACCATACCTCTGGGTGTCATGGTACTTTAGTTATCTGCCCTGATAATAATTGTCTTTAAGATATAGTGATAGTACTTAGTATAATTGTACATTAGGTTAAGGAGCGACATGAACACGAGCCACATCTCTAGGTTTTTTTGGTTTTGGTTTTACGGCCCTTTCAAGATTATTTCCCTCATATCGAGCCGATCGTTAATCAGAGGTGGGCGAAAACCGGAGTACCCGGAAAAAAACCACCTGACCTTCCGTTGCAGAACTTGGCGTCTCACATATGACCCGAGCGAGGCTCGAACCACAGTGGTGAGAGACCTAATGATCAAGAGTCAGCGCTCTTAACCACTAGGCCACGGAGGCCCGTCAGTGACCCCGATGATATAGATTTATTTATTTATTTTTTCATATTGCACTTACATAGCTTGAAAGTTGTAATCCTCAAAAATCATCACGTGAACAAGTGCGTGAAATAAATACCCCCTAAACCCCCACTTTATATATAGAGAAACCCGGGGTTTACGGGGGTATACATTATTTTCCTTATTTCTGCTCCAAGACATAGGTTGTGGGTACTCGTTAGAACCGCCACAATGAGGCGGTTCTAACGAGCACCCACAACATGAAGTTTTGATCTGAAAAGTAGCCATTTCGGAGATATGAAAGAATACACTCTGTCACATGGGTGTGTTATTGATAATTGTAATGATTATTATAGTTGAGACAATCGACCGATGATGATTTCGTGTTTAACGTGTTTGTGTGAATTCGGGTTTAACGTCGCTTTCAACAATGTTTCAGTCATATCACGACGGTGTCTGGTTGAGACAGGGAGCTCAATGCCCCCTTTTATAGTGCTGCCTCACTGAAGTATCATGTCCCAGACAGATTACATGATACCACACCAGTCACATTATCCTGACAGTGGGTCGACCAGTCCTAGCCCTACCCCGTAAATCTGAGTGCCAAACGAGGAGCAGCTAGTACCATTTTAACGACTTTTGTATGTCGCGGCCCGGGATCGAACCCGTGAACTCCCGTTCCCCGGAACGGACACTCTACCAACTGAGCTATCGGGGCCGGTTCCGTGTTTAACGACCCTCTTTGTGGGTCAAAAGAGACAATCGACCGACTCAGATGAGTAAATAATATTATTTGCTCCGAGCACGGCAAATCCATTACGAAAACACGCCTATACAAATGCATTGTAAACTTTACCGCCAAGATAAAAGAACATGTTAAGATGAAAAATGGTGATGTTTTTCTTATTCCTGCTCAAAATATATATTGTGGGTACTCGTTAGAACCGCCTCACCGAGGCGGTTCTAACGAGACCCACAATTTACATTTTGGAGCAGAAATACAAATAAAAAGATTTACCCTTATAAACCAATGAAAAGTGGGGTTCAAGGGGGTCAAAACTGTATAGGCGTGTTTTCGTGATGGCATGCTTAAGAGCGTTACATCACGTGAAAAAGTTCGTAAAATAAACACCCATCCCAAACCCCACTGTTTATAGAGAAAACTGGGGTTTACAGGGAGTATACATCATTTTCTGGTCCAAGACCATAGGTTGTGGGTACTCGTTGGAACCACCTCAATGAGGCGGTTCTAACGAGCACCCACAATTTATGTTTTCAATATAAATAAGCCAGATATCACATTGTTTTCCACAGCAAATTAATCTTTTTTGAGATATTAAAAGAATGCGCTATGATGCATGGATGTGATATCGTAATGAAATATGAATAATATGCAAGCACTGGGTCTGACTGACTGTACGAAGACTGTTACTGTCCGTGTCTTATATTTTGATCTGTGTGTCATTACGAAAACACGCCTATACAAATAACTACCGCCAAAAATCTAAACTTTTAAGATGATAGTTTTCTTATTTGTCCTCAAAATATAGATTGTAGGTACTCCTTAGAACCGCCTCATTGAGGCGGTTCTAACCAGTATCAACAGTCTATATTTTAGAACAGAAATAAGAAAAAAAGGTTTACCCCTGTAAACACCAGTTTTCTCTGTATAAATTGGGTTTTAAAGGTGTTCATTTTGCGAACTCCTTCTAGTAATGGGTTGTGGGTACGCTTTTGAACCGCCTAAATAAGGCTGTCTTCCGAGCACCCACAACCTATGTTTTCAGTATAAATAACCCTTATATCACATTTTTTTTTCGATAGAAAATTAATCCTTTTTGAGATATGAAAGAATGCAGTATGATGCACGGATGTGTTATCGTAATGAAATATGAACAACATGTAAGCACTGGGTCTGGCTGACTGTACGAAGACTCTGTTACTGTCCGTGTCTTACATCATTGCCGCATTTCTCTGAATTCCGAAATCAAATCATCTGAACCCTATTCATTCGTGCACAAGTATCATATGATATGATGAGTATTACATCACATTACGAAAACACGCCTGTATACTTCTGACCCCCTTGAACCCCATTTTTTGTATACTCTGCTCTAAAAATAGAGGCCGGCCTCGGTAGCTCAGATGTGCGTCTGACTGGTGATAATTTTGATCTTGTGCGCATTGCCGTATTTCTCTGAATTCCGAATTCAAATCTTCTGAAACCTATTCCAAACACGTTCACAAGTCCATATGATGAGTATTACATCCCACGTCATAACGAAAACACGCCTGTATAATTCTGACCCCCCTCGAAACCCAAGTTCATGCAGTAAAACTGGGGTTTACAGGGGTATACATTATTTTTCTTATTTCTGCTCTAAAATAAAGACTGTTGATACTCGTTAGAACCGCCTCGATGAGAAGCTCCGTGGTGTAGTTGATAAGCTACTCGCCTCATAAACCAGAGGTCGTGGGTTCGATCCCGGGCTTCTCCAGACTTTCGGATGAGTTTTTAAACCGAGATCCCGTCTCCGTATGACATTAGCTGTTGGTGGGACGTAAAACTAAAACACACTCGCTCACCGCCTCAATGAGGCGGATCTATCGTGTAAAAGAAATATCAATTTTTCATCGGTAAAATTTAGGCGTGTTTTCGAAATGTTTTATAGAAAACGTGGCGTCTACATGGGTATACACTATTTCCCATATTCTGCATTGAAACTTGGATTATGGGTACTTGTGAGGCGGTTCTAACGCGTGCCCAGAATCTATGTTTGTACCAGAAATGTGTAAAAACACAAACCATCATCCGAAATGTTCCATTTTTTTTTTGATACGTGAAAGACAAAATTTATATTGCATGGATATGTTGACATAATGCTACGACGTGTTTCCTCGATGAATGCGGAGAAATATTCCTGTAATCAAACACAAAACACCGGAGACAATGGTTATTTAGCATGGATATGTTGGCATAATGCTACGACGTGTTTCCTCGATTAATGCGGAGTAATATTCCTGTAATCAAACACAAAACACCGGAGACAATGGACAGATAGAATCCGGCGTGAAATGTGTAATTCTCAGCATAAGTTTTCCCGTTGGTACTGGTCTGTTTTTCCCTCGCAACAGCAAAGATAATGACGCCAATAAATGTCGCAGTGGCTGAAAAAAAAAGAGTATCAATATTGAGTAAGAAATCATATTGGGTATATATACGTGAGAGAGAGAGAGAGAGAGAGAGAGAGAGAGAGAGAGAGAGAGAGAGAGAGAGAGAGAGAGAGAGAGAGAGAGAGAAAGAGAGAGTGAGAGAGAGAGAGAGAGAGAGAGAGAGAGAGAGAGAGAGAGAGAGAGAGAGAGAGAGAGAGAGAGAGAGAGAGAGAATGCTCGTAAACCCAAGTTCATTTTTCATATTTCCTTTACATTATTTTGGTCTGAAAACAGAGACTGTGTTTACTCGTACATTACGGGAAAGATTCATTATTGTTTGTAGCAAATGGACAGGTAAGCAAATTGTTACCGTCAAACACCAGACACCTGTTAATTTGTAAGTGAATCCTATATTATTTGAATTTTTTACCTACCCTAAAGATTCAGCTATACCCTTTAACTAAGGCTGACACGATTAATCGTATAATCGATTAATGGATCGATGAGTTCCACAAAAATGATTATCATTTCTGATTTGCTTTTAATCGATTTCTTGATAGGTACAATTTACTACCCAAAGTTATGCCTAAAATAGCTGGATGAGTGACAAACAGTGCAGACCCTGATGAGATGCCGCATTCTGCGGCGTCTCATCTGGGTCTACACTGTTTGCTCAGGCCTGTCTGTTCAAATATACATATGGTCAAGTGCAACATATGGTGAGAGTCATGCTCAGACAGAAAGCCAGACAGGTAAAATTGACAAAAAGCTCACCGATTACTAATCGATTATCGATCGCAATGACAGGACTGATAATCGATTATCTTTTCAGCTCCGATTAGCCAGCCCTACCTTTAACCGTGGACTAACAAACTCACGGAGGAGATGATCAGAGATGACTTTAAAGTCCAATTGCTAAGTGTGTTTGATTTAAAGTTTTACGTCCCCCGTCAGAGCAATTAAGATCATTTGTAGATGTTGCTTTCAAATTTGTGAGACCTTTACCCGACTTTGAAATGAAATGACATCTCAAGTTCTGCCGTCCCAACAAACCAATAGGGTTTATATGCAGAGACGGTCCGACTCGTACCCCTTTGCCTCGGCAGGATTAAACCAAAGCGGTTTACCAGTGCTCATGTACAGTCGGTTTCAGCTCTGTGTGGAATCATCATGCAGCTCAATCTTTTTCTCAAAGCCCCGATGGGCGCTGGCAACCAATTTCTATGTTAATTAAGAGACTAGTTACTCTTCCACCACTAGTTGGGCGAGAGTTATCTGAACAATTTGCACATGCCCAACCTATATACAAACTATCATTAGTTTGTATATAGGTTGGGCATGTGCAAATTGTTCAGATAATTATGATAGTTAGTATATAGGTTGGGCATGTGCAAATTGTTCAGACAACTCTCACCCAACTAGTGGTGGAAGAGTAACTAGTCCCTTAATTAACATAGAAATGTAAGTTTCAAACAACGATCTATCCTGGCAAAAGAATGTGCACTGTAATGGTTAAACGCTTACGTATAAGTCTGTCCAGGAAAGTGTGGATAGGTAAACGGACCGGCTCAAAAATGACCTAAAATAGTGTTGACTGGGTCGTTAAACTCCAATACAAACAAACAATCAAACAATGATCTTCAAATTGTATGTAGCAGGAGTTGCGGCAGTGGGGGCAGAAGAATTAAGTGTGACGAATGGCAAAGTTGAAGTTAATAAAGAACTCTTCTGAGAACGGTCTTTATATATTATTTATTTTTGTTCTTTCTATATTAACTTATGTTTGATTTAAAATCTGAGTTAGGAATTTTTAAATTAGTTATATTTAACGATAATGCTGATTTGAGTTCTAAATCAGCTAATTCATTTCCACGGATATTTACGTGACTGGGAAGGCTCTGTTTGGAAGCATCATGCAGTCCATTCCATTCCTCTAGGCCCCGATTGGCGGGTGCAACCAATTTCTATGTTAATCAAAGGACTAGTAACTCTTCCATCCCTAGTTGGGTGAGAGTTATCTTAACAATTTGCACATGCCCAACCTATATACTAGCTTTGGTGTAAGTTTCTTGAAATTGTATGTTCTCCTGCGGAAGAACGAGCAGAACAATAACGTGTGACAAATGGCAAATTTGAAGTTAATAAAGAACTCTTCTGAGAATAGTCAGTTCTGAGACCCCTGTTCATATTAACATGTTCAGGTGATGAAATCCCTCAAAGCATCAATTAATATGGAGAAAACTGGGGTTTACGGATTATATGTTAACGTAGCTCCGAGACATAGGTAGTGGGAAATCGTTAGAACCTTCTCAATGAGGCGGTTCTAATGAGCACAAACAACCTTTGTTTGCAGAACAACCTTTGTTTACAGTTAAGATAAGAAAAAATATCACAGATTGTCATCAAAAAGGAATCATTTTGGAGATATGCAAGCATGTATTATGTCACACCCATGTGTTATCGTTTTGCTTATTCTCAGTTTATATCCTTGCTCTGCTGCAAACCGTAACTTTGGAAACCGTTGGAGAAGTTGCGTAGATACGAGCGGTCCATTGCTATATATGAGCCCCGCCAAGCGAAGTGGTGTCTTCGAACATTCCGTCATGACAAATTTTAACTGCGCATGCCCAGCCATTCAGCGGGGCCAGGGATATGGCTTTCTGTCTGAAGATTCCTCTCGATTCACTACTTGTATGAGCGATCAGCGAAGCCTCTGGCAAGACTGCGCGGATGCGCAGGCTCGCCTGAACCTTCGCTGCTCGCATAGGCGATAAGTACCAAAATCGCTTGACGGGACCCATATCCGCTCTGTCACCCCAAAACTATGAAGATAAAAACTAAAATTTGTATAGGCACATTCATGAAACTTCATAGAAATATTTTTTCTTACATGCTTTTCAATGAATGATAGAGATTTATCAGTGAAATATAAATCGATATTTTCACTGTTTCAAACAGTGAAAATACGATTTTTTATTTTTCACTGTTTGGGACTACTTCTTTCTTCAAATCTAACTCTAATTTCAATTTTATCTTTGTCAGATAACTGAACAATACTGAAATGTGTTCTAATTGACGCATAGCCCGTTCATGTGTGACGGGGACGTTACTTACGTCATTTATGACGCTGACGTCACGTCTTTTGTCGCGCGACGTTAGACTTGCCAGCAACTTCTTTGGAAAACTACTCTCTCAATTATTTCATTAATCATTCATAATAATACCATCCCAGGCCATTTCTCAGGTGCAAACTTTTAATTTACACCCAATAGTATACCCACCAAACACGGTGGACACCACTAAATTGACGCGAAACGAACAGGAACAAAGATAATTTTCTCCGAATGTGAGCGACACCATTAAAGACGCTAAATATTGTCTTTTGAAGCATGTAAGAAACAGAAAATTTGATTTTTTCAGTGCAAGATCAAATTTTATTTCACTCATGAACACCAAAACTGCTATTTTCACTCGTGGCTACGCCACTCGTGAAAATAACAGTTTTGGTGTTCATTCGATGAAATAAAATTCGATCTTACACTGAAAAAATCAAATATCCTCTATGTACCCATTATTTACACGTCAGAAATTATCAACGTATTCTTGGCATGTGTGAGGAACTGGTACCGCTTCACACCCGTGAAAACATCGCACCAGTTCTTCACAGGTGTGACGAACACTTACCAATTCTTCACACGTTAGAAATTATCAACATGAGAAAATTTGAGCACAAAGTTTTGACTCCAAAATTTATGGAAATTGACCATACGTAAATTTCACAGTTGGAACCTGTTGCGTATTGGTACCAACTCTGATGGGTGTGGAATTTACAAAACGAGAACTTTGTGGTTCAACCATAGGGACTTGAATCATGAAAAAAATGAAAAAAAAAAAAAAAAAAATTTTTTTTTGGTACTGTATTAGAGACAAGGGGGGGGGGGGGGGGGAACTTCGGCTCAATATATTTTTTTTTTTTTTTTTTGGGGGGGGGGGGTTTCTCATTTTACCCAGTGTATCTTTTTCGCAAATGCAGTTTTTCACCCGCTTAATATGAATTATACAAGTTAAATATGTCCACTTTGCAACAATAATGCGCCTCTGTCTGTCACTTGCAGGAAACATGTTTTTCTCGCGTGGATTAACTCAGCAACCCGAAATTCGGCATAACCGTGTGCCAAAAATTTTCAGGTTTTCATCAATCACAAGTGAACTAGTGTTACGGAGAAAACTTCTTGCGCTTTCAACTGATGTCTTTCATTAAAATGAACTTCTCTTGACCAATGTAAATCCAAAATGATGTATTTGCAGCTCAAAATTTAGATTTTACTACTTTCACTTCGCTTTCTGTAATATATCAAGAAAACAATCGCCGCGAAGCTTGGTTTTTCTGCTAATTCCGGGCTAATTTATCGATGAACTACCGACCGGAACTACCGGTGCTGTTTAATTTTAAACCGTACGAAGTAGTGGCAAATGAGCATTATCGCTATTTTTCTTCCATTTTCAACTAAACCCCAAGAGGGGCCCCCGCCCATCGGGGCTTGAAGAAATAGATGGGCTGCATGATGCTTCCTCACAAGGCTGAAACCGACCGCACATGAGTACTGGTATCTAAGCCTGCCCAGGCAAAGTGGTGCGAGTCGGACCGTCAATGCTTATAAACCCTACTGGTTTCTTCGGATAACAGGGCTTTAGATATCATTTCATCTCAATGTCGGGTTAAAGTCCCCAAAAATTGAAAACAACGTCTCCAAAATGCCTTATACAGTGTTGTGCCGTGTGGCGGCCGTAAAACGTCTCCCCGTACATCAACCATAGTGCAGTTTATATTTTACTTTTGGTCCTTTGAGATCAGCGTGAATATTCTGAGAAATCAGAAATAAATTATTGGTTTAGACTCATATTCTAGACAGGTTTTAATTATTTGGACCCCTTTTTGATTTATATCAGTCTTTGAATCGACTGCCTATTCGAAATTCGCAAAATTGCAGTACGTGTCCTCTGGCTTTCATTGCCGGATCATTACAGGGTCACTGATGAGGCTCTATTAGCCGAAACTACGAAGTATGACCCATCTTCTTTCTTATGAATGTTTTCATTGCTCTTATAGGAACTCATTTTTGTTTTTTATTTGCCTTCACTGCAGCTGGTGTTGTGCCGTGTGGCGGCCGTAAAACGTCTCCCCGTACATCAACCATAGTGCAGTTTATATTTTACTTTTGGTCCTTTGAGATCAGCGTGAATATTCTGAGAAATCAGAAATAAATTATTGGTTTAGACTCATATTCTAGACAGGTTTTAATTAACTGGACCCCTTTTTGATTTATATCAGTCTTTGAATCGACTGCCTATTCGAAATTCGCAACATTGCAGTATGTGTCCTCTGGCTTTCATTGCCGGATCATTACAGGGTCACTGATGAGGCTTTATTAGCCGAAACTACGTAGTATGACCCATCTTCTTTCTTATGAATGTTTTCATTGCTCTTAAAGGAACTCATTTTTGTTTTTTATTTGCCTTCACTGCAGCTGGCGTTGTGCCGTGTGGCGGCCGTAAAACGTCTCCCCGTACATCAACCATAGTGCAGTTTATATTTTACTTTTGGTCCTTTGAGATCAGCGTGAATATTATGAGAAATCAGAAATAAATTATTGGTTTAGACTCATATTCTAGACAGGTTTTAATTATTTGGACCCCTTTTTGATTTATATCAGTCTTTGAATCGACTGCCTATTCGAAATTCGCAAAATTGCAGTATGTGTCCTCTGGCTTTCATTGCCGGATCATTACAGGGTCACTGATGAGGCTTTATTAGCCGAAACTACGTAGTATGACCCATCTTCTTTCTTATGAATGTTTTCATTGCTCTTATAGGAACTCATTTTTGTTTTTTATTTGCCTTCACTGCAGCTGGTGTTGTGCCGTGTGGCGGCCGTAAAACGTCTCCCCGTACATCAACCATAGTGCAGTTTATATTTTACTTTTGGTCCTTTGAGATCAGCGTGAATATTCTGAGAAATCAGAAATAAATTATTGGTTTAGACTCATATTCTAGACAGGTTTTAATTATTTGGACCCCTTTTTGATTTATATCAGTCTTTGAATCGACTGCCTATTCGAAATTCGCAAAATTGCAGTATGTGTCCTCTGGCTTTCATTGCCGGATCATTACAGGGTCACTGATGAGGCTTTATTAGCCGAAACTACGAAGTATGACCCATCTTCTTTCTTATGAATGTTTTCATTGCTCTTAAAGGAACTCATTTTTGTTTTTTATTTGATGGGGACGTTAAACCTCAAATTAACAACAAAAACCCCAAGAGGAGACACAGACAGTTCATGCTGCATATACTCCAGTTTTGAAGGATGAAAGAGTATACAGTAATCATGTAAATACGGTAGGATTCTTTAACCTGCACAGGGGATGGTTCTCCCTGCACAGGGGGCCTCCAGTTAACGTCCAGATCCGAAGGACAATGCACTTTATGACATTCATACCTGCAAATGATGCCAATGGAGCGTGTTCGGACACCGAAATTTTTTCACCGCTGCTGGGGATCGAACCTGGGACCTTTAGCATCTGAGGCAAATGGACTAACCACTGAGCTAGGTGGCTAAATTTAGGAAGGCAGGGATGAACCGCAGTGATCTCCATACCGGATTCAGAAAAAGTGAAATTTTGGTTGAAATCGTGGACGTTTTGTGTTATTTTCAACACAGATTCACTCATGCTTGTGTAGACAGAAATAAACAAGAATATCGGTGACCCGATGGATGCTCCCCGAAATTGCATAGTCGGAACAGGAAACATTATCCTAGTTAAAGAGCGGTATACTGTGTATACTCACTGTACTTCAAAATGGAGTATAACAAAACCTGTCGGTGGACAGATTAGCTTGCCTGATGGCACTGTCATACAAACATCAGCAACACAAACGTCGGAATAAATGAAAGGAAGTGTCTTCAGGTACGATACCATTCCCCAAGATCCTGGGTGGTAGTTTAGCTATATTAATTGGGTAAGGCTGTTTAATACAAATTATTGAAAACTTACTCTCGTACACAGAGGCAATCCTTATAGGTATGGATCCATATTGGGTGCTTTTACATGGATATAAAATATCAGACGGGTTCAAAAATGGATCTTATCCTATCCCCTTGACTGTCAAAAAGGTCATTTTGACCATCTGCCAAGACTAGCTTCTTTCACTTTGATCCAACTTATCTGCAACTCTTATGTAGACGGATGCTTTGCGATTTTACATCCTTTTTAACAGAATTTCAGTCATATCAGAATGATGAGAGGTTGATAATGAAAGGATGTGTGCAATGGAACTACGTTTACAGTTGGAAAGATTTATGCCTCCAGCAAGTTTTTCTAAAAAAAGCCGCAGTGACCTTGACCTTGAGCCCAGGACCCTGAAAGTCAAACTTGTTCGAGATATTTTGTGTGAAGTTATATTAAAACCCATCAGCAAATGACGACGCTAGAGCGATGACAAAGTTTTTTTCTAAAAATAGCCGCAGTGACTTTGACCTTGAGCCCAGAACCCTGAATGTCAAACTTGCTCGAGATATTATCATACCCAACATTTGTGTGAAATTATATTAAAATCCATAATTGTAGGCACTAGAGCGATGACAACATTTTTTCCTAAAAATAGCAACATTGGCCTTTACCTTGACGCCAGGATCCTTAAAGAAAACAACGTCTCCAAAATGCCCTATACAGTGTTGATGGGGACGTTAAACCTCAAATCAACGACAAAAACCCCAAGAGGGGACACAGACGGTGTATACTGCATATACTCCAGTTTTGAAAGATGAAAGAGTATACAGTAATCATGTAAATACGGTAGGGATCTTTAACCTGCATAGGGGATGGTTCTCCCTGCACAGGGGCCTCCAGTTAACATCCAGATCCGAAGGACGATGCATTTTATGATATTCATATCTGCAAATGATGCCAATGGAGCGTGTTCGGACACCGAAATTTTGTCACCGCTGCTGGGGATCGAACCTGGGACCTTTAGCATCTGAGGCAAATGGACTAACCACTGAGCTAGGTTGCTAAATTTAGGAAGGCAGGGATGAGCCACAGTTATCTCCATACCGGATTCAGAAAAATTGAAATTTATTTTTGGTTGAAATCGTGGACGTTTTGTGTTATTTTCAAAACAGATTCACTCATGCTTGTGTAGACAGAAATAAACAAGAATATCGGTGAAACCGATTGATGCTCCTCGAAGCTGCAATAGTCGGAAAAGGATACATTATCCTAGTTAAAGAGCGGTATACTGTGTATACTCACTGTACTTCAAAATGGAGTATAACAAAACCTGTCGGTGGACAGATAAGCTTGCCTGATGGCACTGTCATACAAACATCAGCAACACAAAAGTCGGAATAAATGAAAGGAAGTGTCTTCAGGTACGATACCATTCCCCAAGATCCTGGGTGGTAGTTTAGCTATATTAATTGGGTAAGGCTGTTTAATACAAATTATTGAAAACTTACTATCGTACACAGAGGCAATCCTCATAGGTATGGATCCATATTGGGTGCCTTTACATCCATATAAAATATCAGACGGGTTCGAAAATGGGTCTTATCCTATCCCCTTGACTGTCAAAAAAGGTCATTCTGACCATCTGCCAAGACTAGCTTCTTTCAATTTGATCCAACTTATCTGCAACTCTAATGTAGATGGATGATTTGCGATTTTACATCCTTTTTAACAGTATTTCAGTCATATCAGAATGATGAGAGGTTGATAATGAAAGGATGTGTGCAATGGAACTACGTTTACAGTTGGAAAGATTTCTGCCTCCAGCAAGTTTTTCTAAAAATAGCCACAGTGACCTTGACCTTGAGCCCAGGACCCTGAAAGTCAAACTTGTTCGAGATATTTTGTGTGAAGTTATATTAAAACCCATCAGCAAATGACGACGCTAGAGCGATGACATTTTTTTTTTTCTAAAAATAGCCGCAGTGACCTTGACCTTGAGCCCAGGACCCTGAATGTCAAACTTGCTCGAGATATTATCATACCCAACATTTGTGTAAAATTATATTAAAATCCATAAATGTAGGCACTGGAGCGATGACGTTTTTTTTTTCTAAAAATAGCCACAGTGACCTTTACCTTGAGCCCAGGATCCTTCAAGTCCAACTTGCTTGAGATATTATTATTATACCCAACATTTGTGTGAAGTTATATTAAAGTCCATCAGCAAATGATGACGCTAGAGCGATGACAAAGTGTTTTCTAAAATAGCCGCAGTGACGTTGACTTTGAGCCCAGGACCCTGAAAGTCAAACTTGCTCGAGATATTATCATACCCAACATTTGTGTGAAATCAAATGAAAAACCATCCATAAATGTAGGCACTAGAGCGATGACAATTTTTTTTTTGTAAAACTAACCACAGTGACCTTAACCTTGACCCCAGGATCCTGAAAGTTTAAATTGCGCGAGATATTATTATACCCAACATTTATGTGAAGCTATATTAAAATCCATCAGCAAATGACGATGCTAGAGCGATGACAAAGTTTTTTTTTTCTAAAAATAGCCGCAGTGACCTTGACCTTGAGCCCAGGACCCTAAAAGTTGAACTTGCTCGAGATATTATCATACACAACATTTGTGTGAAATTATATTAAAATCCATCAATTAATGCCACAGTTACCTTGACCTTGAGCCCAGGACCCTGAAAGTCGAACATGCTTAAGATATTATCATACCCAACATTTGTGTGAAGTTACATTGAAATCGGTGAAGAAATGTAGGCGCTAGAGCGTTGACAAAGTTTTTCTAAAAATAGCCAAAGTGACCTTGAGGCCACGACATTGAAAGTCGAATTCATCGAGATATTATCATAAGGAACATTTGTGTGAAGTTATATTAAAATCCATCAATAAATGTAGGCACATGAGTGATGACAAAGTTGTTTTCTAAAAATAGCCACAATGACCTTACACTGCAGCTTTAAACAAAGTATCACAACTCTGTGACGAATCATCTAACCAGATAGCACGAATAATATAAGCATCCCCTATTGCTGTTGAAGATTCCTGTGAAGTTTCGTTGAATTTCTGCAATAGTTGCTGAGAATTCAAGTGGACACGAACAGTACCCTATATATTCATGCAGAATTCATCAAAGGGCCCTAACTCTTGGAAAAATCATCGAACCAAAACACGCAGGTGTTATGCGCATCCACCTTCGATACTTAATATTCCCATGAAGTTTCATTGAAATCCGACCAGTAGTTTCTGAGAATTCGCGGGAACAAGAGCAGGACGGACGCACGGACACACGGACGAAGCGGCGACTATATGCTCCCCCGAAATTCTTCGGGGAGCATACTTGAAAATATCCAGCCTTGTAAAAATGCCACCAAAACGTAAATGTTCAAAAGGATGCAGCATGGAAACAATTTGTTCCCTATTGCAACATATTCCTTTTTACGTTTTGAAATTTTGATCCTGGGTCGCGAACGGCCAGTAAATGACAACACGCACTATTTAGGCTGGACCCTTTGGGTCCTTTTATAACAGGGATTAAAGGGGACAGGATCCCTACAGTGCAGCACACACATTCTCTCTCATCCGCGAGTTTCTGAAGTGGACGCTTCTATTTATGAATTCGGTCACATCCATTGATGCAGGGACTTTGGTAAAAATCATTGCTCAATCCTTCTGCTCAGCAAGTTTGTATTAATCTGAATAGGCACCACAACACAGCAAACGAAAAGGTCAGAATTAGCTAGAGCCTATCAGCCTTCAGATTTTATTTTTTTTGATTTTTTTTGGGGGGGGGGGGGGGCGGAGCGGAGCGGGTTCGTTTTACGGTCCTTTCGAGATCATTTCACTCATATCGAGCAGATCGTTAATCACATGTGGTCGAAGACCGTAGTATCAGGAGAAAACCACCTGACCTTCCGTTGCAAAACTCGGCGTCTCACATATGATCCGAGCCAGGCTTGAACCTTCAGCGGTGAGACACCTATTATTTAAGAATCGGCGCTCTTATCTACTACGCCACGGAGGCCCGTCTCAACCTTGAGATAATAGTGTCCTGAACCACGACCTGAATATCTTTAATTGGGGTAGAAAAGAGGTATGTTTTTGTTACCTCAATTTAAGACGGCCACGCCAACCAGGGATATAAGAAATAGATGGGCCACATGATGTTTCCACGCAGAGCTGAAACCGAACGCACACGTGTACTGGTAAACAGCTTAGCGGGTCTAAGCCAACTCAGGAAATGTGGTACGAGAAAACATCCCTAGAAGCTGAGAGAATTCCCCCAGGAAATTTGAAATGAAACATATTTTATTGCTTATAACAAGCATATGCGTATGGCCCTAGGGAATCAAGATCCAGTTCGAATCCACCATGGTTGATGAAACGACGGTGTTAAGGCAAATAAACTTTCGCTGTAAATTTGTTGAGGTCTTTTTCTGCACAGGGCTTAATTCTACCTCTCTAACTTTCCGATCCAAAGACCCAAGTAACGTGAGGCCTTCGTCTCGGCCGTTGATGCACATGCCATGGAAGCCCTGGAGGGACTTCAGACGTAGGAAGACGGGCGTTAGAAGTAGATTGTCGGAACTAAGTAAGTGGAAGTACGAAGCCGGGCGTTAGAAGTCTGAAGAAAGAAGTCGGGAGTAATAAATAGTAAGTTGCAATTTATAAGTCGAAAGTTGGAAGTCGAAGGTTGTAAGTTGAAAATCATAAAAGTGATGAAGTTAGAAGTCCCAATTCAGTGGATTGAAGCAGCATTTAAAATGTTAAAATGAAGTCTCCATCAAATACAATTATTATAGATGAATATTGCAGGATGTAAGAAATTGGATGTCCGAAGCCAGAAGGAGAAAGTCTGAAATCAGAAATAAGAAGTTTGAAGTCAGACGTTCGAAATTAGAAGTTATAAGTTGGAAGCTAGAAATAAGAAATCAGAAAGCAGAGCAGAGATGTGATGAAGTAAGCAGTGCCGTTTACGCATTCGAAACTTCTAGAGGCGGGGACAATGTTGGTCCAAATATCTGCTTTGTTTTCTTTCTTTTTTTTTTTTTTTTTTTTTTTTTTGTTGTTTTTTGTGTGTGCGTATTTTCATGTCGAAGGGGTTAAATCAATTAACGACGAAATAAGGTCAACTTAATTTTGGCATAATGTCGAGTCGAATGCTAAAATTGGTTTTGGCATACTACTATCGGAATGAAATTATCAGGCTTTAAATTTAGTTTGCCTGAAGTTCTGAACGCATACATTTAGTAGATTGCAACAGGTTATTTTCATGAAATGCATAGCTGTTTGGCTGGGTCAGGCTTTCATTTGAATATCGGTCACCCATTTAAACAGTGTCTGTCTGCCTGTCCGTATGTTCGTCCCACCGTCTGTCTGTCTGTCTGTCTGTCTGTCTGTCTGTCAGACCAGTTAGTAAGTCAGCCAGTAAGTGATGGTCTTTTTGACTGGCTGACTTACTGACTGGTGAATTACTGTCTACTATACATGCAGGAAACCATACCCGCAAAAAGCTATTAGTAAAGGGTTGCACAACATCTACTACATTTTCTGTCCCTTGACAGAATACATTTTTTGGGGAAAATAAAACTTGCTTCAAGAATGGGGACTCAAACTGCACACTGAAGCAGGCACACTGAGCAAACTGCAAAGGAAGAGATGGCATTGGATAGAGCGAAACAGCCGTTAAGCCACACACTTGGGAAAGTCAAAATGGTTGCCCAAGAAAGGAGCAAGCGTAACAAACGTAAATTTGAACAAGCAAAGTGGTCTTTTAATATATGCAATGACAAGTCATTTGGCTCGAAAGGGAGAGGCTGTGGGTCTAATCCCTGCTACTACCAAGTGCTTTGTCCTTGAAAAAGACGCTTTATCGACATTACTAAGTAAGGAAATCTGTCTTCAATGTCTCATTTTGTTTGTTTGATTTGAGGTTTAAAGTCCACGTCAACACTGTAATGGTCATTTTGGAGACGTTGCTTCCAATATTGTGGGACTTTTACCCGAATTTGAGGTGAAATGACATCTCAAGTCCTGTCGACCAATGAAACAAATAGGGTTTATAAGCATGGGCGGTACGACTCGCACCGCTTTACCTTGGTATGCTTAGATCCTCTAAGCGGTTTACCAGTACTCGTGAGCGGTCGGCTTCAGCTCTGCGTGGAAGCATCATGCAGCCCATTTATTTCATCAAGCCCCAATGGGCGGGGCCGTTTCAATGCCTTAAAATAGATGACTTTTATGAAAGGTTTGATTGTGACGTGCGTAGATCTGTTGAAAAAGTACTTGTATTAGCCTGAGTGTATTAGGAAGTACGAGTAAGTGAGAATTTTGGCCTTGTAAATACATAGGGCATTTAAAGGTGTTGGTGCTGTTGACTAAAGCAGCGTTTCTCGACCAGGTTATCAAAAGGTCATGAAACGTTTTGCTCGTTTTTTTAAATACTAACAGTTCAGGCATTTTCCTGCTTAGATAAGAACTTTGTTTGTTTTTGTTTGATTTGAGGTTTAACGTCCCCGTCAATATTGTAAAGGTCATTTTGGAGACGTTGCTTCCAATTTTGTGGGAATTTACCCGACATTGAGATGAAATTACATCCCAAGCCCTGTCGCCCAATGAAACCAATATGGTTTATAAGCATGGACAGTCCGACTTGTACCGCTTTGCCTGGGCAGGCTTAGATACCCTTAAGTGGTTTACCAGCACTCGTGTGCAGGTCGGTTTCAGCTCTGCGTGGAAGCATCATGAAGCCCATCTATTTCTTCAAACCCCGATGTGCGGGGGTCGTTTAGATAGGAACTGAATAATAGAATGTATGATTGGGTTGAGGCCGAAACAAGGTTTTCAGTTCAGTTAAGTATCATGTGGGGTTTTGTCGAGCATGAGACTTTAATTCATTAACAACAAGCCCGAAGTCACAATTAACGAGCCCGAAGTCATAATTATTTTTCTCACCCAAAAACGTTAAAGAATTTATTTGTTTGATTTGATATTTAAAGTGCCCATCAACAGGTCATTTTGGAGACGTTGCCTCCATTTTGTGGGACTTTTACCCGACATTGAGGTGAATTGACATCTCAAGCCCTGCCGCCCAACAAAACCAAATGGGTTTATAAGCATAAACGGTCCGACTCGCACCTTTTTGCCTAGGCAGGCATAGATTCTCTGAGCAGTTTACACAGTACTCGCGTGTGGTCGGTTTCAGCTCTGCTTGAGAGCGTCACGCAGCTATTTCTATAAGCCCCGATGGGCGGGGCCGAAAACTTTTAAAAATGCGTTGTGAATGTTTGTTTGATTTGAGGTTTAACGTCCCCGTCAACACTGTAAAGGTCATTTTGGAGACGTTGCTTCTAATTTCGTGGGACTTTTACCCGCCATTGAGATGAAATGACATCTCAAGCCCTGTCGCCCAATGAAACCAATAGGGTTTATTAGCATGGACGGTCCGGCCTCGCACTGCAGTTCCTGGACAGGCTTACAGCCTCTAAGCGGTCTACCAGTACTAGTGTGCGGGCCGGATTCAGCTCTGCGTGGAAGCATCATGCAGCCCATATATTTCTTCAAGCGTTGTGAATGTATAAACTATTTGCAAAGACTGCACAAATATACAGAAATTTATAAGTTATAAAGCACATTCACACAAATATAACACAGCAAAAGGGTTAGTCTTTTAATATTCATACCTCCTGAAGAAAATCATCATTTTTCCAGTGAGCCGCTAAAGTTTGTGTCTAAAGCATCCATGCACATGTAAAGTGCTACACATGAAATAAAAACCAGTGCATGCCAATTTCATGACCTGCTTTCCCTGACACTTGACAGCAGTTTGATAACAAACTGAATGTCCATTTCAATAAAAAGTTGATAAGGACATGTCATTATGACTGTTAAAAAATGTACATTTAAGGAGAAACTGAGAGGGTGCTCCCCTAATCGCATGGATAACAAAACTTGCTACAGAAGACGGTTTTGAAAACAAAATTACCTTCGGCTCAGTGTGGGTATTTTGCAATGATTGCCATATTGAAACAGCTAATAAACCCTAGAGTGGGGCAGCAGTATGAGGCAAAGAAAACAGACACTTAAGAAATGAAATTTATTTTTCTGCTGTTCATGATAATACGAACGCAGTGGGATGCCTGCAAAGTAAATGAACCCCGAAGGGGCTCATGTAAACTTTGTTCTTGCATAAAAACCTATGCGCATGGCTGTTTGAAGCCGTTGTCAAATGGACCGAAAGCCGTGCTCAAACAGCAAAACCATGTTCAAATCATGAAATTCGCGTACTGTTTGAACATGGGTTTTTGAACTTTTGATAACACAAGACGGGCCTTGCTTTGTCCACGTTACGTTGAGCGACGTAACGTTATCGCCCTGAACGTAGCGTTTAAGGGTTCTATGATGATGTCACTGCATGACAACGTCATTGTAAACATCATTCTGAAATGGCCGCCATTTTGGTTTGCCTGTCGCATTTGAAGAGTTTATATGGAATTTATATGGAGCTTTTGGGCGTTTTCGTCAAAATTTGCTGTCGGATTCGTAAGTTATGCAAGAACAACGATCATGCATGGTTATTTCACTGCATTAACATTTGCCGGATCCCTCGGAAGATATTTGAACATTCGGCCTAGCGGCCTCATGTTCAAACAGCTTCCTCGGGATCCGGCAAATGTTAATGCATGAAAAACCATGGTTGATCCCTATATTAGCGCCGGACTCGCTGTCGTTCATACTTTCATGAAAAGCAGGATATATATATATATATATATATATATATATATATATATATATATATATATATATATATATATATATATATATATATATATATATATATATATATATATATATATATTTATTTATAATTACATTCTTTGCCACTCATCACTGGGCGGAAAATAGTCATCAGAGGAGATGGCAAATCCCCCGACCAAAAGCCAATATGGCCTTCAGAAGATTGTTCACCAATAGAAAGTGCACCAGAATTAAACCAGCAATATATCACAAAAGTATTGCAGTTATGGCCATCACAAGATTATACTTCAGGAGAGATAACTAAAAAACCAGGGTACTTAGAACTGTGGTTCTTGCGCATGACATGCCTGCTTAAGCTCATGCCTTTCTGTACAAAGTACCATCAGTGTGTCTCATAGGGTGTTGGAGATCACAAGCTGGTCATACTGTTATATTGGAAGGGTAGATAACTCAACTATTTATTATAACACCCAGAATTGTGGTTCGTAGGCATGAAGCATCGTCTCAGCCTTGTATACAATTGTGCCAAGTACCATCAATATATCTCAAAGGGTATTGGAGTTATGGCCATCAAAAGATTATATTGTCAAGGGAGATAATTAAAAAAACCAGGGCACCCAGAGTTGTGGTTCTTCCACGTGACACACCTGCTTAACCTTATGTACAACTGTACCAAGTACCATCAATATATCTCAAAGAGTATTGGAGATGTGGCCATCAAAAGGTAGTGATTCTATATTATTGGAAGGGGAGATAACTAAAAAAACCATGGCACCCAGAGTTATGATTGTTGTACATGACACACCGTCTTGGCCTTGTCAACAACTGTGCCAGGTATCATCAATACATCTTAAAGGGTATTGGAGTTATGGCCATCACAAGGTAGTCACTCTATTTTATTGGAAGGGGATATAACTCAAAAACCATGGCAGCCAGAGTTCTGGTTCTTGTGCATGACACACCGTCTCGGCCTTGTGAACAACTGTGCCAGGTATCATCAATATATCTTAAAGGGTATTGGAGTTATGGCCATCACAAGGTAGTTACTCTTTTTAATTGGAAGGGGAGATAACTAAAAATACATGGCACCCAGAGTTGTGGTTCTTGTACATGACACACCGTCTTGGCCTTGTGAACAACTGTGCCAGGTATCATCAATACAACTTAAAGGGTATTGGAGTTATGGCCATCACAAGGTAGTCACTCTGTTTTATTGGAAGGGGAGATAACTCAAAATCCATGGCAGCCAGAGTTGTGGTTGTTGTGCATGACACACCATCTCGGCCTTGTGAACAACTGTGCCAGGTATCATCAATATATCTTAAAGGGTATTGGAGTTATGGCCATCACAAGGTAGTCACTCTATTTTATTGGAAGGGGAGATAACTCAAAAACCATGGCAGCCAGAGTTGTGATTCTTGTGCATGACACACCGTCTCGGCCTTGTGAACAACTGTGCCAGGTATCATCAATATATCTTAGAGGGTATTGGAGTTATGGCCATCACAAAGTAGTCATTCTATTTTATTTAAAGGGGAGATAACTAAAGAAGTATGGCATCCAGAGTTCTGGTTCTTGCGCATGACACGCCGTCTCAGCCTTGTAAACAATTCTGCCAAGAACTATCAATGAATCTCAAAGGGTATAGGAGTTATGGCCATCACAAGGTTGCATCTACGGACGGACGGACGGACGCACTTTCTTATAGATGGACACTTGTTGGGTACCGCCATGTTAAATTCCCATTCAAAAATACCCAACAAGCAACAAAGTACCCAACAGGCTACTGGCTACTTATCTTGGACAACAACGGAATAAACGGCAAGTACCCAACTTGTGTCTACCCAACATGTGCCCACGGATGCGCTCGGACGGACAGACGGACGGACGCCAGGCTTATCGCTATATCCCCCGAACCTATTCGGTCGGGGGATAAAAATGCTTATAGGGCAAATTTTTTAAACTGCAAAAAAAAAAAAAAAAAAAAAAAAACATTTACACGCGGTTTTTCTACAAGAGAGGAACACCGTTTACCTCACCAACGCCCGTAAAGAACCATGGTTTAGAATGACGTCACTTGACGTCACTGAAAATCAAGTCACTCGATGCGTTCATGGAAGTATGAACTGCATTGTTTTCTATGTGTTTACATTACATTCTTTTTTTTTATTTATGAGCCGGATAAAATTCATACCCTATTAGTTGAGCATGAAAAAAAGTTTTATAATCCTTGGGCCAGGTTGGTGCAGTTTAGTTCTCTACACCGTTCTTTCTATCTCTGGAATGAACAGTACACAATATTTCCATGCCCCTCTACTTAATCTTAAGACCTCCACAAATTTCTTCCTAATATCAGAGAGAGAGAGAGAGAGAGAGAGAGAGAGAGAGAGAGAGAGAGAGAGACAGAGAGAGAGAGAGAGAGAGAGAGAGAGAGAGAGAGAGAGAGAGAGAGAGAGAGAGAGAGAGAGAGAGAGAGAGAGAGAGAGAGAGAGAGAGAGAGAGAGACAGAGAGAGAGAGAGAGAGAGAGAGAGAGAGAGAACAGCAAACATTAGACAAAATACATGTTGAAACGCTTTTTTAACTCACAAAGAAAGAAAAAAAGTAGGAAAAAATCCTACAGGTCTATTGGCACCGAAACAGCCATTGTTATTTAGTTAACAACATTAGAACATACATTTAGAGTCGTCAGACATTTCGACCACTATGAATCCAAATTTTGTAAAACAATTTCAAGTTATTTTTTGCCGTATCTCTTTTAACTTATATTCTGTTAACACTGCTGCATATTGTTTGCTTAGCTAACCGTTGCCATACACCGGGAACGAGCGTCATGTGCACACGTTCTTTAGCACTCTGCCAAAAACACATAACACACATAGATATTATACGATACCCGTTGTGCAAGAAACTGACAAACATTTCCTTTCAATGCGGAACACTCTAGCAATCTCCTCGATAACGTGGGTTGTGCCCGTCCCAGCCAGGACATAAACAAGGCAGTTGTTTTTATAAGATCTAAGGCTGTCTTCTGCTTGTCAGTAAACATTTTTATGTCCTTTTCTGCGCATGCGTAAAAAAAGTTACAGCGGCTGAATTCTACCCATTATACGTAGAAACACCATGCAGTTATCTTATCTGCGTATACGTGTATACGTAGTCCTAGCAGAATATGCTACATTGAAAAAAAATCAAAGGAGAAATCAAGGCTATCACACACATTTTAACAGTAACCCTAGCTACTCCACTGCCGTACGTAGTTTGCAAAGTTCCGGATTATATCTGCACGTCCCGTTTTTTAAACGCGACGAGTATTGCAAGCGCCCATGTTTCTGTTCAGATCGTTGACAGAACACTACGGAAAGCGAAGCAAAAGTAGCAAAATCTAAATTCAGAGCTGCGAATACATCTTTTTGGATTCAAATTGGCCAAGAGAGCTAAAGTTAAATGAAAGACGACGGGAAAAAGGCAAAAAAGTTCCCTCCGTAACACTAGTTCGCTTGTGATTGATGAAAACCTGAAAATTATGTTATGCCGAATTTTGAGTTGCTGAGTTAATCCATGCGAGAAAAACATGTTTCCTGCAAGTGGCAGACAGGGGCGGATTATTGTTGCAAAGTCGACATATTTAACTTGTACACTTCATAATAAGATGGTGACAAACTGCATTTGCGAAAAAGATGCACTGGGTAAAATGAGGTAACCACCCAATAAACTTGAGCCGAAGTTTTCCCCTGTTGTCTCATATATAGTACAAAGATTTTTTTTTTTCATTTTTTTTTTTCATGATTCAAGCCCCTATGGTTCAAAAAAGCGAATATATATGCCTGGGCAGGCTTAGACCTGCCGAACGGTTTAAAGTAATCATGCCGCGTCTGCGAATGTAATAACGCCATGTTATAAATTTGGTAATCCACTAGTGAATTAAATAGATACGTCCCGTAGCATTGCACATACGACGTCGCTGGTCTCGGTAGCTCAGTCGGATGCGCATCTGCATTGTGATCAGGAGGAAGACGCGGGTTCGATACCAGCTGGGGTCGGCGACATTCTTTCGTGGAGATTGATCATGAATTCTTTTCTACGCTCATTCTCTCCCTTCCGCTGGTTCAAGAAGGGCAGTTGTCAGTTTCTGGCGATAGAATGTGCACTGTTCTGGTTAACCGCTTACGTATAAGCCTTCCCAGGAAGTGTGAATAGGTACACTGGCCGGCTCAAAAATGACCTCTAGTAGTGTTGACTGGGCCATTAAACTCCAATATAAACAAACAAACACATACGACGTCCTTAACCACGTGGCGTTTACTAAGATCGGAATGTTGAGATTTTTTTTTCTACAAAGATCGTGAATTAAATGCATTTTAATCTCATATGATATATAGAATTTTGAATTCGTGTACAAAGTATTGAATTTATTAAACACGTTGAGGGAAACGGATAACCTCGTATTTTATCCCTTTATCGCAACTCATTTAAGAAATTCAATGAATTTAATTTTCTGCTGTTCAATAAAGAATGAACGCAGTTAGTCGCGTGCAAATTAAATAAACCCCGAAGGGGTTCATGTATGGGGTTCATGTAAACTTTGCTGGCGACCCGCTGTCGTTCATACTTCCATGGTTTAGGTTGCCGTCACTTGACTTAACTGAAAATCATGTGACTCGGTGTGTTCATGGAAGTATGAACTACATTGTTTTCTGTGGTTTACAGCAGGCTTTACACAGGAGATGTAAATATTAATACATGAACACTCGTGTAAGATCCTCTATTCACTTTAGCTGAGTTTAACAGCGGATTTCGGCCCCAGCCCATATGGGCTTGAATAAATGTATGGACTGCACGATGCTTCCACGCAGAGCTGAATCCGGCCCGCACACTAGTACTGGTAAACCGCTTAGAGGATCTAAGCCTGTCCAGGAACCGCGGTGCGAGGCGGACCGTCCATGCTAATAAACCCTGTTGGTTTCATTGGGCAACAGGCCTTGAGATGTCATTTCATCTCAATGTCGGGTAAAAGTCCCACAAAATTGGCAGCAACGTCTCCATAATGACCTATACAGTGTTGACGGGGACGTTAAACCTCAAATCAAACAAAATTAACAGCGGATTTAGTAAGAACATTGCTTATAGAACACTACCTGAAGTAAATGCCAGTCCACTTGCAGCTTTGAATAGTCCTTGGTGGTCTTTCTTTGAACACACTTTGACAACTGCTAAAATAAGTGCCACCAGAATCAAGAGTGTTCCCAGGGACTCTAATACTCGTACAGCAATCATTGTGACGGTAGGCGCTGTAAAAATAATTACGAAATCACATCCTTGTGACATGATGCATACTTTCATATCTTCATAATGGTCATTTTTTTCTGATGAAACTTTGTTATACTTTTTTATTAATACTCGAAACATATGTTGTGGGTGCTAGTTAATGAGGTAGTTCTAACGAGTATCCACAGCCCATGTCTTGAAGCAGAAATAAGAAACAATATGAATACCTCTGTTTTGTTTGTTTGTTTGTTTGAATTGGGGTTTAACGTCCCCGTCAATATTATTTAGATCATTTAGGGGACTTTGCTTCCAATTTTGTGAGCCTTTTATACGACCTTGAGGTGAAATGACATCTCAAGCCCTGCCGCCCAATGAAACCAGAATGTTTATATGCATAGGACGATCGTACTCACACCGCTTTTCCTTGGCAGGCTTAGTCCTTCTAAGCGGTTTACCAGTACTCGTGTGTGGTCAGATTCAGCTCTGCGTGAAAGCACCATGCAGCCCAATCTATTTCTCCAAGCCCCGGTGGGCGGGGCCGAGAATACTCCTGTTAAGTGAGGCGGTTCTAACGAGCACCTACATGTACATGTACAATCTATGTTTTTGAGAATTGATAAGAAAAATATCACAAATTTTCATCAGAAAATTCACCGTTTTGAAGACATGAAAGGTTACATAACGTCGCACGGATGTGTTGTCAAAAATATTTCGTTTTCATTGATGATACATGTACATGTATCTACTATGTACATGTATCTACTGAACCCGGGAAGGGACATGCATTTTTTAATATGTTGTGCGAACAAGATATTAAGTTATCTTGTGCGCACACCGAACAAGATATTAAGTTGTGCGAACAAGGTAGTATCTTGTGGACACACGATATTATGTTGTCTGCACAATATCTATGTTGTTCAACCCAGATAATATGTTGTGCGAACAAGATATATGTTGTGCAAACAAGATAATATCTTGATCGCACCAGATACTACATGTATGTTGTTCACACTAGATAATATCTTGTGCGCACAAGATATTATCTTTTTCACACAACATATTAAAATGCATTGCATGTCCCTTCCAGGGTTCCGTAGATATCAAAAAATCTAAAATGGAGCATTTTGTAAAAAAAAAAAATAAATAAATAATAAAAAAATATATTTTTTTTTTCTTTTAGAGTACAAAAGAATTTAATTGGTTTGATCCATTTTTGTGTTGATTTTTTTTTTTTGGTTGATTTCTAACATCAAGTTTGTATATCAACATTACACAAACACGCCTATACTAATACATTGCCGAAAAAAAAAAAAGAAAATTTTATGATGAATAATTGTGATATTTTTCTTATTTCTGCTCAAAATATAGATTGTGGGCACTCGTTAGAACCGCCTCATTGAGGCGGTTCTAACGAGTACCAACAATCTTTATTTTAGTGCAGAAATAAGAAAAATAAGGTTTACCCCACGGAAACCCCAGTTTTACTATATAAAAGTGGGGTTCAAGGGGGGTCAAAACTATAAAGGCGTGTTTTCGTAAAGAATATTGTCACATTTCGAGCCGATCGTTAATTACAGGTGAGCAAAAACCGAAGTACCCGGAAAAAATCACTTGACCTTCCGATTCTGAAGTTTGCGTCTTACATGTGACCTGAGCCAGGCGTGAACCATAGCGGTACCCCACCTTATGATTAACATTGCGAAAACACGCCTATACAAATACATTGTAACCGTTATCGCCGAAAAAATGAAAATTTTGAGATGAAGAATTGTGATATTTTTCTTAACTCTGCTCAAAATATAGATTGCCGGTACTCATTAAATAAGAAAAATAAGGTTTTACCCCTGATAATACTCGTATGTTGTGCGAACAAGATTAAGCTGTGTAAACAAGATAACATCTTGAGCGCACCAAATACTATAAGTGTTCACACTAGATAATATCTTGTGCGCACAAGATATGTTCTTTTTCACACAACATGTTAAAATACATTGCATGTCTCTTCCAGGGTTCCGTAGCTATCAAAAAATCTAAAATGGAGCATTTTCTAAAAAAAATAAAAAAAAAAATATTTTCTTTTCTTTTAGAGTACTGAGAAATTTCATTGGTTTGATCCATTTTTGTGTTGATTATTTTTTTTTTTTTTTGGTTGATTTCTAACATCAAGTTTGTATATCAACATTACACAAACACGCCTATACTAAAACATTGCCACCTTCATCGCCGAAAAAAAAGGAAAATTTTATGATGAATAATTGTGATATTTTTCTTATTTCTGCTCAAAATATAGATTGTGGGCACTCGTTAGAACCGCCTCATTGAGGCGGTTCTAACGAGTACCGACAATCTTTATTTTAGTGCAGAAATAAGAAAAATAAGGTTTACCCCCCGGAAAGCCCAGTTTTACTATATAAAAGTGGGGTTCAAGGGGGTCAAAATTATATAGGCGTGTTTTCGTAAAGAATATTGTCACATTTCGAGCCGATCGTTAATTACAGGTGAGCAAAAACCGAAGTTCCCGGAAAAAATCACTTGACCTTCCGATTCTGAAGTTTGCGTCTTACATGTGACCTGAGCCAGGCGTGAACCATAGCGGTACCCCACCTTATGATTAACATTGCGAAAACACGCCTATACAAATACATTGTAACCGTTATCGCCGAAAAAATGAAAATTTTGAGATGAAAAATTGTGATATTTTTCTTAACTCTGCTCAAAATATAGATTGTCGGTACTCATTAAATAAGAAAAATAAGGTTTTACCCCTGATAATACTCGTATGTTGTGCGAACAAGATTAAGCTGTGTAAACAAGATAACATCTTGAGCGCACCAAATACTATAAGTGTTCACACTAGATAATATCTTGTGCGCACAAGATATGTTCTTTTTCACACAACATGTTAAAATACATTGCATGTCTCTTCCAGGGTTCCGTAGCTATCAAAAAATCTAAAATGGAGCATTTTCTAAAAAAAATATAAAAAAAATATTTTCTTTTCTTTTAGAGTACAGAGAAATTTCATTGGCTTGATCAATTTTTGTGTTGATTATTTTTTTTTTTTGGTTGATTTCTAACATCAAGTTTGTATATCAACATTACACAAACACGCCTATACTAATACATTGCCACCTTTATCGCCGAAAAAAAAAAAATTTATGATGAATAATTGTGATATTTTTCTTATTTCTGCTCAAAATATAGATTGTGGGCACTCGTTAGAACCGCCTCATTGAGGCGGTTCTAACGAGTACCAACAATCTTTATTTTAGTGCAGAAATAAGAAAAATAAGGTTTACCCCCCGGAAACCCCAGTTTTACTATATAAAAGTGGGGTTCAAGGGGGTCAAAATTATAAAGGCGTGTTTTCGTGTGGAATATTGTCACATTTCGAGCCGATCGTTAATTACAGGTGAGCAAAAACCGAAGTACCCGGAAAAAATCACTTGACCTTCCGATTCTGAAGTTTGCGTCTTACATGTGACCTGAGCCAGGCGTGAACCATAGCGGTACCCCACCTTATGATTAACAATACGAAAACACGCCTATACAAATACATTGTAACCGTTATCGCCGAAAAAATGAAAATTTTGAGATGAAAAATTGTGATATTTTTCTTAACTCTGCTCAAAATATAGATTGTCGGTACTCATTAAATAAGAAAAAATAAGGTTTAACCCCTGTAAACCCAAGTTTAACAACATAAAATTGGGGTTCAAGAGGGTCAAAATTATATAGGCGTGTTTTCGTTATGAGGCCACAGTGGCCACGGAGGCCCGTTTATCAGTATTCGATGTATCCATTCTTGTAAAAGGGATTAAGTCAGTCATAAACACGACTGCAAACAGTATAGATAATGATGAGACACCTTCTTCAGCAGCGGCTCATCTAGAGCTACAAGGCGAAAAAAAAATGGGCGCGCATAGCCTGTGTACGAAGTGCAAAGAACCGCGCTATTTTTAGCATCAAATGACCCGAAAGTGCCGAAAAGTACGTTTCAATACTAAACGGACGTAAATTACGCGTATAATACGTCTTTGGTTAGACGTATCGGTCAAGGGCTCCGTTCAGGACCGTTTTGAGGAAAACTTAAACACCAGTGTTACGTTGGCTCTGATGAATCATTCTATTTGAACAATGCCTTGAACCTGGACGCGGGGGTGGTGTGTGTGTGTGTGTGGGGGGGGGGGGGGGGGGCTTCGTGGCTTATTGGTAAAGAGCGCCGAGTCATAACCAATAGATCAATTCATGCTGTGGTTCGAGCCTCTCTCGGGTCACTCGTAAGATGACAAGTTCTACAACGGGTTTTCTCCGGGAATTTTGGTTTTCGCCCATCTCTGATTAACGAAGGCTCAAAATAAATGTAATAATCTTGAATTGGCCGTAAAACCAAAACCGAAAACGCACAAAAGATAAAAAAAACTCGACAGGGAGTCTCAGCTTAAACTCGATGAACGGGTAGGACATTGTGTGTTTGTCAGGCCAGCATTGGCAACTAGGCTTATTCAGCAGACGCCAACTCTCTTTTTTTTATTTTTGTTTAATATTTCCCAGAAAACCGGATTTGACATATGATGCAAATTTTCCCTATTGGGATACAGTTTGCATGAAATGTCAAATCCTTTTTTCTAGGAAAAAAAGAACAACATTTCAAATGTCGAATGCTGAAAAAATACCCCGCATGCTGTGCGTTAATTGCACAACATTGCTGAGAAAAGCAACAATAGAAAATACGCTATCATATTTTAATAGACTCGTCAAACAGGTTCACAAAATTAATATTGGTGTGTATTGTTCAGGTTTTACGACCCCGCCAAGACTTGTTGGAGACGACGCTTCTTATCTTGTGAGACTTTTACCCGACATTGAGATGAATTGACATCTATAGCCCTGCCACCAAAACAAACTGCTAGGGTTTATATGCCGGGACGGTCGGACTGGGCAGGCATAGACTTTCCAAGCGGATTAACAGTATCCATGTTCGATCGGTTTCCGCTCTGCGTGGCATCCTCCAGCCCAATCTATATCACCAAGCACCGATGGGCGAGAGCAAACATTAATGGTGTACACAAGCTTCAATATTTCCCAAACATTAGTGAATTTGAGCATACCGGCTCTGTCCTGTTTATCCGCATTGCGAAAACACGCCTATACAAATACATTGTAAATTTTACCGCTGAAAAAATGAAAATTTTAAGATGAAAACTTGTGATAATTTTTAGAGCAGAAATAAGAAAAATAATGTTTACCCATGTAAACCCCAGTTTTACTATATAAAAGTGGGTTTCAAGGGGAACAGAATTATATAGGCGTGTTTTCGTGATGGTTTTGGCATATGATCGTCCGTTATCCATGAGTCCCCTACGAAATCTGTGTAACTGCTTGTGCTGGTATTTTTAAATAACGTACATAAAACAAGCTAGACTCGCTACTAGTCTGAAAATAAAAGTCTCATCATTTTTTTTGTTGATATTTTTTATTGGTTTAGAAATTTATCACCTTCTTAGTAATGGCAAGTCTATTGGGTAGAATCTCAAATCTTAGGTTAAAATTGACCCAAAGAGACTAGACTAGCTAAACTTTTATACACTGTTCATTTTAGTACAAAAGATGATTTTAATTCCATATTATTCATTTTAACGCCTAGTGGTTAGGCTAAAAACAAGCGAAATAACATTTTTGCCGGACTTGCTGTAGTGATTGTGTACACAATATCGAAAGAAATCGAGGATGCGTGTCGATACTCTCCCGTCCGTTACACCTTAATGCGGCTCTTATACTGTCACGACTTTGACCACGATTGTCCACGACCAATGGGGACCATGATTGTGGCAAATCGGGGCATACACGGTTCCGATTTCACTACCCTACGAATACTCACGTTATTGCTACGACACTTCTACGAACAATCACGATTGCTGTACGATAATGGAGCCGATTTACAATGATCTTCCACGATCGACCACGATGTCTTACGATCCTCTAGGATTCTTCTACGACTGCACCACGATTGCTTCAAGATATCAGACGATCATACACGATTTCTCACGATCCCTGCAAGACTGCTCTACGACCAAGGCCGAATTGGCACGATGATCAAAGACTCAGTACGATCATAGAGGATTCGATACGATTTACTCACGATTAACCAAGACTTCTCCCGATTCGTCAGGATTAATAACGATCTGGGTATATAAAAGTGTTCGTCGGGATAAATCGTGCTAGCGTCGTCATCAATCGTAGTGCATTCCTGGTGAATCTTGCATTGGCGTGAGCAGTCGTCGTGATATCGTAGTAGATTGTACGGCAGTCGCAACGGAATGGTAGAGGCGTCGCAGATGATCTTGTCTCGTCGTAGCTCAATCGTGGTAGAATTCAGTCACGATTATTCACGATTGGCCACGATTACCACGACGACGGCTCACGACTGAGCTACGATTTGAAAAATGATGCCGACTCGTCACGAATGTTTTGAACATGTCCAAAACAGTCGTGGTCGCTCC
Organism: Lucinisca nassula; assembly: GCA_963580285.1. Classification (NCBI taxonomy): domain Eukaryota; kingdom Metazoa; phylum Mollusca; class Bivalvia; order Lucinida; family Lucinidae; genus Lucinisca; species Lucinisca nassula. The sequence continues at coordinate 54,656,414 of OY757020.1, forward strand.
CGAACTATCACGATCAACCACGATTCCTCAAGATCTCTGACGACTTCTCTACGACGTTGTTGTCGTGGCCAAAATCGTGACAGTGTAAGAGTCCCTTTAGGGAGATTACAGGATGTTTTGAACTTATCTTGTTTACATAATTATCGTGAAAAATGAGCGGACACGTTTTTCATTTTTCCGTCGGACTTGATATGATAGTGTTCATTATGATGACACACCCGTGTGTGTGACTTAGTGCATTCTTTCGTACATGTATCTCCAAAATGGTAACTTTTCAGTGAATAAATGATATTTTTCTTATTGATACTCTAAACATAGATCGTCGGTGCTCGTTAGAACTGCCTAATTGAGGCGGTTCTAACGAGTACCAACAACCTGTCTCTTTGAGCAGAAATACGAAAAATAATGTATAATGTAAATCCAAATTTTCTCTGTTTAAAGTGGTGTTTATGGGGGTGTTCATTTCACGGACTTGTTCACGTGATGTATGCTCTTTATTCAAAGCATCAGGACCACCTCACAATTGGCCTTCATCGCCCCCGCCCAAAGGGGCTTGAAGAAATATATGGGCTGCATGATGCTTCCACGCAGAGCTGAATCTGGCCCGCATACTAGTACTGGTTAACAGCTTAGGGGATCTAAGCATGTCCAGGAACCACGGTGCGAGGTGGACCGTCCATGCTAATAAACCCTATTGGTTTCATTGGGCGACAGGGCTTGAGATGTCATTTCATCTCAATTTCGGTTACAAGTCCCACAAAATTGGAAGCAACGTCTCCAAAATGACCTTTACAGTGTTGACGGGGACGTTAAACCTCAAATCAAACAAACAAACAATTGGCCTTCAGAATCAGAATTGTTACGGGAGACACGTCAAATGACATTATACACCAGGGGCCAGTTGTTCAAAACTAACGACGTCGTTAGTTAACGTATCGTTAAAACTTTGATCATTAAATATGGCAAATATGCTGAAAGTTTTGCTGAAAAAATGTGAGCAGCTTTTGCGGATGCAAAAGCTGCTCACAATTTTTCAGCAAAACTACCAAAATTTACGATATTGTACTTGCTAGAAGAGTTAACAATATGACCACTAACGAGCTCGTTAAGCTAACGATGCTTTGAACAACTGGGCCCTGGACGTTAAACGCGTCACATACAAAACAATGTTCACACTGTTAGGTGATCAACTGAATCATGTCGGCGATACAATAAGTGCCCGAAGCAACAAGTGCTTTTTTGTTTACAAACATGTCTGCACTCATTGACGCGATCTTTGTTTGTTTGATTTGAAGTTTAACGTCCCTTTCAACACTGTATAGGTCATTTTGGAGAGGTTGCTTCCAATTTTGTGGCACTTTTACCCGACATTGAGACGAAATGACATCACAAGCCCTGTCGCCAAATGAAACCAAAAGGATTTATAAGCATGTACGGTCTGACTCGCACCGCTTTGCCCGGGCAGGCATAAAACCTCGATACAGTTTGCCAGTAGTCGTGTGCGGTCGGTTTCAGCTCGGCGTGACAGTGTCATTCAGCCCATCTATTTCTTCAAGCCCCAATGGCCGGGGACCGGCTATAGTGAATGACTTCCTTTTTGTGTGTATCCAATATCTAAAGAACACGAGGATGCATGTCGATACTGTCCCGTCCGTTAAAACTTAAGCGGAAGGGAAATTACAGGATGTTTTGAACTAATGTTGAAATTTACGTAATTAGCGTGAAAAATGAGCGGACACGTTTTTCATTTTTTTCCGTTGAACTGTGATATGATAGCGTTCAGCGGCCCCCGCCCATCGGGGACTGAAGTAATATATGGACTGCATGATGCTTCCACGCAGAGCTGAAACCGACCCACACACGAGTACTGTTCAAAAGCGGAACAGTAAACCGCTTAGAGAATCTAAGCCTGCAAAGACAAAGCGGTGCGAATTGGCCCGTCCGTGCTTATAAACCTTATTGGTTTCATTGGTCGACAGGGCTTGAGATGTCATTTCATCCCAATGTCGGGTTTTGTTTTTGTTTGTTTGATTTGAGGTTAAACGTCCCCGTCAACACTGTAAAGGTCATTTTGGAGACGTTGCTTCCAATTTTGTGGGACTTTTACCCGACATTGAGATGAAATGACATCTCAAGCCCTATCGCCCAATGAAACCAAAAGGGTTTATTAGCATGAGCGGTCCGCCTCGCACCGCGGTTCCTGGACAGGCTTAGATCCTCTAAGCAGTTTACCAGTATTAGTGTGCGGGCCGGATTCAGCTCTGCGTGGAAGCATCATGCAGCCCATATATTTCTTCAAGCCCCTATGGGCGGGGCCCAATGTCGGGTAAAGGTCCCACAAAATTGGAAGCAACGTCTCCAAAATAACCCTTACAGTGTTGAGGCGGGCGTTAAACCTCAAATCAAACAAACAAATGATAGCGATCATCACGATAACACGCCCGTTCGACGTTAACCCATTTAGTACCAGAAACCTCAAAAGGGGTACCCTGGCAAACAGTGCAGGCCCAGATCAGTCGCCGCATAACGCGGCGTCTGATCAGGACCTACAGTGTTTGCAAAACGTTCAGCAAGTTTCCAAGTAGATTTTGAAGAAAACACAACCTGACACTCCTAAATTTTGCAATGGATCCCTTCTCTATTTAAGGAGGAAAATTCCATTTGGTACAAAAGGGGTTAATAGTGCATTCTTTCATACGTGTATCTCCAAAATGATAACTTTTCTGGTGAAAAATTGATATTTTTCTTATTAATACTCTAAATATAGGTTGACGGTTCTCGTTAGAACCGTATCATTCCACGCAGAATGTCCTCGGTTCTAACGATTGCCCACAACCTGCGTCTTGGAGCAGAAATATAAATGTATTCACCAGTAAATCAGTGTTCTCTGTATAAAGTGGGGTTTACGGGGGTGTTCATTTCACGGACTTGTTTACGTGATGTATGCTCGTTATTCAAAGAATCGGGATCACCTTATACAGTGTTATATAATTAGTCTTATAAATCAACTTTCCTTGGTCTTTTAAGCACTTTGATACTTTTCATTGCGTCACATTCGATATTTATGAGAAAAGGCGGTCAGCGACACAATAAGTGCCCGAAGCAACAAGTGGTTTTTGTTTACAAACATGTCTGCACTCATTGACGCGATCTTATATGTATATGTCATTTTGGAGACGTTGCTTCCAAATTATGGGACTATTACCCAACACTGAGATGAAATGACATCTCAAGCCCTGTCGCAAAATGAAACCAATAGGGTTTAACAGTATTCACCTTATTTGCATTATCTGCTGGTTCCTAGTCTGAAGGTTATCAGTGTTGGAAAAACAGGTAACCAGACCCCCCTGACCTTAAAAGGTCAGAGGGGTCTGGTTACCAATTTTTCCAATATTGACAATGTGCAAGCTGGGAGCCAGCAAATAATGCAAATATGGTGAATGGATGAATGTCATAAAGTGCACCGTCCTTCGGATCGGGACGTTAACTGGAGGCCCCCTGTGCAGGGAGAACCATCCCCTGTGCAGGTTAAAGATCCCTACCGTAATTACATGATTACTGTGTAGGCTTTCATCCTGCAAAACCTGGAGTGTATGTCATATACACCTGCGGTAATGGTCAAATGTGACCGACGCAGTATCAGAAGATAGATAGATAGATGGATGGTCTGACTAGCACCGCTTTGCCTGGGCAGGCTTAGCTCCTCTAAGCGGTTTACCAGTACTCGTGTGCGGTCAGTTTCAGCTCTGGGTGGAAGCATCCTGCAGTCCCTCTATTTCTTCAAGCCCCGATGTGCGGGGAGCCGTGACGCGATGTTTACTAGCTTGAATAATAAAATAAATAACCAGCTAAATAATTTTATACATCCATAGAAGAAAACGTGATCTCACACGGGTGTGCTATCCTAATGGACAAAAAGAAAGGGTACCTGTGAATTCGCAGCCAACTAGATCTAATTCTGTACACACTTGGAAGACACCATAATTAACTTTTCCATAGAGGTAGTGATCATATACTGCCCAGTAAGGAATCCCCAGTCCGACAGCACTGCACAAAAAAGTAACAACACAAAACGGAACGCCGATCCACATGTTCGCCGGTAAGTTAAGTTACTGTAGTCGACATACAATCACATGGAATGCGCACGCACAATGGTCAAATGAAAATTCAAATGCACTATAGTGAAATATTTCAACATTGTAACATTAGCCGTGTCATTTAAAAACTGTTCTGTGATTAGCGAATATTAAAGGCGTAGATCAGACTGCGCATCCGCGCAGTCTGATCTACGCCTTTGTTATTCGCTGCATGGCAAGCACAATGCCTCCAGAATCTATATATGAAATTTCAAAACGTTTGCTGGTCTGTGTAGTTGAGAAGCTCGTTTTGTGACTTACCTCGGCGCACATCCTGAAGACAGACTTCTCCGTGGCGCGGATCAGTTTTTAAATCACATCGTGCGAAAATATGGTTTCCGGCTGATACACTCTGCGAACCTTTCGATCGGCTTGACTAGCCACAAAATCCGATATTTAGACCATCTTAAATTAAGATTTATTCTCCTTGAAAAAGTTTATTGTAGTTTGCAGTTATTCTTAAGACCACTTTTGAAGAGTCACAAAGGAGGTCTTAATATAGGAATTTAACAGTAAGTGATATGTACACAGCGCTCACCGAAGATTCTGATCACTCTACCCGGATGCAGACTCTGAGGCTTATCTGAGTTATCTGTCCGCTCTTGTTCCGGCTCATAATGAAGTTTGGCATGCCCATGGAGTTAGGTACAGTCTGGCATCTGTGCCCAGCATCAACTTAGCCTGGCCTTTCGTGACAGCTGCGCGGTCTGAACAAAGTCTTCACAAGTCATTTGATTTAATTATGAACTCTAATGATGAATCTACTAATCGACTGGATCGTTTAAAAATAAATAATAATAATAATAATAATAAAAAAAAAAAAAAAAAATAGCGAGGCTATGTTTCTAGAAATAGCCATTTCCTGGAGTGTTTACATATCAGTAATAGTCACGTGGAAATCAGCACTGATGAGCTTGTGTGCTAAGTAGGCTTGGGCCAATCGTTTGTGGCCGACTGACAAACAATCGACCCCAAAACTAGAGGCACAGGAGAACGTCAACAGACCGAACTCAAATGGTCCGTTTACCTTGGATACTCAGATACACAGAGAAGCAAGCGTCTTGAAATTCGACATGTAAAAAATAAATAAACAAATAAAATAGAGGTACTGTTGAGCCTAAAGAACTCGAACACGTTTGGTGCGTTAACTTTGGTAAATTCGAATTCGCTCTTGAGTCCCTAAAGAACCCCCCACCCCCCACCACCACTGAGCTCAAGTTTCAAGTTGCACATATATTTATGATAATTTTCTGGAGATTCTTCTTGGTTTATCTTGAAAAAATAGGTTTGTGTACTCATTAGAATCGCCTCGTATGAGCACAAACAACATTCCTTTAGGGCCCCGCCCATCGGGGCTTTATGAGATAGATTGGACCATGCATGATGGTGCTTCAACGCAGAGCTGAAGCTAACCGCACATGAGTACTGGTAAACGGGTAGTAGGACTAAGCCTGCCAAAACAAAAGGTGTGAGTCGGACCGCCCAGTGCATATAATCCATATTGGTTTCATTGGGCGACAGGGCTGGAGAAGTCATTTCATCTCAATGTCGGGAAAAAGTCCCACAAAATTGGAAGCAACGTCTCCAAAATGACCTGAATAGTGTTGACGGGGACGTAAAACCTCAATTCTAACAAAACAATATTCCCTAGAATATCGAAAAGAAAATCTAAAGGCATCCCCATTATTGATCCCGACTTGATGCTTAGTAATTTTAACCCCCTCTATCTTGAAAATTTCGTGGTTCAAGAGATATTTGAGTTATCGATGTTCGACTGGGTTGCAATAACCAATTAGCAAAACTCAATACGAAAACATGCCTATACAAATCCAATGTAAACTTTATCGCCGAAAAAGGAAACTTTTAAGTTGAAAAATGATATTTTTCTTATTTCTGCTTAAGACATTGACTGTGGTTACTCGTTAGAACCGCCTCGGTGATGCGGTTCTAACGAGTACCCACAACCTATATTTTGAGCAGAAATAAGAAACATAAGGTTTACTCCTGTAAACCTCAGTAATACTATAGAAAAGTGGTTTTCAAGTGGGTCAAAATTATATAAGCGTGTTTTCGTGATGTAACGGGTGGACATTATGTTATCAAGTTCGTGCAATGACACCTCCCCCACCCCGTAAACCTCACTTCATATAGAGAAAACTGGGGTTTAGAATGATATGCATTAATTTTCTTATCTCTGCAACAAGACATATATTGTAGGTACTCGTTAGAACCGCCTCAGGTTCTAACGAGCACCGACAAGCTTTGTTTGGAACATTTATAAGAAAAATATCACAAATTTTCATAAGAAAAAAATAATCGCTTTTGTGTAATGAAAGAATGCACAATGCCACAAGTATATGTAATCACAATAATTATCACAAATTCTTCTAAATTATATTTCCGCAGGGAAAATAACAAATAGTCTATGAATTAAAAATCACTCTTTTTCAAATTTTCGGCCCTTGGCCTTCTTCAGGAATCTATTAATTCGTCGAATTTTTCAAATTTTCGGCCCTTGGCCAACAAGATGGATGTCACTTAGTTGTTCGACGAATTAATAGATTCCTGAAGAAGGCCAAGGGCCGAAAATTTGAAAAAGAGTGATTTTTAATTCATAGATAATAATTATCAGTTGATTCCATGTGACCCGATAGTCAAACGCCTTTTCACCTGACCTGGCTTAAATTTGACGCATCATTACACTTGTAAACGGCACGTTTGAGTTGAATTTAAAGGTGCACCCGTACAACAATAGAGGAATGGGACACTGGTCTCGTATAATCTCGCCATTACGGAAGTACAACATCACGTTCGTTTACAAGTTCGAATTAACAACACGCTGTCGCCCCCCACCCCCCACCCACATCGGGGCTTTTATAGAAAGATGGGCTGCATGAAACTTCCACGCAGAACTGAAATCCAATCGCACTCGATTACTGGTAATCGATTAGAGGATCTAAGCATGTCCAGGCAAAGCGTTGCGAGTCGGACCGTTCATGCTTATAAACCCTATTGGTTTCATTGGGCGAGAGGGCTTGAGATGTCATTTCATCTCAATGTTGGGTAAAAATCCCACAAAATTGGAAGCAACGTCTCCGAAATGACCTATACAGTGTTGACGGGGTCGTTGAACCTCAAAACAAACAAATAAACAATGAAACAGAACGCTGAATTTTTAACGGTCCTTTCAAGAATTTTTCACCTATTTCGAGTCAATCGTTAATCAGAGGTGGGTGAAAACCGAAGTACCCCATCATGAAAACACGCTTATTTAATTTTGGTTCAGTAGGGGTGGGGATCTCAATGGTTTCTGAGATAAATGTCATTTTATGAAGTAGAGTGGATGGGGTATGTCCCCCGCATATCCCGGGGGACCCACAGGTTGGTGTCACTTAATGCGTCTTATCATAATGAACAACAATATATATGGTTTAGGGGTGGGGATCTGAAATAAATGACCTTTTATGAAGTGGAGTGGTCAGGGCATGTCCCCGGCACATCCCGGGGGACCCCCAGGTTGGTGTCACTTAATGCATCTTAGATTATATATAGTTAGGGGTGGATAACTGTAAGGTTTCTGAGATATAAGGCATTTATGAAGTGGAGGGGGCGGGACATGGCCCCGGCACAACCCAGGGGACTACCAGGTTGACATAAAAGCATATGGCCAAGAGAAGTTTACTCAAGGAACATTTCTATGTAAGTTTTGTCAAAAATATATCTGCAATTACTTGGCAGTAAATACCATTTTTCAGTTTCCCCATTATAAGTCTATGGAAAATCTAAGTTGCCATAGCAACCAAACTAAAGAGCCGAATTACATAAAAAGGCACAAAACCTGTAAAGGCAAATATGGTGAACATTTCCATAAACTCTCAGCCTCACAGAGCATACGGTTTCTAAGTTTTTTTTTTTATTTATTTTTTACTTTGGTTTCCATGGCAACCAATAGAAATGAGCAGTAGGCCTAAAATCATATGACTGACTGCCGACTAGAAAACAACCCCAGTTTATATACCTCTCCTATGTTTCATAACTGACCATAAAAAATGACACATCCATGCATGAGCACTTAATAAGTCATTAAACGGTAATTAAACTGACTTTGACCGGGTCCACTTGACAGCTATCGCTCGGGGCTAGTCATATGAGCACTCAATAAGTCATTAAACGGTAATTAAACTGACTTTGACCGGTCATATGAGTGTTTGTCACAATTATGGTCTGATACTACTTCGCAGTTTTCATCTACTGTGAAAATGCACTGGGATTGTCATCTCGTCATCTATATGATATAGGTAATTTTCTAATATAAGAAAAACAATACATACAAGAACCCCTACTGTGTTACAATAAGGAAACAACTTATCACTCGTTGCAAACAGTGCAGACCCATATCAGATACTGCAGAACAAGACGCCTGAGCAGGGCCTTCACTGTTTGCTTAAAGTTCAACCAATTTTTATCAATGATTAAATTCTAATCAGCCTGGTACCCCTTAACTCTTAAATGCACCCCTACTGAATTTGGGATGGGACATCCCATTCTGTACAAAATGGGAAAATATTTATTTTTCTTTCTTTTTTTTTCTTTTATTTATTTGTGATTTTTCCTCATTACTAAAACCTCTTAGTTACTTATAAACATTCTTACTTTACCTTATTTACTTACCTACCTGCTATTGAATCAATCTTGAAACAACATTTAAAACATTGTTTCAATGTTGAATCAAAGTTGAGTCAGTGTTGTGTGCCTGCAAGATTACTTGCTTACTTACCTACTCACCCACTCACTTGCTTGCTCGCGTGCTCACACACTCACTCACTCACCCACTCAAACCTGTTTCTTTTATTTTCCTCTGTATAGTTAAAAGCCATCTGTATTGTCCTTAGCTTTAGCAACTTTTGAGTGTTTCCAGATTTTTGCCAGCTCTGGTAATAAAATACCCATTCTGAAAGTCCAAAGCAGAAAGATGGTTTAGTTTAGAGATTAAAGTCTGATAACAAAATAGAGAAAATTCAGAAAAGTCTGTATTTTGTAAGAGTGCACCAACAGCTAAGGTCATCCGGAGACGGAACTTCGGTTTAAAGACTCATCCGAAAGACTGGAGAAGCCCAGGATCGATCCTGCGACCCCTGGTTTACACGGCGAGTAGCGTAACCACTGCACCACAGAGGCTTCTAATATAATAGGGGGTGACTTCCTTTTCTTGGTGTACTCAATATCGAAAGAAATCGAGGATGCATGGCGATACTGTCCCGTCCCTGCAGGCACATGACGTAATTGTGACGTCATTATGCAACGTCATATCAACGTCGGTGCAACGTCATGACGTTACACCGACGATGGTTTGACGTTGCCCTAGCGACGTGTGTCTGCTGGGGTACCAATATTTAAAGAAATCGAGGATGCATGTCGATACTGTCCTATGCAGAAGAGAAATTGCAGGATGTTTTGAACTAATCTTGAAGTTTACAAAATTATCGTAACAAGTTGGCTTCCTTCAAAAAAGGAATCCAATACGTGGGCTGGCAATTTTTCTAAACTTTGGGTTTTGGATTATTTTTAAAACACATAAGATCATCAGTTCACCAGCAGTTTATTTTTAGAACAAATAAATAAATACAAAAATATTGAAACTATTTGTTGTCAGAAAAACAAAGCATTTTAGAATAGCTTATTGGTACTCTTATTTAGCAATAATAATCACATTGTTACAAAATCAATAATAAAGCATGTTTCGGTGAGAGATGTGCAGTCATATACAATTTAAAAATGTTTTAGAAGTTGCTTCTAGATAATTCTTTAAACTGAATGACTTATTACATGCGAAGGTATTTTGATTTGATTTTAATGTTATAGACTAGATTTTGTCTTTACACAAAAGTATCTTTAGGCTAGATTTAACGTAATGTAAGTACTTACCAAAACTGGATCTGCCACGAAAAATGATTCACTTAAGTGGTTATAATAATGGCGGATAGGATTCTCGCGAAGATAAATATAAAAAATAGCCACCATTTTTTCTGTAATTTATGGAAAAAAAAACACACAAACAAATGACAGGAATATCTGCACATTATAAAGTGCTAAAACTTGCTTAAATCAATGAAAACATTTCAATCGCTTAACATTCATGTATTCGAAAGTGTTTCAAATTAAACTTAACTGCTCTGTACCGTTCAGTCCATTATATGACTTATTTTGTGCATCGTTTGAGAGCTGTTTCAAAGTCTGACTTGGGCTAAACTAATGTAATTGTTTATTTTACGTCAGTTTTCCTATGTAGTTGAATAGTCTCAATGTATTAGTAGTATTAGTGCCTACGAATTCCCAAACTTTTTCTGCCCATTGCTAAATGAATACTACATGTATCCAGCTTCAATCTCCATTTGTCTATTACATTATATTTATATACAGACGGCTCAAATCCGAAGATTTGGTTTCATATTTACCAAAAGCGTTGAACGGCGTCTCGGGTTAGAAGTCTTAGTTACATGTTTTACCTAAAGTTTTACATACAGTTACATGTTTTATTTACCCAAAGAAGTAGAAAGCTACACAGACTTCTATTTTAAAAACGAACGATTGTAGTTGATGGCTGATATATACGTGATTTGTCCGAGCGCTACTGTAGGTCAATGAATATACGTCACCGAATTGTAAAGCTGTCTGATGGTTTCTCTTCGTTTGTTTATATAGAAGCCTCCGTGGTCGAGTGGTTACGCTTCTCGCCTTGTAAACCAGGGGTCGCAGGTTCGATCCCGGGATTCTCCAGACTTTCCGATGAGTCTATAAACCGAGGTCCCGTCTCCGTATGACCTTAGCTGTTGGTGGGACGTAAAACTGAAACACTCACTCACTCGTTTGTTTATAGAAAATTACTCTGCAACACCGACAGGGATAAGAATCCACATACCTACATGAATCTACTTTCACCTAATATGTAATAAATGCAGCTTATAATAAAGGAATGAAGTTTAACCGCATTCTGCTTTTTCTGATCGGTTTTATGCAGACCTTGTATTTTTCTGAAAAACAAAAAGTTTATTCCTTGACATTCCCATCACGTTACAAAGTTAAAGTAAAATACACCCCTGCAAACATTACTTTATTGAGAGAAAATGTGGAGTGGGCAAGGGGTATTATTCCTCAAAACATTACGATAATACACCTGTGCGACACAGTGCATTCTTTCTTATTTATATTGCAAACATTGGTTGTGGGCACTCGTTAGGTCCACCTCTGCTAGGCGATTCTTACACACAACCTATGTCTTGGAGCAGAAATAAGAAAATAATTTGTACCCCTATAACCCCAGTTTTCTCTATATAAAGTGGGTTTGATGGAGTGTTCATTTCACGGACTTTTCATTTTTGTTATAGTGCGTACATTACACTAACACCCTTGCAGTGAGCACTGCTGTTAAGTAGTAGAGAAGGCAATGGTTTATATAATAAAAAGTGGGGATTGCAGAGATAAGGATTAGCATTGTAACTCTACTAAAAAGAAAGTTTAGAATGGCTTCACTGAGGCGGTTCTAGCGGACCTCCAATGATCGAGAATAAGGCAAAGAAGACGAATTCTAAAACATGCCACTACATGTAGTTTCAAACCTGTATCAGAAATGTAAAGATTCAACACCTGTTTTTGGGTCGATTGTTGTACAATCGACCCAAAGTTACTAAGAGGCAAATCAAAAAATAATGCTGTTGCCCACGTGACAATCACTGATTTGGGGAAACCAATATTATCATTATAAATAGAAAACGTCGCGCTATTTTGTCGATGTTACATGTAAGTCAGAGCTATCTATAGAGTCTGGTAAGGAATCGTGTGCTGGGTTCCGCAAACACTGAATACCCAGATCAGAATGTGGCGCGGAATGTGGCGTCTGCTCAGCCGGCTGCTCAGGAGTACACTGTTTGCTTAAATACTGGCATTTAAGGATCAAACGAAATAGGTCAGGCCAATGCCAGGCTGCCTCCGTCATGAAAGGAAAACAAAAACAGTATCTTAATATAGCCCGCGCTCTCACGCGACGACTTTCGGAAAATACTATTAATAAAATTGTTAGAAAGAAATGGACGTTTGCACATATGTATGCTAAGCCGACCAAAAAAAAAGACAATATAACGTTACTTTTCACACTTCTGCTTATAACATATCTAAGAACCTAGGAATATTTTAGAGCAAAACTTTTAAAGGTGGTATCGTTATTAGACATACAGCATAGACCCAAATCGGAAAGACAGTGCATCGCGTCTGATCAGGACCAGCACTGTTCGCCATACATACAGCAACATTTTCATTTTAGAACATGATTCAGGTCCGTACGCAGACCCTATAAAATGTGGGGAGGGTGCGAATTCCGGGTAATTTGCAGAATGTGAAATACTGCATGAATTTGAGATAATTTTCCAAATTAGGAGGGGTGGGTGGGGGTTGTCACTCCTGCGTACGGCCTGCATTAACAGGGAGAATGAACAAATTACTTTGTTTAAAAACATTGCACTGAATCACTGTTATTCAGTAACTGGGATGCAGTGGTGGGACTGAGCGAGAAAATGCCAGAGAGGAGAAACTATGGCAGTGTGGATCCTGATCAGCAGAAGCATTCGATGGATCTACACTGTTTGCAAAGGAGAAGTTGGATAAAATGTTATATTACATGCATAACAGAGAAATACTATGATTTCTACCAGACATAATCTTGGTATTTTCCTTTTTGCTGAGAAGAAATATTTCCTCTTAGCCGGAGAAATAAATCTGATTCTCTTTAGCTGGAACTACTTTATGTACAAGATACAAGATACCGCTTTTGCAGTAAAACCGTTATATTCAAATGCGGGAAAGTTTCAGTCTCGTCGACGTCATTCATGACGTAATTGCAATGGTGTCTGGGAAGACATCAACAGACGTTCAGAATGAGTGACGTTTGGGTCGGATGCAACTCTTAAACAAAAGAAAACATGGACATGCGTTTTATCACTGAAACACGTTGTTTCTTCTGTTTATGTTCAAAACTGTAGAAAGCGCTTTCAAAATGGCGGCCATCCAGTTTTTCTTCCACCCAGCTTCTGTGACACTACGCTGTAACACTACGCTGATTGAACCGTTAACATGAGCTGTAAACAGTCAACTGAACGGAAATTCAGACCCCAAATTCAAGATCCATTCGGTCCTTAAAGTCTATGGAAGTGCATGTGTTATCGGATTGTTCTACATGTACCTCCCTCGGTATTTCAAACAGGAGATATACGTGTACCTGTATACTATATACCGCAACCTCAGCATTCCTCCTATTTCTTAGGAAAGCTCAAATTACCACAGCCAGTGGCTTAATGACATCTTAACAGTTACAATTCACAAAATAAACACCATCTGTGTGTTATCACTAAGTTCATAACCCCTGTCTCTAGAATTTTCATGCTGTACAGAAAGAGAGACTTTATCAAAGCACTGAGAGTACTGGTGGAGTGTAGGTTGGAAAAATAGTCCAGAACTGAGAATCGAACTGCTTGTTTAACCCTTAAATTCCAGTATTTTAAGCAAGCACAGTAGCCCTGATCAGACAGTTATATGGGGTCTGGTTTGCCAATGCCCAAGTGCACGAGCAAAGTCCAGAATTTCCTTTTTACGCAGCGCTCTGGCGTCTTAGGGAGGCGACTATCGATGCTATAAACTTGATTTTGTTCAACGTCGGTGGCAGTCATGGTCAGTGATAGTCACGCGGACAATAGCAAGCGTATACTGTGGGTATAACGTAGAGTGTGGGTTCTCGATAAAACGCTTCATTATAAGAAAAGTATTTAGTACTTCATAACTTTTGTCTGGAAAAAATTATGGAAGCATTTTCCGTCAGTGTTTTCCAAATTATTTACTTGTCATTTGTTAATGTGTTTAATTATTTCCCTTCTGTCTACACGTATATTCAACCAGCACAGCCGGCCCCCGCCCATCGGGGCTTGAAGACATTGATGGGCTGCACGATGCTTCCAGAGCTGAAACTGACCCGCACACTAGTAATGCTAAACCGCTTAGAGGATCTAAGCCTGTTTAGGCAAAGCAGTGCGAGTCAGACCGCCCATGCTTATAAACCCTAGTGGTTTCATTGGCCTACTTGAGATGTTATTTCATCTCAATGTCGGGTAAAAGTCCCACAAAATTGGAAGCAACGTCTCCAAAATGACCTTTACAGAATTGACGGGGATGTTAAACCACAAATGAAACAAATAAACAAACAAAATCAACCAGTACAGCAGATTCATCTTTCTGAACCAACAATATTTCATTGATAATGCTTAACCTCATATGCAACACAATCTGTGCTGGAAAAGTCATTACATGTATAACATTTTATCCAGCTGCAAACAGTGTAGATCCATGGTTGGCTTCTGATCAGAACCTACGGTGATTGTCATAGTTTCAACTCTCTCTCTCTCTTTTCACTAAGTCCTACCATTGCATTCCAGCTCCTGAATATATACTCGTAACTGATCAGAAACAGAGACCCTTCAGCGATATATAAAAAACAATGGTTCATTCTACCTGTTAATGCAGGCCCGCACACATGGTGGAGAGGCATGCAAACGCCCCCACCCCCCCCCCCCCACCCCCAACCCCACCTTTTTTGGAAAATTCTCAAACTCATGCAGTTTTTTACCCTCGGCAAAATACCTGAAATTCGCAACCCTCCCCACTTTTTAGGCACCACCATTCAAAGATGGCGGGGTATTATTACGAGGACTGTTCAAATATGAATGCAACTAAGCACATAAAAATGATTCCGTGATAGATTTCAATGAAAAATTTATGTCCCCTCAAAGTATTCCCCTTTAACAGATATACAAACTTTCAGTCTACTGATCCAATCATTGAATGCATTTTGGTAGTCTTTTCGAGGTATACTATGAAGGCACTGGAATATTGCAGAACCGAGGTGTTTCACGCGCGGCGCTGTACAAATTTTCTACCAGAAAGGTATTTTTTCAGCCGCGGGAACAAAAAGTCACACGGGGCAAGGTCAGGGGAATACGGGGGTGAGGGAGTTCAACAACCTTTTCCTGCTTCAGATAGTCTTGCACAATGGACGCCTTGTGTGATGACGCATTGTCATGTAGCAATCTGACATTGGCCAAACCAGTTGCGGGTCTTCGTTCTTTGAAATATTTCTTCAATTTTCGAAGAACTTTATTCATGTAAAACTTCGCATTTACAGATTTGCCTTTAGGCACAGCAACCTGAATAGCAGGGCCCTAATTTGAAAAGATTATGGCATACATTACCTTCTTCACGCTCATGGTCCGCTTTGCAATGCATGGTCTTTTGCAATACTTTGTTGCCCATATTTTGTTCTGAATCTTTCGTTTTGGCTCAAAAAAGTGAACCCATGTCTCGTCACCTGTGACGACATTAGCGAAAGACTGTGCATTGTAATTTCGAAACTTTTTAAGCAATTTCTTGGCGCACAGATGGGGAATCCATCTAGCACAGATCTTTCTCATTTTCAAATCCCGTTTCAGAATTGTATGCGCTGCTCCTAATGAGATGCCAACCATACTAGCTATTTGCCTAGTGGTGTATCGTGCATCGGTAGCAATTATTTCTTTCACTCTAACAACCATCTTGGCATATGTTGCTCTTTTCGGTCGACGATCATGTGGTGCATCTTCTGTTGAGCCTAGCCCACAGCTGAATTTCTTACACCAACGAAAAACTGTCGGAAAAGACATTTCATTATGCCCATAAACCGAACATATTTCATCAAAAATGTCTTTGCACCGTATACCAAGAATACAACGATAATCATTCTTAATATAGGACCGTATTTCAACGGCGTACTCTGACCTTCTTCCAACCATGTTTTGTATTAGTATACAAGAGTAGACTGTGTTTATCGAACTATATACATGGCTAAAGTGCACGGATTTTAACAGGTTTGGTATCAATGTATAGGTAAAATGTTTTTCTACGCTGTGATATTTATTTCCAGGTGATTTTCGCATTAGTGCATGAGAAAACGTTCTACTTGCATTCATATTTGAACAGTCCTCGTATTATACCCTCCGAAGCTTTGAGTGTCCGTCATTCCGTCCGTAAGCGCCTCATAGTTTTGTGTCCACTACATAACTCTGATACCATTTTAGATATAATTTTCACGAAACTTCACAGATATGTAGAGCACTTTCAGACGACGTGCAGAACAGTTGAACCGTAACTCTGATTTTCCTACTTTTGGAGTTGTTGCCCTTCGAACATAGAACATAGCCATTTCTGTCTTAGTTTTGTGTCCGCTACTATTTGAGATATTTACAGGCAACTTCACAGATATGTAGAGCACCATGAGACGACGTGCAAAACATATGAACCCTAACTCTAATTTTCCTACTTTTGGAATTATTGCCCTTTGGACTTTGAATATAGCTGTTGCTATCTGGGGTCTAACCTGGTACAAAATATCATTGCAACTGACCAAAGATTTTACTAGATTTTGAAGACCTTGACTTTATTTTAAAAGGGCACTGGACCAAAAAAACTGAAAATGAGAATTTTAATTCTGGTTTACTTTCTTTTGGAGCCATGACTCTTTGAACATTGAAAATAGTCATCTCAGTCATGTATTCCTGTCAACTTTTAATGGAAAAGAGTAATACAGCCTTACTTTGAATTCCTTTTTCACTGTGATATGGCACTTGATTGATGTAATTGTTGTGGCAGGGCATCATGCAGTGCTTGCAGCTTTTATTCAAAGTCTGCGTACGGCCTGAATCATGTTCAAAACTGTTGAACAGTATGGCGAACATGGCGAACAGTACCGACCCTGATCAGAAGGAATGTACTGTCTATCCGATTTTGGTCTAAGCTGTATGATAATTTAAAAAAATGTTTTACCATAAAACTTTGTGACAAGATTTGACATCTCATGCAAACTGTTTTCAGTGGAGATAATTTGCATGAAATGTCAAATCCTATTTTCTAGAAGAAAAAATAATTGAAAAGCATTGTCAGTTTGTATCTGCTCTATCAGCAAATAAGTGAAGTACTGGCCTTCACAAACAGCTTGGTGTAGCTCACCATACGTTTGAATTGAGGTTTACCGTCCCCGTCAACACTATTTAGGTCATTTTGGAGACGTTGCTTCCAATTTTGTGGGACTTTTACCCGACATTGTGATAAAATGAAATCTCAAGCCCTGTCACAAAATAAGACCAAAAGGCTTATAAGCATTGGACGGTCTTATCACGTCACTTGGCCTGTGCAGGCTTAGTCCTTCTACATGTTGTAAGCGGTTTACCAGTACTCATGTGTCGTCAGTTTGACCTCTGTGTGGAAGCACCATGTAGCCCATTCTATTTCTCCAAGTTCCTGTGGACGGGGGCGACCATGAATGTTTAAGCCAGAAAAATGTTAAGTTTTATTTTTACCCACAAGATGCCAGTCATAACAACTGTTGTCTGCTGTTTTGTTTGCTTATAACTTTGATAGTATGTGGTTAGCGCGTTCGACTTATGATCGAAAGGTTGTGCGTTAGAATCCGCCACCGGTATCGAGGTGTGTCCTTGGGCAAGACACGTAATGGCACTGCCCCACTCCACCCAGGTGTAAATGGGTAGCAGTGGTGTAAAAGCCACTGCCTCTCTCTCTCGCACGCGTGAAAACACCCGGAATGAGTGTTCGAGAGCGATTCAATAAGCTTGAAGCTTTCATCGCAATCGAACTAAAATAAATTAGTATAAGCTAAGATGCCAGTTATAACAACTGTTGTCTGCTTTTTTGTTTGCTTATAACTTTGATAGTATTTTTTTTTTTTCAATCAGTGTGGTCCCAGATCAGAGTGCTACTGATCAGGATCCACACTGTTTGCCTGTATGCTAAAATATGTTTGAAAAGTTTGAAAGGCCATGAAGCAGACGACATAAACAGACAATATTTTCAGAATTCTGTTTTACAGGGCATGTTAAGGGTGAGACAACTGCTCAAGATATCGTGTTTCTTATGTCACTGGGTAGGCTTACAGTAGGGCAAGGTCTACCATAATAATATGTTTGTTTATTTGACTGAATTGTGGCTGAACGTCCCAGTAAACACTGTTTAGGTTATTTCGGAGACACTGCTTCCAGTTTTGTGGGACTTTTACCCGACACTGGGATGAAATGACATCTCAAGCCATGCCCACAAACCTGCTGCTACCCGTTCATGAAACAAGCCAATACAAATAGATTGTAAATTTTACCGCCTAAAACACGAAACTTTTAAGATGAAAAAAAAAATCTTATTTCTGCTCAAAAACAGTACGTTAGAGATTGTGAGTATAGTACGCCTCATCGTGATGGTTCTAACGAGTACCCACACTCCACATTGTAGAACAGAAATACAAAAAATAAGGTATATAAAAGTCGGGTTCAAGGGGGTCGGAATTATACAGGCATGTTTTCCTGATGTGATTACTAAATTACTGATGAGTGTATATGGCAAACATTGTAGACCCTTATCAAATGTCGCATTCTTAAGAGTCTGATCTGGGTCTACACTGTTGGCAAAGGCCTATTTGCCCCAATACTTAAGGTTTAAAGTGTGTGTGTGTGTGTGTGTGTGTGTGTGTGTGTGTGTGTGTGTGTGTGTGTGTGTGTGTATGTGTGTGTGTGTGTGTGTGTGTGTGTGTGTGTGTGTGTGTGTGTGTGTGTGTGTGTGTGTGTGTGTGTGTGTGTGTGTGTGTGTGTGTGTGTTTTAAGCAGTTAATGGGTGATAACAAAAAATAAAAGCCAGGATGACTTTGTTCATATTTAACCCTTAAATGCCAATCACTGCAATTGTGATCTGCATTGTTGTCTAGTGGTTACTTTAAAAGTAATTGTTGCCAACAGTGTGGACCCAGATCAGACTGCTCTTCTGGGTCCATAAGGTTTGCCTTATACAAAAATATGTTTGAAAAGTAAGCAAGAAGAATCAGCAGACAACATAAAGATACGACTTTTCTTGGCATTTAGAAGGATTAAAAGTTGTTTTGTCTTCTTTTTTTTTATATATTTCCAAATAAAATTCAGTTTGGAGACTGGTCTAACCTCAAGCAGCCAGTGAGTTAAAATGTAGCAAGGTATTTTCTTTCAGAATTACATCCATCTGTTGTGACTGAAACCTCATGTAGCTATGAAGAGATTTATGGGGCTATTAGCAGGCTACAGTGATCTTATCAGTAATTTGTATAAACAATCAATTTCCCAGTTCTATTGGCCAAAAACTGGCTAGTTGTAGGTTGCGAGCTAAAGTATGTAATAACTTTTCAAGCACATATCAGTGTATATTGTCTTGCATATGAGGCTAAGCATTATCAAGGAAATATTATAAATCTGTTGAGATGATTGGATATATGTGTATACAGAAGGCGAATAAACACATTAACAAATGATACGTTAATAATTTGGAAAATATCACGAAAACACGCCTATATAATTTGAACCCCCTTGAACCCCACTTTTATATAGTAAAACTGGGGTTTCAGGGGGTCTTACCTTATTTTTCTTATTTCTGCTCTAAAATATAGATTGTGGGTACTCGTTAGAACCACCTCGATGAGGCGGTTTTAACGAGTGCCCACAATCTATATTTGTGGCGGTTCTAACGAGTGCCCACAATCTATATTTTGAGCAGAAATGAGAAAAATATCACAGTTTTTCATCTTAAAGCCTTCGTTTTTTTCGGCGATAAAAGTGGCAATGTATTTGTATAGGCGTGTTTGCGTAATGTCTTGAAGGAAAATGCTTCCAGTACAACACCAAGAACGTCATTTATTTTTCTGTTTTTTTTTCACTGAATACTTTTCTTATAAAGAAGCGATTTAACGAGTACCCACAATCTACATTATAAAGCAGTGTTGCTGTTGGTTGTTTTTATCCGCGTGACTATTGCCGCACATGAGTACTGGTAATCTGCTTAGAATGTCTAAGCCTGCCCAGGAAAACTGCTACGAGTCGGCCCGTCCATGCATATAAACCCTATTGGTTTTATTGGGCGACAGGATTGAAATGCAATTCCATCTCAATGTCGGGTAAAAGTCCCACAAAATTGGAAGCAACGTCTCCAAAATGACCTTTACAGTGTTGACGGGGACGTTAAACCTCAAATCAAACAAACAAACAATTGCTGGCGATGAACAAAACCCAGGCAGCAGTGTTTAGTCTTCTCCCTGTGCCATCAGAGGGCGGTGTAAAACGTAAAAAAAAGACTGGACTCATGTATTGACTTATCAATCGACACAAAGAAAATCTGCACTGGGCTCGTATACGAGGCATTCTCTAATACAGAAACTTCACGCCTGCTGTTTATTGTTGCTGACAATTAACAAAATCGCGGGACTGGTTGTTTATAGCACCTAAGAGGTGCAGTGTAAAAAGTAAAGTCTGGGCTGTGCTCGTGCAGGGGGGGGGGGGGGGGGGGGGCTTTGGTAAATAGTGTATACCTGATCAGATGCCACATAACGCGGTGTCTGATCAGGTCTACTCCTACTCTGCTTGCTTTAAATACTGGAATTTAATGGTTCAACGAACAGATCAATTCTCAGTTCAGGATATATTTTCCCAACCTACACTCAGAGACGATCGACCCACCGGTACTCACAGTGCTTTGACTTAATATTTCCCCAACTAAGCTGTTACTCTTACGCAAACAATTCTGCAAATCAACCCAATACATCTTAAACAATTATGTAGACATAACTCTACATGGAAATGTACCTAGCTATATAAAGGCGGTTAGTTCAGTCCTTATTAGTTTCTCTGTGTGTTCTTACGTTAGAAAGTCTTGCAAACTAATGTGATTTTTCAGGGCCATAAGAGAGTTGAAACCGACCCGCACACGAGTACTGGTAAACAGCTTAGAGAATCTAATCCTGCCCAGGCAATGCGGTGGGAGTCGGGCCATCCATGCTAATAAACTCTTGGTTTCATTGGACGGCAGGGATTGAGATGAAGGTAAAAGTCCCGCAAATTGGAAGCAACGTCTCCAAAATGACCTTTATAGTGTTGACGGGAACGCTAAACCTTAAATCAACCAATCAATCATTCAATCAATCAATCAGGGCCATAAAATACTGTTGCTAAAATATTCCTTCTTTTCAGACCAAACATAGATTTAGATAATATGGATACTCGTTAGAATCGCCTCGACGAGGCAGTTTTAACAAATACATATCGATCTACTCAGTGCTATACAGTCCTGGGCCAAAGTGTCAGAAAATCGGTTCTGCGAACCTGTAATTAAACTTAGGAGCCATTGCAAAATAATTAGCTATAACTACCTGTCAAACAGCATGCTACAGAATCTGGCATGAGGGCAATGTAATTAATATCCTTGTGACCTGGTGTAAACCACCCTCACATTACACATTATCAGACTCTTTTTATGTGCGTTCTATGGCATATGAAGATTAGATACAAAGAATTGTTAACCATGTATAGGTTAGAAGTCATTAAGAGATTTCTTCACAAGTAAGAATCTGCGAAGCGAAGCGTAGCAGATTCTTACTGTGAAGAAATCTCTTAATTACTTCTAACTGGCTTAGACTGCTGTCAATGTTCTTGAATTATGTCCACTGATGGTCTCTTGAGATTACATTAATTTTGCTCAAAACTTTATTGTTCTCTCATCCATTCACTTAGTTGCTCTTCACTGAGAAGTTACCATAAGAAGGTGTCTTTTTTTCATTTTTTTTTTTAATTTAAACTTGAAGAAAATATGTTAGATGGGAGACTCAATCTGGATGTCAATATTTTGAAATACCATCAGCAACACAATTGTTTTCTCTTCACAATATAGTCAGCAGCAGAAGCGACTTCTGATTGGCTGAAAGAGAAGAAACGTCACAAATCGCAGTCTAAAATGTTTAACAGTATGTAATTTAATCAGTGTTACAAAACACTTTTCAAAATGTGTGAAAAAAGAAGTGAAGACTTGAGAAGCTCTGAACTGTGTCTCCAAAGAAGGTTTGTTATTTTGTCAGTTCATAATTTGTGAAGTACAATTAATTTGGTTTCACTCTCATTATATTAACCCTTATCCTGCTGAATAAATCAATTTGGCCGCACCCTTTTCTGACCAGCAAACATTCAAATGAGTACACTCAACATACCTTAATTCATTTCATAGGCGGCCCCGCCCATCGGGGCTTGAAGAAATGTATGGGCTGCATGATGCTTCCACGCAGGGCTGCATAATGCTTCCACCTGCACACAATTACTGGTAAACCGCTAAGAGGATCTAAGCCTACCCAGGCAAACCGGTGCACATGAGTCGGACCGCCCATCCAAATGAACCCTATTGGTTCATTGGACGACAGGGTTTGCGATGTCATTTCATCTCAATGCCGGGTAAAAATCCCACAAAATTGGAAGCAACGCCTCCAAATGACCTATACAGTGTTGATGGGGACGTAAAACCTGAAATCAGTTGATAACAAAACAATAAAAAAATTGTTTCATAGAAGCTCGTGAAGATATCCTTAATTTATAGCATGGTACTACAAGTAATCCTCAGTATTTCGAACTGCTCCTATCTGACAGACCAATTGTTCTTCTGGTTCACTTATCTACCCAAGAAAATAATATAAGACATTTATTATTAATTGTAAATCAAATCATGGAAGAACCGGGACACAACAAATTCTACAATTTACATGCATGTCCGAGCAAGCGAAGACTCGGACCAGCCTACACATCTTAGCATTCTGATTCAATTCTTCATTTGTGGCATAAAGAATCTATGGATCTTAAGCTATTTATAAGGATCACAGTTGCAGGGGTTCGCAGGCTGATCTGAGTTTTCAATGTGTCATTGTTGATCGTAGGAATCGCTGTGACCCGTCTAAACAACACGCCAGTATTCAAATATATATTGAAAAGTGTACCATCCAATTTTTTTTTCAGATAAAAATCCTGTTTTTTTTTTGTTTTTTTGTTTTTTTTTTGTTTTTTTTTTTTTGGGCGGGGGGGGGGGTGTATTTGTTCTTGCAACATAGATTGTGGGTACTTGTGTACGTGTTTTTTTTTGGCAGAAATAAGTAACATAATATACACCCCTGTAAATATCAGCTTTACAGCCCCCGCTCATAGGGGCTTGAAGAAACATATGGGCTGCATGATGCTTCCACGCAGAGCTGAATCAACTGCACACTAGTACTGGTTAACCGCTTAGAGGATCTAAGCCTGTCCAGGAACCGCGGTGTGAGGCGGACCGTCCGTGCTAATAAACCCTATTGGTTTCATTGGGTGACAGGGCTTGAGATGTCATTTCATCTCAATGTCGGGTAAACGTCCCACTAAATTGGAAGCAACGTCTCCAGGGTGACCTTTACAGTGTTGACGGGGTCGTTAATCATCAAATCAAACGAAAAACAAATATCAGCTTTACTACACAAAAGTGGGGCTCAAAATTATATAGGAATACTTGCTGATGACCATTAAAACCTCATGATCAATATCGATATTTCTCTTTGACTGTTCTGCACCCAGACCCCCACCCCCAACACACTAATTAAACCAATTTTGTACCAGATGGAATCTTCTTCTCTATATATAGCAGGAGTCCATTTCAAAATTGGGGGATAACACTTTTTATTATCTTTAAATTTTATTGTGAACGGAAATGGCTGAACTTTTTGCAAACATTGATGGTCCTGTTCTGTGGCATATGAATTGGACCTGCACTGTTTGTCAGTATCCTGTTGGGGACCGGTAAAAAAGGGGTTAAACGGGACAGCAGTATTCAATCATTCTGTTGAATATACAAAATATAATGTCAGGACGACAAACACAAGACCCATGCAGATTTGTAAAGGTCATTTTGGAGACGTTGCTTCCAATTTTGTGGGACTTTTACCCGACATTGAGATGAAATGACATCTCAAGCCCTGTCGCCCAATGAAACCAATAGGGTTTATTAGACCCATACAGAGTTGGCTCAAAGTCTGAATAATGATTACCTGTCTGCAGAAAAGTACTTGGGATGAAAAGTACACAGGAAATACTAACCAGACTGTGAGGATGCTCATTGCTGTGCTTTATGCTCTTAATTGAGCGATCAAAGTTTAACCATTATCCTGAGAATAAATTAATTTAGCCACATCATTGACGGACTACCAGCCAATCAAATTACTTGATATAATGAATTTGTTCAATTCACAAACTGCCTGACAGTGTGGATCCTGATCAAATGGCATCCAAGCCATCCGATCTGGAGCTACAATGTTTGCAAAGATAAAGGCTGTCATGTTCAGCAGGATAAGAGTTGAGGCTGATTTGGTGAGAATAAGGGTAGCCCATTTTAACAAAAAAATTGGAACAAGTTATACATTCATTCATGACCCACTGAAATACTCAACTGTTGTGTGATGAACATGCTACCTGTTCTTGGTGATTACACAGAACCTGGTTTCTTCTGTAAAATAACAACCGTTAAATCAATCATTAATCTGATAAGGGCTGCATTTATTAAGTGCCCTTGAAACTCATTATCACTAATCATCACACCATGGGGCCAAACTTGAAATCAGAGGCTAGCCAGACACTTTGTCCCAGGACTGTATAGCAGTAGTAAAGAATTGCATTCACCCTTGCGAAACCTTGCATTTTTGAAAAGCCCCATGGATAAATTCAACGTATGTGCACAGAACTAATATATTCAGGTTATTAACCCCAAAACGTTTCTGGAAATGACTACCCCCATTTGCCTAGCGTTCCATAAAGGGCACAAAGAAATATTGAACTAATTTTGCGAAAAGTAGAGACAGAAATCAGAAAAGTAGAGACAGAAATCAGCCTGCGCATATGCACAGTCCGGTCAGGGGGTTTTGCTGCTTTTATCAAAATACATGCAGCGAGCAGACGAAAATTCTTCCGACTGCCAGTGAAGCGCTTGGCATTAATGGGTTATTTACAGTTCAATGGGAAACCCGTTTTATTTATTAACACATTTACGCAGCTGGTCCCTGCTAATGATATAGCAGACTACCAAAGGCATCAGGGGACAGTTTCGCATTTGAGGGTGGACGTTTTTCAAAATATTATAGTAGGAGGGTCAATAATGGCATGGTTGCTCATAGAAATTGTGATATGTGGATATTTTTTGCCAATGTGGGTTTCTTTGCTGAGTATTTGTACTTTTATGAAATGGAATACGAAACTATCACCCCGGCTGTCTGGATGCTGTGCAAGTTCAAGGTGCAGCGGCATATCTGAATTCACGAAGGTAGCTTTGGCACTAAAAAGTGTCTGTTTTTCAAAGAGGATTCCTGAAAAAGTTTACTGGTTATGGCATACTTTTCTGTCTATTTCTTTGCATGTGACTGAGTGTACATGACATTTCAACAGGTGCCAAGTACTGGTGTTTTGGGAGTAAATTCACAGGATCTGTCAAAGTGAGGTGGAGTCATGATTTTGTGTATGTAAAAATTAGTGGGTGGGGTAAGTGAAATGCTGCTGCTGTCAGCCTATGCAAACAGAGAAGTGTTTCTTTGGTATTCTGTTTTGATTTCATGCATGTGTGGAGCAATTTGAAACCAAAACAGAAGTTATCACTTTCTCCAGGAGTTGTCGATAACGATTCAAAAACTTGATGTGGCGCGGACAAAAAAGTGCTGCGATTAACTGTCCCCTGATGCCTTAAGGGAAAACGCCAAAAATTCAAGTCATCTTTTGGGGTCTTATTCACTGCAATTTGAAAAGCTTATTATTTGTCGAATGAGTACCCGCAATGTTTTTATGCATCGCGCAGTCCATATTTACGCAGGAAATGATACGCTATAGGTACCGTATGATTGTCCGATTTAAAGCCGACAAACAGTTTTCTTACACCAGACTGCAGCCTGTGCCCTTAAACATTTAATTCACATACTGGGGATGGAAATATTGTTTATTTTCAAGCATTTGAATATTTTTACATCTAAATATGGCCTTAAAGAGTATAATCTAAGCTAGTTTGGCTTTGTTTTTGGTCATTTTTCCCAATTTTGAATGAATTTTCCATTGGGGAAATGGGCAAAATTTTACTGAAGTCAAAAATTTGGCTCTAGTCCACACCACAGTGGCACAGGCATTCTATAAAGCATTAAAATCTACCAGAAAAAGCAATTAACAGCCTTCCAAGACAGTTCAACAGGAATATTTTAAACAAAAACAGTTGTCGAGCTTGGCAAGGGCGCACAGATGATATCGGTTTTGGTGAAATGCTTGTATGGCATCGCAATATGTGCGCTTGTCTGAAATTACACCGCATTGATTTTGCACGAGACCATTTAAATATTTATCGCAGGAGCACTTGATATGATATTTTACCCATATTTGCCCTAACCATCTCTGTGTAAATGTTATGACCTGTCTCATGAGCCACATTCTTTGAAAAAAATAATAGGTAATTCAGTAAAAATGATGGACAGTGCCATGACCACTATTGATGCAAAGGTTGCCTCATAAACAAATCTCAAATTTGTGCTGTGCAAATGTCCCAAAAGCCTATCCAGGTCCTTAATATTAACAACAATGTCCTTTTCAGCACTGTAAGACCTTCTGTGTGTCCAAGAATGTACTTTGGACACATTATTCTGATAGGATTCTTTCTCTTTTCCAGTCAGTAGCTAGTAACCTCAGAATACTCACCAGGTCTAGCTGCTAGTTGCTGATTACAGCACATGTGCAAGTTAAGAAGTTCTTCTTATCCAAGTAAGTGTAGTTTCTTGCAGCCAGAAAGTGTTTTCTTGTGCTGACTCCATTTTATATAGTGGAGAATGACAAGGCTAGTGCAATGTTGCACTCCTCCCTGATTCTTTTATGGAGATTTTTTAGTCTGGGGCTTAGTTCTTACCTTGTAGTATGCCCCAGACCCAGAAAATAGTGCTTTGACTGTAACAAAAACACAGTAGAACCTTTCTCAAACACATTCAGAAATGAAATACCCTTTTTTGCAGTTTCTGGTATGCATAGTTGCTGTTTTATCATAACCTGTAGACTCTGTTTTGGTCGAAATTCAGCTTCAGTAGAAACCTTATGATTTTGATTGTTTTAGAGCCTGTCAGTATCTTTATCTAAGCCAGTTATCTGATAAGAAATGACACAACTGACTTAATTGGTTTGTTCTCTCCCTTTTTCTTACCTGCAGAGGGTGTCCACTTTAGACTCTGATCAGTATCAAAGGGGAGATAATGAATATCTCAAAGGGCCAGTCATTTTAGGAAAATTTGGGGATTGGGGGTGGGTTCTTAAGTTTACGGCCCATGTACACCAATTCAGCCATTTAGGGCCAGTGCTATCAGTTACATGTTTTACATCAAACATCACTGTTTACATCCCTATTCACCACATTGCTGTGTATCATCAAATGACATCTCCAGAAAGCATCGTCCATCATGGACTTAGTGCGCAATTCTCCGAATTGAATTTGGCCGCTCTTCAGTATTAATGAAATTCCCAAAGGGCTATGAAAGCAACAAAGTGTATTTTAGTCAACACTTTTTTATTTGTTTTTATTACAAATAAGCCAAATTACAATGTGGGATCACCAATGGCTGAAAATCAAAGAAAACTTCCAAACTTAAGGCATCAGGGGACAGTTTCGCATTTGAGGGTGGACGTTTTTCAAAATATTATAGTAGGAGGGTCAATAATGGCATGGTTGCTCATAGAAATTGTGATATGTGGATATTTTTTGCCAATGTGGGTTTCTTTGCTGAGTATTTGTACTTTTATGAAATGGAATACGAAACTATCACCCCGGCTGTCTGGATGCTGTGCAAGTTCAAGGTGCAGCGGCATATCTGAATTCACGAAGGTAGCTTTGGCACTAAAAAGTGTCTGTTTTTCAAAGAGGATTCCTGAAAAAGTTTACTGGTTATGGCATACTTTTCTGTCTATTTCTTTGCATGTGACTGAGTGTACATGACATTTCAACAGGTGCCAAGTACTGGTGTTTTGGGAGTAAATTCACAGGATCTGTCAAAGTGAGGTGGAGTCATGATTTTGTGTATGTAAAAATTAGTGGGTGGGGTAAGTGAAATGCTGCTGCTGTCAGCCTATGCAAACAGAGAAGTGTTTCTTTGGTATTCTGTTTTGATTTCATGCATGTGTGGAGCAATTTGAAACCAAAACAGAAGTTATCACTTTCTCCAGGAGTTGTCGATAACGATTCAAAAACTTGATGTGGCGCGGACAAAAAAGTGCTGCGATTAACTGTCCCCTGATGCCTTAAGGGAAAACGCCAAAAATTCAAGTCATCTTTTGGGGTCTTATTCACTGCAATTTGAAAAGCTTATTATTTGTCGAATGAGTACCCGCAATGTTTTTATGCATCGCGCAGTCCATATTTACGCAGGAAATGATACGCTATAGGTACCGTATGATTGTCCGATTTAAAGCCGACAAACAGTTTTCTTACACCAGACTGCAGCCTGTGCCCTTAAACATTTAATTCACATACTGGGGATGGAAATATTGTTTATTTTCAAGCATTTGAATATTTTTACATCTAAATATGGCCTTAAAGAGTATAATCTAAGCTAGTTTGGCTTTGTTTTTGGTCATTTTTCCCAATTTTGAATGAATTTTCCATTGGGGAAATGGGCAAAATTTTACTGAAGTCAAAAATTTGGCTCTAGTCCACACCACAGTGGCACAGGCATTCTATAAAGCATTAAAATCTACCAGAAAAAGCAATTAACAGCCTTCCAAGACAGTTCAACAGGAATATTTTAAACAAAAACAGTTGTCGAGCTTGGCAAGGGCGCACAGATGATATCGGTTTTGGTGAAATGCTTGTATGGCATCGCAATATGTGCGCTTGTCTGAAATTACACCGCATTGATTTTGCACGAGACCATTTAAATATTTATCGCAGGAGCACTTGATATGATATTTTACCCATATTTGCCCTAACCATCTCTGTGTAAATGTTATGACCTGTCTCATGAGCCACATTCTTTGAAAAAAATAATAGGTAATTCAGTAAAAATGATGGACAGTGCCATGACCACTATTGATGCAAAGGTTGCCTCATAAACAAATCTCAAATTTGTGCTGTGCAAATGTCCCAAAAGCCTATCCAGGTCCTTAATATTAACAACAATGTCCTTTTCAGCACTGTAAGACCTTCTGTGTGTCCAAGAATGTACTTTGGACACATTATTCTGATAGGATTCTTTCTCTTTTCCAGTCAGTAGCTAGTAACCTCAGAATACTCACCAGGTCTAGCTGCTAGTTGCTGATTACAGCACATGTGCAAGTTAAGAAGTTCTTCTTATCCAAGTAAGTGTAGTTTCTTGCAGCCAGAAAGTGTTTTCTTGTGCTGACTCCATTTTATATAGTGGAGAATGACAAGGCTAGTGCAATGTTGCACTCCTCCCTGATTCTTTTATGGAGATTTTTTAGTCTGGGGCTTAGTTCTTACCTTGTAGTATGCCCCAGACCCAGAAAATAGTGCTTTGACTGTAACAAAAACACAGTAGAACCTTTCTCAAACACATTCAGAAATGAAATACCCTTTTTTGCAGTTTCTGGTATGCATAGTTGCTGTTTTATCATAACCTGTAGACTCTGTTTTGGTCGAAATTCAGCTTCAGTAGAAACCTTATGATTTTGATTGTTTTAGAGCCTGTCAGTATCTTTATCTAAGCCAGTTATCTGATAAGAAATGACACAACTGACTTAATTGGTTTGTTCTCTCCCTTTTTCTTACCTGCAGAGGGTGTCCACTTTAGACTCTGATCAGTATCAAAGGGGAGATAATGAATATCTCAAAGGGCCAGTCATTTTAGGAAAATTTGGGGATTGGGGGTGGGTTCTTAAGTTTACGGCCCATGTACACCAATTCAGCCATTTAGGGCCAGTGCTATCAGTTACATGTTTTACATCAAACATCACTGTTTACATCCCTATTCACCACATTGCTGTGTATCATCAAATGACATCTCCAGAAAGCATCGTCCATCATGGACTTAGTGCGCAATTCTCCGAATTGAATTTGGCCGCTCTTCAGTATTAATGAAATTCCCAAAGGGCTATGAAAGCAACAAAGTGTATTTTAGTCAACACTTTTTTATTTGTTTTTATTACAAATAAGCCAAATTACAATGTGGGATCACCAATGGCTGAAAATCAAAGAAAACTTCCAAACTTAAGGCATCAGGGGACAGTTTCGCATTTGAGGGTGGACGTTTTTCAAAATATTATAGTAGGAGGGTCAATAATGGCATGGTTGCTCATAGAAATTGTGATATGTGGATATTTTTTGCCAATGTGGGTTTCTTTGCTGAGTATTTGTACTTTTATGAAATGGAATACGAAACTATCACCCCGGCTGTCTGGATGCTGTGCAAGTTCAAGGTGCAGCGGCATATCTGAATTCACGAAGGTAGCTTTGGCACTAAAAAGTGTCTGTTTTTCAAAGAGGATTCCTGAAAAAGTTTACTGGTTATGGCATACTTTTCTGTCTATTTCTTTGCATGTGACTGAGTGTACATGACATTTCAACAGGTGCCAAGTACTGGTGTTTTGGGAGTAAATTCACAGGATCTGTCAAAGTGAGGTGGAGTCATGATTTTGTGTATGTAAAAATTAGTGGGTGGGGTAAGTGAAATGCTGCTGCTGTCAGCCTATGCAAACAGAGAAGTGTTTCTTTGGTATTCTGTTTTGATTTCATGCATGTGTGGAGCAATTTGAAACCAAAACAGAAGTTATCACTTTCTCCAGGAGTTGTCGATAACGATTCAAAAACTTGATGTGGCGCGGACAAAAAAGTGCTGCGATTAACTGTCCCCTGATGCCTTAAGGGAAAACGCCAAAAATTCAAGTCATCTTTTGGGGTCTTATTCACTGCAATTTGAAAAGCTTATTATTTGTCGAATGAGTACCCGCAATGTTTTTATGCATCGCGCAGTCCATATTTACGCAGGAAATGATACGCTATAGGTACCGTATGATTGTCCGATTTAAAGCCGACAAACAGTTTTCTTACACCAGACTGCAGCCTGTGCCCTTAAACATTTAATTCACATACTGGGGATGGAAATATTGTTTATTTTCAAGCATTTGAATATTTTTACATCTAAATATGGCCTTAAAGAGTATAATCTAAGCTAGTTTGGCTTTGTTTTTGGTCATTTTTCCCAATTTTGAATGAATTTTCCATTGGGGAAATGGGCAAAATTTTACTGAAGTCAAAAATTTGGCTCTAGTCCACACCACAGTGGCACAGGCATTCTATAAAGCATTAAAATCTACCAGAAAAAGCAATTAACAGCCTTCCAAGACAGTTCAACAGGAATATTTTAAACAAAAACAGTTGTCGAGCTTGGCAAGGGCGCACAGATGATATCGGTTTTGGTGAAATGCTTGTATGGCATCGCAATATGTGCGCTTGTCTGAAATTACACCGCATTGATTTTGCACGAGACCATTTAAATATTTATCGCAGGAGCACTTGATATGATATTTTACCCATATTTGCCCTAACCATCTCTGTGTAAATGTTATGACCTGTCTCATGAGCCACATTCTTTGAAAAAAATAATAGGTAATTCAGTAAAAATGATGGACAGTGCCATGACCACTATTGATGCAAAGGTTGCCTCATAAACAAATCTCAAATTTGTGCTGTGCAAATGTCCCAAAAGCCTATCCAGGTCCTTAATATTAACAACAATGTCCTTTTCAGCACTGTAAGACCTTCTGTGTGTCCAAGAATGTACTTTGGACACATTATTCTGATAGGATTCTTTCTCTTTTCCAGTCAGTAGCTAGTAACCTCAGAATACTCACCAGGTCTAGCTGCTAGTTGCTGATTACAGCACATGTGCAAGTTAAGAAGTTCTTCTTATCCAAGTAAGTGTAGTTTCTTGCAGCCAGAAAGTGTTTTCTTGTGCTGACTCCATTTTATATAGTGGAGAATGACAAGGCTAGTGCAATGTTGCACTCCTCCCTGATTCTTTTATGGAGATTTTTTAGTCTGGGGCTTAGTTCTTACCTTGTAGTATGCCCCAGACCCAGAAAATAGTGCTTTGACTGTAACAAAAACACAGTAGAACCTTTCTCAAACACATTCAGAAATGAAATACCCTTTTTTGCAGTTTCTGGTATGCATAGTTGCTGTTTTATCATAACCTGTAGACTCTGTTTTGGTCGAAATTCAGCTTCAGTAGAAACCTTATGATTTTGATTGTTTTAGAGCCTGTCAGTATCTTTATCTAAGCCAGTTATCTGATAAGAAATGACACAACTGACTTAATTGGTTTGTTCTCTCCCTTTTTCTTACCTGCAGAGGGTGTCCACTTTAGACTCTGATCAGTATCAAAGGGGAGATAATGAATATCTCAAAGGGCCAGTCATTTTAGGAAAATTTGGGGATTGGGGGTGGGTTCTTAAGTTTACGGCCCATGTACACCAATTCAGCCATTTAGGGCCAGTGCTATCAGTTACATGTTTTACATCAAACATCACTGTTTACATCCCTATTCACCACATTGCTGTGTATCATCAAATGACATCTCCAGAAAGCATCGTCCATCATGGACTTAGTGCGCAATTCTCCGAATTGAATTTGGCCGCTCTTCAGTATTAATGAAATTCCCAAAGGGCTATGAAAGCAACAAAGTGTATTTTAGTCAACACTTTTTTATTTGTTTTTATTACAAATAAGCCAAATTACAATGTGGGATCACCAATGGCTGAAAATCAAAGAAAACTTCCAAACTTAAGGCATCAGGGGACAGTTTCGCATTTGAGGGTGGACGTTTTTCAAAATATTATAGTAGGAGGGTCAATAATGGCATGGTTGCTCATAGAAATTGTGATATGTGGATATTTTTTGCCAATGTGGGTTTCTTTGCTGAGTATTTGTACTTTTATGAAATGGAATACGAAACTATCACCCCGGCTGTCTGGATGCTGTGCAAGTTCAAGGTGCAGCGGCATATCTGAATTCACGAAGGTAGCTTTGGCACTAAAAAGTGTCTGTTTTTCAAAGAGGATTCCTGAAAAAGTTTACTGGTTATGGCATACTTTTCTGTCTATTTCTTTGCATGTGACTGAGTGTACATGACATTTCAACAGGTGCCAAGTACTGGTGTTTTGGGAGTAAATTCACAGGATCTGTCAAAGTGAGGTGGAGTCATGATTTTGTGTATGTAAAAATTAGTGGGTGGGGTAAGTGAAATGCTGCTGCTGTCAGCCTATGCAAACAGAGAAGTGTTTCTTTGGTATTCTGTTTTGATTTCATGCATGTGTGGAGCAATTTGAAACCAAAACAGAAGTTATCACTTTCTCCAGGAGTTGTCGATAACGATTCAAAAACTTGATGTGGCGCGGACAAAAAAGTGCTGCGATTAACTGTCCCCTGATGCCTTAAGGGAAAACGCCAAAAATTCAAGTCATCTTTTGGGGTCTTATTCACTGCAATTTGAAAAGCTTATTATTTGTCGAATGAGTACCCGCAATGTTTTTATGCATCGCGCAGTCCATATTTACGCAGGAAATGATACGCTATAGGTACCGTATGATTGTCCGATTTAAAGCCGACAAACAGTTTTCTTACACCAGACTGCAGCCTGTGCCCTTAAACATTTAATTCACATACTGGGGATGGAAATATTGTTTATTTTCAAGCATTTGAATATTTTTACATCTAAATATGGCCTTAAAGAGTATAATCTAAGCTAGTTTGGCTTTGTTTTTGGTCATTTTTCCCAATTTTGAATGAATTTTCCATTGGGGAAATGGGCAAAATTTTACTGAAGTCAAAAATTTGGCTCTAGTCCACACCACAGTGGCACAGGCATTCTATAAAGCATTAAAATCTACCAGAAAAAGCAATTAACAGCCTTCCAAGACAGTTCAACAGGAATATTTTAAACAAAAACAGTTGTCGAGCTTGGCAAGGGCGCACAGATGATATCGGTTTTGGTGAAATGCTTGTATGGCATCGCAATATGTGCGCTTGTCTGAAATTACACCGCATTGATTTTGCACGAGACCATTTAAATATTTATCGCAGGAGCACTTGATATGATATTTTACCCATATTTGCCCTAACCATCTCTGTGTAAATGTTATGACCTGTCTCATGAGCCACATTCTTTGAAAAAAATAATAGGTAATTCAGTAAAAATGATGGACAGTGCCATGACCACTATTGATGCAAAGGTTGCCTCATAAACAAATCTCAAATTTGTGCTGTGCAAATGTCCCAAAAGCCTATCCAGGTCCTTAATATTAACAACAATGTCCTTTTCAGCACTGTAAGACCTTCTGTGTGTCCAAGAATGTACTTTGGACACATTATTCTGATAGGATTCTTTCTCTTTTCCAGTCAGTAGCTAGTAACCTCAGAATACTCACCAGGTCTAGCTGCTAGTTGCTGATTACAGCACATGTGCAAGTTAAGAAGTTCTTCTTATCCAAGTAAGTGTAGTTTCTTGCAGCCAGAAAGTGTTTTCTTGTGCTGACTCCATTTTATATAGTGGAGAATGACAAGGCTAGTGCAATGTTGCACTCCTCCCTGATTCTTTTATGGAGATTTTTTAGTCTGGGGCTTAGTTCTTACCTTGTAGTATGCCCCAGACCCAGAAAATAGTGCTTTGACTGTAACAAAAACACAGTAGAACCTTTCTCAAACACATTCAGAAATGAAATACCCTTTTTTGCAGTTTCTGGTATGCATAGTTGCTGTTTTATCATAACCTGTAGACTCTGTTTTGGTCGAAATTCAGCTTCAGTAGAAACCTTATGATTTTGATTGTTTTAGAGCCTGTCAGTATCTTTATCTAAGCCAGTTATCTGATAAGAAATGACACAACTGACTTAATTGGTTTGTTCTCTCCCTTTTTCTTACCTGCAGAGGGTGTCCACTTTAGACTCTGATCAGTATCAAAGGGGAGATAATGAATATCTCAAAGGGCCAGTCATTTTAGGAAAATTTGGGGATTGGGGGTGGGTTCTTAAGTTTACGGCCCATGTACACCAATTCAGCCATTTAGGGCCAGTGCTATCAGTTACATGTTTTACATCAAACATCACTGTTTACATCCCTATTCACCACATTGCTGTGTATCATCAAATGACATCTCCAGAAAGCATCGTCCATCATGGACTTAGTGCGCAATTCTCCGAATTGAATTTGGCCGCTCTTCAGTATTAATGAAATTCCCAAAGGGCTATGAAAGCAACAAAGTGTATTTTAGTCAACACTTTTTTATTTGTTTTTATTACAAATAAGCCAAATTACAATGTGGGATCACCAATGGCTGAAAATCAAAGAAAACTTCCAAACTTAAGGCATCAGGGGACAGTTTCGCATTTGAGGGTGGACGTTTTTCAAAATATTATAGTAGGAGGGTCAATAATGGCATGGTTGCTCATAGAAATTGTGATATGTGGATATTTTTTGCCAATGTGGGTTTCTTTGCTGAGTATTTGTACTTTTATGAAATGGAATACGAAACTATCACCCCGGCTGTCTGGATGCTGTGCAAGTTCAAGGTGCAGCGGCATATCTGAATTCACGAAGGTAGCTTTGGCACTAAAAAGTGTCTGTTTTTCAAAGAGGATTCCTGAAAAAGTTTACTGGTTATGGCATACTTTTCTGTCTATTTCTTTGCATGTGACTGAGTGTACATGACATTTCAACAGGTGCCAAGTACTGGTGTTTTGGGAGTAAATTCACAGGATCTGTCAAAGTGAGGTGGAGTCATGATTTTGTGTATGTAAAAATTAGTGGGTGGGGTAAGTGAAATGCTGCTGCTGTCAGCCTATGCAAACAGAGAAGTGTTTCTTTGGTATTCTGTTTTGATTTCATGCATGTGTGGAGCAATTTGAAACCAAAACAGAAGTTATCACTTTCTCCAGGAGTTGTCGATAACGATTCAAAAACTTGATGTGGCGCGGACAAAAAAGTGCTGCGATTAACTGTCCCCTGATGCCTTAAGGGAAAACGCCAAAAATTCAAGTCATCTTTTGGGGTCTTATTCACTGCAATTTGAAAAGCTTATTATTTGTCGAATGAGTACCCGCAATGTTTTTATGCATCGCGCAGTCCATATTTACGCAGGAAATGATACGCTATAGGTACCGTATGATTGTCCGATTTAAAGCCGACAAACAGTTTTCTTACACCAGACTGCAGCCTGTGCCCTTAAACATTTAATTCACATACTGGGGATGGAAATATTGTTTATTTTCAAGCATTTGAATATTTTTACATCTAAATATGGCCTTAAAGAGTATAATCTAAGCTAGTTTGGCTTTGTTTTTGGTCATTTTTCCCAATTTTGAATGAATTTTCCATTGGGGAAATGGGCAAAATTTTACTGAAGTCAAAAATTTGGCTCTAGTCCACACCACAGTGGCACAGGCATTCTATAAAGCATTAAAATCTACCAGAAAAAGCAATTAACAGCCTTCCAAGACAGTTCAACAGGAATATTTTAAACAAAAACAGTTGTCGAGCTTGGCAAGGGCGCACAGATGATATCGGTTTTGGTGAAATGCTTGTATGGCATCGCAATATGTGCGCTTGTCTGAAATTACACCGCATTGATTTTGCACGAGACCATTTAAATATTTATCGCAGGAGCACTTGATATGATATTTTACCCATATTTGCCCTAACCATCTCTGTGTAAATGTTATGACCTGTCTCATGAGCCACATTCTTTGAAAAAAATAATAGGTAATTCAGTAAAAATGATGGACAGTGCCATGACCACTATTGATGCAAAGGTTGCCTCATAAACAAATCTCAAATTTGTGCTGTGCAAATGTCCCAAAAGCCTATCCAGGTCCTTAATATTAACAACAATGTCCTTTTCAGCACTGTAAGACCTTCTGTGTGTCCAAGAATGTACTTTGGACACATTATTCTGATAGGATTCTTTCTCTTTTCCAGTCAGTAGCTAGTAACCTCAGAATACTCACCAGGTCTAGCTGCTAGTTGCTGATTACAGCACATGTGCAAGTTAAGAAGTTCTTCTTATCCAAGTAAGTGTAGTTTCTTGCAGCCAGAAAGTGTTTTCTTGTGCTGACTCCATTTTATATAGTGGAGAATGACAAGGCTAGTGCAATGTTGCACTCCTCCCTGATTCTTTTATGGAGATTTTTTAGTCTGGGGCTTAGTTCTTACCTTGTAGTATGCCCCAGACCCAGAAAATAGTGCTTTGACTGTAACAAAAACACAGTAGAACCTTTCTCAAACACATTCAGAAATGAAATACCCTTTTTTGCAGTTTCTGGTATGCATAGTTGCTGTTTTATCATAACCTGTAGACTCTGTTTTGGTCGAAATTCAGCTTCAGTAGAAACCTTATGATTTTGATTGTTTTAGAGCCTGTCAGTATCTTTATCTAAGCCAGTTATCTGATAAGAAATGACACAACTGACTTAATTGGTTTGTTCTCTCCCTTTTTCTTACCTGCAGAGGGTGTCCACTTTAGACTCTGATCAGTATCAAAGGGGAGATAATGAATATCTCAAAGGGCCAGTCATTTTAGGAAAATTTGGGGATTGGGGGTGGGTTCTTAAGTTTACGGCCCATGTACACCAATTCAGCCATTTAGGGCCAGTGCTATCAGTTACATGTTTTACATCAAACATCACTGTTTACATCCCTATTCACCACATTGCTGTGTATCATCAAATGACATCTCCAGAAAGCATCGTCCATCATGGACTTAGTGCGCAATTCTCCGAATTGAATTTGGCCGCTCTTCAGTATTAATGAAATTCCCAAAGGGCTATGAAAGCAACAAAGTGTATTTTAGTCAACACTTTTTTATTTGTTTTTATTACAAATAAGCCAAATTACAATGTGGGATCACCAATGGCTGAAAATCAAAGAAAACTTCCAAACTTAAGGGAAAACGCCAAAAATTCAAGTCATCTTTTGGGGTCTTATTCACTGCAATTTGAAAAGCTTATTATTTGTCGAATGAGTACCCGCAATGTTTTTATGCATCGCGCAGTCCATATTTACGCAGGAAATGATACGCTATAGGTACCGTATGATTGTCCGATTTAAAGCCGACAAACAGTTTTCTTACACCAGACTGCAGCCTGTGCCCTTAAACATTTAATTCACATACTGGGGATGGAAATATTGTTTATTTTCAAGCATTTGAATATTTTTACATCTAAATATGGCCTTAAAGAGTATAATCTAAGCTAGTTTGGCTTTGTTTTTGGTCATTTTTCCCAATTTTGAATGAATTTTCCATTGGGGAAATGGGCAAAATTTTACTGAAGTCAAAAATTTGGCTCTAGTCCACACCACAGTGGCACAGGCATTCTATAAAGCATTAAAATCTACCAGAAAAAGCAATTAACAGCCTTCCAAGACAGTTCAACAGGAATATTTTAAACAAAAACAGTTGTCGAGCTTGGCAAGGGCGCACAGATGATATCGGTTTTGGTGAAATGCTTGTATGGCATCGCAATATGTGCGCTTGTCTGAAATTACACCGCATTGATTTTGCACGAGACCATTTAAATATTTATCGCAGGAGCACTTGATATGATATTTTACCCATATTTGCCCTAACCATCTCTGTGTAAATGTTATGACCT
The DNA here is from genome assembly GCA_963580285.1 of Lucinisca nassula. Classification (NCBI taxonomy): domain Eukaryota; kingdom Metazoa; phylum Mollusca; class Bivalvia; order Lucinida; family Lucinidae; genus Lucinisca; species Lucinisca nassula. Next base: position 54,695,136 of record OY757020.1, read on the forward strand.
GTCTCATGAGCCACATTCTTTGAAAAAAATAATAGGTAATTCAGTAAAAATGATGGACAGTGCCATGACCACTATTGATGCAAAGGTTGCCTCATAAACAAATCTCAAATTTGTGCTGTGCAAATGTCCCAAAAGCCTATCCAGGTCCTTAATATTAACAACAATGTCCTTTTCAGCACTGTAAGACCTTCTGTGTGTCCAAGAATGTACTTTGGACACATTATTCTGATAGGATTCTTTCTCTTTTCCAGTCAGTAGCTAGTAACCTCAGAATACTCACCAGGTCTAGCTGCTAGTTGCTGATTACAGCACATGTGCAAGTTAAGAAGTTCTTCTTATCCAAGTAAGTGTAGTTTCTTGCAGCCAGAAAGTGTTTTCTTGTGCTGACTCCATTTTATATAGTGGAGAATGACAAGGCTAGTGCAATGTTGCACTCCTCCCTGATTCTTTTATGGAGATTTTTTAGTCTGGGGCTTAGTTCTTACCTTGTAGTATGCCCCAGACCCAGAAAATAGTGCTTTGACTGTAACAAAAACACAGTAGAACCTTTCTCAAACACATTCAGAAATGAAATACCCTTTTTTGCAGTTTCTGGTATGCATAGTTGCTGTTTTATCATAACCTGTAGACTCTGTTTTGGTCGAAATTCAGCTTCAGTAGAAACCTTATGATTTTGATTGTTTTAGAGCCTGTCAGTATCTTTATCTAAGCCAGTTATCTGATAAGAAATGACACAACTGACTTAATTGGTTTGTTCTCTCCCTTTTTCTTACCTGCAGAGGGTGTCCACTTTAGACTCTGATCAGTATCAAAGGGGAGATAATGAATATCTCAAAGGGCCAGTCATTTTAGGAAAATTTGGGGATTGGGGGTGGGTTCTTAAGTTTACGGCCCATGTACACCAATTCAGCCATTTAGGGCCAGTGCTATCAGTTACATGTTTTACATCAAACATCACTGTTTACATCCCTATTCACCACATTGCTGTGTATCATCAAATGACATCTCCAGAAAGCATCGTCCATCATGGACTTAGTGCGCAATTCTCCGAATTGAATTTGGCCGCTCTTCAGTATTAATGAAATTCCCAAAGGGCTATGAAAGCAACAAAGTGTATTTTAGTCAACACTTTTTTATTTGTTTTTATTACAAATAAGCCAAATTACAATGTGGGATCACCAATGGCTGAAAATCAAAGAAAACTTCCAAACTTAAGGCATCAGGGGACAGTTTCGCATTTGAGGGTGGACGTTTTTCAAAATATTATAGTAGGAGGGTCAATAATGGCATGGTTGCTCATAGAAATTGTGATATGTGGATATTTTTTGCCAATGTGGGTTTCTTTGCTGAGTATTTGTACTTTTATGAAATGGAATACGAAACTATCACCCCGGCTGTCTGGATGCTGTGCAAGTTCAAGGTGCAGCGGCATATCTGAATTCACGAAGGTAGCTTTGGCACTAAAAAGTGTCTGTTTTTCAAAGAGGATTCCTGAAAAAGTTTACTGGTTATGGCATACTTTTCTGTCTATTTCTTTGCATGTGACTGAGTGTACATGACATTTCAACAGGTGCCAAGTACTGGTGTTTTGGGAGTAAATTCACAGGATCTGTCAAAGTGAGGTGGAGTCATGATTTTGTGTATGTAAAAATTAGTGGGTGGGGTAAGTGAAATGCTGCTGCTGTCAGCCTATGCAAACAGAGAAGTGTTTCTTTGGTATTCTGTTTTGATTTCATGCATGTGTGGAGCAATTTGAAACCAAAACAGAAGTTATCACTTTCTCCAGGAGTTGTCGATAATGATTCAAAAACTTGATGTGGCGCGGACAAAAAAGTGCTGCGATTAACTGTCCCCTGATGCCTTAAGGGAAAACGCCAAAAATTCAAGTCATCTTTTGGGGTCTTATTCACTGCAATTTGAAAAGCTTATTATTTGTCGAATGAGTACCCGCAATGTTTTTATGCATCGCGCAGTCCATATTTACGCAGGAAATGATACGCTATAGGTACCGTATGATTGTCCGATTTAAAGCCGACAAACAGTTTTCTTACACCAGACTGCAGCCTGTGCCCTTAAACATTTAATTCACATACTGGGGATGGAAATATTGTTTATTTTCAAGCATTTGAATATTTTTACATCTAAATATGGCCTTAAAGAGTATAATCTAAGCTAGTTTGGCTTTGTTTTTGGTCATTTTTCCCAATTTTGAATGAATTTTCCATTGGGGAAATGGGCAAAATTTTACTGAAGTCAAAAATTTGGCTCTAGTCCACACCACAGTGGCACAGGCATTCTATAAAGCATTAAAATCTACCAGAAAAAGCAATTAACAGCCTTCCAAGACAGTTCAACAGGAATATTTTAAACAAAAACAGTTGTCGAGCTTGGCAAGGGCGCACAGATGATATCGGTTTTGGTGAAATGCTTGTATGGCATCGCAATATGTGCGCTTGTCTGAAATTACACCGCATTGATTTTGCACGAGACCATTTAAATATTTATCGCAGGAGCACTTGATATGATATTTTACCCATATTTGCCCTAACCATCTCTGTGTAAATGTTATGACCTGTCTCATGAGCCACATTCTTTGAAAAAAATAATAGGTAATTCAGTAAAAATGATGGACAGTGCCATGACCACTATTGATGCAAAGGTTGCCTCATAAACAAATCTCAAATTTGTGCTGTGCAAATGTCCCAAAAGCCTATCCAGGTCCTTAATATTAACAACAATGTCCTTTTCAGCACTGTAAGACCTTCTGTGTGTCCAAGAATGTACTTTGGACACATTATTCTGATAGGATTCTTTCTCTTTTCCAGTCAGTAGCTAGTAACCTCAGAATACTCACCAGGTCTAGCTGCTAGTTGCTGATTACAGCACATGTGCAAGTTAAGAAGTTCTTCTTATCCAAGTAAGTGTAGTTTCTTGCAGCCAGAAAGTGTTTTCTTGTGCTGACTCCATTTTATATAGTGGAGAATGACAAGGCTAGTGCAATGTTGCACTCCTCCCTGATTCTTTTATGGAGATTTTTTAGTCTGGGGCTTAGTTCTTACCTTGTAGTATGCCCCAGACCCAGAAAATAGTGCTTTGACTGTAACAAAAACACAGTAGAACCTTTCTCAAACACATTCAGAAATGAAATACCCTTTTTTGCAGTTTCTGGTATGCATAGTTGCTGTTTTATCATAACCTGTAGACTCTGTTTTGGTCGAAATTCAGCTTCAGTAGAAACCTTATGATTTTGATTGTTTTAGAGCCTGTCAGTATCTTTATCTAAGCCAGTTATCTGATAAGAAATGACACAACTGACTTAATTGGTTTGTTCTCTCCCTTTTTCTTACCTGCAGAGGGTGTCCACTTTAGACTCTGATCAGTATCAAAGGGGAGATAATGAATATCTCAAAGGGCCAGTCATTTTAGGAAAATTTGGGGATTGGGGGTGGGTTCTTAAGTTTACGGCCCATGTACACCAATTCAGCCATTTAGGGCCAGTGCTATCAGTTACATGTTTTACATCAAACATCACTGTTTACATCCCTATTCACCACATTGCTGTGTATCATCAAATGACATCTCCAGAAAGCATCGTCCATCATGGACTTAGTGCGCAATTCTCCGAATTGAATTTGGCCGCTCTTCAGTATTAATGAAATTCCCAAAGGGCTATGAAAGCAACAAAGTGTATTTTAGTCAACACTTTTTTATTTGTTTTTATTACAAATAAGCCAAATTACAATGTGGGATCACCAATGGCTGAAAATCAAAGAAAACTTCCAAACTTAAGGCATCAGGGGACAGTTTCGCATTTGAGGGTGGACGTTTTTCAAAATATTATAGTAGGAGGGTCAATAATGGCATGGTTGCTCATAGAAATTGTGATATGTGGATATTTTTTGCCAATGTGGGTTTCTTTGCTGAGTATTTGTACTTTTATGAAATGGAATACGAAACTATCACCCCGGCTGTCTGGATGCTGTGCAAGTTCAAGGTGCAGCGGCATATCTGAATTCACGAAGGTAGCTTTGGCACTAAAAAGTGTCTGTTTTTCAAAGAGGATTCCTGAAAAAGTTTACTGGTTATGGCATACTTTTCTGTCTATTTCTTTGCATGTGACTGAGTGTACATGACATTTCAACAGGTGCCAAGTACTGGTGTTTTGGGAGTAAATTCACAGGATCTGTCAAAGTGAGGTGGAGTCATGATTTTGTGTATGTAAAAATTAGTGGGTGGGGTAAGTGAAATGCTGCTGCTGTCAGCCTATGCAAACAGAGAAGTGTTTCTTTGGTATTCTGTTTTGATTTCATGCATGTGTGGAGCAATTTGAAACCAAAACAGAAGTTATCACTTTCTCCAGGAGTTGTCGATAACGATTCAAAAACTTGATGTGGCGCGGACAAAAAAGTGCTGCGATTAACTGTCCCCTGATGCCTTAAGGGAAAACGCCAAAAATTCAAGTCATCTTTTGGGGTCTTATTCACTGCAATTTGAAAAGCTTATTATTTGTCGAATAAGTACCCGCAATGTTTTTATGCATCGCGCAGTCCATATTTACGCAGGAAATGATACGCTATAGGTACCGTATGATTGTCCGATTTAAAGCCGACAAACAGTTTTCTTACACCAGACTGCAGCCTGTGCCCTTAAACATTTAATTCACATACTGGGGATGGAAATATTGTTTATTTTCAAGCATTTGAATATTTTTACATCTAAATATGGCCTTAAAGAGTATAATCTAAGCTAGTTTGGCTTTGTTTTTGGTCATTTTTCCCAATTTTGAATGAATTTTCCATTGGGGAAATGGGCAAAATTTTACTGAAGTCAAAAATTTGGCTCTAGTCCACACCACAGTGGCACAGGCATTCTATAAAGCATTAAAATCTACCAGAAAAAGCAATTAACAGCCTTCCAAGACAGTTCAACAGGAATATTTTAAACAAAAACAGTTGTCGAGCTTGGCAAGGGCGCACAGATGATATCGGTTTTGGTGAAATGCTTGTATGGCATCGCAATATGTGCGCTTGTCTGAAATTACACCGCATTGATTTTGCACGAGACCATTTAAATATTTATCGCAGGAGCACTTGATATGATATTTTACCCATATTTGCCCTAACCATCTCTGTGTAAATGTTATGACCTGTCTCATGAGCCACATTCTTTGAAAAAAATAATAGGTAATTCAGTAAAAATGATGGACAGTGCCATGACCACTATTGATGCAAAGGTTGCCTCATAAACAAATCTCAAATTTGTGCTGTGCAAATGTCCCAAAAGCCTATCCAGGTCCTTAATATTAACAACAATGTCCTTTTCAGCACTGTAAGACCTTCTGTGTGTCCAAGAATGTACTTTGGACACATTATTCTGATAGGATTCTTTCTCTTTTCCAGTCAGTAGCTAGTAACCTCAGAATACTCACCAGGTCTAGCTGCTAGTTGCTGATTACAGCACATGTGCAAGTTAAGAAGTTCTTCTTATCCAAGTAAGTGTAGTTTCTTGCAGCCAGAAAGTGTTTTCTTGTGCTGACTCCATTTTATATAGTGGAGAATGACAAGGCTAGTGCAATGTTGCACTCCTCCCTGATTCTTTTATGGAGATTTTTTAGTCTGGGGCTTAGTTCTTACCTTGTAGTATGCCCCAGACCCAGAAAATAGTGCTTTGACTGTAACAAAAACACAGTAGAACCTTTCTCAAACACATTCAGAAATGAAATACCCTTTTTTGCAGTTTCTGGTATGCATAGTTGCTGTTTTATCATAACCTGTAGACTCTGTTTTGGTCGAAATTCAGCTTCAGTAGAAACCTTATGATTTTGATTGTTTTAGAGCCTGTCAGTATCTTTATCTAAGCCAGTTATCTGATAAGAAATGACACAACTGACTTAATTGGTTTGTTCTCTCCCTTTTTCTTACCTGCAGAGGGTGTCCACTTTAGACTCTGATCAGTATCAAAGGGGAGATAATGAATATCTCAAAGGGCCAGTCATTTTAGGAAAATTTGGGGATTGGGGGTGGGTTCTTAAGTTTACGGCCCATGTACACCAATTCAGCCATTTAGGGCCAGTGCTATCAGTTACATGTTTTACATCAAACATCACTGTTTACATCCCTATTCACCACATTGCTGTGTATCATCAAATGACATCTCCAGAAAGCATCGTCCATCATGGACTTAGTGCGCAATTCTCCGAATTGAATTTGGCCGCTCTTCAGTATTAATGAAATTCCCAAAGGGCTATGAAAGCAACAAAGTGTATTTTAGTCAACACTTTTTTATTTGTTTTTATTACAAATAAGCCAAATTACAATGTGGGATCACCAATGGCTGAAAATCAAAGAAAACTTCCAAACTTAAGGCATCAGGGGACAGTTTCGCATTTGAGGGTGGACGTTTTTCAAAATATTATAGTAGGAGGGTCAATAATGGCATGGTTGCTCATAGAAATTGTGATATGTGGATATTTTTTGCCAATGTGGGTTTCTTTGCTGAGTATTTGTACTTTTATGAAATGGAATACGAAACTATCACCCCGGCTGTCTGGATGCTGTGCAAGTTCAAGGTGCAGCGGCATATCTGAATTCACGAAGGTAGCTTTGGCACTAAAAAGTGTCTGTTTTTCAAAGAGGATTCCTGAAAAAGTTTACTGGTTATGGCATACTTTTCTGTCTATTTCTTTGCATGTGACTGAGTGTACATGACATTTCAACAGGTGCCAAGTACTGGTGTTTTGGGAGTAAATTCACAGGATCTGTCAAAGTGAGGTGGAGTCATGATTTTGTGTATGTAAAAATTAGTGGGTGGGGTAAGTGAAATGCTGCTGCTGTCAGCCTATGCAAACAGAGAAGTGTTTCTTTGGTATTCTGTTTTGATTTCATGCATGTGTGGAGCAATTTGAAACCAAAACAGAAGTTATCACTTTCTCCAGGAGTTGTCGATAACGATTCAAAAACTTGATGTGGCGCGGACAAAAAAGTGCTGCGATTAACTGTCCCCTGATGCCTTAAGGGAAAACGCCAAAAATTCAAGTCATCTTTTGGGGTCTTATTCACTGCAATTTGAAAAGCTTATTATTTGTCGAATGAGTACCCGCAATGTTTTTATGCATCGCGCAGTCCATATTTACGCAGGAAATGATACGCTATAGGTACCGTATGATTGTCCGATTTAAAGCCGACAAACAGTTTTCTTACACCAGACTGCAGCCTGTGCCCTTAAACATTTAATTCACATACTGGGGATGGAAATATTGTTTATTTTCAAGCATTTGAATATTTTTACATCTAAATATGGCCTTAAAGAGTATAATCTAAGCTAGTTTGGCTTTGTTTTTGGTCATTTTTCCCAATTTTGAATGAATTTTCCATTGGGGAAATGGGCAAAATTTTACTGAAGTCAAAAATTTGGCTCTAGTCCACACCACAGTGGCACAGGCATTCTATAAAGCATTAAAATCTACCAGAAAAAGCAATTAACAGCCTTCCAAGACAGTTCAACAGGAATATTTTAAACAAAAACAGTTGTCGAGCTTGGCAAGGGCGCACAGATGATATCGGTTTTGGTGAAATGCTTGTATGGCATCGCAATATGTGCGCTTGTCTGAAATTACACCGCATTGATTTTGCACGAGACCATTTAAATATTTATCGCAGGAGCACTTGATATGATATTTTACCCATATTTGCCCTAACCATCTCTGTGTAAATGTTATGACCTGTCTCATGAGCCACATTCTTTGAAAAAAATAATAGGTAATTCAGTAAAAATGATGGACAGTGCCATGACCACTATTGATGCAAAGGTTGCCTCATAAACAAATCTCAAATTTGTGCTGTGCAAATGTCCCAAAAGCCTATCCAGGTCCTTAATATTAACAACAATGTCCTTTTCAGCACTGTAAGACCTTCTGTGTGTCCAAGAATGTACTTTGGACACATTATTCTGATAGGATTCTTTCTCTTTTCCAGTCAGTAGCTAGTAACCTCAGAATACTCACCAGGTCTAGCTGCTAGTTGCTGATTACAGCACATGTGCAAGTTAAGAAGTTCTTCTTATCCAAGTAAGTGTAGTTTCTTGCAGCCAGAAAGTGTTTTCTTGTGCTGACTCCATTTTATATAGTGGAGAATGACAAGGCTAGTGCAATGTTGCACTCCTCCCTGATTCTTTTATGGAGATTTTTTAGTCTGGGGCTTAGTTCTTACCTTGTAGTATGCCCCAGACCCAGAAAATAGTGCTTTGACTGTAACAAAAACACAGTAGAACCTTTCTCAAACACATTCAGAAATGAAATACCCTTTTTTGCAGTTTCTGGTATGCATAGTTGCTGTTTTATCATAACCTGTAGACTCTGTTTTGGTCGAAATTCAGCTTCAGTAGAAACCTTATGATTTTGATTGTTTTAGAGCCTGTCAGTATCTTTATCTAAGCCAGTTATCTGATAAGAAATGACACAACTGACTTAATTGGTTTGTTCTCTCCCTTTTTCTTACCTGCAGAGGGTGTCCACTTTAGACTCTGATCAGTATCAAAGGGGAGATAATGAATATCTCAAAGGGCCAGTCATTTTAGGAAAATTTGGGGATTGGGGGTGGGTTCTTAAGTTTACGGCCCATGTACACCAATTCAGCCATTTAGGGCCAGTGCTATCAGTTACATGTTTTACATCAAACATCACTGTTTACATCCCTATTCACCACATTGCTGTGTATCATCAAATGACATCTCCAGAAAGCATCGTCCATCATGGACTTAGTGCGCAATTCTCCGAATTGAATTTGGCCGCTCTTCAGTATTAATGAAATTCCCAAAGGGCTATGAAAGCAACAAAGTGTATTTTAGTCAACACTTTTTTATTTGTTTTTATTACAAATAAGCCAAATTACAATGTGGGATCACCAATGGCTGAAAATCAAAGAAAACTTCCAAACTTAAGGCATCAGGGGACAGTTTCGCATTTGAGGGTGGACGTTTTTCAAAATATTATAGTAGGAGGGTCAATAATGGCATGGTTGCTCATAGAAATTGTGATATGTGGATATTTTTTGCCAATGTGGGTTTCTTTGCTGAGTATTTGTACTTTTATGAAATGGAATACGAAACTATCACCCCGGCTGTCTGGATGCTGTGCAAGTTCAAGGTGCAGCGGCATATCTGAATTCACGAAGGTAGCTTTGGCACTAAAAAGTGTCTGTTTTTCAAAGAGGATTCCTGAAAAAGTTTACTGGTTATGGCATACTTTTCTGTCTATTTCTTTGCATGTGACTGAGTGTACATGACATTTCAACAGGTGCCAAGTACTGGTGTTTTGGGAGTAAATTCACAGGATCTGTCAAAGTGAGGTGGAGTCATGATTTTGTGTATGTAAAAATTAGTGGGTGGGGTAAGTGAAATGCTGCTGCTGTCAGCCTATGCAAACAGAGAAGTGTTTCTTTGGTATTCTGTTTTGATTTCATGCATGTGTGGAGCAATTTGAAACCAAAACAGAAGTTATCACTTTCTCCAGGAGTTGTCGATAACGATTCAAAAACTTGATGTGGCGCGGACAAAAAAGTGCTGCGATTAACTGTCCCCTGATGCCTTAAGGGAAAACGCCAAAAATTCAAGTCATCTTTTGGGGTCTTATTCACTGCAATTTGAAAAGCTTATTATTTGTCGAATGAGTACCCGCAATGTTTTTATGCATCGCGCAGTCCATATTTACGCAGGAAATGATACGCTATAGGTACCGTATGATTGTCCGATTTAAAGCCGACAAACAGTTTTCTTACACCAGACTGCAGCCTGTGCCCTTAAACATTTAATTCACATACTGGGGATGGAAATATTGTTTATTTTCAAGCATTTGAATATTTTTACATCTAAATATGGCCTTAAAGAGTATAATCTAAGCTAGTTTGGCTTTGTTTTTGGTCATTTTTCCCAATTTTGAATGAATTTTCCATTGGGGAAATGGGCAAAATTTTACTGAAGTCAAAAATTTGGCTCTAGTCCACACCACAGTGGCACAGGCATTCTATAAAGCATTAAAATCTACCAGAAAAAGCAATTAACAGCCTTCCAAGACAGTTCAACAGGAATATTTTAAACAAAAACAGTTGTCGAGCTTGGCAAGGGCGCACAGATGATATCGGTTTTGGTGAAATGCTTGTATGGCATCGCAATATGTGCGCTTGTCTGAAATTACACCGCATTGATTTTGCACGAGACCATTTAAATATTTATCGCAGGAGCACTTGATATGATATTTTACCCATATTTGCCCTAACCATCTCTGTGTAAATGTTATGACCTGTCTCATGAGCCACATTCTTTGAAAAAAATAATAGGCAATTCAGTAAAAATGATGGACAGTGCCATGACCACTATTGATGCAAAGGTTGCCTCATAAACAAATCTCAAATTTGTGCTGTGCAAATGTCCCAAAAGCCTATCCAGGTCCTTAATATTAACAACAATGTCCTTTTCAGCACTGTAAGACCTTCTGTGTGTCCAAGAATGTACTTTGGACACATTATTCTGATAGGATTCTTTCTCTTTTCCAGTCAGTAGCTAGTAACCTCAGAATACTCACCAGGTCTAGCTGCTAGTTGCTGATTACAGCACATGTGCAAGTTAAGAAGTTCTTCTTATCCAAGTAAGTGTAGTTTCTTGCAGCCAGAAAGTGTTTTCTTGTGCTGACTCCATTTTATATAGTGGAGAATGACAAGGCTAGTGCAATGTTGCACTCCTCCCTGATTCTTTTATGGAGATTTTTTAGTCTGGGGCTTAGTTCTTACCTTGTAGTATGCCCCAGACCCAGAAAATAGTGCTTTGACTGTAACAAAAACACAGTAGAACCTTTCTCAAACACATTCAGAAATGAAATACCCTTTTTTGCAGTTTCTGGTATGCATAGTTGCTGTTTTATCATAACCTGTAGACTCTGTTTTGGTCGAAATTCAGCTTCAGTAGAAACCTTATGATTTTGATTGTTTTAGAGCCTGTCAGTATCTTTATCTAAGCCAGTTATCTGATAAGAAATGACACAACTGACTTAATTGGTTTGTTCTCTCCCTTTTTCTTACCTGCAGAGGGTGTCCACTTTAGACTCTGATCAGTATCAAAGGGGAGATAATGAATATCTCAAAGGGCCAGTCATTTTAGGAAAATTTGGGGATTGGGGGTGGGTTCTTAAGTTTACGGCCCATGTACACCAATTCAGCCATTTAGGGCCAGTGCTATCAGTTACATGTTTTACATCAAACATCACTGTTTACATCCCTATTCACCACATTGCTGTGTATCATCAAATGACATCTCCAGAAAGCATCGTCCATCATGGACTTAGTGCGCAATTCTCCGAATTGAATTTGGCCGCTCTTCAGTATTAATGAAATTCCCAAAGGGCTATGAAAGCAACAAAGTGTATTTTAGTCAACACTTTTTTATTTGTTTTTATTACAAATAAGCCAAATTACAATGTGGGATCACCAATGGCTGAAAATCAAAGAAAACTTCCAAACTTAAGGGAAAACGCCAAAAATTCAAGTCATCTTTTGGGGTCTTATTCACTGCAATTTGAAAAGCTTATTATTTGTCGAATGAGTACCCGCAATGTTTTTATGCATCGCGCAGTCCATATTTACGCAGGAAATGATACGCTATAGGTACCGTATGATTGTCCGATTTAAAGCCGACAAACAGTTTTCTTACACCAGACTGCAGCCTGTGCCCTTAAACATTTAATTCACATACTGGGGATGGAAATATTGTTTATTTTCAAGCATTTGAATATTTTTACATCTAAATATGGCCTTAAAGAGTATAATCTAAGCTAGTTTGGCTTTGTTTTTGGTCATTTTTCCCAATTTTGAATGAATTTTCCATTGGGGAAATGGGCAAAATTTTACTGAAGTCAAAAATTTGGCTCTAGTCCACACCACAGTGGCACAGGCATTCTATAAAGCATTAAAATCTACCAGAAAAAGCAATTAACAGCCTTCCAAGACAGTTCAACAGGAATATTTTAAACAAAAACAGTTGTCGAGCTTGGCAAGGGCGCACAGATGATATCGGTTTTGGTGAAATGCTTGTATGGCATCGCAATATGTGCGCTTGTCTGAAATTACACCGCATTGATTTTGCACGAGACCATTTAAATATTTATCGCAGGAGCACTTGATATGATATTTTACCCATATTTGCCCTAACCATCTCTGTGTAAATGTTATGACCTGTCTCATGAGCCACATTCTTTGAAAAAAATAATAGGTAATTCAGTAAAAATGATGGACAGTGCCATGACCACTATTGATGCAAAGGTTGCCTCATAAACAAATCTCAAATTTGTGCTGTGCAAATGTCCCAAAAGCCTATCCAGGTCCTTAATATTAACAACAATGTCCTTTTCAGCACTGTAAGACCTTCTGTGTGTCCACTTTGGACACATTATTCTGATAGGATTCTTTCTCTTTTCCAGTCAGTAGCTAGTAACCTCAGAATACTCACCAGGTCTAGCTGCTAGTTGCTGATTACAGCACATGTGCAAGTTAAGAAGTTCTTCTTATCCAAGTAAGTGTAGTTTCTTGCAGCCAGAAAGTGTTTTCTTGTGCTGACTCCATTTTATATAGTGGAGAATGACAAGGCTAGTGCAATGTTGCACTCCTCCCTGATTCTTTTATGGAGATTTTTTAGTCTGGGGCTTAGTTCTTACCTTGTAGTATGCCCCAGACCCAGAAAATAGTGCTTTGACTGTAACAAAAACACAGTAGAACCTTTCTCAAACACATTCAGAAATGAAATACCCTTTTTTGCAGTTTCTGGTATGCATAGTTGCTGTTTTATCATAACCTGTAGACTCTGTTTTGGTCGAAATTCAGCTTCAGTAGAAACCTTATGATTTTGATTGTTTTAGAGCCTGTCAGTATCTTTATCTAAGCCAGTTATCTGATAAGAAATGACACAACTGACTTAATTGGTTTGTTCTCTCCCTTTTTCTTACCTGCAGAGGGTGTCCACTTTAGACTCTGATCAGTATCAAAGGGGAGATAATGAATATCTCAAAGGGCCAGTCATTTTAGGAAAATTTGGGGATTGGGGGTGGGTTCTTAAGTTTACGGCCCATGTACACCAATTCAGCCATTTAGGGCCAGTGCTATCAGTTACATGTTTTACATCAAACATCACTGTTTACATCCCTATTCACCACATTGTTGTGTATCATCAAATGACATCTCCAGAAAGCATCGTCCATCATGGACTTAGTGCGCAATTCTCCGAATTGAATTTGGCCGCTCTTCAGTATTAATGAAATTCCCAAAGGGCTATGAAAGCAACAAAGTGTATTTTAGTCAACACTTTTTTATTTGTTTTTATTACAAATAAGCCAAATTACAATGTGGGATCACCAATGGCTGAAAATCAAAGAAAACTTCCAAACTTAAGGGAAAACGCCAAAAATTCAAGTCATCTTTTGGGGTCTTATTCACTGCAATTTGAAAAGCTTATTATTTGTCGAATGAGTACCCGCAATGTTTTTATGCATCGCGCAGTCCATATTTACGCAGGAAATGATACGCTATAGGTACCGTATGATTGTCCGATTTAAAGCCGACAAACAGTTTTCTTACACCAGACTGCAGCCTGTGCCCTTAAACATTTAATTCACATACTGGGGATGGAAATATTGTTTATTTTCAAGCATTTGAATATTTTTACATCTAAATATGGCCTTAAAGAGTATAATCTAAGCTAGTTTGGCTTTGTTTTTGGTCATTTTTCCCAATTTTGAATGAATTTTCCATTGGGGAAATGGGCAAAATTTTACTGAAGTCAAAAATTTGGCTCTAGTCCACACCACAGTGGCACAGGCATTCTATAAAGCATTAAAATCTACCAGAAAAAGCAATTAACAGCCTTCCAAGACAGTTCAACAGGAATATTTTAAACAAAAACAGTTGTCGAGCTTGGCAAGGGCGCACAGATGATATCGGTTTTGGTGAAATGCTTGTATGGCATCGCAATATGTGCGCTTGTCTGAAATTACACCGCATTGATTTTGCACGAGACCATTTAAATATTTATCGCAGGAGCACTTGATATGATATTTTACCCATATTTGCCCTAACCATCTCTGTGTAAATGTTATGACCTGTCTCATGAGCCACATTCTTTGAAAAAAATAATAGGTAATTCAGTAAAAATGATGGACAGTGCCATGACCACTATTGATGCAAAGGTTGCCTCATAAACAAATCTCAAATTTGTGCTGTGCAAATGTCCCAAAAGCCTATCCAGGTCCTTAATATTAACAACAATGTCCTTTTCAGCACTGTAAGACCTTCTGTGTGTCCAAGAATGTACTTTGGACACATTATTCTGATAGGATTCTTTCTCTTTTCCAGTCAGTAGCTAGTAACCTCAGAATACTCACCAGGTCTAGCTGCTAGTTGCTGATTACAGCACATGTGCAAGTTAAGAAGTTCTTCTTATCCAAGTAAGTGTAGTTTCTTGCAGCCAGAAAGTGTTTTCTTGTGCTGACTCCATTTTATATAGTGGAGAATGACAAGGCTAGTGCAATGTTGCACTCCTCCCTGATTCTTTTATGGAGATTTTTTAGTCTGGGGCTTAGTTCTTACCTTGTAGTATGCCCCAGACCCAGAAAATAGTGCTTTGACTGTAACAAAAACACAGTAGAACCTTTCTCAAACACATTCAGAAATGAAATACCCTTTTTTGCAGTTTCTGGTATGCATAGTTGCTGTTTTATCATAACCTGTAGACTCTGTTTTGGTCGAAATTCAGCTTCAGTAGAAACCTTATGATTTTGATTGTTTTAGAGCCTGTCAGTATCTTTATCTAAGCCAGTTATCTGATAAGAAATGACACAACTGACTTAATTGGTTTGTTCTCTCCCTTTTTCTTACCTGCAGAGGGTGTCCACTTTAGACTCTGATCAGTATCAAAGGGGAGATAATGAATATCTCAAAGGGCCAGTCATTTTAGGAAAATTTGGGGATTGGGGGTGGGTTCTTAAGTTTACGGCCCATGTACACCAATTCAGCCATTTAGGGCCAGTGCTATCAGTTACATGTTTTACATCAAACATCACTGTTTACATCCCTATTCACCACATTGCTGTGTATCATCAAATGACATCTCCAGAAAGCATCGTCCATCATGGACTTAGTGCGCAATTCTCCGAATTGAATTTGGCCGCTCTTCAGTATTAATGAAATTCCCAAAGGGCTATGAAAGCAACAAAGTGTATTTTAGTCAACACTTTTTTATTTGTTTTTATTACAAATAAGCCAAATTACAATGTGGGATCACCAATGGCTGAAAATCAAAGAAAACTTCCAAACTTAAGGGAAAACGCCAAAAATTCAAGTCATCTTTTGGGGTCTTATTCACTGCAATTTGAAAAGCTTATTATTTGTCGAATGAGTACCCGCAATGTTTTTATGCATCGCGCAGTCCATATTTACGCAGGAAATGATACGCTATAGGTACCGTATGATTGTCCGATTTAAAGCCGACAAACAGTTTTCTTACACCAGACTGCAGCCTGTGCCCTTAAACATTTAATTCACATACTGGGGATGGAAATATTGTTTATTTTCAAGCATTTGAATATTTTTACATCTAAATATGGCCTTAAAGAGTATAATCTAAGCTAGTTTGGCTTTGTTTTTGGTCATTTTTCCCAATTTTGAATGAATTTTCCATTGGGGAAATGGGCAAAATTTTACTGAAGTCAAAAATTTGGCTCTAGTCCACACCACAGTGGCACAGGCATTCTATAAAGCATTAAAATCTACCAGAAAAAGCAATTAACAGCCTTCCAAGACAGTTCAACAGGAATATTTTAAACAAAAACAGTTGTCGAGCTTGGCAAGGGCGCACAGATGATATCGGTTTTGGTGAAATGCTTGTATGGCATCGCAATATGTGCGCTTGTCTGAAATTACACCGCATTGATTTTGCACGAGACCATTTAAATATTTATCGCAGGAGCACTTGATATGATATTTTACCCATATTTGCCCTAACCATCTCTGTGTAAATGTTATGACCTGTCTCATGAGCCACATTCTTTGAAAAAAATAATAGGTAATTCAGTAAAAATGATGGACAGTGCCATGACCACTATTGATGCAAAGGTTGCCTCATAAACAAATCTCAAATTTGTGCTGTGCAAATGTCCCAAAAGCCTATCCAGGTCCTTAATATTAACAACAATGTCCTTTTCAGCACTGTAAGACCTTCTGTGTGTCCAAGAATGTACTTTGGACACATTATTCTGATAGGATTCTTTCTCTTTTCCAGTCAGTAGCTAGTAACCTCAGAATACTCACCAGGTCTAGCTGCTAGTTGCTGATTACAGCACATGTGCAAGTTAAGAAGTTCTTCTTATCCAAGTAAGTGTAGTTTCTTGCAGCCAGAAAGTGTTTTCTTGTGCTGACTCCATTTTATATAGTGGAGAATGACAAGGCTAGTGCAATGTTGCACTCCTCCCTGATTCTTTTATGGAGATTTTTTAGTCTGGGGCTTAGTTCTTACCTTGTAGTATGCCCCAGACCCAGAAAATAGTGCTTTGACTGTAACAAAAACACAGTAGAACCTTTCTCAAACACATTCAGAAATGAAATACCCTTTTTTGCAGTTTCTGGTATGCATAGTTGCTGTTTTATCATAACCTGTAGACTCTGTTTTGGTCGAAATTCAGCTTCAGTAGAAACCTTATGATTTTGATTGTTTTAGAGCCTGTCAGTATCTTTATCTAAGCCAGTTATCTGATAAGAAATGACACAACTGACTTAATTGGTTTGTTCTCTCCCTTTTTCTTACCTGCAGAGGGTGTCCACTTTAGACTCTGATCAGTATCAAAGGGGAGATAATGAATATCTCAAAGGGCCAGTCATTTTAGGAAAATTTGGGGATTGGGGGTGGGTTCTTAAGTTTACGGCCCATGTACACCAATTCAGCCATTTAGGGCCAGTGCTATCAGTTACATGTTTTACATCAAACATCACTGTTTACATCCCTATTCACCACATTGCTGTGTATCATCAAATGACATCTCCAGAAAGCATCGTCCATCATGGACTTAGTGCGCAATTCTCCGAATTGAATTTGGCCGCTCTTCAGTATTAATGAAATTCCCAAAGGGCTATGAAAGCAACAAAGTGTATTTTAGTCAACACTTTTTTATTTGTTTTTATTACAAATAAGCCAAATTACAATGTGGGATCACCAATGGCTGAAAATCAAAGAAAACTTCCAAACTTAAGGCATCAGGGGACAGTTTCGCATTTGAGGGTGGACGTTTTTCAAAATATTATAGTAGGAGGGTCAATAATGGCATGGTTGCTCATAGAAATTGTGATATGTGGATATTTTTTGCCAATGTGGGTTTCTTTGCTGAGTATTTGTACTTTTATGAAATGGAATACGAAACTATCACCCCGGCTGTCTGGATGCTGTGCAAGTTCAAGGTGCAGCGGCATATCTGAATTCACGAAGGTAGCTTTGGCACTAAAAAGTGTCTGTTTTTCAAAGAGGATTCCTGAAAAAGTTTACTGGTTATGGCATACTTTTCTGTCTATTTCTTTGCATGTGACTGAGTGTACATGACATTTCAACAGGTGCCAAGTACTGGTGTTTTGGGAGTAAATTCACAGGATCTGTCAAAGTGAGGTGGAGTCATGATTTTGTGTATGTAAAAATTAGTGGGTGGGGTAAGTGAAATGCTGCTGCTGTCAGCCTATGCAAACAGAGAAGTGTTTCTTTGGTATTCTGTTTTGATTTCATGCATGTGTGGAGCAATTTGAAACCAAAACAGAAGTTATCACTTTCTCCAGGAGTTGTCGATAACGATTCAAAAACTTGATGTGGCGCGGACAAAAAAGTGCTGCGATTAACTGTCCCCTGATGCCAAAGAAGAAGTAGCCATCTAGCGGAGATAACGACGAGGGAACCAGGTATGACTGACTCAGCAGTTAACCTTGCTGAACTCGGGTATTTCCAATACCGCGTCAAGGCTTATGCTATAAATAGACGTAATGGCTTCTGCTAGCTACCAATCGTTATGTTGTAGCCACCTAGCGGAGACATTTAAGACAAGGGAACCAATCTAGTGGAGGTAATAACGAAGGGGAACCAATCTAATAGGGAACCAATCTATTGATCCACGTGAAGCAAACGCTTGATTTCGTGCTTGGGCATCAGGGGACAGTTTCGCATTTGAGGGTGGACGTTTTTCAAAATATTATAGTAGGAGGGCCAATAATGGCATGGTTGCTCATAGAAATTGTGATATGTGGATATTTTTTGCCAATGTGGGCTTTTTTGCTGAGTATCTGTACTTTTATGAAATGGAATACGAAACTAAAATCCCTGCTGTCTGGATGCTGTGCAAGTTCAAGGTGCAGCGGCATATCTGAATTCACGAAGGTAGCTTTGGCACTAAAAAGTAGCTGTTTTTCAAAGAGGATTCCTGAAAAAGTTTACTGGTTATGGTATACTTTTCTGTCTATTTCTTTGCATGTGACTGAGTGTACATGACATTTCAACAGGTGCCAAGTACTGGTGTTTTGGGAGTAAATTCACAGGATCTGTCAAAGTGAGGTGGAGTCATGATTTTTTGTATGTAAAAATTAGTGGGTGGGGTAAGTGAAATGCTGCTGCTGTCAGCCTATGCAAACAGAGAAGTGTTTCTTAGGTATTCTGTTTTGATTTCATGCATGCGTGGAGCAATTTGAAACCAAAACAGAAGTTATCGCTTTCTCCAGGAGTTGTCGATAACGATTCAAAAACTTGGTGTGACGCGGACAAAAAAATGCTGCGATTAACTGTCCCCTGATGCCTTAAGGGAAAACGCCAAAAATTCAAGTCATCTTTTGGGGTCTTATTCACTGCAATTTGAAAAGCTTATTATTTGTCGAATGAGAACCCGCAATGTTTTTGTGCATCGTGCAGTCCATATTTACGCAGGAAATGATACGCTATAGGTACCGTATGATTGTCCGATTTAAAGCCGACAAACAGTTTTCTTACACCAGACTGCAGCCTGTGCCCTTAAACATCTAATTCGCATACTGGGGATGGAAATATTGTTTATTTTCAAGGATTTGAATATTTTTACATCTAAATATGGCCTTAAAAAGTATAATTTATGCTAGTTTGGCTTTGTTTTTGGTCATTTTTCCCAATTTTGAATCAATTTTCCATTGGGGAAATGGGCAAAATTTTACTGAAGTCAAAAATTTGGCTCTAGTCCACACCACAGTGGCACAGGCATTCTATCAAGCATTAAAATCTACCAGAAAAAGCAATTAACAGCATTCCAAGACAGTTCAACAGGAATATTTTGAACAAAAACAGTTGTCGAGCTTGGCAAGGGCGCACAGATGATATTGGTTTTGGTGAAAAGCTTGTATGGCATCGCAATGTGTGCGCTTGTCTGAAATTACACCGCATTGATTTTGCACCAGACCATTTAAATATTTATCACAGGAGTACTTGATATGACATTTTTGCCCTAACCATCTCTGTGTAAATGTTATGACCTGTCTCATGAGCCACACTCTGTGAAAAAATAATAGGTAATTCAGTAAAAATGATGGACAGTGCCATGACCACTATAGATGCAAAGGTTGCCTCATAAACAGATCTCTAATTTGTGCTGTGCAAATGTCCAAAAAGCCTATCCAGGTCCTTAATATTAACAACAATGTCCTTTTCAGCACTGTAAGACCTTCTGTGTGTCCAAGAATGTACTTTGGACACATTATTCTGATAGGATTCTTTCTCTTTTCCAGTCTGTAGCTGGTATCTTCAGAATACTCACCAGGTCTAGCTGCTAGTTGCTGATGACAGCACATGTGCAAGTTAAGAAGTTCTTCTTATCCAAGTAAGTGTAGTTTCTTGCAGCCAGAAAGTGTTTTCTTGTGCTGACTCCATTTTATATAGTGGAGAATGACAAGGCCAGTGCAATGTTACACTCCTCCCTGATTCTTTTAAAGAGATTTTTTAGTCTGGGGCTCAGTTCTTACCTTGTAGTATGCCCCAGACTCAGAAAATAGTGCTTTGACTGTAACAAAAACACAGTAGAACCTTTCTCAAACACATTCAGAAATGAAATACCCTTTTTTGCAGTTTCTGGTATGCATAGTTGCTGTTTTATCATAACCTGTAGACTCTGTTTTGGTTGAAATTCAGCTTCAGTAGAAACCTTATGATTTTGATTGTTTTAGAGCCTGTCAGTATCTTTATCTAAGCCAGTTATCTGATAAGAAATGACACAACTGACTTAATTGGTTTGTTCTCTCCCTTTTTCTTACCTGCAGAGGGTGTCCACTTTAGACTCTGATCAGTAGCAAAGGGGAGATAATGAATATCTCAAAGGCCCAGTCATTTTAGGAAAATTTGGGGATTTGGGGTGGGTTCTTAAGTTTACGGCCCATGTCCACCAATTCAGTCATTTAGGGCCAGTGCTATCAGTTACATGTTTTACATCAAACATCACTGTTTACATCCCTATTCACCACATTGCTGTGTATCATCAAATGACATCTCCAGAAAGCATCGTCCATCATGGACTTAGTGCGCAATTCTCCGAATTGAATCTGGCCGCTCTTCAGTATTAATGAAATTCCAAAAGGGCTATGAAAGCAACAACATGTATTTTAGTCAACACTTTTTTATTTGTTTTTATTACAAATAAGCCAAATTACAATGTGGGATCAACAACAGCTGAAAATCAAAGAAAACTTCCAAACTTAAGGGAAAACGCCAAAAATTCAAGTCATCTTTTGGGGTCTTATTCACTGCAATTTGAAAAGCTTATTATTTGTCGAATGAGTACCCGCAATGTTTTTATGCATCGCGCAGTCCATATTTACGCAGGAAATGATACGCTATAGGTACCGTATGATTGTCCGATTTAAAGCCGACAAACAGTTTTCTTACACCAGACTGCAGCCTGTGCCCTTAAACATTTAATTCACATACTGGGGATGGAAATATTGTTTATTTTCAAGCATTTGAATATTTTTACATCTAAATATGGCCTTAAAGAGTATAATCTAAGCTAGTTTGGCTTTGTTTTTGGTCATTTTTCCCAATTTTGAATGAATTTTCCATTGGGGAAATGGGCAAAATTTTACTGAAGTCAAAAATTTGGCTCTAGTCCACACCACAGTGGCACAGGCATTCTATAAAGCATTAAAATCTACCAGAAAAAGCAATTAACAGCCTTCCAAGACAGTTCAACAGGAATATTTTAAACAAAAACAGTTGTCGAGCTTGGCAAGGGCGCACAGATGATATCGGTTTTGGTGAAATGCTTGTATGGCATCGCAATATGTGCGCTTGTCTGAAATTACACCGCATTGATTTTGCACGAGACCATTTAAATATTTATCGCAGGAGCACTTGATATGATATTTTACCCATATTTGCCCTAACCATCTCTGTGTAAATGTTATGACCTGTCTCATGAGCCACATTCTTTGAAAAAAATAATAGGTAATTCAGTAAAAATGATGGACAGTGCCATGACCACTATTGATGCAAAGGTTGCCTCATAAACAAATCTCAAATTTGTGCTGTGCAAATGTCCCAAAAGCCTATCCAGGTCCTTAATATTAACAACAATGTCCTTTTCAGCACTGTAAGACCTTCTGTGTGTCCAAGAATGTACTTTGGACACATTATTCTGATAGGATTCTTTCTCTTTTCCAGTCAGTAGCTAGTAACCTCAGAATACTCACCAGGTCTAGCTGCTAGTTGCTGATTACAGCACATGTGCAAGTTAAGAAGTTCTTCTTATCCAAGTAAGTGTAGTTTCTTGCAGCCAGAAAGTGTTTTCTTGTGCTGACTCCATTTTATATAGTGGAGAATGACAAGGCTAGTGCAATGTTGCACTCCTCCCTGATTCTTTTATGGAGATTTTTTAGTCTGGGGCTTAGTTCTTACCTTGTAGTATGCCCCAGACCCAGAAAATAGTGCTTTGACTGTAACAAAAACACAGTAGAACCTTTCTCAAACACATTCAGAAATGAAATACCCTTTTTTGCAGTTTCTGGTATGCATAGTTGCTGTTTTATCATAACCTGTAGACTCTGTTTTGGTCGAAATTCAGCTTCAGTAGAAACCTTATGATTTTGATTGTTTTAGAGCCTGTCAGTATCTTTATCTAAGCCAGTTATCTGATAAGAAATGACACAACTGACTTAATTGGTTTGTTCTCTCCCTTTTTCTTACCTGCAGAGGGTGTCCACTTTAGACTCTGATCAGTATCAAAGGGGAGATAATGAATATCTCAAAGGGCCAGTCATTTTAGGAAAATTTGGGGATTGGGGGTGGGTTCTTAAGTTTACGGCCCATGTACACCAATTCAGCCATTTAGGGCCAGTGCTATCAGTTACATGTTTTACATCAAACATCACTGTTTACATCCCTATTCACCACATTGCTGTGTATCATCAAATGACATCTCCAGAAAGCATCGTCCATCATGGACTTAGTGCGCAATTCTCCGAATTGAATTTGGCCGCTCTTCAGTATTAATGAAATTCCCAAAGGGCTATGAAAGCAACAAAGTGTATTTTAGTCAACACTTTTTTATTTGTTTTTATTACAAATAAGCCAAATTACAATGTGGGATCACCAATGGCTGAAAATCAAAGAAAACTTCCAAACTTAAGGCATCAGGGGACAGTTTCGCATTTGAGGGTGGACGTTTTTCAAAATATTATAGTAGGAGGGTCAATAATGGCATGGTTGCTCATAGAAATTGTGATATGTGGATATTTTTTGCCAATGTGGGTTTCTTTGCTGAGTATTTGTACTTTTATGAAATGGAATACGAAACTATCACCCCGGCTGTCTGGATGCTGTGCAAGTTCAAGGTGCAGCGGCATATCTGAATTCACGAAGGTAGCTTTGGCACTAAAAAGTGTCTGTTTTTCAAAGAGGATTCCTGAAAAAGTTTACTGGTTATGGCATACTTTTCTGTCTATTTCTTTGCATGTGACTGAGTGTACATGACATTTCAACAGGTGCCAAGTACTGGTGTTTTGGGAGTAAATTCACAGGATCTGTCAAAGTGAGGTGGAGTCATGATTTTGTGTATGTAAAAATTAGTGGGTGGGGTAAGTGAAATGCTGCTGCTGTCAGCCTATGCAAACAGAGAAGTGTTTCTTTGGTATTCTGTTTTGATTTCATGCATGTGTGGAGCAATTTGAAACCAAAACAGAAGTTATCACTTTCTCCAGGAGTTGTCGATAACGATTCAAAAACTTGATGTGGCGCGGACAAAAAAGTGCTGCGATTAACTGTCCCCTGATGCCAAAGAAGAAGTAGCCATCTAGCGGAGATAACGACGAGGGAACCAGGTATGACTGACTCAGCAGTTAACCTTGCTGAACTCGGGTATTTCCAATACCGCGTCAAGGCTTATGCTATAAATAGACGTAATGGCTTCTGCTAGCTACCAATCGTTATGTTGTAGCCACCTAGCGGAGACATTTAAGACAAGGGAACCAATCTAGTGGAGGTAATAACGAAGGGGAACCAATCTAATAGGGAACCAATCTATTGATCCACGTGAAGCAAACGCTTGATTTCGTGCTTGGGCATCAGGGGACAGTTTCGCATTTGAGGGTGGACGTTTTTCAAAATATTATAGTAGGAGGGCCAATAATGGCATGGTTGCTCATAGAAATTGTGATATGTGGATATTTTTTGCCAATGTGGGCTTTTTTGCTGAGTATCTGTACTTTTATGAAATGGAATACGAAACTAAAATCCCTGCTGTCTGGATGCTGTGCAAGTTCAAGGTGCAGCGGCATATCTGAATTCACGAAGGTAGCTTTGGCACTAAAAAGTAGCTGTTTTTCAAAGAGGATTCCTGAAAAAGTTTACTGGTTATGGTATACTTTTCTGTCTATTTCTTTGCATGTGACTGAGTGTACATGACATTTCAACAGGTGCCAAGTACTGGTGTTTTGGGAGTAAATTCACAGGATCTGTCAAAGTGAGGTGGAGTCATGATTTTTTGTATGTAAAAATTAGTGGGTGGGGTAAGTGAAATGCTGCTGCTGTCAGCCTATGCAAACAGAGAAGTGTTTCTTAGGTATTCTGTTTTGATTTCATGCATGCGTGGAGCAATTTGAAACCAAAACAGAAGTTATCGCTTTCTCCAGGAGTTGTCGATAACGATTCAAAAACTTGGTGTGACGCGGACAAAAAAATGCTGCGATTAACTGTCCCCTGATGCCTTAAGGGAAAACGCCAAAAATTCAAGTCATCTTTTGGGGTCTTATTCACTGCAATTTGAAAAGCTTATTATTTGTCGAATGAGAACCCGCAATGTTTTTGTGCATCGTGCAGTCCATATTTACGCAGGAAATGATACGCTATAGGTACCGTATGATTGTCCGATTTAAAGCCGACAAACAGTTTTCTTACACCAGACTGCAGCCTGTGCCCTTAAACATCTAATTCGCATACTGGGGATGGAAATATTGTTTATTTTCAAGGATTTGAATATTTTTACATCTAAATATGGCCTTAAAAAGTATAATTTATGCTAGTTTGGCTTTGTTTTTGGTCATTTTTCCCAATTTTGAATCAATTTTCCATTGGGGAAATGGGCAAAATTTTACTGAAGTCAAAAATTTGGCTCTAGTCCACACCACAGTGGCACAGGCATTCTATCAAGCATTAAAATCTACCAGAAAAAGCAATTAACAGCATTCCAAGACAGTTCAACAGGAATATTTTGAACAAAAACAGTTGTCGAGCTTGGCAAGGGCGCACAGATGATATTGGTTTTGGTGAAAAGCTTGTATGGCATCGCAATGTGTGCGCTTGTCTGAAATTACACCGCATTGATTTTGCACCAGACCATTTAAATATTTATCACAGGAGTACTTGATATGACATTTTTGCCCTAACCATCTCTGTGTAAATGTTATGACCTGTCTCATGAGCCACACTCTGTGAAAAAATAATAGGTAATTCAGTAAAAATGATGGACAGTGCCATGACCACTATAGATGCAAAGGTTGCCTCATAAACAGATCTCTAATTTGTGCTGTGCAAATGTCCAAAAAGCCTATCCAGGTCCTTAATATTAACAACAATGTCCTTTTCAGCACTGTAAGACCTTCTGTGTGTCCAAGAATGTACTTTGGACACATTATTCTGATAGGATTCTTTCTCTTTTCCAGTCTGTAGCTGGTATCTTCAGAATACTCACCAGGTCTAGCTGCTAGTTGCTGATGACAGCACATGTGCAAGTTAAGAAGTTCTTCTTATCCAAGTAAGTGTAGTTTCTTGCAGCCAGAAAGTGTTTTCTTGTGCTGACTCCATTTTATATAGTGGAGAATGACAAGGCCAGTGCAATGTTACACTCCTCCCTGATTCTTTTAAAGAGATTTTTTAGTCTGGGGCTCAGTTCTTACCTTGTAGTATGCCCCAGACTCAGAAAATAGTGCTTTGACTGTAACAAAAACACAGTAGAACCTTTCTCAAACACATTCAGAAATGAAATACCCTTTTTTGCAGTTTCTGGTATGCATAGTTGCTGTTTTATCATAACCTGTAGACTCTGTTTTGGTTGAAATTCAGCTTCAGTAGAAACCTTATGATTTTGATTGTTTTAGAGCCTGTCAGTATCTTTATCTAAGCCAGTTATCTGATAAGAAATGACACAACTGACTTAATTGGTTTGTTCTCTCCCTTTTTCTTACCTGCAGAGGGTGTCCACTTTAGACTCTGATCAGTAGCAAAGGGGAGATAATGAATATCTCAAAGGCCCAGTCATTTTAGGAAAATTTGGGGATTTGGGGTGGGTTCTTAAGTTTACGGCCCATGTCCACCAATTCAGTCATTTAGGGCCAGTGCTATCAGTTACATGTTTTACATCAAACATCACTGTTTACATCCCTATTCACCACATTGCTGTGTATCATCAAATGACATCTCCAGAAAGCATCGTCCATCATGGACTTAGTGCGCAATTCTCCGAATTGAATCTGGCCGCTCTTCAGTATTAATGAAATTCCAAAAGGGCTATGAAAGCAACAACATGTATTTTAGTCAACACTTTTTTATTTGTTTTTATTACAAATAAGCCAAATTACAATGTGGGATCAACAACAGCTGAAAATCAAAGAAAACTTCCAAACTTAAGGCATCAGGGGACAGTTTCGCATTTGAGGGTGGACATTTTTCAAAATATTATAGTAGGAGGGTCAATAATGGCATGGTTGCTCATAGAAATTGTGATATGTGGATATTTTTTGCCAATGTGGGTTTCTTTGCTGAGTATTTGTACTTTTATGAAATGGAATACGAAACTATCACCCCGGCTGTCTGGATGCTGTGCAAGTTCAAGGTGCAGCGGCATATCTGAATTCACGAAGGTAGCTTTGGCACTAAAAAGTGTCTGTTTTTCAAAGAGGATTCCTGAAAAAGTTTACTGGTTATGGCATACTTTTCTGTCTATTTCTTTGCATGTGACTGAGTGTACATGACATTTCAACAGGTGCCAAGTACTGGTGTTTTGGGAGTAAATTCACAGGATCTGTCAAAGTGAGGTGGAGTCATGATTTTGTGTATGTAAAAATTAGTGGGTGGGGTAAGTGAAATGCTGCTGCTGTCAGCCTATGCAAACAGAGAAGTGTTTCTTTGGTATTCTGTTTTGATTTCATGCATGTGTGGAGCAATTTGAAACCAAAACAGAAGTTATCACTTTCTCCAGGAGTTGTCGATAACGATTCAAAAACTTGATGTGGCGCGGACAAAAAAGTGCTGCGATTAACTGTCCCCTGATGCCTTAAGGGAAAACGCCAAAAATTCAAGTCATCTTTTGGGGTCTTATTCACTGCAATTTGAAAAGCTTATTATTTGTCGAATGAGTACCCGCAATGTTTTTATGCATCGCGCAGTCCATATTTACGCAGGAAATGATACGCTATAGGTACCGTATGATTGTCCGATTTAAAGCCGACAAACAGTTTTCTTACACCAGACTGCAGCCTGTGCCCTTAAACATTTAATTCACATACTGGGGATGGAAATATTGTTTATTTTCAAGCATTTGAATATTTTTACATCTAAATATGGCCTTAAAGAGTATAATCTAAGCTAGTTTGGCTTTGTTTTTGGTCATTTTTCCCAATTTTGAATGAATTTTCCATTGGGGAAATGGGCAAAATTTTACTGAAGTCAAAAATTTGGCTCTAGTCCACACCACAGTGGCACAGGCATTCTATAAAGCATTAAAATCTACCAGAAAAAGCAATTAACAGCCTTCCAAGACAGTTCAACAGGAATATTTTAAACAAAAACAGTTGTCGAGCTTGGCAAGGGCGCACAGATGATATCGGTTTTGGTGAAATGCTTGTATGGCATCGCAATATGTGCGCTTGTCTGAAATTACACCGCATTGATTTTGCACGAGACCATTTAAATATTTATCGCAGGAGCACTTGATATGATATTTTACCCATATTTGCCCTAACCATCTCTGTGTAAATGTTATGACCTGTCTCATGAGCCACATTCTTTGAAAAAAATAATAGGTAATTCAGTAAAAATGATGGACAGTGCCATGACCACTATTGATGCAAAGGTTGCCTCATAAACAAATCTCAAATTTGTGCTGTGCAAATGTCCCAAAAGCCTATCCAGGTCCTTAATATTAACAACAATGTCCTTTTCAGCACTGTAAGACCTTCTGTGTGTCCAAGAATGTACTTTGGACACATTATTCTGATAGGATTCTTTCTCTTTTCCAGTCAGTAGCTAGTAACCTCAGAATACTCACCAGGTCTAGCTGCTAGTTGCTGATTACAGCACATGTGCAAGTTAAGAAGTTCTTCTTATCCAAGTAAGTGTAGTTTCTTGCAGCCAGAAAGTGTTTTCTTGTGCTGACTCCATTTTATATAGTGGAGAATGACAAGGCTAGTGCAATGTTGCACTCCTCCCTGATTCTTTTATGGAGATTTTTTAGTCTGGGGCTTAGTTCTTACCTTGTAGTATGCCCCAGACCCAGAAAATAGTGCTTTGACTGTAACAAAAACACAGTAGAACCTTTCTCAAACACATTCAGAAATGAAATACCCTTTTTTGCAGTTTCTGGTATGCATAGTTGCTGTTTTATCATAACCTGTAGACTCTGTTTTGGTCGAAATTCAGCTTCAGTAGAAACCTTATGATTTTGATTGTTTTAGAGCCTGTCAGTATCTTTATCTAAGCCAGTTATCTGATAAGAAATGACACAACTGACTTAATTGGTTTGTTCTCTCCCTTTTTCTTACCTGCAGAGGGTGTCCACTTTAGACTCTGATCAGTATCAAAGGGGAGATAATGAATATCTCAAAGGGCCAGTCATTTTAGGAAAATTTGGGGATTGGGGGTGGGTTCTTAAGTTTACGGCCCATGTACACCAATTCAGCCATTTAGGGCCAGTGCTATCAGTTACATGTTTTACATCAAACATCACTGTTTACATCCCTATTCACCACATTGCTGTGTATCATCAAATGACATCTCCAGAAAGCATCGTCCATCATGGACTTAGTGCGCAATTCTCCGAATTGAATTTGGCCGCTCTTCAGTATTAATGAAATTCCCAAAGGGCTATGAAAGCAACAAAGTGTATTTTAGTCAACACTTTTTTATTTGTTTTTATTACAAATAAGCCAAATTACAATGTGGGATCACCAATGGCTGAAAATCAAAGAAAACTTCCAAACTTAAGGCATCAGGGGACAGTTTCGCATTTGAGGGTGGACGTTTTTCAAAATATTATAGTAGGAGGGTCAATAATGGCATGGTTGCTCATAGAAATTGTGATATGTGGATATTTTTTGCCAATGTGGGTTTCTTTGCTGAGTATTTGTACTTTTATGAAATGGAATACGAAACTATCACCCCGGCTGTCTGGATGCTGTGCAAGTTCAAGGTGCAGCGGCATATCTGAATTCACGAAGGTAGCTTTGGCACTAAAAAGTGTCTGTTTTTCAAAGAGGATTCCTGAAAAAGTTTACTGGTTATGGCATACTTTTCTGTCTATTTCTTTGCATGTGACTGAGTGTACATGACATTTCAACAGGTGCCAAGTACTGGTGTTTTGGGAGTAAATTCACAGGATCTGTCAAAGTGAGGTGGAGTCATGATTTTGTGTATGTAAAAATTAGTGGGTGGGGTAAGTGAAATGCTGCTGCTGTCAGCCTATGCAAACAGAGAAGTGTTTCTTTGGTATTCTGTTTTGATTTCATGCATGTGTGGAGCAATTTGAAACCAAAACAGAAGTTATCACTTTCTCCAGGAGTTGTCGATAACGATTCAAAAACTTGATGTGGCGCGGACAAAAAAGTGCTGCGATTAACTGTCCCCTGATGCCAAAGAAGAAGTAGCCATCTAGCGGAGATAACGACGAGGGAACCAGGTATGACTGACTCAGCAGTTAACCTTGCTGAACTCGGGTATTTCCAATACCGCGTCAAGGCTTATGCTATAAATAGACGTAATGGCTTCTGCTAGCTACCAATCGTTATGTTGTAGCCACCTAGCGGAGACATTTAAGACAAGGGAACCAATCTAGTGGAGGTAATAACGAAGGGGAACCAATCTAATAGGGAACCAATCTATTGATCCACGTGAAGCAAACGCTTGATTTCGTGCTTGGGCATCAGGGGACAGTTTCGCATTTGAGGGTGGACGTTTTTCAAAATATTATAGTAGGAGGGCCAATAATGGCATGGTTGCTCATAGAAATTGTGATATGTGGATATTTTTTGCCAATGTGGGCTTTTTTGCTGAGTATCTGTACTTTTATGAAATGGAATACGAAACTAAAATCCCTGCTGTCTGGATGCTGTGCAAGTTCAAGGTGCAGCGGCATATCTGAATTCACGAAGGTAGCTTTGGCACTAAAAAGTAGCTGTTTTTCAAAGAGGATTCCTGAAAAAGTTTACTGGTTATGGTATACTTTTCTGTCTATTTCTTTGCATGTGACTGAGTGTACATGACATTTCAACAGGTGCCAAGTACTGGTGTTTTGGGAGTAAATTCACAGGATCTGTCAAAGTGAGGTGGAGTCATGATTTTTTGTATGTAAAAATTAGTGGGTGGGGTAAGTGAAATGCTGCTGCTGTCAGCCTATGCAAACAGAGAAGTGTTTCTTAGGTATTCTGTTTTGATTTCATGCATGCGTGGAGCAATTTGAAACCAAAACAGAAGTTATCGCTTTCTCCAGGAGTTGTCGATAACGATTCAAAAACTTGGTGTGACGCGGACAAAAAAATGCTGCGATTAACTGTCCCCTGATGCCTTAAGGGAAAACGCCAAAAATTCAAGTCATCTTTTGGGGTCTTATTCACTGCAATTTGAAAAGCTTATTATTTGTCGAATGAGAACCCGCAATGTTTTTGTGCATCGTGCAGTCCATATTTACGCAGGAAATGATACGCTATAGGTACCGTATGATTGTCCGATTTAAAGCCGACAAACAGTTTTCTTACACCAGACTGCAGCCTGTGCCCTTAAACATCTATTTCGCATACTGGGGATGGAAATATTGTTTATTTTCAAGGATTTGAATATTTTTACATCTAAATATGGCCTTAAAAAGTATAATTTATGCTAGTTTGGCTTTGTTTTTGGTCATTTTTCCCAATTTTGAATCAATTTTCCATTGGGGAAATGGGCAAAATTTTACTGAAGTCAAAAATTTGGCTCTAGTCCACACCACAGTGGCACAGGCATTCTATCAAGCATTAAAATCTACCAGAAAAAGCAATTAACAGCATTCCAAGACAGTTCAACAGGAATATTTTGAACAAAAACAGTTGTCGAGCTTGGCAAGGGCGCACAGATGATATTGGTTTTGGTGAAAAGCTTGTATGGCATCGCAATGTGTGCGCTTGTCTGAAATTACACCGCATTGATTTTGCACCAGACCATTTAAATATTTATCACAGGAGTACTTGATATGACATTTTTGCCCTAACCATCTCTGTGTAAATGTTATGACCTGTCTCATGAGCCACACTCTGTGAAAAAATAATAGGTAATTCAGTAAAAATGATGGACAGTGCCATGACCACTATAGATGCAAAGGTTGCCTCATAAACAGATCTCTAATTTGTGCTGTGCAAATGTCCAAAAAGCCTATCCAGGTCCTTAATATTAACAACAATGTCCTTTTCAGCACTGTAAGACCTTCTGTGTGTCCAAGAATGTACTTTGGACACATTATTCTGATAGGATTCTTTCTCTTTTCCAGTCTGTAGCTGGTATCTTCAGAATACTCACCAGGTCTAGCTGCTAGTTGCTGATGACAGCACATGTGCAAGTTAAGAAGTTCTTCTTATCCAAGTAAGTGTAGTTTCTTGCAGCCAGAAAGTGTTTTCTTGTGCTGACTCCATTTTATATAGTGGAGAATGACAAGGCCAGTGCAATGTTACACTCCTCCCTGATTCTTTTAAAGAGATTTTTTAGTCTGGGGCTCAGTTCTTACCTTGTAGTATGCCCCAGACTCAGAAAATAGTGCTTTGACTGTAACAAAAACACAGTAGAACCTTTCTCAAACACATTCAGAAATGAAATACCCTTTTTTGCAGTTTCTGGTATGCATAGTTGCTGTTTTATCATAACCTGTAGACTCTGTTTTGGTTGAAATTCAGCTTCAGTAGAAACCTTATGATTTTGATTGTTTTAGAGCCTGTCAGTATCTTTATCTAAGCCAGTTATCTGATAAGAAATGACACAACTGACTTAATTGGTTTGTTCTCTCCCTTTTTCTTACCTGCAGAGGGTGTCCACTTTAGACTCTGATCAGTAGCAAAGGGGAGATAATGAATATCTCAAAGGCCCAGTCATTTTAGGAAAATTTGGGGATTTGGGGTGGGTTCTTAAGTTTACGGCCCATGTCCACCAATTCAGTCATTTAGGGCCAGTGCTATCAGTTACATGTTTTACATCAAACATCACTGTTTACATCCCTATTCACCACATTGCTGTGTATCATCAAATGACATCTCCAGAAAGCATCGTCCATCATGGACTTAGTGCGCAATTCTCCGAATTGAATCTGGCCGCTCTTCAGTATTAATGAAATTCCAAAAGGGCTATGAAAGCAACAACATGTATTTTAGTCAACACTTTTTTATTTGTTTTTATTACAAATAAGCCAAATTACAATGTGGGATCAACAACAGCTGAAAATCAAAGAAAACTTCCAAACTTAAGGGAAAACGCCAAAAATTCAAGTCATCTTTTGGGGTCTTATTCACTGCAATTTGAAAAGCTTATTATTTGTCGAATGAGAACCCGCAATGTTTTTGTGCATCGTGCAGTCCATATTTACGCAGGAAATGATACGCTATAGGTACCGTATGATTGTCCGATTTAAAGCCGACAAACAGTTTTCTTACACCAGACTGCAGCCTGTGCCCTTAAACATCTAATTCGCATACTGGGGATGGAAATATTGTTTATTTTCAAGGATTTGAATATTTTTACATCTAAATATGGCCTTAAAAAGTATAATTTATGCTAGTTTGGCTTTGTTTTTGGTCATTTTTCCCAATTTTGAATCAATTTTCCATTGGGGAAATGGGCAAAATTTTACTGAAGTCAAAAATTTGGCTCTAGTCCACACCACAGTGGCACAGGCATTCTATCAAGCATTAAAATCTACCAGAAAAAGCAATTAACAGCATTCCAAGACAGTTCAACAGGAATATTTTGAACAAAAACAGTTGTCGAGCTTGGCAAGGGCGCACAGATGATATTGGTTTTGGTGAAAAGCTTGTATGGCATCGCAATGTGTGCGCTTGTCTGAAATTACACCGCATTGATTTTGCACCAGACCATTTAAATATTTATCACAGGAGTACTTGATATGACATTTTTGCCCTAACCATCTCTGTGTAAATGTTATGACCTGTCTCATGAGCCACACTCTGTGAAAAAATAATAGGTAATTCAGTAAAAATGATGGACAGTGCCATGACCACTATAGATGCAAAGGTTGCCTCATAAACAGATCTCTAATTTGTGCTGTGCAAATGTCCAAAAAGCCTATCCAGGTCCTTAATATTAACAACAATGTCCTTTTCAGCACTGTAAGACCTTCTGTGTGTCCAAGAATGTACTTTGGACACATTATTCTGATAGGATTCTTTCTCTTTTCCAGTCTGTAGCTGGTATCTTCAGAATACTCACCAGGTCTAGCTGCTAGTTGCTGATGACAGCACATGTGCAAGTTAAGAAGTTCTTCTTATCCAAGTAAGTGTAGTTTCTTGCAGCCAGAAAGTGTTTTCTTGTGCTGACTCCATTTTATATAGTGGAGAATGACAAGGCCAGTGCAATGTTACACTCCTCCCTGATTCTTTTAAAGAGATTTTTTAGTCTGGGGCTCAGTTCTTACCTTGTAGTATGCCCCAGACTCAGAAAATAGTGCTTTGACTGTAACAAAAACACAGTAGAACCTTTCTCAAACACATTCAGAAATGAAATACCCTTTTTTGCAGTTTCTGGTATGCATAGTTGCTGTTTTATCATAACCTGTAGACTCTGTTTTGGTTGAAATTCAGCTTCAGTAGAAACCTTATGATTTTGATTGTTTTAGAGCCTGTCAGTATCTTTATCTAAGCCAGTTATCTGATAAGAAATGACACAACTGACTTAATTGGTTTGTTCTCTCCCTTTTTCTTACCTGCAGAGGGTGTCCACTTTAGACTCTGATCAGTAGCAAAGGGGAGATAATGAATATCTCAAAGGCCCAGTCATTTTAGGAAAATTTGGGGATTTGGGGTGGGTTCTTAAGTTTACGGCCCATGTCCACCAATTCAGTCATTTAGGGCCAGTGCTATCAGTTACATGTTTTACATCAAACATCACTGTTTACATCCCTATTCACCACATTGCTGTGTATCATCAAATGACATCTCCAGAAAGCATCGTCCATCATGGACTTAGTGCGCAATTCTCCGAATTGAATCTGGCCGCTCTTCAGTATTAATGAAATTCCAAAAGGGCTATGAAAGCAACAACATGTATTTTAGTCAACACTTTTTTATTTGTTTTTATTACAAATAAGCCAAATTACAATGTGGGATCAACAACAGCTGAAAATCAAAGAAAACTTCCAAACTTAAGGGAAAACGCCAAAAATTCAAGTCATCTTTTGGGGTCTTATTCACTGCAATTTGAAAAGCTTATTATTTGTCGAATGAGAACCCGCAATGTTTTTGTGCATCGTGCAGTCCATATTTACGCAGGAAATGATACGCTATAGGTACCGTATGATTGTCCGATTTAAAGCCGACAAACAGTTTTCTTACACCAGACTGCAGCCTGTGCCCTTAAACATCTAATTCGCATACTGGGGATGGAAATATTGTTTATTTTCAAGGATTTGAATATTTTTACATCTAAATATGGCCTTAAAAAGTATAATTTATGCTAGTTTGGCTTTGTTTTTGGTCATTTTTCCCAATTTTGAATCAATTTTCCATTGGGGAAATGGGCAAAATTTTACTGAAGTCAAAAATTTGGCTCTAGTCCACACCACAGTGGCACAGGCATTCTATCAAGCATTAAAATCTACCAGAAAAAGCAATTAACAGCATTCCAAGACAGTTCAACAGGAATATTTTGAACAAAAACAGTTGTCGAGCTTGGCAAGGGCGCACAGATGATATTGGTTTTGGTGAAAAGCTTGTATGGCATCGCAATGTGTGCGCTTGTCTGAAATTACACCGCATTGATTTTGCACCAGACCATTTAAATATTTATCACAGGAGTACTTGATATGACATTTTTGCCCTAACCATCTCTGTGTAAATGTTATGACCTGTCTCATGAGCCACACTCTGTGAAAAAATAATAGGTAATTCAGTAAAAATGATGGACAGTGCCATGACCACTATAGATGCAAAGGTTGCCTCATAAACAGATCTCTAATTTGTGCTGTGCAAATGTCCAAAAAGCCTATCCAGGTCCTTAATATTAACAACAATGTCCTTTTCAGCACTGTAAGACCTTCTGTGTGTCCAAGAATGTACTTTGGACACATTATTCTGATAGGATTCTTTCTCTTTTCCAGTCTGTAGCTGGTATCTTCAGAATACTCACCAGGTCTAGCTGCTAGTTGCTGATGACAGCACATGTGCAAGTTAAGAAGTTCTTCTTATCCAAGTAAGTGTAGTTTCTTGCAGCCAGAAAGTGTTTTCTTGTGCTGACTCCATTTTATATAGTGGAGAATGACAAGGCCAGTGCAATGTTACACTCCTCCCTGATTCTTTTAAAGAGATTTTTTAGTCTGGGGCTCAGTTCTTACCTTGTAGTATGCCCCAGACTCAGAAAATAGTGCTTTGACTGTAACAAAAACACAGTAGAACCTTTCTCAAACACATTCAGAAATGAAATACCCTTTTTTGCAGTTTCTGGTATGCATAGTTGCTGTTTTATCATAACCTGTAGACTCTGTTTTGGTTGAAATTCAGCTTCAGTAGAAACCTTATGATTTTGATTGTTTTAGAGCCTGTCAGTATCTTTATCTAAGCCAGTTATCTGATAAGAAATGACACAACTGACTTAATTGGTTTGTTCTCTCCCTTTTTCTTACCTGCAGAGGGTGTCCACTTTAGACTCTGATCAGTAGCAAAGGGGAGATAATGAATATCTCAAAGGCCCAGTCATTTTAGGAAAATTTGGGGATTTGGGGTGGGTTCTTAAGTTTACGGCCCATGTCCACCAATTCAGTCATTTAGGGCCAGTGCTATCAGTTACATGTTTTACATCAAACATCACTGTTTACATCCCTATTCACCACATTGCTGTGTATCATCAAATGACATCTCCAGAAAGCATCGTCCATCATGGACTTAGTGCGCAATTCTCCGAATTGAATCTGGCCGCTCTTCAGTATTAATGAAATTCCAAAAGGGCTATGAAAGCAACAACATGTATTTTAGTCAACACTTTTTTATTTGTTTTTATTACAAATAAGCCAAATTACAATGTGGGATCAACAACAGCTGAAAATCAAAGAAAACTTCCAAACTTCAGGCATCAGGGGACAGTTTCGCATTTGAGGGTGGACATTTTTCAAAATATTATAGTAGGAGGGCCAATAATGGCATGGTTGCTCATAGAAATTGTGATATGTGGATATTTTTTGCCAATGTGGGCTTATTTGCTGAGTATCTGTACTTTTATGAAATGGAATACGAAACTAAAACCCCTGCTGTCTGGATGCTGTGCAAGTTCAAGGTGCAGCGGCATATCTGAATTCACGAAGGTAGCTTTGGCACTAAAAAGTAGCTGTTTTTCAAAGAGGATTCCTGAAAAAGTTTACTGGTTATGGTATACTTTTCTGTCTATTTCTTTGCATGTGACTGAGTGTACATGACATTTCAACAGGTGCCAAGTACTGGTGTTTTGGGAGTAAATTCACAGGATCTGTCAAAGTGAGGTGGAGTCATGATTTTTTGTATGTAAAAATTAGTGGGTGGGGTAAGTGAAATGCTGCTGCTGTCAGCCTATGCAAACAGAGAAGTGTTTCTTAGGTATTCTGTTTTGATTTCATGCATGCGTGGAGCAATTTGAAACCAAAACAGAAGTTATCGCTTTCTCCAGGAGTTGTCGATAACGATTCAAAAACTTGGTGTGACGCGGACAAAAAAATGCTGCGATTAACTGTCCCCTGATGCCTTAAGGGAAAACGCCAAAAATTCAAGTCATCTTTTGGGGTCTTATTCACTGCAATTTGAAAAGCTTATTATTTGTCGAATGAGAACCCGCAATGTTTTTGTGCATCGTGCAGTCCATATTTACGCAGGAAATGATACGCTATAGGTACCGTATGATTGTCCGATTTAAAGCCGACAAACAGTTTTCTTACACCAGACTGCAGCCTGTGCCCTTAAACATCTAATTCGCATACTGGGGATGGAAATATTGTTTATTTTCAAGGATTTGAATATTTTTACATCTAAATATGGCCTTAAAAAGTATAATTTATGCTAGTTTGGCTTTGTTTTTGGTCATTTTTCCCAATTTTGAATCAATTTTCCATTGGGGAAATGGGCAAAATTTTACTGAAGTCAAAAATTTGGCTCTAGTCCACACCACAGTGGCACAGGCATTCTATCAAGCATTAAAATCTACCAGAAAAAGCAATTAACAGCATTCCAAGACAGTTCAACAGGAATATTTTGAACAAAAACAGTTGTCGAGCTTGGCAAGGGCGCACAGATGATATTGGTTTTGGTGAAAAGCTTGTATGGCATCGCAATGTGTGCGCTTGTCTGAAATTACACCGCATTGATTTTGCACCAGACCATTTAAATATTTATCACAGGAGTACTTGATATGACATTTTTGCCCTAACCATCTCTGTGTAAATGTTATGACCTGTCTCATGAGCCACACTCTGTGAAAAAATAATAGGTAATTCAGTAAAAATGATGGACAGTGCCATGACCACTATAGATGCAAAGGTTGCCTCATAAACAGATCTCTAATTTGTGCTGTGCAAATGTCCAAAAAGCCTATCCAGGTCCTTAATATTAACAACAATGTCCTTTTCAGCACTGTAAGACCTTCTGTGTGTCCAAGAATGTACTTTGGACACATTATTCTGATAGGATTCTTTCTCTTTTCCAGTCTGTAGCTGGTATCTTCAGAATACTCACCAGGTCTAGCTGCTAGTTGCTGATGACAGCACATGTGCAAGTTAAGAAGTTCTTCTTATCCAAGTAAGTGTAGTTTCTTGCAGCCAGAAAGTGTTTTCTTGTGCTGACTCCATTTTATATAGTGGAGAATGACAAGGCCAGTGCAATGTTACACTCCTCCCTGATTCTTTTAAAGAGATTTTTTAGTCTGGGGCTCAGTTCTTACCTTGTAGTATGCCCCAGACTCAGAAAATAGTGCTTTGACTGTAACAAAAACACAGTAGAACCTTTCTCAAACACATTCAGAAATGAAATACCCTTTTTTGCAGTTTCTGGTATGCATAGTTGCTGTTTTATCATAACCTGTAGACTCTGTTTTGGTTGAAATTCAGCTTCAGTAGAAACCTTATGATTTTGATTGTTTTAGAGCCTGTCAGTATCTTTATCTAAGCCAGTTATCTGATAAGAAATGACACAACTGACTTAATTGGTTTGTTCTCTCCCTTTTTCTTACCTGCAGAGGGTGTCCACTTTAGACTCTGATCAGTAGCAAAGGGGAGATAATGAATATCTCAAAGGCCCAGTCATTTTAGGAAAATTTGGGGATTTGGGGTGGGTTCTTAAGTTTACGGCCCATGTCCACCAATTCAGTCATTTAGGGCCAGTGCTATCAGTTACATGTTTTACATCAAACATCACTGTTTACATCCCTATTCACCACATTGCTGTGTATCATCAAATGACATCTCCAGAAAGCATCGTCCATCATGGACTTAGTGCGCAATTCTCCGAATTGAATCTGGCCGCTCTTCAGTATTAATGAAATTCCAAAAGGGCTATGAAAGCAACAACATGTATTTTAGTCAACACTTTTTTATTTGTTTTTATTACAAATAAGCCAAATTACAATGTGGGATCAACAACAGCTGAAAATCAAAGAAAACTTCCAAACTTAAGGCATCAGGGGACAGTTTCGCATTTGAGGGTGGACATTTTTCAAAATATTATAGTAGGAGGGCCAATAATGGCATGGTTGCTCATAGAAATTGTGATATGTTGATATTTTTTGCCAATGTGGGCTTATTTGCTGAGTATCTGTACTTTTATGAAATGGAATACGAAACTAAAACCCCTGCTGTCTGGATGCTGTGCAAGTTCAAGGTGCAGCGGCATATCTGAATTCACGAAGGTAGCTTTGGCACTAAAAAGTAGCTGTTTTTCAAAGAGGATTCCTGAAAAAGTTTACTGGTTATGGTATACTTTTCTGTCTATTTCTTTGCATGTGACTGAGTGTACATGACATTTCAACAGGTGCCAAGTACTGGTGTTTTGGGAGTAAATTCACAGGATCTGTCAAAGTGAGGTGGAGTCATGATTTTTTGTATGTAAAAATTAGTGGGTGGGGTAAGTGAAATGCTGCTGCTGTCAGCCTATGCAAACAGAGAAGTGTTTCTTAGGTATTCTGTTTTGATTTCATGCATGCGTGGAGCAATTTGAAACCAAAACAGAAGTTATCGCTTTCTCCAGGAGTTGTCGATAACGATTCAAAAACTTGGTGTGACGCGGACAAAAAAATGCTGCGATTAACTGTCCCCTGATGCCTTAAGGGAAAACGCCAAAAATTCAAGTCATCTTTTGGGGTCTTATTCACTGCAATTTGAAAAGCTTATTATTTGTCGAATGAGAACCCGCAATGTTTTTGTGCATCGTGCAGTCCATATTTACGCAGGAAATGATACGCTATAGGTACCGTATGATTGTCCGATTTAAAGCCGACAAACAGTTTTCTTACACCAGACTGCAGCCTGTGCCCTTAAACATCTAATTCGCATACTGGGGATGGAAATATTGTTTATTTTCAAGGATTTGAATATTTTTACATCTAAATATGGCCTTAAAAAGTATAATTTATGCTAGTTTGGCTTTGTTTTTGGTCATTTTTCCCAATTTTGAATCAATTTTCCATTGGGGAAATGGGCAAAATTTTACTGAAGTCAAAAATTTGGCTCTAGTCCACACCACAGTGGCACAGGCATTCTATCAAGCATTAAAATCTACCAGAAAAAGCAATTAACAGCATTCCAAGACAGTTCAACAGGAATATTTTGAACAAAAACAGTTGTCGAGCTTGGCAAGGGCGCACAGATGATATTGGTTTTGGTGAAAAGCTTGTATGGCATCGCAATGTGTGCGCTTGTCTGAAATTACACCGCATTGATTTTGCACCAGACCATTTAAATATTTATCACAGGAGTACTTGATATGACATTTTTGCCCTAACCATCTCTGTGTAAATGTTATGACCTGTCTCATGAGCCACACTCTGTGAAAAAATAATAGGTAATTCAGTAAAAATGATGGACAGTGCCATGACCACTATAGATGCAAAGGTTGCCTCATAAACAGATCTCTAATTTGTGCTGTGCAAATGTCCAAAAAGCCTATCCAGGTCCTTAATATTAACAACAATGTCCTTTTCAGCACTGTAAGACCTTCTGTGTGTCCAAGAATGTACTTTGGACACATTATTCTGATAGGATTCTTTCTCTTTTCCAGTCTGTAGCTGGTATCTTCAGAATACTCACCAGGTCTAGCTGCTAGTTGCTGATGACAGCACATGTGCAAGTTAAGAAGTTCTTCTTATCCAAGTAAGTGTAGTTTCTTGCAGCCAGAAAGTGTTTTCTTGTGCTGACTCCATTTTATATAGTGGAGAATGACAAGGCCAGTGCAATGTTACACTCCTCCCTGATTCTTTTAAAGAGATTTTTTAGTCTGGGGCTCAGTTCTTACCTTGTAGTATGCCCCAGACTCAGAAAATAGTGCTTTGACTGTAACAAAAACACAGTAGAACCTTTCTCAAACACATTCAGAAATGAAATACCCTTTTTTGCAGTTTCTGGTATGCATAGTTGCTGTTTTATCATAACCTGTAGACTCTGTTTTGGTTGAAATTCAGCTTCAGTAGAAACCTTATGATTTTGATTGTTTTAGAGCCTGTCAGTATCTTTATCTAAGCCAGTTATCTGATAAGAAATGACACAACTGACTTAATTGGTTTGTTCTCTCCCTTTTTCTTACCTGCAGAGGGTGTCCACTTTAGACTCTGATCAGTAGCAAAGGGGAGATAATGAATATCTCAAAGGCCCAGTCATTTTAGGAAAATTTGGGGATTTGGGGTGGGTTCTTAAGTTTACGGCCCATGTCCACCAATTCAGTCATTTAGGGCCAGTGCTATCAGTTACATGTTTTACATCAAACATCACTGTTTACATCCCTATTCACCACATTGCTGTGTATCATCAAATGACATCTCCAGAAAGCATCGTCCATCATGGACTTAGTGCGCAATTCTCCGAATTGAATCTGGCCGCTCTTCAGTATTAATGAAATTCCAAAAGGGCTATGAAAGCAACAACATGTATTTTAGTCAACACTTTTTTATTTGTTTTTATTACAAATAAGCCAAATTACAATGTGGGATCAACAACAGCTGAAAATCAAAGAAAACTTCCAAACTTAAGGCATCAGGGGACAGTTTCGCATTTGAGGGTGGACATTTTTCAAAATATTATAGTAGGAGGGCCAATAATGGCATGGTTGCTCATAGAAATTGTGATATGTTGATATTTTTTGCCAATGTGGGCTTATTTGCTGAGTATCTGTACTTTTATGAAATGGAATACGAAACTAAAACCCCTGCTGTCTGGATGCTGTGCAAGTTCAAGGTGCAGCGGCATATCTGAATTCACGAAGGTAGCTTTGGCACTAAAAAGTAGCTGTTTTTCAAAGAGGATTCCTGAAAAAGTTTACTGGTTATGGTATACTTTTCTGTCTATTTCTTTGCATGTGACTGAGTGTACATGACATTTCAACAGGTGCCAAGTACTGGTGTTTTGGGAGTAAATTCACAGGATCTGTCAAAGTGAGGTGGAGTCTTGATTTTTTGTATGTAAAAATTAGTGGGTGGGGTAAGTGAAATGCTGCTGCTGTCAGCCTATGCAAACAGAGAAGTGTTTCTTAGGTATTCTGTTTTGATTTCATGCATGCGTGGAGCAATTTGAAACCAAAACAGAAGTTATCGCTTTCTCCAGGAGTTGTCGATAACGATTCAAAAACTTGGTGTGACGCGGACAAAAAAATGCTGCGATTAACTGTCCCCTGATGCCTTGATTTCGTGGCTGAGAAGCGTCTCGCAAACGTTGATGTTTTACCATAGACAATTTTCAATCTCGTCCATATTCTTACTGCGTGGGCCTAATAGGCCCACGCAAAAAATGAGCGGACACGTTTTCATTTTTTTCCGTCGGACTTGATATGATAGTGTTCATTACGATGACAAACCCTTGTGTGTGACTTAGTGCATTCTTTCGTACATGTATCTCCAAAATGGTAACTTTTCTGGTGAAAAAAATGATATTTTTTCTTATTAATTCTCTAAACATAGGTCGTCGGTGCTCGTTAGAACCGCCTCATTGAGGCGGTTCTAACGAGTACCCACAACCTGTCTCTGAGCAGAAATACGAAAAACAATGTATAATGTTAATCCCTATTTGCTCTGTATAAAGTGGGGTTTGTGGGTGTATTCATTTCACGGACTTGTTCACGTGATGTATGCTCGTTATACTAAGCATCAGGATCACCTCACAATTGGCCTTCAGAATCAGAATTGTTACGGGAGACACGTCAAATGACATTATACACCAGGGGCCAGTTGTTCAAAACTAACGACGTCGTTAGTTAACGTATCGTTAAAACTTTGATCATTAAACATGGCAGATATGCTGAAATTTTTGCTGAAAAAAAATGTGAGCAGCTTTTGCATAAAGCTGCTCACATTTTTTCTGCAAAAATAACAAAATGTTAGATATTAAACTTGCTAGAACAGTTATCAAT
This sequence comes from Lucinisca nassula, assembly GCA_963580285.1. Taxonomy (NCBI): domain Eukaryota; kingdom Metazoa; phylum Mollusca; class Bivalvia; order Lucinida; family Lucinidae; genus Lucinisca; species Lucinisca nassula. The sequence goes on from OY757020.1 coordinate 54,737,720, forward strand.
ATGACCACTAACGAGCTCGTTAACAACTGGGCCCTGGACGTTAAACGCGTCACATACAAAACAATGTTCACACTGTTAGGTGATCAACTGAATCATGTCGGCGATACAATAAGTGCCCGAAGCAACAAGCGTTTTTTTGTTTACAAACATGTCTGCACCCATTGACGCGATCTTTGTTTGTTTGTTTGGTTTGAGGTTTAACGTCCCCATCAACAGTGTATAGGTTATTTTGGAAACGTTGTTTCCAATTTTTGTGGGACTTTTACCGACATTGAGATGAATTGACAGCACAAGCCCTGTCGCCCAAATGAAACAAATAGGTTTTACAAGCATGGACGGTCCGACTCGCACCGCTTTGCCCGGGCAGTCATAAATCCTCTAAGCTGTTTACCAGTACTCGTGTGTGGTCAGTGTCAGCTCTGCGTGGAATTATCATACAGCCCATCTTATTATTCAAGGCCCAATGGGCGGGGGCGGCTATAGTGAGTGACTTCCTTTTTTGTGTACCCAATATCGAAAGAAATCGAGGATGCGTGTCGATACTCTCCCGTCCGTTACACTTTAAGCGGAAGGGAAATTACAGGATGTTTTGAACTAATGTTGAAATTTACGTAATTATCATGAAAAATGAGCTGACATGTTTTTCATTTTTTTCCGTCGGACTGTGATATGATAGCATTCAGCGGCCCCGCCCATCGGGGCTTGAAGAAATATATGGGCTGCAAGATGCTTCCACGCAGAGCTGAAATAGACCCACACAGGAGTATCGTTTAGAGGATCTAAGCCTGCCAAGACCAAGCGGTGCGAATCGGCTCGTCCGCGCTTATAAACCGTTTTGGTTCCATTGGGCGTCAGCCTGAGATGTCATCTCAATGTCGGGTAAAAGTCCCATAAAATTGAAAGCAACGTCTCCAAAATAACCCTTACAGTGTTGAGGCGGACGTTAAACCTCAAATCAAACAAATGATAGCACTCATCACGATAACACGCCCGTTTGACTTTAACCCATTTAGTACCAGAAACCCCAAAACGGGTACCCTGGCAAACAGTGCAGGCCCAGATCAGACGCCGCATAACACGCGGCGTCTGATCAGGGCCTACAGTGTTTGCAAAACGTTCAGTAAGTTTCCAAGTAGATTTTGAAGAAAAAAAAACCTGACACCCCTAAGTTTTGCAATGGATTCCTACTATATATAAGGAGGAAAATTCCATTTGGTACAAAAGGGGTTAATAGTACATTCTTTCATACGTGTATCTCCAAAATGATACTTTTTCTGGTGAAAAATTGATATTTTTCTTATTAATACTCTAAATATAGGTTGACGGTTCTCGTAATAACCGTATCATTCCACGCAGAATGTCCTCGGCTCTAACGATTGCCCACAACCTGCGTCTTGGAGCAGAAATATAATGTATTCACCAGTAAATCAGTTTTCTCTGTATAAAGTGGGGTTTATGGGGGTGTTCATTTCACGGACTTGTTTACGTGATGTATGCTCTTTATTCAAAGAATCAGGATCACCTTATACAGTGTTATATAATTAGTCTTATAAATCAACTTTCCTTGGTCTTTTAAGCATTTTGATACTTTTCATTGCGTCACATTCGATATTTATGAGAAAAGGCGGTCAGCGACACAATAAGTGCCCGAAGCAACAAGTGGTTTTTGTTTACAAACATGTCTGCACTCATTGACGCGATCTTATATGTATATGTCATTTTGGAGACGTTGCTTCCAATTTTATGGGACTATTACCCAACACTGAGATGAAATGACATCTCAAGCCCTGTCGCAAAATGAAACCAATAGGGTTTAACAGTATTCACCTTATTTGCATTATCTGCTGGTTCCTAGTCTGAAGGTTATCAGTGTTGGAAAAACAGGTAACCAGACCCCCCTGACCTTAAAAGGTCAGGGGGGTCTGGTTACCAATTTTTCCAATATTGACAATGTGCAAGCTGGGAGCCAGCAAATAATGCAAATATGGTGAATGGATGGTCTGACTAGCACCGCTTTGCCTGGGCAGTCTTAGCTCCTCTAAGCGGTTTACCAGTACTCGTGTGCGGTCAGTTTCAGCTCTGGGTGGAAGCATCCTGCAGTCCCTCTATTTCTTTAAGCCCCGATGTGCGGGGAGCCGTGACGCGATGTTTACTAGCTTGAATAATAAAATAAATAACCAGCTAAATAATTTTATACATCCATAGAAGAAAACGTGATCTCACACGGGTGTGCTATCCTAATGGACAAAAAGAAAGGGTACCTGTGAATTCGCAGCCAACTAGATCTAATTCTGTACACACTTGGAAGACACCATAATTAACTTTTCCATAGAGGTAGTGATCATATACTGCCCAGTAAGGAATCCCCAGTCCGACAGCACTGCACAAAAAAGTAACAACACAAAACGGAACGCCGATCCACATGTTCGCCGGTAAGTTAAGTTACTGTAGTCGACATAAAATCACATGGAATGCGCACGCACAATGGTCAAATGAAAATTCAAATGCACTATTGTGAAATATTTCAACGTTGTAACATTAGCCGTGTCATTAAAAAACTGTTCTGTGATTAGCGAATATTAAAGGCGTAGATCAGACTGCGCATCCGCGCAGTCTGATCTACGCCTTTGTTATTCGCTGCATGGCAAGCACAATGCCTCCAGAATCTATATATGAAATTTCAAAACGTTTGCTGGTCTGTGTAGTTGAGAAGCTCGTTTTGTGACTTACCTCGGCGTACATCCTGAAGACAGACTTTCTCCGTGGCGCGGATCAGTTTTTAAATCACATCGTGCGAAAATATGGTTTCCGGCTGATACACTCTGCGAACCTTTCGATCGGCTTGACTAGCCACAAAATCCGATATTTAGACCATCTTAAATTAAGATTTATTCTCCTTGAAAAAGTTTATTGTAGTTTGCAGTTATTCTTAAGACCACTTTTGAAGAGTCACAAAGGAGGTCTTAATATAGGAATTTAACAGTAAGTGATATGTACACAGCGCTCAACGAAGATTCTGATCAGTCTACCCGGATGTAGACTCTGAGGCTTATCTGAGTTATCTGACCGCTCTTGTTCCGGCTCATAATGAAGTTTGGCATGCCCATGGAGTTAGGTACAGTCTGGCATCTGTGCCCAGCATCAACTTAGCCTGGCCTTTCGTGACAGCTGCGCGGTCTGAACAAAGTCTTCACAAGTCATTTGATTTAATTATGAACTCTAATGATGAATCTACTAATCGACTGGATCGTTTAAAAATAAATAATAATAATAATAATAAAAAAAAAAAAATAGCGAGGCTATGTTTCTAGAAATAGCCATTTCCTGGAGTGTTTACATATCAGTAATAGTCACGTGGAAATCAGCACTGATGAGCTTGTGTGCTAAGTAGGCTTGGGCCAATCGTTTGTGGCCGACTGACAAACAATCGACCCCAAAACTAGAGGCACAGGAGAACGTCAACAGACCGAACTCAAATGGTCCGTTTACCTTGGATACTCAGATACACAGAGAAGCAAGCGTCTTGAAATTCGACATGTAAAAAATAAATAAATAAATAAAATAGAGGTACTGTTGAGCCTAAAGAACTCGAACACGGTTGGTGCGTTAACTTTGGTAAATTCGAATTCGCTCTTGAGTCCCTAAAGAACCCCCCACCCCCCACCACCACTGAGCTCAAGTTTCAAGTTGCACATATATTTATGATAATTTTCTGGAGATTCTTCTTGGTTTATCTTGAAAAAATAGGTTTGTGTACTCATTAGAATCGCCTCGTATGAGCACAAACAACATTCCTTTAGGGCCCCGCCCATCGGGGCTTTATGAGATAGATTGGACCATGCATGATGGTGCTTCAACGCAGAGCTGAAGCTAACCGCACATGAGTACTGGTAAACGGGTAGTAGGACTAAGCCTGCCAAAACAAAGGGTGTGAGTCGGACCGCCCAGTGCATATAATCCATATTGGTTTCATTGGGCGACAGGGCTGGAGAAGTCATTTCATCTCAATGTCGGGAAAAAGTCCCACAAAATTGGAAGCAACGTCTCCAAAATGACCTGAATAGTGTTGACGGGGACGTAAAACCTCAATTCTAACAAAACAATATTCCCTAGAATATTGAAAAGAAAATCTAAAGGCATCCCCATTATTGATCCCGACTTGATGCTTAGTAATTTTAACCACCTCTATCTTGAAAATTTCGTGGTTCAAGAGATATTTGAGTTATCGATGTTCGACTGGGTTGTAATAACCAATTAGCAAAACTCAATACGAAAACATGCCTATACAAATCCAATGTAAACTTTATCGCCGAAAAAGGAAACTTTTAAGTTGAAAAATGATATTTTTCTTATTTCTGCTTAAGACATTGACTGTGGTTACTCGTTAGAACCGCCTCGGTGATGCGATTCTAACGAGTACCCACAACCTATATTTTGAGCAGAAATAAGAAACATAAGGTTTACTCCTGTAAACCTCAGTAATACTATAGAAAAGTGGTTTTCAAGTGGGTCAAAATTATATAAGCGTGTTTTCGTGATGTAACGGGTGGACATTATGTTATCAAGTTCGTGCAATGACACCTCCCCCACCCCGTAAACCTCACTTCATATAGAGAAAACTGGGGTTTAGAATGATATGCATTAATTTTCTTATCTCTGCAACAAGACATATATTGTAGGTACTCGTTAGAACCGCCTCAGGTTCTAACGAGCACCGACAAGCTTTGTTTGGAACATTTATAAGAAAAATATCACAAATTTTCATAAGAAAAAAATAATCGCTTTTGTGTAATGAAAGAATGCACAATGCCACAAGTATATGTAATCATAATAATTATCACAAATTCTTCTAAATTATATTTCCGCAGGGAAAATAACAAATAGTCTATGAATAAAAAATCACTCTTTTTCAAATTTTCGGCCCTTGGCCTTCTTCAGGAATCTATTAATTCGTCGAATTTTTCAAATTTTCGGCCCTTGGCCAACAAGATGGATGTCACTTAGTTGTTCGACGAATTAATAGATTCCTGAAGAAGGCCAAGGGCCCAAAATTTGAAAAAGAGTGATTTTTAATTCATAGATAATAATTATCAGTTGATTCCTTGTGACCCGATAGTCAAACGCCTTTTCACCTGACCTGGCTTAAATTTGACGCATCATTACACTTGTAAACGGCACGTTTGAGTTGAATTTAAAGGTGCACCCGTACAACAATAGAGGAATGGGACACTGGTCTCGTATAATCTCGCCATTACGGAAGTACAACATCACGTTCGTTTACAAGTTCGAATTAACAACACGCTGTCGCCCCCCACCCCCCACCCACATCGGGGCTTTTATAGAAAGATGGGCTGCATGAAACTTCCACGCAGAACTGAAATCCGATCGCACTCGATTACTGGTAATCTATTAGAGGATCTAAGCATGTCCAGGCAAAGCGTTGCGAGTCGGACCGTTCATGCTTATAAACCCTATTGGTTTCATTGGGCGAGAGGGCTTGAGATGTCATTTCATCTCAATGTTGGGTAAAAATCCCACAAAATTGGAAGCAACGTCTCCGAAATGACCTATACAGTGTTGACGGGGTCGTTGAACCTCAAAACAAACAAATAGACAATGAAACAGAACGCTGAATTTTTAACGGTCCTTTCAAGAATTTTTCACCTATTTCGAGTCAATCGTTAATCAGAGGTGGGTGAAAACCGAAGTACCCCATCATGAAAACACGCTTATTTAATTTTGGTTCAGTAGGGGTGGGGATCTCAATGGTTTCTGAGATAAATGTCATTTTATGAAGTAGAGTGGATGGGGTATGTCCCCCGCATATCCCGGGGGACCCACAGGTTGGTGTCACTTAATGCGTCTTATCATAATGAACAACAATATATATGGTTTAGGGGTGGGGATCTGAAATAAATGACCTTTTATGAAGTGGAGTGGTCAGGGCATGTCCCCGGCACATCCCGGGGGACCCCCAGGTTGGTGTCACTTAATGCATCTTAGATTATATATAGTTAGGGGTGGATAACTGTAAGGTTTCTGAGATATAAGGCATTTTATGAAGTGGAGGGGGCGGGGCATGGCCCCGGCACAACCCAGGGGACTACCAGGTTGACATAAAAGCATATGGCCAAGAGAAGTTTACTCAAGGAACATTTCTATGTAAGTTTTGTCAAAAATATATCTGCAATTACTTGGCAGTAAATGCCATTTTTCAGTTTCCCCATTATAAGTCTATGGAAAATCTAAGTTGCCATAGCAACCAAACTAAAGAGCCGAATTACATAAAAAGGCACAAAACCTGTAAAGGCAAATATGGTGAACATTTCCATAAACTCTCAGCCTCATAGAGCATACGGTTTCTAAGTTTTTTTTTTTATTTATTTTTTACTTTGGTTTCCATGGCAACCAATAGAAATGAGCAGTAGGCCTAAAATCATATGGCAGATAGTAGATATCCTAACAATCATTTCTATGAAAGTTTGGTCAAAATATCTGCAGAGGTTTGGCGGTAAATGCCATTTTTCAATTTTCCCCATTATAAGTCTATGGAAATAATAAATTGCCATAGCAACCAAACTAATAAGCCGATTTTCATAAAAAAAAAAAAACACAAACTTTCAACCTCCCCCCCCCCCCCCGACCCAAGGATGCCACAGATAAAAATTTGGGCCCAATGGCTTCAGAGGAGATGTCGTTTGAAGATGTTGACGTCAGACGACGACGACGGACAAATGCCTATCATATAAGCTCCCACGGAGCCTTCGGCTCTGGTGAGCTAAAAACCTAAGTTTATGAGCGAATGTGATTTTATGTTTTTTCTTCTTCAGCAGCTCAGACTGATGCGCGTCTGACTGGTGATCGGAAGGTCACGGGTTATATACCGACCGGGTTAGCAAAACGCTTTCGTTAAGTTTGATCATGAAATGATTTCCAAGGTCATTCGCTGACTTCTGCTGATTCAAGAAGGTTAGCATTCATTTTCAGTTGACAGAAAATGCGCCCTTCTGCTTTACCGCTGATATAAACCGTCCCGCATCATGAAAACACGCCTATATCATTTTGACCCCCTTGAACCCCACTTTCATATAGTAAAACTCGGGTTTACAGGGGGTAAACCTTATTTTATTTATTTCTGCTCTGAAATATAGAGTGTGAGTAAGCGTAAGAACCGCCTCGATGAGGCGGTTCTAACGGGTATCCACAATCTATATTTTGAGCAGAAATAAGAAAAATATCGCAATATTTCATCTTAAAATTTTCGTGTGTTTTTTTTCGGCGATAAAGTTCACAATTTATTTATATAGGCGCATTTTCATAATGGGGATAAGTATGCTTAGGTCTAGTTACAAGATCGATATGCCTTAAAAATGTTGGTTGGGCCGTTACATTCAAAAAAAAAAAAAAAAAAACAAACAAACGTTAACAGGCTCGACATGATTTAAAAATGGCGGTTGGGTCGTTATATTCAAACAAACAAACAAACAAACAAACAAACAAACAAACAAACAAACGTTTTGGTTCCAAACTACCTACAGCATACATGTACGCCGCAACGGTTAAAATTGAAATCGCTCGGGTATCCCGTTACAGGACGGGCTTTTCAAACACGAAATGACAAATGAATTTTACCCGTATATGCTCAGCCCAAAATCAATGGCAAACAATGTAGCGCCTGATCAGACGCCGCTTTAAGGGGAATGGGAACACCTTCAGTGGAGGCAACTCCTCCAAAAGTAATTTTGTCTCCGTTGTCGATAGGGGTCAAGTCTTAAAGGAAAGAATTTGCTCCTGAGGAGCAAATTTTTTCCTTTAATAGTTGACCCCTTTTTCCTTGGGACGGGGCTTATTGAGTTCCGAAAGTTGTCTCCCTTTGAAAAAGGGCGAAAAAGTATGTCAGGTGTTCCCTTTCCCCTTAAGCGGCGTCTTTCCTTTAAGAGTTGACCCCTATCGACAACGGAGACAAAATTACGTTTGGAGGAGTTGCCTCCCCTGAAGATGTTCCCATTGGTCTACAATGTTTGCCAATGTCACAGAAAAGGGCCGCTAGGCATATATGGGATAATTTTGTAGTAAGAAAATCTTTCTTCCCAGCTAGGATCTGACCCCGATGATATAGATTTATTTATTTTTTCATATTGCACTTACATAGCTTGAAAGTTGTAATCCTCAAAAATCATCACGTGAACAAGTGCGTGAAATAAATACCCCCTAAACCCCCACTTTATATATAGAGAAACCCGGGGTTTACGGGGGTATACATTGTTTTCCTTATTTCTGCTCCAAGACATAGGTTGTGGGTACTCGTTAGAACCGCCACAATGAGGCGGTTCTAACGAGCACCCACAACATGAAGTTTTGATCTGAAAAGTAGCCATTTCGGAGATATGAAAGAATACACTCTGTCACATGGGTGTGTTATTGATAATTGTAATGATTATTATAGTTGACACAATCGACCGATGATGATTTCGTGTTTAACGTGTGTGTGTGAATTCGGGTTTAACGTCGCTTTCAACAATGTTTCAGTCATATCACGACGGTGTCTGGTTGCGACAGGGAGCTCAATGCCCCCTTTTATAGTGCTGCCTCACTGAAGTATCATGTCCCAGACACATTACATGATACCACACCAGTCACATTATCCTGACACTGGGTCGACCAGTCCTAGCCCTACCCCGTAAATCTGAGTGCCAAGCGAGGAGCAGCTAGTACCATTTTTAACGACTTTGGTATGTCGCGGCCCGGGATCGAACCCGTGACCTGCCGTTCCCCGGAGCGGACACTCTACCAACTGAGCTATCGGGCCCGGTTCCGTGTTTAACGACCCTCTTTGTGGGTCATAAGAGACAATCGACCGACTCAGATGAGTAAATAATAATATTTGCTCCGAGCACGGCAAATCCATTACGAAAACACGCCTATACAAATGCATTGTAAACTTTACCGCCAAGATAAAAGAACATGTGAAGATGTAAAAAGGTGATGTTTTTCTTATTTCTGCTAAAAATATATATTGTGGGTACTCGTTAGAACCGCCTCACCGAGGCGGTTCTAACGAGACCCACAATTTACATTTTGGAGCAGAAATACAAAAAAGATTTACCCTTATAAACCAATGAAAAGTGGGGTTCAAGGGGGTCAAAACTGTATAGGCGTGTTTTCGTGACGGCATGCTTAAGAGCGTTACATCACGTGAAAAAGTTCGTAAAATAAACACCCATCCCAAACCCGACTGTATATAGAGAAAACTGGGGTTTACAGTGAGTGTACATCATTTTGCGTATTTCTGCTCCAAGACATAGGTTATGAGCACACGTTAGAACCACCTCAATGAGGCGGTTCTAATGAGCACCCACATTTTATGTTTTCAATATAAATAAGCCAGATATCACATTGTTTTCCACAGCAAATTAATCTTTTTTTGAGATTTAAAAGAATGCGCTATGATGCACGGATGTGTTATCGTAAAAAAATATGAACAATATGCTCGGCCCCCGCCCATAGGGGCGTAAGAAATATATGAGCTGCATGATGCTTCCACGCAGAGCTTAATCCGGCCTGCACACTAGTACTGGTAAACCGCTTAGAGGATCTAAGCCTGTCCAGGAACCGTGGTGCGAGGACCGCCCATGCTAATAAACCCTAATGGTTTCATTGGGCGACAGGGCTTTAGATGTCATTTCATCTCAATGTCGGGTAAAAGTCCCACAAAATTGGAAGCAACGTCTCCAAAATGACCTTTACAGTGTTGACGGGGACGTTAAACCTTAAACAAACAAATGAACAATATGCAAGCACTGGGTCTGACTGACTGTACGAAGACTCTGTTACAGTCCGTGTCTTATATTTTGATCTGTGTGTCATTACGAAAACACGCCTATACAAATAACTACCGCCAAAAATCTAAACTTTTAAGATAATTGTTTTCTTATTTGTCCTCAAAATATAGATTGTGGGTACTCCTTAGAACCGCCTCATTGAGGCGGTTCTAACCAGTATCAACAGTCTATATTTTAGAACAGAAATAAGAAAAAAAGGTTTACCCCTGTAAACACCAGTTTTCTCTGTATAAATTGGGTTTTAAAGGTGTTCATTTTGCGAACTCCTTCTCGTAATGGGTTGTGGGTACGCTTTTGAAACGCCTAAATAAGGCTGTCTTCCGAGCACCCACAACCTATGTTTTCAGTATAAATAACCCTTATATCACATTTTTTTCGATAGAAAATTAATCCTTTTTGAGATATGAAAGAATGCAGTATGATGCACGGATGTGTTATCGTAATGAAATATGAACAACATGTAAGCACTGGGTCTGGCTGACTGTACGAAGACTCTGTTACTGTCCGTGTCTTACATCATTGCCGCATTTCTCTGAATTCCGAAATCAAATCATCTGAACCCTATTCATTCGTGCACAAGTCCATATGATGAGTATTATATCACATTACGAAAACACGCCTGTATACTTCTGACCCCCTTGAACCCTATTTTTGTACACTCTGCTCTAAAAATAGAGGCCGGCCTCGGTAGCTCAGATGTGCGTCTGACTGGTGATAATTTTGATCTTGTGCGCATTGCCGTATTTCTCTGAATTCCAAATTCAAATCTTCTGAAACCTATTCCAAACACGTTCACAAGTCCATATGATGAGTATTCCATCCCACGTCATAACGAAAACACGCCTGTATAATTCTGACCCCCCTCGAAACCCAAGTTCATGCAGTAAAACTGGGGTTTACAGGGGTATACATTATTTTTCTTATTTCTGCTCTAAAATAAAGACTGTTGGTACTCGTTAGAACCGCCTCGATGAGAAGCTCCGTGGTGTAGTTGATAAGCTACTCGCCTCATAAACCAGGGGTCGTGGGTTCGATCCCGGGCTTCTCCAGACTTTCGGATGAGTTTTTAAACCGAGATCCCGTCTCCGTATGACATTAGCTGTTGGTGGGACGTAAAACTAAAACACACTCACTCACCGCCTCAATGAGGCGGATCTATCGTGTACCCCCACAGTCTATATTTTGAGCAGAAATAAAGGAAATATCAATTTTTCATCGGTAAAATTTAGGCGTGTTTTCGAAATGTTTTATAGAAAACGTGGCGTCTACATGGGTATACACTATTTCCCATATTCTGCATTGAAACTTGGATTATGGGTACTTGTGAGGCGGTTCTAACGCGTGCCCAGAATCTATGTTTGTACCAGAAATGTGTAAAAACACAAACCATCATCCGAAATGTTCCATTTTTTGATACGTGAAAGACAAAATGTATATTGCATGGATATGTTGACATAATGCTACGACGTGTTTCCTCGATGAATGCGGAGAAATATTCCTGTAATCAAACACAAAACACCGGAGACAATGGTTATTTAGCATGGATATGTTGGCATAATGCTACGACGTGTTTCCTCGATTAATGCGGAGTAATATTCCTGTAATCAAACACAAAACACCGGAGACAATGGAAAGATAGAATCCGGCGTGAAATGTGTAATTATCAGCATAAGTTTTCCCGTTGGTACTGGTCTGTTTTTCCCTCGCAACAGCAAAGATAATGACGCCAATAAATGTCGCAGTGGCTGAAAAAAAGAGTATCAATAATGAGTAAGAAATCATATTTGGTATATATACGTGAGAGAGAGAGAGAGAGAGAGAGAGAGAGAGAGAGAGAGAGAGAGAGAGAGAGAGAGAGAATGCTCGTAAACCCAAGTTCATTTTTCATATTTCCTTTACATTATTTTGGTCTGAAAACAGAGACTGTGTTTACTCGTACATTAAGGGAAGGATTCATTATTGTTTGTAGCAAATGGACAGGTAAGCAAATTGTTACCGTCAAACACCAGACACCTGTTAATTTGTAAGTGGATCCTATATTATTTGAATTTTTTACCTACCCTAAAGATTCAGCTATACCCTTTAACTAAGGCTGACACGATTAATCGTATAATCGATTAATGGATCGATGAATTCCACAAAAATGATTAGGAAGAGTCTATTGACAAACGTTTGTCAATAGCACAAAGTCGGTAAAAATGCTATTGACAACCGTTTGTCATTAGCACAAAGTCGGTAAAAATGCTATTGACAAACGTTTGTCAAAAGCACAAAGTCTGTAAAAATGCTATTGACAGACGTTTGTCAACAGCACAAACTCGGTAAAAATGCTATTGACAGACGTCTTTCAGATTTCAGAGTCGAAATGCGAAAATTGTTTTTCTTTTTATATTTCTTTGTACATAATTGTAATTTTAGGTGGGCAGTTATCGACTTATGCCATGGAAAAGTGCTCTGTACTTGTTAACCGCTTATTTATAAACATGTCAGGGAAAAGTGCGGGGAGGTTAACTGACCGGCTAGAATTGACCTAAATAGTGTTGATCAGGAGGATGTGGGTTCCGAACCTGGCGGCGTCGGCAACATTCTTGCGTAACGATTGATCATGGACCCACTGATTTAAGCAGGGCGGTTATCAATTTTTATAGAAAGCATGCGTATGTATGTGTTAACCGTTTCCGTATAAGATTTTCTTGTGATTGTGGATAGACAAAGTGACCGGCTCGATATGACCTAAATAGTATTAATCAGGAGGTCGTGGGTTCCATGCCTGCCGGGGTCACCAACATTCTTGCTCGGAGCTTGATCATGAATCCGCTGACATGTATGTGTTCACCGCTTCCGTGTAAGTCTGTCTTGGGAAATTATGGATAGGTAAATTGACCGGCTTGATATGACTTATAATGACTGGCTTGATATGACTTAAATAGTGTTGACTGGGCAGTAAACTCCAATACAGACAAACAAAACAGAAAATAAGAACTAGCTAAATTAACTCTTTATTACATACATGAGGCTCCGGATAAGACATGTGAAAACATACGATGTGGGTACTCATTAGAAGTGCATTGATGATTCGCTTCTAATGAGTACCCACAGCATATGTTGTCATGCATACATAAGAAAGGTAATATTTGAGCTTGATCATGAATCCGCTGACATGTATTTGTTCACCGCTTCCGTGTAAGTCTGTCTTGGGAAATTGTGGATAGGTAAATTGACCGGTGTGGGTACTCATTAGAAGTGCATTGATGAGTCGTTTCTAATGAGTACCCACAGCATATATTGTCATGCATACATAAGAAGGGTAATATTTGTTTGGAAGCACACACTTATCAGCAGCTGGGAATCATAGCATATCAGCAAACACAACTAAGGTAAAGAATCTCAAGCTTAAACAAAATGGGTGATGCACATCGCCTCCGACCTGTCTTAATTGATCGTGAAAACACTTATTTTGTGCTTACTCATTATTATCGCTTCGATGAGGCGATTCTAATCAATACACACAGCATAAGATGTGAACATGATGTCTTATCATAATGATTTCAAACATTATACAACTAACAGCATTTAAAGACGAAGTTCTTTTTCTCTTCAATCAGCTTTACTGTACATTTGTCGATACAACGATGGTGAAGCCATGCATCGCAGGCCACGCATTGTACCATTTCGCTGTCATACAGACCGCGACATTTGCAATATATGTTTTCCTTGGTTTTTGTTATTTTTTTCTTTTTCCAGTTTGTATTTATATTGAATGGGAAATTGGAAAAAAAATTATTTTCTAGACAACTAATGAGATGGCTGCGCATTTTATCTTGAACAAAAATGAGTTTCGAAGGATTCATTCCAAAACAGATTGCAACAGCAAACGCAATCGCAAATAACCCACAGTCGGTTCCTCCTACCTGGTTTTTTACCGGACATTTCAGAAAATGTAATTGTGATCCTTGTGGCTTCATTATTGCGCAAATTTGATTTTTAGTGTCAACATCTAAAGCGGTGAACAAACTGTCAAACCAATTAACCTGCCCTTCATTGCAATCTATTGTTGAAACTGTAAGCCAATGTCCGGAATCAATAGTACCCCTGTGTAGAATTTGAATCATGTTTTTGTCTTCTGTTTTGAAATGTTTTAAATTAAGAAATAATCTCCACGTACCGTGTGTTATCGTGATTAACACACGGTGTTGGAGGGCAGATTGCGAAATATTAATTCACGACGGCGAAGCCGGAGTGAATTAATATTCGCATCTGCCCGACAAAACTCCAAAATGTTTTTTTTTGAGCCCTTATGTCTTCCCCTGCGAGACTTTATCTTGTCTATATTTACATTTATTTGAAGAAAGGTATTAGCATCGTTTTGATTAATAATGTGCAAAAATTATTATTATAACCATTTAATTATTGTTTAATCATTGTTCTGTGATCTTCCTAACAAATTAAAATCAGATTAAGAAAGAAAAACGCTGATCTTTGGGATACAAGATAAGTCCCAGTCATCACAGTTTAGGTCATTTTAGTGACATTTATAATACTTATAACATATTTCCTCAACAAGCTTAGACCTTCCAATCTAAGCACTCCTCATACTATCTGCTACCTACTATTGTCCTACTTGAACCAACGGCAGGACGGCCCCCGCCCATCGCGGTTTGAATAAACAGTTCGGCTGCATGATGCTTCATCGCAGAACTGCAACCGACCGCACAAAATTTGCGGTTAAACCGCTGAGAGAATTAAGCCTGCCCGGGCTAAGCGGTGCGAATAGGACTGTCCATGCTTATAAACACTACAAGTTTCATTAGGTGACCGGTCTTACGATGTCATTTCTTTCCTATAATGCGTTAAAGAGCCATAAAATTGGAAGCAAAATGAAATATACAGTGATGACGGATACATTAAATCTCAGATCAAACAAATCAGCGGAAGGAGGAATGTCTTTCAAAAGAAAGATGCCGCGAACCGGTGGGCCAAACCCGCATCATCTATGGCTCCAGTCGAAAGTTAATTCAAACCGCTTCTAGCGGAAAGTAGCAAGTCCATGTTTCGCTTTAGTGTACATGTTTCAACCTCAGCATTTGAAACAACGGTTTTAATGCTACAAACCTAGGATACAGATGAGCCCTTAGAAAAAATGGGCGATTTCAGCAACAGTATTGGTTAATTATTGCCCTACCGATACATTTTTGCGCCCTCTCTCCTCTACCCGCTACATATTTCCATGTAACCAAGAATCGTACTTTATGTTGTTGTTTGTTACTTACTGTGTGAATCACTTGTGTCTTTTAATTTTGGATGGCCATATGGCCATTTTGTGGGAAAGTAACTGTCCATATGGCCTTCCTTTGTTTAGGTTTCCATTATGGTCTGGTCGCTTAATGTTTGTATTTCTTTCCCTTTGGTGTCTTTTATGGATTGAGTAAGTTAATTGTATCAATTCCTGATCTTTGTTTTTCTTCTACTTTTTAAATCATAATCTGACTTTTAGATACTTCAACATGAGTCGTAGGAGAGAAAAGACAGAGAAATATGATAAAATACAAAAGTTACATGAAATCTATTATGTTTATGTTTCTGTCAGAAATGACAGGAAAAACAGAAATCCTTGAAATGAAATATAAAAAAAACTTTCGCATTTCGACTCTGAAATCTGAAAGACGTCTGTCAATAGCATTTTTTCCCGAGTTTGTGCTACTGACAAACGTCTGTCAATAGCATTTTTACCGAGTTTGTGCTATTGACAAACGTCTGTCAATAGCATTTTGACCGACTTTGTGCTATTGACAAACGTTTGTCAATAGCATTTTGACCGACTTTGTGCTATTGACAAACGTTTGTCAATAGACACTCCGAAATGATTATCATTTCTGATTTGCTTTTAATCGATTTCTTGATAGGTACAATTTACTACCCAAAGTTATGCCTAAAATAGCTAGATGAGTGACAAACAGTGCAGACCCTGATGAGATGCCGCATTCTGCGGCGTTTCATCTGGGTCTACACTGTTTGCTCAGGCCTGTCTGTTCAAATATACATATGGTCAAGTGCAACATATGGTGAGAGTCATGCTCAGACAGAAAGCCAGACAGGTAAAATTGACAAAAAGCTCACCGATTACTAATCGATTATCGATCGCAATGACAGGACTGATAATCGATTATCTTTTCAGCTCCGATTAGCCAGCCCTACCTTTAACCGTGGACTAACAAACTCACGGAGGAGATGATCAGAGATGACTTTTAAGTCCAATTACTAAGTGTGTTTGATTTAAAGTTTTACGTCCCCGTCAGAGCAATTAAGATCATTTGTAGATGTTGCTTTCAAATTTGTGAGACCTTTACCCGACTTTGAAATGAAATGACATCTCAAGTTCTGCCGTCCCAACAAACCAATAGGGTTTATATGCAGAGACGGTCCGACTCGTACCCCTTTGCCTCGGCAGGCTTAAACCAAAGCGGTTTGCCAGTGCTCATGTACAGTCGGTTTCAGCTCTGTGTGGAATCATCATGCAGCTCAATCTTTTTCTCAAAGCCTCGATGGGCGGCGGCAACCAATTTCTATGTTAATTAAGAGACTAGTTACTCTTCCACCACTAGTTGGGCGAGAGTTATCTGAACAATTTGCACATGCCCAACCTTTATACTAACTATCATTAGTTTGTATATAGGTTGGGCATGTGCAAATTGTTCAGATAATTATGATAGTTAGTATATAGGTTGGGCATGTGCAAATTGTTCAGATAACTCTCGCCCAACTAGTGGTGGAAGAGTAACTAGTCTCTTAATTAACATAGAAATGTAAGTTTCAAACAACGATCTATCCTGGCAAAAGAATGTGCACTGTAATGGTTAAACGCTTACGTATAAGTCTGTCCAGGAAAGTGTGGATAGGTAAACGGACCGGCTCAAAAATGACCTAAAATAGTGTTGACTGGGTCGTTAAACTCCAATACAAACAAACAATCAAACAATGATCTTGAAATTGTTTGTAGCAGGAGTTGCGGAAGTAGGGGCAGAAGAATAAAGTGTGACGAATGGCAAAGTTGAAGGTAATAAAGAACTCTTCTGAGAATGGTCTTTATATATTATTTATTTTTGTTCTTTCTATATTAACTTATGTTTGATTTAAAATCTGAGTTAGGAATTTTTAAATTAGTTATATTTAACGATAATGCTGATTTGAGTTCTAAATCAGCTAACTCATTTCCACGGGTATTTACGTGACTGGGAAGGCTCTGTTTGGAAGCATCATGCAGTCCAATCTATTCCTCTAGGCCCCGATGGGCGGGTGCAACCAATTTCTATGTTAATCAAAGGACTAGTAACTCTTCCATCCCTAGTTGGGTGAGAGTTATCTTAACAATTTGCACATGCCCAACCTATATACTAGCTATGGTGTAAGTTTCTTGAAATTGTATGTTCTCCTGCGGAAGAACGAGCAGAACAATAACGTGTGACAAATGGCAAATTTGAAGTTAATAAAGAACTCTTCTGAGAATAGTCAGTTCTGAGACCCCTGTTCATATTAACATGTTCAGGTGATGAAATCCCTCAAAGCATCAATTAATATGGAGAAAACTGGGGTTTACGGATTATATGTTAACGTAGCTCCGAGACATAGGTAGTGGGGAATCGTTAGAACCTTCTCAATGAGGCGGTTCTAATGAGCACAAACAACCTTTGTTTGCAGAACAACCTTTGTTTACAGTTAAGATAAGAAAAATATCACAGATTGTCATCAAAAAGGAAACATTTTGGAGATATGCAAGCAGGTATTATGTCACACCCATGTGTTATCTTTTTGCTTATTCTCAGTTTATATCCTTGCTCTGCTGCAAACCGTAACTTTGGAAACCGTTGGAGAAGTTGCGTAGATACGAGCGGTCCATTGCTATATATGAGCCCCGCCAAGCGAAGTTGTGTCTATGAACATTCCGTCATGACAAATTTAACTGCGCATGCCCAGCCATTCAACGGGGCCAGGGATATGGCTTTCTGTCTGAAGGTTCCTCTCGATTTTACAAAACGAGAACTTTGTGGTTCAACCATAGGGGCTTGAATCATGAAAAAAAATGAAAAAAAAAAACAACTTTTTTTTTGGTACTATATTAGAGACAAGGGGGGGGGGGGACTCGGCTAAATAATTTGGGGGGGGGTGGGGATTCTCATTTTACCCAGTGTATCTTTTTCGCAAATGCAGTTTTTCACCCGCTTATTATGAATTATACAAGTTAAATATGTCCCCTTTGCAACAATAATGCGCCTCTGTCTGTCACTTGCAGGAAACATGTTTTTTTCGCGTGGATTAACTCAGCAACCCGAAATTCGGCATAACCGTGTGTTCAACTGATGTCTTTCATTAAAATGAACTTCTCTTGACCAATGTAAATCCAAAATGATGTATTTGCAGCTCAAAATTTAGATTTTACTACTTTCACTTCGCTTTTTGCAATACATCAAGAAAACAATCGCCGCGAAGCTTGGTTTTTCTGCTAATTCCGGGCTAATTTATCGATGAACTACCGACCGGAACTACCGGTGCTGTTTAATTTTAAACCGTACGAAGTAGTGGCAAATGAGCATTATCGCTATTTTTCTTCCATTTTCAACTAAACCCGAAGAGGGGCCCCGCCCATCGGGGCTTGAAGAAATAGATGGGCTGCATGATGCTTCCTCACAAGGCTGAAACCGACCGCACATGAGTACTGGTATCTAAGCCTGCCCAGGCAAAGTGGTGCGAGTCGGACCGTCCATGCTTATAAACCCTATTGGTTTCTTTGGATAACAGGGCTTTAGATATTATTTCATCTCAATGTCGGGTAAAAGTCCCCAAAAATTGAAAACAGCGTCTCCAAAATGCCATATACAGTGTTGATGGGGACGTTAAACCTCAAATTAACAACAAAAACCCCAAGAGGAGACACAGACGGTTTATGCTGCATATACTCCAGTTTTGAAGGATGAAAGAGTATACAGTAATCATGTGGCTAAATTTAGGAAGGCAGGGATGAACCGCAGTTATCTCCATACCGGATTCAGAAAAAGTGAAATTTTGGCTGAAATCGTGGACGTTTTGTGTTATTTTCAACACAGATTCACTCATGCTTGTGTAGACAGAAATAAACAAGAATATCGGTGAAACCGATGGATGCTCCCCGAAGCTGCAATAGTCGGAACAGGAAACATTATCCTAGTTAAAGAGCGGTATACTGTGTATACTCACTGTACTTCAAAATGGAGTATAACAAAACCTGTCGGTGGACAGATTAGCTTGCCTGATGGCACTGTCTTACAAACATCAGCAACACAAAAGTCGGAATAAATGAAAGAAAGTGTCTTCAGGTACGATACCATTCCCCAAGATCCTGGGTGGTAGTTTAGCTATATTAATTGGGTTAAACTGTTTAATACAAATTATTGAAAACTTACTCTCGTATACAGAGGCAATCCTCATAGGTATGGATCCATATTGGGTGCCTTTACATCCATATAAAATATCAGACGGGTTCGAAAATGGATCTTATCCTATCCCCTTGACTGTCAAAAAAGGTCATTTTGACCATCTGCCAATACTAGCTTCTTTCACTTTGATCCAACTTACCTGCAACTCTAATGTAGATGGATGATTTGCGATTTTACATCCTTTTAAACAGTATTTCAGTCATATCAGAATGATGAGAGGTTGATAATGAAAGGATGTGTGCAATGGAACTACGTTTACAGTTGGAAAGATTTCTGCCTCCAGCAAGTTTTTTCTAAAAATAGCCAGTGACCTTGACCTTGAGCCCAGGACCCTGAAAGTCAAACTTGTTCGAGATATTTTGTGTGAAGTTATATTAAAACCCATCAGCAAATGACGACGCTAGAGCGATGACAATTTTTTTTATAAAAATAGCCGCAGTGACCTTGACCTTGAGCCTAGGACCCTGAATGTCAAACTTGCTCTAGATTTTATCATACCCAACATTTGTGTAAAATTATATTAAAATCCATAAATGTAGGCACTAGAGCGATGACGTTTTTATTTCTAAAAATAGCCACAGTGACCTTTACCTTGAGCCCAGGATCCTTCAAGTCCAACTTGCTTGAGCTATTATTATTATACCCAACATTTGTGTGAAGTTATATTAAAATCCATCAGCAAATGATGACGCTAGAGCGATGCCAAAGTGTTTTCTAAAATAGCCGCAGTGACGTTGACTTTGAGCCCAGGACCCTGAAAGTCAAACTTGCTCGAGATATTATCATACCCAACATTTGTGTGAAATCATATTAAAATCCATCAATAAATGTAGGCACTAGAGCGATGACAATTTTTTTTTTAAAAAAACTAACCACAGTGACCTTAACCTTGACCCCAGGATCCTGAAAGTTTAAATTGCGCGAGATATTATTATACCCAGCATTTATGTGAAGCTATATTAAAATCCATCAGCAAATGACGACGCTAGAGCGATGACAAAGTTTTTTTTCTAAAAATAGCCACAGTGACCTTGACCTTGAGGCCACGACCTTGAAAGTCGAATTCATCGAGATATTATCATAAGGAACATTTGTGTGAAGTTATATTAAAATCCATCAATAAATGTAGGCACCAGAGTGATGACAAAGTTTTTTCTAAAAATAGCCACAGTGACCTTACACTGCAGCTTTAAACAAAGTATCACAACTCTGTGACGAATCATCTAACCAGTTAGCACGAATAATATGAGCATCCCCTATTGCTGCTGAAGATTCCTATGAAGTTTCGTTGAATTTCTGCAAGTAGTTGCTGAGAATTCAAGTGGACACGAACAGTACCCTATATATTCATGCAGAATTCATCAAAGGGCCATAACTCTTGGAAAAATCATCGAACCAAAACACGCAGGTGATATGCGCATCCACCTTCGATACTTAATATTCCCATGAAGTTTCATTGAAATCCGACCAGTAGTTTCTGAGAATTCGCGTGAACAAGAGCAGGACGGACGCACGGACACACGGACGAAGCGGCGACTATATGCTCCCCTGAAATTCTTCGAGGAGCATACTTGAAAATATCCAGCCTGTTAAAAATGCCACCAAAACGTAAATGTTCAAAAGGATGCAGCATGGAAACAATTTGTTCCCTATTGCAACATATTCCTTTTTATGTTTTGAAATTTTGATCTCGGGTCGCGAACGGCCAGTAAATGACCACACGCACTATTTAGGCAGGACCCTTTGGGTCCTTTTCCAACAGGGATTAAATGGGACAGGATCCCTACAGTGCAGCACACACATGCTCTCTCATCCGCGAGTTTCTGAAGTGGACGCTTCTATTTATGAATTCGGTCACATCCATTGATGCAGGGAATTTGGTAAAAATCATTGCTCAATCCTTCTGCTCAGCAAGTTTGTATTAATCTGAATAGGCACCACAACACAGCAAACAAAAAGGTCAGAATAAGCTAGAGCATATCAGCCTTGAGAGTTTTTTTTTTTTTTGGGGGGGGGGGGGGCGGAGCGGAGCGGGTTCGTTTTACGGTCCTTTCGAGATCATTTCACTCATATCGAGCAGATCGTTAATCACATGTGGTCGAAGACCGTAGTATCAGGAGAAAACCACCTGACCTTCCGTTGCAAACTCGGCGTCTCACACATGATCCGAGCCAGGCTCGAACCTTCAGCGGTGAGACGCCTATTATTTAAGAATCGGCGCTCTTATCTACTACGCCACGGAGGCCCGTCTCAACCTTGAGATAATAGTGTCCTGAACCACGACCTGAATATCTTTAATTGGGGTAGAAAAGAGGTATCTTTTTGTTACCTCAATTTAAGACGGCCAC
Organism: Lucinisca nassula; assembly: GCA_963580285.1. Taxonomy (NCBI): domain Eukaryota; kingdom Metazoa; phylum Mollusca; class Bivalvia; order Lucinida; family Lucinidae; genus Lucinisca; species Lucinisca nassula. Next base: position 54,759,377 of record OY757020.1, read on the forward strand.
GCCAATCAGGGATATAAGAAATAGATGGGCCACATGATGTTTCCACGCAGAGCTGAAACCGAACGCACACGTGTACTGGTAAACCGCTTAGCGGGTCTAAGCCAACTCAGGAAATGTGGTACGTGAAAACATCCCTAGAAGCTGAGAGAATTCCCCCAGGAAATTTGAAATGAAACATATTTTATTGCTTATAACAAGCATATGCGTTGGGCCCTAGGGAATCAAGATCCAGTTCGAATCCACCATGGTTGATGAAACAACGGTGTTAAGGCAAATAAACTTTCGCTGTAAATTTGTTGAGGTCTTTTTCTGCACAGGGCTTAATTCTACCTCTCTAACTTTCCGATCCAAAGACCCAAGTAACGTGAGGCCTTCGTCTCGGCCGTTGATGCACATGCCATGGAAGCCCTGGAGGGACTTCAGACGTAGGAAGACGGGCGTTAGAAGTATATTGTCGGAACTAAGTAAGTGGAAGTACGAAGCCGGGCGTCTGAAGTCTGAAGAAAGAAGTCGGGAGTAATAAATAGTAAGTTGCAATTTATAAGTCGAAAGTTGGAAGTCGAAGGTTGTAAGTTGAAAATCATAAAAGTGATGAAGTTAGAGGTCCCAATTCAGTGGATTGAAGCAGCATTTAAAATGTTAAAATGAAGTCTCCATCAAATACAATTATTATAGATGAATATTGCAGGATGTAAGAAATTGGATGTCCGAAGCCAGAAGGAGAAAGTCTGAAATCAGAAATAAGAAGTTTGAAGTCAGACGTTCGAAATTAGAAGTTATAAGTTTGAAGTTAGAAATAAGAAATCAGAAAGCAGAACAGAGATGTAATGAAGTAAGCAGTGCCGTTTACGCATTCGAAACTTCTTGAGACGGGGACATTGTTGGTCCAAATGTTTGCTTTGTTTTCTGTTGTTTTTTTTTGTTGTTTTTTTTTTTTTGTTGTTTTTTGTGTGTGCGTATTTTTCATGTCGAAGGGCTTAAATCAATTAACGACGAAATAAGGTCAACTTAATTTTGGCATAATGTCGAGTCGAATGCTAAAATTGGTTTTGGCATACTACTATCGAAATGAAATTATCAGGCTTTAAATATAGTTTGCCTGAAGTTCTGAACGCATACATTTAGTAGATTGCAACAGGTTATTTCCATGAAATGCATAGCTGTTTGGCTGGGTCAGGCTTTCATTTGAATATCGGTCACCCATTTAAACAGTGTCTGTTAGCCTGTCCGTATGTTCGTCCCACCGTCTGTCTGTCTGTCAGACCAGTTAGTAAGTCAGCCAGTAAGTAAGTGATGGTCTTTTTGACTGGCTGACTTACTGACTGGTGAATTACTGTCTGCTATACATGCAGGAAACCATACCTGCAAAAAGCTATTAGTAAAGGGTTGCACAACATCTACTACATTTCCTGTCCCTTGACAGAATACATTTTTTGGGGAAACTAAAACTTGCTTCAAGAATGGGGACGGAAACTGCACACTGGAGCAGGCACACTGAGCAAACTGCAAAGGAAGAGATGGCATTGGATAGAGCGAAACAGCCGTTAAGCTACATACTTGGGAAAGGCAAAATGGTTGCTCAAGAAAGGAGCAAGCGTAACAAACGTTAATTTGAACAAGCAACGTGGTCTTTTAATATATGCAGTGACAAGTCATTTGGCTCGAAAGCGAGAGGCTGTGGGTCTAATCTCTGCTACTACCAAGTGCTCTGTCCTTGAAAAAGACGCTTTATCGACATTACTAAGTAAGGAAATCTGTCTTCAATGTCTTATTTTGTTTGTTTGATTTGAGGTTTAACGTCCACGTCAACACTGTAAAGGTCATTTTGGAGACGTTGCTTCCAATTTTGTGGGACTTTTACCCGAAATTGAGGTGAAATGACATCTCAAGTCCTGTCGACCAATGAAACAAATAGGGTTTATAAGCATGGGCGGTACGACTCGCACCGCTTTACCTGGGTATGCTTAGATCCTCTAAGCGGTTTACCAGTACTCGTGTGCGGTCGGCTTCAGCTCTGCATGGAAGCATCATGCAGCCCATTTATTTCTTCAGGCCCCAATGGGCGGGGCCGTTTCAATGCCTTAAAATAGATGATTTTTATGAAAGGTTTGATTGTGACGTGCGTAGATCTGTTGAAAAAGTACTTGTATTAGCCTGAGTGTATTGGGAAGTACGAGTAAGTGAGAATTTTGGCCTTGTAAATACATAGGGCATTTAAAAGTGTTGGTGCTGTTGACTAAAGCAGCGTTTCTCGACCAGGTTATCAAAAGGTCATGAAACGTTTTGCTCGTTTATTTTAAATACTAGCAGTTCAGGCATTTTCCTGCTTAGATAAGAACTTTGTTTTTGTTTGATTTGAGGTTTAACGTCCCCGTCAATATTGTAAAGGTCATTTTGGAGACGTTGCTTCCAATTTTGTGGGACTTTTACCCGACATTGAGATGAAAGTACATCTCAAGCCCTGTCGCCCAATGAAACCAATATGGTTTATAAGCATGGACAGTCCGACTTGTACCGCTTTGCCTGGGCAGGCTTAGATACCCTTAAGTGGTTTACCAGCACTCGTGTGAAGGTCGGTTTCAGCTGTGCGTGGAAGCATCATGAAGCCCATCTATTTCTTCAAACCCCGATGTGCGGGGGTCGTTTAGATAGGAACTGAATAATAGAATGTATGATTGGGTTGAGGCCGAAACAAGGTTTTCAGTTCAGTTAAGTATCATGTGGGGTTTTGTCGAGCATGAGTGTTTAATTCACTAAAAACGAGCCCGAAGTCAAAACAGCAATATTAATTATTTTTCTCACCCAAAAACGTTAAAGAATTTATTTGTTTGATTTGATATTTAAAGTGCCCATCAACAGGTCATTTTGGAGACGTTGCCTCCATTTTGTGGGACTTTTTCCCGACATTGAGGTGAATTGACATCTCAAGCCCTGCTGCCCAACAAAACCAAATGGGTTTATAAGCATGAACGGTCCGACTCGCACCGCTTTGCCTGGGCAGGCATAGATTCTCTGAGCAGTTTACCAGTGCTCGCGTGTGGTCGGTTTCAGCTCTGCTTGGAAGCGTCACGCAGCTATTTCTATAAGCCCCGATGGGCGGGGCCGAAAACTTTTAAAATTGCGTTGTGAATGTATAAACTATTTGCAAAGACTGCACAAATATACAGAAATTTATAAGTGATAAAGCACATTCACACAAATATAACACAACAAAAAGGTTAGTCTTTTAATATTCATACCTCCTGAAGAAAATCATCATTTTTCCAGTGAGCCGCTAAAGTTTGTGTCTAAAGCATCCGTTTACATGTAAAGTGCTACACATGAAATAAAAACCATTGCATGCCAATTTCATGACCTGCTTTCCCTGACACTTGACAGCAGTTTGATGGAATTAAAACGTTGATAAGGACATGTCATTATGACTGTTAAAAAATATACATTTAAGGAGAAACTGAGAGGATGCTCCCCTAATCGCATGGATAACAAAACATGCTACAGAAGACGGTTTTGAAAACACAATTACCTTCGGCTCAATGTGGGTGTTTTGCAATGATTGCCATATTGAAATAGCTAATAAACCCTAGAGTGAGGCAGCAGTATGAGGCAAAGAAAACAGACACTTAAGAAATGAAATTTATTTTTCTGCTGTTCATGATAGTACGAACGCAGTGGGTTGCGTGCAAAGTAAATCAACCCCGAAGGGGTTCGGGGTTCATGTCAACTTTGCTAGCGACTCGCTGTCGTTCATACTTTCATGAAAAGCAGGATATATATATATATATCACTAAACATCATTGTTAACTTGAAAATTCCATCATGGATGAAACCGGTTGTTAAAAATACAGGAAAAAATACTTTTATTCCAGTGTTTCTTTAATTAATTTTTTCATAGTTATATATAATATATAATTACATTTTTTTGCCACTCATCACTGGGCGGAAAAATGCTTATAGGGCAAATTTTTTAAACTGCAAAAAAAAAAACAAAAACAAAAAAAAAAAACATTTACACGCGGTTTTTCGACAAAGAGAGGAACAGCGTTTACCTCACCAACGCCCGTAAAGAACCATGGTTTAGAATGACGTCACTTGACGTCACTGAAAATCAAGTCACTCGATGCGTTCATGGAAGTATGAACTGCATTGTTTTCTATGTGTTTAAATTACATTCTTTTTTTATTTATGAGCCGGATAAAATTCTTACCCTATCAGTTGAGCATGAAAAGAAGTTTTATAATCCTAGGGCCAGGTTGGTGCAGTTTAGTTCTGTACCCCGTTCTTTCTATCTCTGGAATGAACAGTACACAATATTTCCATGCCCCATGCCACTTTACTTAATCTTAAGACCTCCACAAATTTCTTCGAAATATCAGAGAGAGAGAGAGAGAGAGAGAGAGAGAGAGACAGAGAGAGAGAGAGAGAGAGAGAGAGACAGAGAGAGAGAGAGAGAGAGAGAGAGAGAGAGAGAGAGAGAGAGAGAGAGAGAGAACAGCAAACATTAGACAAAATACATGTTGAAACGCTTTTTTTCCTCACAAAGAAAGAAAAAAAAAGTAGGAAAAATCCTACAGGCCTATTGGCACCGAAACAGCCATTGTTATTTAGTTAACAACATTAGAACAGACATTTAGAGTTGTCAGACATTTCGACCACTATGAATCCAAATTTGTAAAACAATTTCAAGTTATTTCTTGCCGTATCTCTTTTAACTTATATTCTGTTAACACTGCTGCATATTGTTTGCTTAGCCAACCGTTGCCATGTACCGGGAACGAGCGTCATGTGCACACGTTCTTTAGCACTCTGCCAAAAACACATAACACACATAGATATTATACGATACCCGTTGTGCAAGAAACTGACAAACATTTCCTTTCAATGCGGAACACTCTAGCAATCTCCTCGATAACGTGGGCTGTGCCCGTCCCAGCCTGGACATAAACAAGGCAACTGTTTTTATAAGATCTAAGGCTGTCTTCTGCTTTTCAGTAAACATTTTTATGTCCTTTTCTGCGCATGCGTAAAAAAAAGTTACAGCGGCTGAATTCTACCCATTATACGTGGAAACACCATGCAGTTATCTTATCTGCGTATGCGTGTATACGTAGTCCTAGCAGAATATGTTACATTGAAAAAAAATCAAAGGAGAAATCAAGGCTATCACACACATTTTAACAGTAACCCTAGCTACTCCACTGCCGTACGTAGTTTGCAAAGTTCCGGATTATATCTGCACGTCCCGTTTTTTAAACGCGACGAGTATTGCAAGCGCCCTGGTTTCTGTTCAGATCGTTGACAGAACACTACGGAAAGCGAAGCAAAAGTAGCAAAATCTAAATTTAGAGCTGCGAATACATCTTTTTGGATTCAAATTGGCCAAGAGAGCTAAAGTTAAATGAAAGTCGACGGGGAAAAGGCGAAAAAGTTCCCTCCGTAACACTAGTTCGCTTGTGATTGATGAAATCCTGAAAATTATGTTATGCCGGATTTTGAGTTGCTTAGTTAATCCATGCGAGAAAAACATGTTTCCTGCAAGTGGCAGACAGGGGCGGATTATTGTTGCAAAGTCGACATATTTAACTTGTACACTTCATAATAAGCAGGTGACAAACTGCATGTGCGAAAAAGATGCACTGGGTAAAATGAGGTAACCACCCAATAAACTTGAGCCGAAGTTTCCCCCGTTGTCTCATATATAGTACAAAGAATTTTTTTTTTTTTTTTCATTTTTTTTCATGATTCAAGCCCCTATGGTTCAAAAAAGCGAATATATATGCCTGGGCAGGCTTAGACCTGCCGAACGGTTTAAAGTACTCATGTCGCGTCTGCGAATGTAATAACGCCATGTTATAAATTTGGTAATCCACTAGTGAAATAAATAGATACGTCCCATAGCATTGCACATACGACGTCGCTGGTCTCGGTAGCTCAGTCGGATGCGCATCTGCATTGTGATCAGGAGGAAGACGCGGGTTCGATACCAGCTGGGGTCGGCGACATTCTTTCGTGGAGATTGATCATGAATTCTTTTCTACGCTCATTCTCTCCCTTCCGCTGGTTCAAAAAGGGCAGTTGTCAGTTTCTGGCGATAGAATGTGCACTGTTCTGGTTAACCGCTTACGTATAAGCCTTCCCAGGAAGTGTGAATAGGTACACTGGCCGGCTCAAAAATGACCTCTAGTAGTGTTGACTGGGCCATTAAACTCCAATATAAACAAACAAACACATACGACGTCGTTAACCACGTGGCGTTTACTAAGATCGGAATGTTGAGATTTTTTTTCTACAAAGATCGTGAGTTAAATGCATTTTAATCTCATATGATATATAGAATTTTGAATTCGTGTACAAATTATTGAATTTATTAAACACGTTGAGGGAAACGGATAACCTCGTATTTTATCCCTTTATCGCAACTCATTGAAGAAATTCAATGAATTTAATTTTCTGCTGTTCAATAAAGTATGAACGCAGTTAGTCGCGTGCAAATTAAATAAACCCCGAAGGGGTTCATGTAATCTTTGCTGGCGACCCGCTGTCGTTCATACTTCCATGGTTAAGGTTGACGTCACTTAACGTCACTGAAAATCATGTGAGTCGGTGTGTTCATGGAAGTATGAACTACATTGTTTTCTGTGGTTTACAGCAGGCTTTACACTGGAGATGTAAATATTAATACATGAACACTCGTGTAAGATCCTCTATTCACTTTAGCTGAGTTTAACAGCGGATTTCGGCCCCAGCCCATATGGGCTTGAATAAATGTATGGACTGCACGATGCTTCCACGCAGAGCTGAATCCGGCCCGCACACTAGTACTGGTAAACCGCTTAGAGGATCTAAGCCTGTCCAGGAACCGCGGTGCGAGGCGGACCGTCCATGCTAATTAACCCTGTTTGTTTCATTTAGCAACAGGCCTTGAGATGTCATTTCATCTCAATGTCGGGTAAAAGTCCCACAAAATTGGAAGCAACGTCTCCAAAATGACCTATACAGTGTTGACGGGGACGTTAAACCTCAAATCAAACAAAATTAACAGCGGATTTAAAAAGAACATTGCTTATAGAACACTACCTGAAGTAAATGCCAGTCCACTTGCAGCTTTGAATAGTCCTTGGTGGTCTTTCTTCGAACACACTTTGACAACAGCTAAAATAAGTGCCACCAGAATCAAGAGTGTTCCCAGGGACTCTAATACTCGTACAGCAATCATTGTGACGGTAGGCGCTGTAAAAATAATTACGAAATCACATCCTTGTGACATGATGCATACTTTCAAATCTTCATAATGGTCATTTTTTTCTGATGAAACTTTGTTATACTTTTTTATTAATACTCGAAACATATGTTGTGGGTGCTAGTTAATGAGGTAGTTCTAACGAGTATCCACAGCCCATGTCTTGAAGCAGAAATAAGAAACAATATGAGTACCTCTGTTTTGTTTGTTTGTTTGTTTGAATTGGGGTTTAACGTCCCCGTCAATATTATTTAGATCATTTTGGGGACTTTGCTTCCAATTTTGTGAGCCTTTTATACGACCTTGAGGTGAAATGACATCTAAAGCCCTGCCACCCAATGAAACCAGAATGTTTATTTGCATAGGACGATCGTACTCACACCGCTTTTCCTTGGCAGGCTTAGTCCTTCTAAGCGGTTTACCAGTACTCGTGTGTGGTCAGATTCAGCTCTGCGTGAAAGCACCATGCAGCCCACTCTGTTTCTTCAAGCCCCGATGGGCGGGGCCGAGAAATCCCCTGTTTAGTGAGGCCTTCTAACGAGCACCTACATGTACATGTACAATCTATGTTTTTGAGAATTGATAAGAAAAATATCACAAATTTTCATCAGAAAATTAACCGTTTTAAAGACATGAAAGGTTACACAACGTCGCACGGATGTGTTGTAAAAAATAGTTCGTTTTCATTGATGATACATGTACATGTATCTACTATGCACATGTATCTACTGAACCCGGGAAGGGACATGCATTTTTAATATGTTGTGCGAACTAGATATTAAGTTATCTTGTGCGCACAAGATATTATATTATCCGCATGCGAACAAGATAATATCTTGTGCGAACAAGGTAATATCTTGCGGGCACAAGTTATTATGTTGTCTGCACAATATCTATGTTGTTCAAACCAGATAATATGTTATGCGAACAAGATATATGTTGTGCAAACTAGATAATATCTTGAGCACACAAGATACTATGTTGTTCACACTAGATAATATCACACAACATATAAAATACATTGGATGTCCCTCCAGGGTTCCGTAGATTTAAACCAATTTTAAAATGGAGCATTTATTAAAAAAAAAAAAATCTTTTCTTTTAAAGCACAAAAGAAATTCATTGGTTTGATCCATTTTTTTTTTTTGGTTGAATTCTTACATCAACGTTGTATATCAAAATTGTCACATTTCGAGCCGATTCATAGCATCGGGGATCACATAACAATTAGCCTTCAAATCCAGAATTATTACTGGTGACACGTCAAATGACATTATACACCAGGGGCCAGTTGTTCAACGCATCGTAAGCTTAACGAGCTCGTTTGTTGTCATATTGTTAACTCTTCTAGCAAGTACAATATCGTAAATTTTGGTATTTTTGCTGAAAAAAATTTCAACAGCTTTTGCGGACGCAAAAGCTGCTCACATTTTTTTCTGCAAAAATTTCAGCATATTTGCCATATCAAATGATCACAGTTTTAATGATACGTTAACTAACGACGTCGTTAGTTTTGAACAACTGGGCCCAGGATGTTAAACGCGTCACATTCAAATCAATGTCCACACTGTTAGGTGGTGATCAATTGAAATCATGTCGGCGACACAATAAGTGCCCGAAGCAACAAGTGTTTTTTGTTTACAAACATGTCTGCACCAATTGACGCGATCTTTGTTTGTTTGTTTGGTTTGAGGTTTAACGTCCCCGTCAACAGTGTATAGGTTATTTTGGAAACGTTGTTTCCAATTTTTGTGGGACTTTTACCCGACATTGAGATGAATTGACATCACAAGCCCTGTCGCCCAAATGAAACAAATAGGTTTTATAAGCATGGACGGTCCGACTCGCACCGCTTTGCCCGGGCAGTCATAAATCCTCTAAGCTGTTTACCAGTACTCGTGTGTGGTCAGTGTCAGCTCTGCGTGGAAGTATCATACAGCCCATCTAATAATTCAAGGCCCAATGGGCGGGGGCCGGCTATAGTGAGTGACTTCCTTTTTTGTGTACCCAATATCGAAAGAAATCGAGGATGCGTGTAAACCAGGGGGTCGCAGGATCGATCCCGGGCTTCTCCCGACTTTCGGATGAGTCTTTAAACCGAGGTTCCGTCTCCGTATGACCTTAGCTGTTGGTGGGGCGTAAAACTCAAACACTCACTCACTCACGTCCATGTCAAAAATGATTTTTTTTTTAAATTGTCAGATTTAAAGGCGATAAACGCCAATTTAAAGTGGTCAAATGATAAAAGGAATCTTACACTCGTGGTCATTTCATACGAAATTTATGAAACTCGCCAAAGGCTCGTTTCATAAATAACATATGATATGACCACGAGTGTTAGATTTATGTTTGCGCTAGAATCTCTCACTTTTCGCTACATATGCATGCATAAACTGGGGTTTTCCGGGGAGTCTATAACAAGGATGTGTTAATGTTATGAACTGTATACATGTTGCCCGCCATCTGTTCATTCAGTTTTGCACGCAACATTTAAACACCACAAAAGAAAAAAAACTTGTGTATTCTGCATGTATTTTAAGAACATAATACTGTTTGCTTAAGACAGGGAGCGGTTGCGTATTATTTGTGCATGTTTATTGATTTAGTTATAACTGCACATTCATAACGCACTGAAGAACATGTATCCAAGGATCGAAGAGTGTCAATAAACTTTGGTTTAGGAGGCATAGTTACACTTTAAGCGGAAGGGAAATTACAGGATGTTTTGAACTAATATTGAAATTTACGTAATTATCATGAAAAATGAGCGGACATGTTTTTCATTTTTTTCCGTCGGACTGTGATATGATAGCATTCAGCGGCCCCCGCCCATCGGGGCTTGAAGAAATATATGGGCTGCAAGATGCATCCACGCAGAGCTGAAATAGACCCACACAGGAGTACCGTTTAGAGGATCTAAGCCTGCCAAGACAAAGCGGTGCGAATCGGCTCGTCCGTGCTTATAAACCGTTTTGGTTTCATTGGGCGGCAGGGCCTGAGATGTCATCTCAATGTCGGGTAAAAGTCCCATAAAATTGAAAGCAACGTCTCCAAAATAACCCTTACAGTGTTGAGGCGGACGTTAAACCTCAAATCAAACAAATGATAGCACTCATCACGATAACACGCCCGTTTGACGTTAACCCATTTAGTACCAGAAACCCCAAAACGGGTACCCTGGCAAACAGTGCAGGCCCAGATCAGTCGCCGCATAACACGCGGCGTCTGATCAGGGCCTACAGTGTTTGCAAAACGTTCAGTAAGTTTCCAAGTAGATTTTGAAGAAAACACAACCTGACACCCCTAAGTTTTGCAATGGATTCCTACTATATATAAGGAGGAAAATTCCATTTGGTACAAAAGGGGTTAATAGTACATTCTTTCATACGTGTATCTCCAAAATGATAACTTTTCTGGTGAAAAATTGATATTTTTCTTATTAATACTCTAAATATAGGTTGACGGTTCTCGTTAGAATCGTATCATTCCACGCAGAATGTCCTCGGCTCTAACGATTGCCCACAACCTGCGTCTTGGATCAGAAATATAATGTATTCACCAGTAAATCAGTTTTCTCTGTATAAAGTGGGGTTTATGGGGGTGTTCATTTCACGGACTTGTTTACGTGATGTATGCTCGTTATTCAAAGAATCGGGATCACCTTATACAGTGTTATATAAATAGTCTTATAAATCAACTTTCCTTGGTCTTTTCAGCACTTTGATACTTTTCATTGCGTCACATTCGATATTTATGAGAAAAGGCGGTCAGCGACACAATAAGTGCCCGAAGCAACAAGTGGTTTTTGTTTACAAACATGTCTGCACTCATTGACGCGATCTGTGTTTGATTGATTCGAGGTTTAACGTCCCCGTCAATACTGTATGGGTTATTTTGGAGACGTTGCTTCCAATTTTATGGGACTATTACCCAACACTAAGATGAAATGACATTTCAAGCCCTGTCGCAAAATGAAACCAATAGGATTTATAAGCATGGAGGTCTGACTCGCACCGCTTTGCCTGGGCAGGCTTAGATCCTCTAAGCGGTTTACCAGTACTCGTGTGCGGTCAGTTTCAGCTCTGCGTGGAAGCATCCTGCCGACCATCTATTTCTTCAAGCCCCGATGTGCTGGGAGCCGTGACGCGATCTTTACTAGCTCGCATAAATCTTATTTGTACATTGAACAATAAAATAAATAATCAGCTAAATAATTTTATACATCCATAGAAGAAAACGTGATCTCACACGGGTGTGCTATCCTAATTGACAAAAAGAAAGGGTACCTGTGAATTCGCAGCCAACTAGATCTAATTCTGTACACACTTGGAAGACACCATAATTAACTTTTCCATAGAGGTAGTGATCATATACTGCCCAGTAAGGAATCCCCAATCCGACAGCACTGCACAAGAAAGCAACAACACAAAACGGAACGCCAATCCACATGTTCGTCGGTAAGTTTAGTTACTGTTGTCGACATACAATCACATGGAATGCGCAAGCACAATGGTCAAATGAAAATTCAAATGCACTATTGTGAAATATTTCAACGTTGTAACATTAGCCGCGTCATTAAAAAACTGTTCTGTGATTAGCGAATATCAAAGGCGTAGATCAGACTGCGCAGTCTGATCTACGCCTTTGTTATTCGCTGCATGGCAAGCACAATGCCTCTAGAATCTATATATGAAATTTCAAGACGTTTGCTGGTCTGTGTAGTTGAGAAGCTCGTTTGTGACTTACCCAAGCGCACATCCTGAAGACAGACTTCTCCGTGACGCGGATCAGTTTTTAAATCACGTCGTGCGAAAATATGGTTTCCGGCCGATACACTCTGCGAACCATTCGATTGGCTTGACTAGCCACAAAATCCGATATTAAGACCATCTAAAATTAAGATTTATTCTCCTTGAAAAAGTTTATTGTAGTTTGCAGTTATTCTTAAGACCACTTTTGAAGAGTCCCAAAGGAGGTCTTAATATAGGAATTTAAAAGTAAGTGATATCTACACAGCGCTCACCCGGATGCAGACTCTGAGGCTTATCTGAGTTATCTGTCCGCTCTTGTTCCGGCTCATAATGAAGTTTGGCATGCCCATAGAGTTAGGTACAGTCTGGCATCTGTGCCTAGCATCAACTTAGCCTGGCCTCTCGTGACAGCTGCGCGACCTGAACAAAGTCTTCACAAGTCATTTGATTTAATTATGAACTCTAATGCTGAATCTACTAATCGACTGGATCGTTTAAAAAAATAAATAAATAAATAATAAAAAAAAAAAACATAATAATTAAACAAGAGGCCCATGGGCCACAATGCTCACCAGAACTCAGGCGGACACTGCCCACTGGCAGCCATGTATGGTTTCAGGTTTTAATTTATTGATTATAAAGTCTCCCAAACAAACCCCCATTTCAAAATGAGCACCCATGTGGACTCTGTATCTGAAATATTAGGCCTTTTATGAGGAGGAAGGATGAGACATGGACCCGACAGAGCCCTGAATAGTATCACTGAATCCATCTTATCATAAGGCACATGAATATATATGGTTTAGGGGTTGGGATGTGTACTGTTCCTGAGATATAAGGCCTTTTAAGCTGCGAAGGGGTTGGAGCATAGCCCTGGCAGACCCCAGGAAAGCCAAGATTGTTGTCGCTGAATGTGTCTTATAATAAGGACCAAGAAAATATATTGTTTAGGGGTGGGGATATGAACAGTTTCCAAGATATGAGGCCCTCTTATGAAATGATGAGGAGAGGAATGGCCCCTGTGGACCACCAAGTTTGTGTGACTGAATGTGTCTCATCATAAGAAACAATAATATATATGATTATGAGGTGGGGATCTTAATGGTGTCTGAGATATATGGCCTTTTATGAAGTAGAGGCGTGGGCCATGGCATCAGCATGTTGCCCTAGCACATACACGCATTGATGTGAGTGGATGAGTCTTATTATAGGGAACACAAATATACATATTTCAGGGGTGGGGATCTGAACAGTTTCTGAGATATATTGCATTTAATGAAGTGGAAGGGTGGGGCATAGCCCCAGCACACCCCCAGAGACCCCTAGGTTGGTATCACTGAATGTGTCTCATCATAAGGAACAAGAATATATATAGTTTAGGGTTGGGGGTTCTGAATGGTTTCCGAGATATTGAGCCTTTTACGAAGTGGAGGGGGTTGGGCATGGCCCGGGCACATCCCAGAGGACCCCCAGGTTGGTTTCAATGAATGCGTCTTATCATATGAAACAAGAATATATATGGTTTTGGGATGGGGATCTGAATGGTTTCCGAGACGTATCACCTTTTATGAAGTGGAAGGGTGGGGCACAGCCCCCGTGCGGCCCGGGAGACCCTTAGATTGGTATCAATGAATGCGTCCTATCATAAGGAACAAGAATTTATATGCTTTAGGGGTGGGGATCTGAACGGTTTCTGAGATATTGGGCTTTTACTAAGTGCAGGGGGTGGGGCATAGCCCTGGCACATCCTAGGGGACCCCCAGATTGGTGTCACTGAATACGTCTTTTCATAAGAAACAAGAATATACATGGTTTTGGGGTGGGGATCTGAAGGGTTTCCGAGATATATCACCTTTTATGAAGTGAAAGGTTGGGGCATAGCCCTGGTGCAGCCTGGGAGATCTTTAGGTTGATATCACTGAATGCATCTTAACATAAGGAACAAGAATTTATATGGTTTAGGGGTGGGGATCTGTATGGTTTCTGAGATATTGGGCCTTTTATGAAGTGGAGGGGTCGGGCATAGCCCCCGTGCGGCAAGGGAGACCCTAAGGTTGGTATCACTGAATGCGTCTTATCATAAGGAACAAGAACTTAAATGGTTTAGGGGTGGGGATATGAACGGTTTCTGAGATATTCAGCCTTTTACGAAGTGGAGGGGGTGGGGCATAAGCCCCGCCACATCCTAGGGGACCCTCAGGTTGGTGTCACTGAATGCGTCTTATCATAAGAAACAAGAATATATATAGTTTAGGGGTGGGGATTTGAATGGTTTCTGAGATATATGGCATTTATGAAGTGGAAGGGTGGGGCATGGCCCCAGCCCACCCCAGAGAGACCCCAATGTTGGTATCACTGAATGTGTCTTATCATAAGGAACAAGAATATATATGGTTTAGGGGTGGGGATCTCAATGGTTTCTGAGATAAATGGCATTTTATGAAGTGGAGGGGGTGGGGCATGTCCCCGGCACATCCTGGGGGGACCCCAAGGTTGGTGTCACTTAATGCATCTTAGCATAAGGAACAAGAATATATATAGTTTAGGGGTGGGGATCTGAATGGTTTCTGAAATAAATGGCATTTTATGAAATAGAGGGGGCAGGGCATGTCCCCGGCACATCCCGGGGGACCCCCAGGTTGGTGTCACTTAATGCATCTTATCATAAGGAACAAGAATATATATGGTTTAGGGGTTGGGATCTATAAGGTTTCTGAGATATAAGGCATTTTATGTGGTGGAGAGGGCGGGGCATGGCCCCGGCACAACCTAGGGGACCCCCAGGTTGACATAAAAGCATATGGCTGAGAGAAGTTTACTCAAGGAACATGTTTATGTAAGTTTTGTAAAAATGTCTGCAATAACTTGGCAGTAAATGCCATTTTTCAGTTTTTCCCATTATAAGTCAATGGAAACTCTAAGTTGCCATTGCAACAAAACTAAAAGGCTAAATTTCATAAAAAACACAAAACCTGTAAAGGCAAATATGGTGAATATTTTCATAAAGTCTCAGCCTCCTAGAGCATATGGTTTCTGAGCAGATGATTTTTTAAGTATTTTTTGTCTATTTTTTGCATTTTGGTTTCCATGGCAACCAATAAAAATGAGCAGAAGGCTTAAAATCATACAGCAGATAGTAGATGGCCTATGGAACATTTCTATGAAAGTTTTCTCAAAATATCTGCAGAGGCTTGGCAGTAAATGCCATTTTTCAATTTTCCCCATTATAAGTCTATGGAAACTACAAGTTGCCATAGCAACCAAACTAATGAGCCGATTTTGATAAAAAACACAAACTTTCAATCCCCCAGCCCAAGGATGCTACAGATAAAATTTGGGCTGAATCGGTCCAGTGGCTTCAGAGAAGAAGATGTTTGAAAGTGTTGACGTCAGACGACGACGACGACGACGACAACGACGACGCCGGACAACTGCCTATCCTATAAGCTCCCCCGGAGCCTTCGGCTCTGGTGAGCTAAAAATAAATAAATAAATAAAATAATAAAAAATAGCGAGGCTATGTTTCTAGAAATAGCCATTTCATGGAGTGTCTACATATCAGTAATAGTCACGTGGAAATCAGCACTGATGAGCTTGTGTGCTAAGTAGGCTCGGGCCAATCGTTTGTGGCCGACTGACAAACAATCGACCCCAAAATTAGAGGCACAGGAGAACGTGAACAGACCGAACTCAAATGGTTCGTTTACCTTGGATACTCAGATACACAGAGAAGCAAGCGTCTTGAAATTCGACATGTAAAAAATAAATAAATAAATAAAATAGAGGTACTGTTGAGCCTAAAGAACTCGAACACGGTTGGTGCGTTAACTTTGGTAAATTCGAATTCGCTCTTGAGTCCCTAAAGACCCCCCCCCACCCCCCACCACCACTGAGCTCAAGTTTCAAGTTGCACATATATTTATGATAATTTTCTGGAGATTCTTTATGGTTTATCTTGAAAATGTAGGTTTGTGTACTCATTAGAATCGCCTCGTATGAGCACAAACAACATTCCTTTAGGGCCCCGCCCATCGGGGCTTTAGGAGATAGATTGGACCGTGCATGATGGTGCTTCAACGCAGAGCTGAAGCTAACCGCACATGAGTACTGGTAAACGGGTAGTAGGACTAAGCCTGCCAAAACAAAGGGTGTGAGTCGGACCGCCCAGTGCATATAAGCCATATTTGTTTCATTGGGCGACAGGGCTTGAGAAGTCATTTCATCTCAATGTCGGAAAAAAGTCCCACAAAATTGGAAGCAACGTCTCCAAAATGACCTGAATAGTGTTGACGGGGACGTAAAACCTCAATTCTAACAAACAACATTCCTTAGAACATTAAAAAGAAAATCTAAAGGCATCCCCATTATTGATCCTGACTTGATGCTATGATTAAAGCTCAGTAATTTTAACCACCTCTACCTTGAAAATTTCGTGGTTCAAGAGATATTTGAGTTATCGATGTTCGACTGGGTTGCACTGACCAATTAGCAAAACTCATTACGAAAACATGCCTATGCAAATCCAATGTAAACTTTATCGCCGAAAAAGGAAACTTTTAAGATGAAAAATTATAATATTTTTCTTATTTCTGCTTAAAATATTGATTGTGGGTATTCGTTAGAACCGCCTTACCGTGGCGGTTCTAAAGAGAACCCACACTCTATATTCTGAGTAGAAATAAGAAACATAAGGTTTACTCCTGTAAACCCCAGTTATACTATAGAAAAGTGGTTTTCAAGTGGGTCAAAATTATATAGGCGTGGTTTCGTGATGTAACGGTTGGACATTATGTTATCAAGTCGGTGCAATGACACCACCCCCTACCCCGTAAACCTCACTTCATATAGAGAAAACTGTGGTTTAGAATGATATGCATTAATTTTCTTATCTTTGCGACAAGATATATATTGTAGGTACTCGTTAGAACCGCCTCAGGTTCTAACGAGCACCGACAAGCTATGTTTGGAACATTTATAAGAAAAATATCACAAATTTTCATCAGAAAAAATAATCGCTTTTGCGTTATGAAAGAATGCACAATGCCACAAGTATATGTAATCATAATAATTATCAGTTGATTCCTTGTGACATGATAGTCAAACCAACGCCTTTTCACCTGACCTGGCTTAAATTTGACGCATCATTAAACTTGTAAACAGCACGTTTGAGTTGAATTTAAAGGCGCACCCGTACAACAATAGAAGAATGGGACACTAGTCTCGTATAATCTCGCCATTACGGAAGTACAACATCACGTTCGTTTACAAGCTCGAATTAACAACACGCTGTCGCCCCCCCCCCCCCCCCCCCACACACACACACACATCGGGGCTTTTATAAATAGATGGGCTGCATGATACTTCCACGCAGAACTGAAATCCGATCGCACTCGAGTACTGGTAACTGATTAGAGGATCTAAGCATGCCCAGGCGAAGCGTTGCGAGTCGGACCGTTCATGCTTATAAACCCTATTGGTTTCATTGGACGAGAGGGCTTGAGATGTCACATCATCTCAATGTCGGGTAAAAATCCCACAAAATTGGAAGCAACGTCTCCGAAATGACCTGTACAGTGTTGACGGGGTCGTTGAACCTCAAAACAAACAAATAAACAATCAAACAACACGCTGAATTTTTAACGGTCCTTTCAAGAATTTTTCACTTATTTCGAGCCAATCGTTAACCAGAGGTCGGCGAAAACCGAAGTACCCCATAGTGAAAACACGCTTATTTAATTTTGGTTCTGTAGGGGTGGGGATCTCAATGGTTTCTGAGATAAATGGCATTTTATGAAGTGGAATGGATGGGGCATGTCACCCGCACATCCCGGGGGACCCACAGGTTGGTGTCACTTAATGCGTCTTATCATAAGGAACAACAATGTATATGGTTTAGGGGTGAGGATCTGAAATAAATAGCCTTTTATGAAGTGGAGTGGTCAGGGCATGTCCCCGGCACATCCCGGGGGACCGCCAGGTTGGTGTCACTTAATGCATCTTATCATAAGGATCAAGAATATATATGGTTCAGGGGTGGGAATCTGTAAGGTTTCTGAGATATAAGGCATTTTATGAAGTGGGGGGGGGGGCGGGGCAATGCCCCGGCACAACCTAGGGGACCCCCAGGTTGACATAAAAGCATATGGCTAAGAGAAGTTTACTCAAGGAACATTTCTATGTAAGTTTTGTCAAAATATCTGCAGAGGTTTGGCGGTAAATGCCATTTTTCCGTTTTCCCCATTATAAGTCTATGGAAAATCTAAGTTGCCTTAGCAACCAAACAAAAGAGCCGAATTTCATAAAAAAGACACAAAACCTGTAAAGGCAAATATGGTGAACATTTCCATAAACTCTCAGCCTCATAGAGCATACGGTTTCTAAGGAGAAGATTTTTATTCTTTATTTTTTTTTACTTTGGTTTCCATGGCAACCAATAGAAATGAGCAGTAGGCCTAAAATCATATGGCAGATAGTAGATAATCTATCTAGCAAACATTTCTATGAAAGTTTGGTCAAAATATCTGCAGAGGTTTGGCGGTAAATGCCATTTTTCAATTTTCCCCATTATAAGTCTATGGAAATAATAAATTGCCATAGCAACCAAACTAATGAGCCGATTTTCATAAAAAACTTTCAACCCCCCAGCCCAAGGATGCCACAGATAAAATTTGGGCCCAATCGGCCCAGTGGCTTCAGAGGAGATGTCGTTTGAAGATGTTGACGACAGACGACGACGACGGATAAATCATATAAGCTCCCCCGGAGCATTAAACCTAAGTTTGTGAGCGAATGTGATTTTATGTTTTTTCTTCTTCAGCAGCTCAGACTGATGCGCGTCTGACTGGTGATCGGAAGGTCACGGGTTATATACCGACCGGGTTAGCAAAACGCTTTCGTTAGGTTTGATCATGAAATGGTTTCCAAGGTCATTCGCTGACTTCTGCTGATTCAAGATGGGGTAGCATTCATTTTCAGTTGACAGAATATACGCTGTTCTGCTTTACCGCTGATATAAACCGTCCCACATCATGAAAAACGCCTACATCATTTTGACCCCCTTGAACCCCACTTTTATATAGTAAAACTCGGGTTTACGGGGGTAAACCTTATTTTAATTATTTCTGCTCTGAAATATAGAGTGTGAGTAAGCGTAAGAACAGCCTCGATGAGGCGGTTCTAACGGGTATCCACAATCTATATTTTGAGCAGAAATCTATATTTTGAGCAGAAATAAGAAAAATATCGCAATATTTCATCTTAAAAGTTTCGTGTTTTTTTTTTTTTTTCGGCGATAAAGTTCACAATGTAGTTATATAGGCGCGTTTTCATAATGGGGATAAGTATGCTTAGGTCAAGTTACAAGCTCGATATGACTTAAAAATGGTGGTTGGGCTGTTACATTCAAACAAAACAAGAGGGCCCAATGGCCCTATATCGCTCACCTGTGTACCAGAAAATCATAAGTGTAGGAGACCACTTGACATTGCTACATACTAAATATCTGAGCTCTGGGCCTTATGGCGTTGGAGAAGAAGATTTTTCTTTTTTTTTCTAGTATAAGTCCATAGGTCAATTTTGACCCAAAGGGCATGGTTGGCAGGATTTATGTAGGCGACCATTTTATGTTGCTATATACTAAATATCTAAGGTCCGTACTTCCTGGTCTCAGAGAAGAAGATTTTTAAAGCTTTTCTTTTCCATTATAAGTTTATTGGAGTTAACAAGCCACAGGATTTGGCCATTTTGAACCCAAGGGGCAATACTCAGGCAGGATTCATGTAGGCAACAACTCCATGTTGCTACATGCTAAATACCCAAGCTCTGGGCCTTATGGTTTCACAGAAGAATATTTTTGAAGGTTTTTTTTTTTCATTTTAAGTTTTTTTTTTCCATTTTAAGTCCATCCATGGTAGCTAATGGGCCATGGGTGTGGCCAATCCTGGCCCAAGGGGCGTGTCTGACAGGATTCATGTAGGTGACCTGGGCCCTGTGGTTTCAGAGAAGAAGACTTTTGAAGCTTTTTTCCATTAGGAGTCTATGGGAGCTAAGGGGCCCCGGGGCGTGGCCCATTTGGACCCCAAGGGCATGATTGGCAGGGACTTATGTAGGTGACCACTTGCCGTTGCTACCTGCTAAATATCTAAGCTCTGGGCCCTGTGGTTTCAGAGAAGATTTTTGAAGCTTTTTTTTCCATTAGGAGTCTATGGGAGCTAAGGGGCCCCGGGCGTGGCCCCATTTGGACCCCAGGGGCATGATTGGCAGGGACTTATGTAGGTGACCACTTGCCGTTGCTACCTGCTAAATATCTAAGCTCTGGGCCCTGTGGTTTCAGAGGAGAAAATTTTTGAAGTTTTTTTCCATTATGAGTCTATGGGAGCGAAGGGGTCCCGGGGCGTGGCCTATTTGGAACCCAGGGGCATGATTGGCAGGAATTATGTTGTTGACCTCTTCCCCTTGCTACATGCTAAATATCTAAGCTCTGGGCCCTGTGGTTTCAAAGAAGAAGATCTTTGGAGCTTTTTCCATTATGAGTCTATGGGAGCTAAGGGGCCCGGGGCATGGCTCATTTGGAACCCAGGGGCATAATTGGCAGGAATAAGTAGGTGACCACTTACCAATGCTACATGCTAACTATCTAAGCTCTGGGCCCTGTGATTTCAGAGAAGAAGATTTTGGAACCTTTTTTTCCATTATTACTATACAGGAGCTAAGGGGCCCCGAGGTGTGGCCAATTTGGACCCTAGGGGCATGATTTGCAGGAATTATAAAGGTGACCACTTGCCATAGCTACATGCTAAATATCTAAGCTCTGGGCCCTGTGGTTTCAGAGAAGAAGATTTTTGAAGCTTTTTCCCATTATGTGTCTATGGGAGCGAAGGGGCGTGGCCCATTTGGAACCCAGAACATGATTGGCAGGAATTATGTAGGTGACCACTTGCCTTTGCTACATGCTAAATATCTAAGCTCTGGGCCCTGTTGTTTCAGAGTAGAAGATTTTTGAAGCTTTTTTCCATTATGAGTCTATAGGAGTAAGGGGCCCCGGGGCGTGGTCCGTTTGGACCCCTGAGGCATGATTGGCAGGACTTATGTAGGTGACCACTTGCCGTTACTACATGCTAAATATATAAGCCCTGGGCCCTGTGGTTTCAGAGAAGAAGAATTTTGAAGCTTTTTTCCATTATGAGTCTATTGGAGCGAAGGGGTCCCGGGGCGTGGCCCATTTGGAACCCAGGGGCATGATTGGCAGGAATTATGTAGATGACCACTTGCCATTGCTACATGATAAATATCTAAGCTCTGGGCCCTGTGGTTTCAGAGAAGAAGATTTTTGAAGCTTCTTTTCCATTATGAGTCTATGGGAGCTAAGGGGCCCCGGGGAGTGGTCCGTTTGAACCCCAGGGGCATGATTGGCAGGAATTATGTAGGTGACCACTTGCCCTTGCTACATATCTAAGCCATGGGCCCTGTGGTTTCAGAGAAGAAGATTTTTGAAGCTTTTTTCCAGTATAAGTCTATAGAAGCATAGGGGCCCCGGGGCGTGGTCCGTTTGGACCCCAGGGACATGATTGGCAGGAATTATGTAGGTGACCACTTGCCGTTACTACGTGCTAAATATATAAGCTCTGGGCCCTGTGGTTTCAGAGAAGAAGATTTTTGAAGCTTTTTTCCATTATGAGTCTATGGGAGCGAAGGGGCCCCAGGGAGTGGCCCATTTGGAACCCAAGGGCATGATTGGCAGGAATTATGTAGGTGACCACTTGCCATTGCTACGTGCTAAATATATAAGCTCTGGGCCCTGTGGTTTCAGAGAAGAAGATTTTTGAAGCTTTTTTCCATTATGAGTCTATGGGAGCGAAGGGGCCCCAGGGAGTGGCCCATTTGGAACCCAGGGGCATGATTGGCAGGAATTATGTAGGTGACCACTTGCCATTGCTACATGCTAAATATCTTAGCTCTGAGCCCTTAGGTTTCAGAGAAGATTTTTGAAGGTTTTTTCCATTGGGAGCGAAGGGGCCCCATGGCGTGGCCCATTTGGAACCTAGGGGCATGATTGGCAGGAATTATGTAGTTGACCACTTGCCCTTGCTACATGCTAAATATCTAAGTTCTGGGCCCTGTGATTTCAGAGAAGAAGATTTTTAAAATTTTCCCTTTATAAGTCTATGGGAGATATATGTTGCCATGGCAACCAGAATTCCAATCTGATCAGCACCAAAACCTTATGCAGCCTTTCCCCCTACCTGGAGATGCTTCACATGAAATTTGATCAAGATTGGCCATGAGGTATTAGAGATATACTTATTTGAAATTGTTTACGGACGTACGCACGCACGCACGCACGGCGGACAAAAAGTGATCCCAAAAGCTCACCTCGTTACTACGTGACAGGTGAGCTAAAAAAACAAACGTTATAGTCTTTCAAATCGCAGTGAGACATGACTGTACTTTTAATTTGGACTAGTCCGTGTTTTAGGTAGTCGCCTTCAGTTGGGATTTTACATTGGCAGATATAGTTTCACTGAGATTCGTACTGTATCATGCTAACCAGTTGGCCACGACTTCTTCTACATAATGGAATTATAAAAAAAAACTTATTTATAATTTTAAAATCCTGTGAAAAAAGAAATCCGAAACCTGCTTCCGCTAAAACATGGAATAGTCTTGTCACGCTTGAACGTTGAACTCTCAAAGGTCGTTGATAAACTATAACAGGCTCGACATGATTTAAAAATGGTGGTTGGGCCGTTATATTCAAACAAACAAACAAACGTTTTGGTTACAAACTACCTACAGCATACATGTACGCCGCAACGGTTAAAATTGAAATCGCTCGGGTATCCCGTTACAGGACGGGCTTTTCAAACACGAAATGACAAATAAATTTTACCCGTATATGCTCAGCCCAAAATCAATAGCAAACAATGTAGCGCCTGATCAGACGCCGCTTTAAGGGGATTGGGAACACCCTCAGGGGAGGCAACTCCTCCAAAAGTAATTTTGACTCCGTTGTCGATAGGGGTCAAGTCTTAAAGGAAAGAATTTGCTCCTGAGGAGCAAATTCTTTCCTTTAACAGTTGACCCCTTTTTCCTTGGGACGGGGCTTATTGAGTTCCGAAAGTTGTCTCCCTTTGTAAAAGGTCGAAAAAGTATGTAAGGTGTTCCCCTTCCCCTTAAGCGGCGTCTTTCCTTTAAGAGTTGACCCCTATCGACAACGGAGATAAGATTACTTTTGGAGGAGTTGCCTCCCCTGAAGGTGTTCCAATTTGTCAACAATGTTTGCCAATGACACAGAAAAGGGCCGCTAGGCATATATGGGATAATTTTGTAGTAAGAACATCTTTCTGTATAGCTAGGATCTGACCTCGATGATATAGATTTATTTGTTTATTTTTTCATATTGCACTAACATAGCTTGAAAGTTGTTATCATCAAAATCATCACGTAAACAAGTGCGTGAAATAAACACCCCCTAAACCCCTCTTTATATATACAGAAAATTGGGGTTTACGGGAGAATACATTCTTTTTCTTATTTCTGTTCTAAGTCATAGGTTGTGGGTATTCGTTAGAACCGTCACAATGAGGCGGTTCTAACGAGCACCCACAACATATGATTGGAGTAAAATGAAGAAAAATGTCAAAAACTTTTATCAGAAAAGCAGCCATTTCGGAGATATGAAAGAATACACTTTATCATATGACGTCGTTGATAAGCAGTGGATAACGTCGTGTAATAAAAATCGTATGACCACACGTGTAATAACACTTTGGCGGGATTTAGTAACGTCATGACGACGTCCATGTCAACAATGCATTTTTCGTAGCAAAATCGTCAAATTAAAAAGCGATAAAATCCAACTTAAAGTAGTCATATGATAAAGAGAATCTTACACTCGTGGTCATTTCATATGATATTTATGAAACTCGCCGAAGGCTCGTTTCATAAATATCATATGGAATGACCACTCGTGTAAGATCCTCTATTTATCATATGACGTCGCGTCTGAGAGTGTAATAACGCCATGTAATATTTTCGTAGCTAGATAGTAAGATACGTCGCGTTTACAAACGGCGGAATATTGACATTTTTATAAACAGTCGTGAATAAAATGCGTTTTAAATGTCATATGATAAATAGAATCTTGCATTCGTGCTCATGCAGTATTGAATTTATTAAACTCGTTGAAGAAAAGGGATAAAATGCTCGGCAAAGCCTCGCATTTTATCCCTTTTCCTCAACTCGTTTAATGAATTCCATAATACATGAGCACTCATGTAAGATCCTCTATATGTCACACGGATGTGTGATTGTTATGATTATTACAACTGAAACACAGAAAAAATCGGTAGATGAGTAAATAATATTTTTTTGCTCTGAGCACGGCAAATCGCGTGCTTAAGAGCGTTACATCACGTGAACAAGTTCGTGAAATGAACACCCACCATAAACCCCACTTTATATAGAGAAAACTTGAATTTAAAACTCCTTTATCATTTATCGTATTTCTGCTCCAAGACATCGGTTGTGGGTTTGTTTGTTTGACTTGAGGAAACACTGTAGGGGGTCATTTTTGAGACGTTGCTTCCAATTTTGTGGAACTTTTACCGAACACTGAGATGAAATAACATCTCAAGCGCTGTCGCCCAACGAAACCAATAGGGTTTAAAAGCATGGACGGTGCAGATCGCACGGCTTTGCCTAGGCAGACTTAGATCCTCTAAGCTGTTTACCAGTACTCGTGTGTGTTCGGTTTCAGCTCTGCGTGGAAGTATCTATTTCTTCAAGCCCAAATGGGCGGGAGCCAATATAGGTTGTAAGTACTCTATGGAACCGCATCAATCAGGCGGTTCTAACGAGCACCCACAACCTATGTATTTAGTATAAATAAGCCAGATATCACAGTTTTTTTCAACAGAAAATTTATCTTTTCTGAGATATGAAAAAAAGCACTATGATGCACGGATGTGTTATCGCAATGAAATATGAACAATATGTAAGCGCAGGGTCTGGCTGACTGTACGAAGACTCAGTTACTGCCTGTTTCTTACATTTTGATCTTGTGTGCCATTACGAAAACATGCCTATGAAAATAACTACCGCCAAAAATCTAAAATTTGAAGATGATAAATTGTGATTCTTTTCTTATTTCTCCTCAAAATATAGATTGTGGGTACACGTTAGAACCGCCTCATCGAGGCGGTTCTAACGAGTACCCACAATCTTTATTCTAGAGCAGAAATGAGACAAAACCTTTTCTCTATATAAATTGTGGTTTAGAGGGGTGGTCATTTTACGGACTCGATCACGTAATGGGTTGTAGGTACGCTTTGTAACCACTTCAATGAGGCGGTTCTAACGAGAACCCACAACCTATGTATTCAGTATAAATAAGCCAGATATCAGTTTTTCAACAGAAAATTAATCTGTTTGGAGATATGAAAGAATGCACTTTGATGCACGTATGTAATATGGTAATGAAATATGAAGATTATGTAAGCACTGGGTCTGGCTGACTGTACGAGGACTCTGATACTGTCTGTATCCTACATTTTGATCTTGCCCGCCCATCGGGGCTTGAAGAAGTAGATGGGCTGCATGATGCTTCCACGCAGAGCTGAAACCGACTGCACACAGTACTGATTAACCGCTTAGAGGATCTAAGCCTGCACAGGCAAAGCGGTGCGAGTCGGATCGTCCATGCTTATAAACCCTTTTTGTTTTCATTGGGCGATGGGGCTTGAGATGTCAATTCAACTCAATGTCGTAAAAGTCCCACAAAATTGGAAGCAACGTCTCCAAAATGACATATGCAGTGTTGACGGGGACGTTAAACTTAAAAAAAAATATCTTGTGCGCATTGCCGCATTTCTCTGAATTCCGAGTCCAAATCTCCTGAAACCTATTCCAAACACGTTCACAAGTCCATATGATGAGTATTCCATCCCAGGTCATCATGAAAACACGCCTATATAACTGTGATCACCTTGAACCTCACTTTTATATAATAAAACTGGGATTTACAGCGGTAAACATTATTTTTCGCATTTCTGCCCTAATTTATTAGAAATTTCGTGACACATAAACATATACTATATATACATATCAATATGTCATTGGATTGGATGTAGGCATGGCCTCAATTTATCCTCTCTAAAATATAGAATGTGGGTACTCGTTAGAACGAGTACCGTGTATCCTTAAATATAGATTGTGGGTACTCGTTAGAACCGCCTTGATGAGATGGTTCTAACGTGTTCCCACAATCTATATTTTAAGAGCAGAAATAAGGAAAATATCACATTTTTTCATCTTAAAATCTTCGTATTTTCGGCGGTAAAATTTACAATGTATTGGCGTTCTTTCGTAATGTTTTATAGAACACGTGGCGTCTACATGGGTAAATACTATTTCCCATATTCTGCATTGAAACATAGATTATGAATACTGCATTACCAACACACTCCTATACAAATACATTGCAACTTTTACCAGCGAAAAATGAAAATTTTTAGATGAAAAATTGTGATATTTTTCTTATTTCTGCTCAAAACATAGAGCGTGGATACTCGTTAGAACCGCCTTGCCAAGGCGGTTCTAAAGAGCGCCCACAATCTATGTTTTAGAGCAGAAATAAGGAAAACAATGTATACCCCTGCAAACCCATGTTTTACTATATAAAAGTGGGGTTTAAAAGGGTAAAAATATATAGGCATAGAAATATTCCTGTAATCAAACACAAAACACCGAAGACAATGGTTATTTAGCATGGATATGTTGGCATAATGCTACGACGTGTTTCCTCGATTAATGCGGAGTAATATTCCTGTAATCAAACACAAAACACCTGAGGCAATGGAAAGATAGAATCCAGCGTGAAATGTGTAATTCTCAGCATAAGTTTTCCCGTTGATACTTGTCTGTTTTTCCCTCGCAACAGCAAAGATAATGACGCCAATAAATGTCGCAGTGGCTGAAAAATAAGAGTTTTAATAATGAGTAAGTAATCATATTGGGTATATATCAGAGAGAGAGAGAGAGAGAGAGAGAGAGAGAGAGAGAGAGAGGGAGAGAGAGAGAGAGAGAGAGAGAGAGAGAGAGAGAGAGAGGAGAGGAGAGGAGAGAGAGAGAGAGAGAGAGAGAGAGAGAGAGAGAGAGAAAGAATGCTTGTAAACCCATAAGTTTTTTTTTCATATTTCCTTTACATTGTTTTGTTATGAAAACAGAGACTGTGGTTACTCGTACATTACGCGAAATGTTCATTATTGTTTGTAGCAAATGGACAGGTAAGCAAATTGTTACCGTCAAACACCAGACTCCTGTAAATTTGTAAGTGAAACGTATATTACTTGAATTTTTTACCTACTATGTTTGTTTGATTTAAAATTTTACGTCCCCGTGAAAGCAATTTAGGTCATTTGGAGATGTTGCTTTCAATTCTGTGAGACCTTTACCCGACATTGAAATGAAAAGACATCTCAAGAAACAAATAGGGTTTATATGCAGAGACGGACCGACACGTAGCACTTTGCCTCGGAAGGCTTAAACCTAAGCGGTTTACCAGTGCTCATGTACGGTCTGTTTTAGCTCTGTTTGGAAGCATCATGCAGCCCAATCAGTTTCTCAAAGTCCCGATGGGCGGCGGCAACCAATTTCTAGGTTAATCAAGGGACTAGTTACTCTTCCACCACTAGTTGGTGGAGAGTTATCTGAACAATTTGCACATGCGCAACCTACGAGTATATACTGGTTATCGTGTAAGATTCTTGTAATTGAAATATTTTGTACCAATTATTTACACGTCAGAAATTATCAACGAATTCTTTGCATGTGTGAGGAACTGGTACCTCTTTACACCCGAGAAAAAGGCGCACCAGTTCTTCTTTGGAAACCGTTGGAGGAGTTGCGAAAATAAGAGCGGTCCTTTGCTACATATGAGCCCCGCCAAGCGAATTTGTGTCTTCGAACATTTTAACTGCGCATGCCCAGCCATTCAGAGGGGCCAGGGATATGGCTTTCTGTCTGAAGGTTCCTCTCGATTCACTGTTTGTATGGGCGAGCAGCGAAGGTTCTGGCGAGACTGCGCGGATGCGCAGGCTCGCCTGAACCTTCGCTGCTCGCATAGGCGATAAGTACCAAAATCGCTTGACGGGGCATATTTTATGAATCATATCCGCTCTGTCACCCCAAAACTATGAAGAAAAACACTAAAATTTTTATAGGCACATTCATGAAACTTCATAGAAATATTTTGTACCCGTTATTTACACGTCAGAAATTATCAACGTATTCTTGGCATGTGTGAGGAACTGGTACCGCTTCACACCCGAGAAAACATCGCACCAGTTCTTCACAGGTGTGACGAACACTTACCAAATTTAACTGCGCATGCAAAGCCATTCAGGGGGGGGGGGGGGGGGGGGCAGGGATATGGCTTTCTGTCTGAAGGATTCTCTCGATTCACTGCTTGTATGAGCGAGCAGCGAAGGTTCTGGCGAGACTGCGCGGATGCGCAGGCTCGCCTGTACCTTCGCTGCTCGCATAGGCGATAAGTACCAAAATCGCTTGACGGGGCATATTTTATGAATCATATCCGCTCTGTCACCCCAAAACTATGAAGAAAAACACTAAAATCTGTATAGGCACATTCATGAAACTTCATAGAAATATTTTGTACCCATTATTTACACGTCAGAAATTATCAACGTATTCTTGGCATGTGTAACGAACAGGTACCGCTTCACGCCCGAGAAAACATCGCACCAGTTCTTCACAGGTTTGACGAACACTTACCAATTCTTCACACGTCAGAAATTATTATCAACATGAGCAATTTGATCACAAATTTAAAACCCAAAAATTTATCGAAATTGACCATACGTAAAATTCACAGTTTGTACCTGTGGCGTATTGGTACCAATTCTTATGGATGTCGAATGTACGAAACGAGAACTTTACGGTTCAACAAAGCGAATAAATATGCCTGGGCAGGCTTAGACCTTCCAAATGGTTTACCAGTACTCCTGTCGCGTCTGCAAAAATAACTTCGCCATGTTATAAATTTGGTAATCCACTAGTGAATTCAATAGATACGTCCCGTTACATAACACATACGACGTCGCCGGTCTCGGTAGCTCAGTCGGATGCGCATCCGACTGGTGATCAGGAGAATTTTATCCCGTTTCTTCAACGAGCTTGATAGACTTAATTAATAATGTATGAACGCATTCATCATATGACATTTAATACGGATTTTGTTCACCACTTGTTTGCATCAATGACAGTACTCCGCCATTATTAAACGGATTCTTTTTTTTTTTTTTTTTTTTACATAGACGCGACGTCATACCATAAACCATGGTTTTCTACGTCTGACTGGCCGATGGCTGTTGTATTGTCTGCAGAAAAACAGTGTCTATATGTTTTTATCAGCTTTAAAAGTTTGTTTTATAAGCTGCATTTTTTCCTCGCCTAATGATGAGGAGAAAGTAACTATGAAAAAATAAACCTAACTATTCTGCTGTTCAAGGAGCTGTGAACGCCAGCGGATACCTAGCAAAGTTTACATGAACCTCACTCGTGGTTCATTATCTTGGCAGGCAACCCGCTGCGTTTATACTTTCATGAACAGCAGATAAATGAAATTCATTTCTTAAAAGAATAGTGGTATAAATATTTCACTAAAGATGCCAGGAGTATTTTCATTTATACAAATTCCAATATTGTTTGCATTATTTAGTTATGTACATACTTGTCAGTTACCATTTACTATGTTGTTTATCTAGTAGTTATTTATCTTATGTTTACTTATTTTCATACCACTGTCGGGAGTTTTGTTGGGCTGGAGAGTGTGCGGACGGTCATATGGAGGTTCTCTTTCGGACAATAACTTACTAGATCTATGGGTATTTCTGTAGATCAATGGAGAGTCTCCATAGGACTGTTTCACGCTTCCACCACAGTCTGTGGCCATAGACGTATCTATTTTTGGTACAAGCAATTTTTCTTTCTTAATGTCATTCTTCTTTATATTAAATATTTTCTTAGGTCCGTTAATGTTTTCCTAATGGACAGCACTTGTAATATAAGTTTGCATTTCATAATGTTTTTGCTCTTGCTTCAGTCTTTCGATATAGAACCGAACCCTGGTCCAGCTAACACATCGACTGATCTCTCAATTATACACCTGAATATAAGGAGTATAAGAAACAAAACTGAATATGTTAAGGATTATTTCTCAGATTTTGACATACTTTGCTTTACTGAGACACATCTTGATCATAGCATCACGAATGATATGTTATTCCTATCAGGCATTTTTGATGAACCTTACAGAAAAGATAGATCCAACCATGGTGGGGGTGTGATGGTTTATCTGAATTCAAATCTTATTCACTCAAGAAGAACTGATTTAGAAGTATTCTGTGATGAGGCAATCTGGGTGGAAGTCAAGATTAATCACGTAAATTATCTCATTGGTCTATTTTACAGTCCTCGAACAGCTGATATAGACTTTTTCATAATTTGAACTTAAACATCGAGGAAGCACTTGATCTTTCCAAGAATTTGATAATTCTTGGTGACCTCAATGAAGACCTTTCGAACTCTAATTTTCACAGTTTAAAAGATCTTATTACTATTAATTCACTGCAGAATATTGTTCATGAAGGTACTCGTTTACAAGCTATTTTAGACCCTATTCTAATACCTGACGATATGTTATACTCAGATTCTGGTATTCTAGAAACTCCATCTGATATAAGTGATCACAGAGCGACCTTTATTAGAATCCCTTTCCATTACAGTTGTCAGGCAACTTTTAAGAGACTTGTATGGTTATACAGAAATGCTGATTTTCAACAACTGAAAACTTTAGTTTCAAACTATGATTGGAGCATCCTGTCTGAGGGTTCTGTAAATGAAGCTTGTATGAAGTTCACTGATAAATTTGTGGAATTCGTAAAATTATGTATACCTTCAAAAATTGTTACAGTTCGTCCAAATGATAAACCTTGGTTTGATGCAGAAATTCGCCATTTTATTCGTATAAGAGATAAACTCAGAAAGAAATCAAATAATTCTGGCAGTATCAATGATTGGAATAAATTTAAACAAATGAGAAATAAAGTTAACAATCTGAAAAAACACGCCAAAGAAAAGTTTTATAACAGTTTGGAACTTTCTTTGTCTGATTTTCAAAACAATGACAAGAAAAAAATTTGGCAGATCATCCGGCATTTTGTAAAAAATAACAGCAACTCTGGAAATATACCTCCATTGTTAAATTCACTTCAAGACCAGAATGTTTATTGTTTTACTGACAGTGAAAAGGCTGAATGTCCTAATTCCTATTTTAGTTCAATTTGTGATCTAGGTGATAATAACACACAACTGCCTGCATTTCAATCTATAACTGATAATTCTCTTTCTAATATTGTTTGTACTCCGGAAGCAATAACAGAACTGATATTAATTCTGATTCCTAACAAAGCTATGGGTCCTGATGCCATAAGCAATAGGATGCTTAAGGCTGTTGCTAGGGAAATATCTATCCCTTTGTCAATTATCTTTAACAGATCTTTTCGTAAAGGTTGTTTTGCGGATATATGGAAAACATCCAATGTGCTGCCTCTATATAAGAAAGGGGACAAATCGATTTTATCCAATTATAGACCAATTTCACTTTTATGTGGTGTTGGAAAGCTCCAGGAAAGAATAGCACATAAAAATATGTATAATTTCTTCCTTGAAAATAACCTTTTATATAGATACCAGTCTGGATTTTTACCACAACATTCTACTCATTTCCAATTAATAGACATCTTTCAGCATATATGTCAGACCTTTGATAATAATCAGTTTTCCTGTATGATATTTTGTGATGTGTCAAAAGCTTTCGATAGAGTATGGCATAAAGGGCTCCTTTTCAAATTAAAACAGCATGGTATAACTGGTTCTCTTCTTAATTGGATAAACGATTATTTAAGCAATAGAAGACAAAAAGTTGTTATAAGGTCCTGCACTTCAAGTTCTAGAGATATACATGCTGGAGTCCCTCAAGGTTCTGTGCTAGGACCACTGTTATTTCTCATATATGTAAACGACATTTCTGACTCACTGCTAAGTTTGACTCGACTTTGTGCCGATGACAGCTCTTTGTATTATGCAGCGTCCTCAATTGCTGATATAGAAGGAATCATAAATCATGACTTACATATTCTTTATGGGTGGGCTAAGCAATGGTTAATTACCTTTAATCCTTTAAAAACCGAGGCAGTGTTTTTCACCCTTAAACATTTTGAAAATTATCCTCAAATTATTTTCGATAATACCCCGATACAATTTGTAGAGGCTCACAAGCATCTAGGTTTAACTTTTAGTAATAATGGCCAATGGCATAGACATATAGAAAATATAATAACCAGCGCATCCAAGGTCATAGGGATAATGCGAAAACTGAAGTTTACATTTCATAGAACTGCTTTAAACCAGATATATATTTCATACGTATTACCTATCCTTGAGTATTCTTCAATAGTATGGGACGTCTGTTTTGCTTATGATAAGCAAGCCCTTGAAAAGCTTCAAAACGAGGCGGCTAGATTAGTCACGGGTCTTACAAGGTCCGTGTCACTTGAAAATCTTTATAGAGAATGTGGTTGGGAACCCTTATCTGACAGACGAAATTATCAGAAATTGGCTTTTATGTACAAGGTAAATAACAACTTAGTTCCCTCATATATAACCGATCTTATTCCTCCGCTAGTTAGAGAAGTCACAAACTATCCTCTGAGAAATAGCAGCAACATCACAGTCCCATATACTCGCACAAAAATTTCTAAACGGTCCTGTATACCCTCTTCTATCTCCTTATGGAACTCTCTTGATAACGATGTTCGTGCAGCCGGAAGTATATCAGCCTATAAACAACATTTAAAAAATAGTTCCCCTCGAATTCCTAAAATTCCTGTTTATTATACTAGTGGAGAAAGGTTCTTCTCTGTTATACATGCAAGGATTAGGAACAAATGTAGCAATCTCAAAGGAGACGTATATTCTAATCATATTTGTCTTTCGCCATACTGCAGTTGTTCAGAAGTAATTGAAGACGCTGAACACTTCTATTTTAGATGTCCAAATTTCCTCACAGAACGTGTTACTTTGTTCCATACTACCAGACCTTTTCACCCTCTGTCCTTGAACAAGATTTTATTTGGGGATCCTTTCTTGACTGATCAGGATATTCTACAATAAGTAGCTTTCCAAAAATTTATCGAAGATACTAAACGTTTCAATAATTCTTAAAAAATACATGTAGAAACATGCATCTCTTTTGACAGATCATGAACCTGTCTATTATTTACTTGTTAAAAGTGGCTGCCTTGACTTACAGAATTTCCCGACATGGTTATTTATTTATTTATTTATTTATTTATTCATATTTATTTATTTATTTATTTATTTATTTATTTATTTTTATTCATTTATTTATTTCAATATGCTGTATTATATTTAGCCATTACCATGTGCATAAATAATTTGTGTGTATAATTGTAGGGGAAGGGCCGTAACTAATGTTGTGAGAACTTGTGGCTCAACCCCATTGCTTGCTATTATATGCAATAAAATATGATTAAACTAAACTATCAGGAGGAGGACGCGGGTTCGATACCTGCCGGGGTCGGCAACATTCTTTCGTGGACATTGATCATTTAGTCTTTTCTACGCTCATTCTCTCCCTTCCGCTGGTTCAAGAAGGGCAGTTGTCAGTTTCTGTACTGGTTAACCACTTACGTATAAGCCTGCCCAGGCAGTGTGAATAGGTAAACTGGCCGGCTCAAAAATGACCTAAAATAGTGTTGACTGGGCCGTTAAACTCCAACATAAACAAACAAACAAACAAACAAACTAATACGACGTCTTTAACCAGGTGGCGTTTACTAATAGCGGAATATTGAGATTTTTTTTCTACAAAAACCTGAATTAAATGAATTTTAAATGTCATATGATAAATAGAATTTTGAATTCGTGTACATGTATTGTGGAATTTATTAAACTCGTTGAGGGAAAGAGATAACCTCGTAGTTTTATCCCTTTTCCGCAACTCATTTAAGAAATTCAATTAATAAAATGAATTTTAATTTTCTGCTGTTCATTAAAGTATGAATGCAGTTGATCGCGTGCAAACTAAATTAACCCCGAAGGGGTTCATGTATGGGTTCATGTAAACTTTGCTGGCGACCCGCTGTCGTTCATACTTATATGGTTTAGATTGACGTCACTGGAAATCATATGACTCGATGTGTTCATGGAAGTACGAACAACATTGTTTTCTGTAGGTTTACAGTAGGCTTTATACTGGAGATGTAAATATTAATACAAGAACACTCATGCATGTAGGATCCTCTATTTATTTTAGCAGAGTTTAACAGTGAATTTAAAAAGAACATTTAAGATAGAACATTACCTGAAGTAAATGCCAGTCCACTTGCAGCTTTGAATAGTCCTTGCTGATCTTTCTTCGAACACACTTTGACAACAGCTAAAATAACTGCCACCAGAATCAAGAGTGTTCCCAGGGACTCTAATACCCGTACAGCAATCATTGTGACGGTAGGCGCTGTAAAAATAATTACGAAATCACATCCTTGTGACATGATGCATACTTTCATATCTTCATAATGGTCATTTTTTCTGATGAAACTTTGTTATACTTTTTTATTAATACTCGAAACATATGTTGTAGGTGCTTAATTATTAATGAGGCAGTTCTAACGAGTATCCACAGCCCATGTCTTGAAGCAGAAATTTTTTTTTTTTTTTTTGGTTTGGGTTTTACGGCCCTTTCAAGATTATTTCACTCATATCGAGCCGATCGTTAATCAGAGGTGGGCGAAAACCGGAGTACCCGGAGAAAAACCACCTGACCTTCCGTTGCAGAACTTGGCGTCTCACACGTGGCCCGAGCGAGGCTCGAACCTACGGCGGTGAGAGACCTAATGACTAAGAGTCAGCGCTCTTATCCACTAGGCCACGGAGGCCCGTTCTTGAAGCAGAAATAAGAAACAATATGAGTACCTCTGTTTTGTTTGTTTGTTTGTTTGAATTGGGGTTTAACGTCCCCGTCAATATTATTTAGATCATTTTGGGGACTTTGCTTCCAATTTTGTCAGCCTTTTATACGACCTTCAGGTGAAATGACATCTCAAGCCCTGCCGCCCAATGAAACCAGAATGTTTATATGCATAGGACGATCGTACTCACACCGCTTTTCCTTGACAGGCTTAGTCCTTCTAAGCGGTTTACCAGTACTCGTGTGTGGTCAGATTCAGCTCTGCGTGAAAGCACCATGCAGCCCAATCTATTTCTCCAAGCCCCGGTGGGCGGGGCCGAGAATGCTCCTGTTAAGTGAGGCGGTTCTAACGAGCACCTACATGTACATGTACAATCTATGTTTTTGAGAATTGATAAGAAAAGTATCACAAATTTTCATCAGAAAATTAACCGTTTTGAAGACATGAAAGGTTACATAACGTCGCACGGATGTGTTGTAAAAAATAGTTCGTTTTCATTGATGATACATGTATCTACTGAACCCGGGAAAGGACATGCATTTTTAATATGTTGTGCGAACAAGATATTAAGTTATCTTGTGCGCACAAGATATTATATTATCCGCACAAGATATTAAGTTGTGCGAACAAGGTAGTATCTTGTGGACACACGATATTATGTTGTCTGCACAATATCTATGTTGTTCAACCCAGATAATATGTTGTGCGAACAAGATATATGTTGTGCAAACAAGATAATATCTTGAGCGCACCAGATACTACATGTATATGTTGTTCACACTAGATAATATCTTGTGCGCACAAGATATTATCTTTTTCACACAACATATTACAATGCATTGCATGTCCCTTCCAGGGTTCCGTAGATATTAAAAAATCTAAAATGGAGCATTTTCTAAAAAGAAAAAAAAAAAAAAATAATAATAAAAAAAAAAAAAAAATAATTTTTTGTTTCTTTTAGAGTACAAAAGAATTTAATTTGTTTGATCCATTTTTGTGTTGATTATTTTTTTTTTGGTTGATTTCTAACATCAAGTTTGTATATCAACATTACACAAACACGCCTATACTAATACATTGCCGAAAAAAAAAAGAAAATTTTATGATGAATAATTGTGATATTTTTCTTATTTCTGCTCAAAATATAGATTGTGGGCACTCGTTAGAACCGCCTCATTGAGGCGGTTCTAACGAGTACCAACAATCTTTATTTTAGTGCAGAAATAAGAAAAATAAGGTTTACCCCCCGGAAAGCCCAGTTTTACTATATAAAAGTGGGGTTCAAGGGGGTCAAAATTATAAAGGCGTGTTTTTGTGATGAATATTGTCACATTTCGAGCCGATCGTTAATTACAGGTGAGCAAAAACCGAAGTACCCGGAAAAAATCACTTGACCTTCCGATTCTGAAGTTTGCGTCTTACATGTGACCTGAGCCAGGCGTGAACCATAGCGGTACCACACCTAATGATTAACATTACGAAAGCACGCCTATACAAATACATTGTAACCGTTATCGCCGAAAAAATGAAAATTTTGAGATGAAAAATTGTGATATTTTTCTTAACTCTGCTCAAAATATAGATTGCCGGTACTCATTAAATAAGAAAAAATAAGGTTTAACCCCTGTAAACCCAAGTTTTACAACATAAAATTGGGGTTCAAGAGGGTCAAAATTATATAGGCGTGTTTTCGTTATGAGGCCACAGTGGCCACGGAGGCCCGTTTATCAGTATTCGATGTATCCATTCTTGTAAAAGGGATTAAGTCAGTCATAAACACGACTGCAAACAGTATAGATAATGATGAGACACCTTCTTCAGCAGCGGCTCATCTAGAGCTACAAGGCGAAAAAAAAAAATGGGCGCGCATAGCCTGTGTACGAAGTGCAAAGAACCGCGCTATTTTTAGCATCAAATGACCCGAAAGTGCCGAAAAGTACGTTTCAATACTAAACGGACGTAAATTACGCGTATAATACGTCTTTGGTTAGACGTATCGGTCAAGGGCTCCGTTCAGGACCGTTTTGAGGAAAACTTAAACACCAGTGTTACGTTGGCTCTGATGAATCATTCTATTTGAACAATGCCTTAAACCTGGACGCGGGGGTGGTGTGTGTGTGTGGGGGGGGGGGGGGGGGGGGGGGGGCTTCGTGGCTTATTGGTAAAGAGCGCCGAGTCATAACCAATAGATCAATTCATGCTGTGGTTCGAGCCTCTCTCGGGTCACTCGTAAGATGACAAGTTCTACAACGGGTTTTCTCCGGGAATTTTGGTTTTCGCCCATCTCTGATTAACGAAGGCTCAAAATAAATGTAATAATCTTGAATTGGCCGTAAAACCAAAACCGAAAACGCACAAAAGATAAAAAAAACTCGACAGGGAGTCTCAGCTTAAACTCGATGAACGGGTAGGACATTGTGTGTTTGTCAGCCCAGCATTGGCAACTAGGCTTATTCAGCAGACGCCAATTCTTTTTTTTTATTTTTGTTTAATATTTCCCAGAAAACCGGATTTGACATATGATGCAAATTTTCCCTATTGGGATACAGTTTGCATGAAATGTCAAATCCTTTTTTCTAGGAAAAAAAAGAACAACATTTCAAATGTCGAATGCTGAAAAAATACCCCGCATGCTGTGCGTTAATTGCACAACATTGCTGAGAAAAGCAACAATAGAAAATACGCTATCATATTTTAATAGACTCGTCAAACAGGTTCACAAAATTAATATTATAATGATATTAATCAAATAATTTCGTATTGGCGCAGTTACAGGTCCGAGGTCTGCTGTATTGGCACGAGGCCGAAGGCCGAGGCCAATACAGCTGACCGAGGACCTGTAACTGGGCCAATACGAAATTACTTGATTAATGACATTTTTATTAATAGATGCAATTAAAAACATGATTTATGATTTTTGAATATTGGTTGACATGGTGTAATATAGGATAATCAATTAATAATGGTGTGTATTGTTCAGGTTTTACGACCCCGCCAAGACTTGTTGGAGACGACGCTTCTTATCTTGTGAGACTTTTACCCGACATTGAGATGAATTGACATCTATAGCCCTGCCACCAAAACAAACTGCTAGGGTTTATATGCCGGGACGGTCGGACTGGGCAGGCATAGACTTTCCAAGCGGATTAACAGTATCCATGTTCGATCGGTTTCCGCTCTGCGTGGCATCCTCCAGCCCAATCTATATCACCAAGCACCGATGGGCGAGAGCAAACATTAATGGTGTACACAAGCTCCAATATTTCCCAAACATTAGTGAATTTGAGCATACCGGCTCTGTCCTGTTTATCCGCATTGCGAAAACACGCCTATACAAATACATTGTAAATTTTACCGCTGAAAAAATGAAAATTTTAAGATGAAAACTTGTGATAATTTTTAGAGCAGAAATAAGAAAAATAATGTTTACCCATGTAAACCCCAGTTTTACGATATAAAAGTGGGTTTCAAGGGGAACAGAATTATATAGGCGTGTTTTCGTGATGGTTTTGGCATATGATCGTCCGTTATCCATGAGTCCCCTACGAAATCTGTGTAACTGCTTGTGCTGGTATTTTTAAATAACGTACATAAAACAAGCTAGACTCGCTACTAGTCTGAAAATAAAAGTCTCATCATTTTTTTTGTTGATATTTTTTATTGGTTTAGAAATTTATCACCTTCTTAGTAATGGCAAGTCTATTGGGTAGAATCTCAAATCTTAGGTTAAAATTGACCCAAAGAGACTAGACTAGCTAAACTTTTATACACTGTTCATTTTAGTACAAAAGATGATTTTAATTCCATATTATTCATTTTAACGCCTAGTGGATAGGCTAAAAACAAGCGAAATAACATTTTTGCCGGACTTGCTGTAGTGATTGTGTACACAATATCGAAAGAAATCGAGGATGCGTGTCGATACTCTCCCGTCCGTTACACCTTAATGCGGCTCTTATACTGTCACGACTTTGACCACGATTGTCCACGACCAATGGGGACCATGATTGTGGCAAATCGGGGCATACACGGTTCCGATTTCACTACCCTACGAATACTCACGTTATTGCTACGACACTTCTACGAACAATCACGATTGCTGTACGATAATGGAGCCGATTTACAATGATCTTCCACGATCGACCACGATGTCTTACGATCCTCTAGGATTCTTCTACGACTGCACCACGATTGCTTCAAGATATCAGACGATCATACACGATTTCTCACGATCCCTGCAAGACTGCTCTACGACCAAGGCCGAATTGGCACGATGATCAAAGACTCAGTACGATCATAGAGGATTCGATACGATTTACTCACGATTAACCAAGACTTCTCCCGATTCGTCAGGATTTATAACGATCTGGGTATATAAAAGTGTTCGTCGGGATAAATCGTGCTAGCGTCGTCATCAATCGTAGTGCATTCCTGGTGAATCTTGCATTGGCGTGAGCAGTCGTCGTGATATCGTAGTAGATTGTACGGCAGTCGCAACGGAATGGTAGAGGCGTCGTAGATGATCTTGTCTCGTCGTAGCTCAATCGTGGTAGAATTCAGTCACGATTATTCACGATTGGCCACGATTACCACGACGACGGCTCACGACTGAGCTACGATTTGAAAAATGATGCCGACTCGTCACGAATGTTTTGAACATGTCCAAAACAGTCGTGGTCGCTCCCGAACTATCACGATCAACCACGATTCCTCAAGATCTCTGCCGACTTCTCTACGACGTTGTTGTCGTTGCCAAAATCGTGACAGTGTAAGAGCCCCTTTAGGGAGATTACAGGATGTTTTGAACTTATCTTGTTTACATAATTATCGTGAAAAATGAGCGGACACGTTTTTGATTTTTTTCCGTCGGACTTGATATGATAGTGTTCATTATGATGACACACCCGTGTGTGTGACTTAGTGCATTCTTTCGAACATGTATCTCCAAAATGGTAACTTTTCAGTGAATAAATGATATTTTTCTTATTGATACTCTAAACATAGATCGTCGGTGCTCGTTAGAACTGCCTAATTGAGGCGGTTCTAACGAGTACCAACAATCTGTCTCTTTGAGCAGAAATACGAAAAATAATGTATAATGTAAATCCCAATTTTCTCTGTATAAAGTGGGGTTTATGGGTGTATTCATTTCACGGACTTGTTCACGTGATGTATGCTCTTTATTCAAAGCATCAGGACCACCTCACAATTGGCCTTCATCGCCCCCGCCCAAAGGGGCTTGAAGAAATATATGGGCTGCATGATGCTTCCACGCAGAGCTGAATCTGGCCCGCACACTAGTACTGGTTAACAGCTTAGGGGATCTAAGCATGTCCAGGAACCACGGTGCGAGGTGGACCGTCCATGCTAATAAACCCTATTGGTTTCATTGGGCGACAGGGCTTGAGATGTCATTTCATCTCAATTTCGGTTACAAGTCCCACAAAATTGGAAGCAACGTCTCCAAAATGACCTTTACAGTGTTGACGGGGACGTTAAACCTCAAATCAAACAAACAAACAATTGGCCTTCAGAATCAGAATTGTTACGGGAGACACGTCAAATGACATTATACACCAGGGGCCAGTTGTTCAAAACTAGCGACGTCGTTAGTTAACGTATCGTTAAAACTTTGATCATTAAATATGGCAAATATGCTGAAAGTTTTGCTGAAAAAATGTGAGCAGCTTTTGCGGATGCAAAAGCTGCTCACAATTTTTCAGCAAAACTACCAAAATTTACGATATTGTACTTGCTAGAAGAGTTAAAAATATGACCACTAACGAGCTCGTTAAGCTAACGATGCTTTGAACAACTGGGCCCTGGACGTTAAACGCGTCACATACAAAACAATGTTCACACTGTTAGGTGATCAACTGAATCATGTCGGCGATACAATAAGTGCCCGAAGCAACAAGTGCTTTTTTGTTTACAAACATGTCTGCACTCATTGACGCGATCTTTGTTTGTTTGATTTGAAGTTTAACGTCCCTTTCAACACTGTATAGGTCATTTTGGAGAGGTTGCTTCCAATTTTGTGGCACTTTTACCCGACATTGAGACGAAGTGACATCACAAGCCCTGTCGCCAAATGAAACCAAAAGGATTTAGAAGCATGTACGGTCTGACTCGCACCGCTTTGCCCGGGCAGGCATAAAACCTCGATACAGTTTGCCAGTACTCGTGTGCGGTCGGTTTCAGCTCGGCGTGACAGTGTCATTCAGCCCATCTATTTCTTCAAGCCCCAATGGCCGGGGACCGGCTATAGTGAATGACTTCCTTTTTGTGTGTATCCAATATCTAAAGAACACGAGGATGCATTTCGATACTGTCCCGTCCGTTAAAACTTAAGCGGAAGGGAAATTACAGGATGTTTTGAACTAATGTTGAAATTTACGTAATTAGCGTGAAAAATGAGCGGACACGTTTTTCATTTTTTTCCGTTGAACTGTGATATGATAGCGTTCAGCGGCCCCCGCCCATCGGGGACTGAAGTAATATATGGACTGCATGATGCTTCCACGCAGAGCTGAAACCGACCCACACACGAGTACTGTTCAAAAGCGGAACAGTAAACCGCTTAGAGAATCTAAGCCTGCAAAGACAAAGCGGTGCGAATTGGCCCGTCCGTGCTTATAAACCTTATTGGTTTCATTGGTCGACAGGGCTTGAGATGTCATTTCATCCCAATGTCGGGTTTTGTTTTTGTTTGTTTGATTTGAGGTTTAACGTCCCCGTCAACACTGTAAAGGTCATTTTGGAGACGTTGCTTCCAATTTTGTGGGACTTTTACCCGACATTGAGATGAAATGACATCTCAAGCCCTATCGCCCAATGAAACCAAAAGGGTTTATTAGCATGGACGGTCCGCCTCGCACCGCGGTTCCTGGACAGGCTTAGATCCTCTAAGCAGTTTACCAGTATTAGTGTGCGGGCCGGATTCAGCTCTGCGTGGAAGCATCATGCAGCCCATATATTTCTTCAAGCCCCTATGGGCGGGGCCCAATGTCGGGTAAAGGTCTCACAAAATTGGAAGCAACGTCTCCAAAATAACCCTTACAGTGTTGAGGCGGGCGTTAAACCTCAAATCAAACAAACAAATGATAGCGATCATCACGATAACACGCCCGTTCGACGTTAACCCATTTAGTACCAGAAACCTCAAAAGGGGTACCCTGGCAAACAGTGCAGGCCCAGATCAGTCGCCGCATAACGCGGCGTCTGATCAGGACCTACAGTGTTTGCAAAACGTTCAGCAAGTTTCCAAGTAGATTTTGAAGAAAACACAACCTGACACCCCTAAGTTTTGCAATGGATTCCTACTATATATAAGGAGGAAAATTCCATTTGGTACAAAAGGGGTTAATAGTACATTCTTTCATACGTGTATCTCCAAAATGATAACTTTTCTGGTGAAAAATTGATATTTTTCTTATTACTACTCTAAATATAGGTTGACGGTTCTCGTTAGAACCGCATCATTCCACGCAGAACCGCCTCGGTTCTAACGATTGCCCACAACCTGCGTCTTGGAGCAGAAATACGAAATATAATGTATTCACCAGTAAATCAGAGTGTTCTCTGTATAAAGTGGGGTTTACGGGGGTGTTCATTTCACGGACTTGTTTACGTGATGTATGCTCTTTATTCAAAGAATCGGGATCACCTTATACAGTGTTATATAATTAGTCTTATAAATCAACTTTCCTTGGTCTTTTAAGCACTTTGATACTTTTCATTGCGTCACATTCGATATTTATGAGAAAAGGCGGTCAGTGACACAATAAGTGCCCGAAGCAACAAGTGGTTTTTGTTTACAAACATGTCTGCACTCATTGACGCGATCTTATATGTATATGTCATTTTGGAGACGTTGCTTCCAATTTTATGGGACTATTACCCAACACTGAGATGAAATGACATCTCAAGCCCTGTCGCAAAATGAAACCAATAGGGTTTAACAGTATTCACCTTATTTGCATTATCTGCTGGTTCCTAGTCTGAAGGTTATCAGTGTTGGAAAAACAGGTAACCAGACCCCCCTGACCTTAAAAGGTCAGGGGGGTCTGGTTACCAATTTTTCCAATATTGACAATGTGCAAGCTGGGAGCCAGCAAATAATGCAAATATGGTGAATGGATGGTCTGACTAGCACCGCTTTGCCTGGGCAGGCTTAGCTCCTCTAAGCGGTTTACCAGTACTCGTGTGCGGTCAGTTTCAGCTCTGGGTGGAAGCATCCTGCAGTCCCTCTATTTCTTCAAGCCCCGATGTGCGGGGAGCCGTGACGCGATGTTTACTAGCTTGAATAATAAAATAAATAACCAGCTAAATAATTTTATACATCCATAGAAGAAAAAGTGATCTCACACGGGTGTGCTATCCTAATGGACAAAAAGAAAGGGTACCTGTGAATTCGCAGCCAACTAGATCTAATTCTGTACACACTTGGAAGACACCATAATTAACTTTTCCATAAAGGTAGTGATCATATACTGCCCAGTAAGGAATCCCCAGTCCGACAGCACTGCACAAAAAAGTAACAACACAAAACGGAACGCCGATCCACATGTTCGCCGGTAAGTTAAGTTACTGTAGTCGACATACAATCACATGGAATGCGCACGCACAATGGTCAAATGAAAATTCAAATGCACTATAGTGAAATATTTCAACGTTGTAACATTAGCCGTGTCATTTAAAAACTGTTCTGTGATTAGCGAATATTAAAGGCGTAGATCAGACTGCGCATCCGCGCAGTCTGATCTACGCCTTTGTTATTCGCTGTATGGCAAGCACAATGCCTCCAGAATCTATATATGAAATTTCAAAACGTTTGCTGGTCTGTGTAGTTGAGAAGCTCGTTTTGTGACTTACCTCGGCGCACATCCTGAAGACAGACTTCTCCGTGGCGCGGATCAGTTTTTAAATCACATCGTGCGAAAATATGGTTTCCGGCTGATACACTCTGCGAACCTTTCGATCGGCTTGACTAGCCACAAAATCCGATATTTAGACCATCTTAAATTAAGATTTATTCTCCTTGAAAAAGTTTATTGTAGTTTGCAGTTATTCTTAAGACCACTTTTGAAGAGTCCCAAAGGAGGTCTTAATATAGGAATTTAAAAGTAAGTGATATCTACACAGCGCTCACCCGGATGCAGACTCTGAGGCTTATCTGAGTTATCTGTCCGCTCTTGGTCCGGCTCATAATGAAGTTTGGCATGCCCATAGAGTTAGGTACAGTCTGGCATCTGTGCCTAGCATCAACTTAGCCTGGCCTCTCGTGACAGCTGCGCGACCTGAACAAAGTCTTCACAAGTCATTTGATTTAATTATGAACTCTAATGCTGAATCTACTAATCGACTGGATCGTTTAAAAAAATAAATCAATAAATAATAAAAAAAAAAACAACATAA
This sequence comes from Lucinisca nassula, assembly GCA_963580285.1. Taxonomy (NCBI): domain Eukaryota; kingdom Metazoa; phylum Mollusca; class Bivalvia; order Lucinida; family Lucinidae; genus Lucinisca; species Lucinisca nassula. The sequence continues at coordinate 54,803,854 of OY757020.1, forward strand.
TAATTAAACAAGAGGCCCATGGGCCACAATGCTCACCAGAACTCAGGCGGACACTGCCCACTGGCAGCCATGTATGGTTTCAGGTTTTAATTTATTGATTATAAAGTCTCCCAAACAAACCCCCATTTCAAAATGAGCACCCATGTGGACTCTGTATCTGAAATATTAGGCCTTTTATGAGGAGGAAGGATGAGACATGGACCCGACAGAGCCCTGAATGGTATCACTGAATCCATCTTATCATAAGGCACATGAATATATATGGTTTAGGGGTTGGGATGTGTACTGTTCCTGAGATATAAGGCCTTTTAAGCTGCGAAGGGGTTGGAGCATAGCCCTGGCAGACCCCAGGAAAGCCAAGATTGTTGTCGCTGAATGTGTCTTATAATAAGGACCAAGAAAATATATTGTTTAGGGGTGGGGATATGAACAGTTTCCAAGATATGAGGCCCTCTTATGAAATGATGAGGAGAGGAATGGCCCCTGTGGACCACCAAGTTTGTGTGACTGAATGTGTCTCATCATAAGAAACAAGAATATATATGATTATGAGGTGGGGATCTTAATGGTGTCTGAGATATATGGCCTTTTATGAAGTAGAGGCGTGGGCCATGGCATCAGCATGTTGCCCTAGCACATACACGCATTGATGTGAGTGGATGAGTCTTATTATAGGGAACACAAATATACATATTTCAGGGGTGGGGATCTGAACAGTTTCTGAGATATATTGCATTTAATGAAGTGGAAGGGTGGGGCATAGCCCCAGCACACCCCCAGAGACCCCTAGGTTGGTATCACTGAATGTGTCTCATCATAAGGAACAAGAATATATATAGTTTAGGGTTGGGGGTTCTGAATGGTTTCCGAGATATTGAGCCTTTTACGAAGTGGAGGGGGTTGGGCATGGCCCGGGCACATCCCAGAGGACCCCCAGGTTGGTTTCAATGAATGCGTCTTATCATATGAAACAAGAATATATATGGTTTTGGGATGGGGATCTGAATGGTTTCCGAGACGTATCACCTTTTATGAAGTGGAAGGGTGGGGCCCAGCCCCCGTGCGGCCCGGGAGACCCTTAGATTGGTATCAATGAATGCGTCTTATCATAAGGAACAAGAATTTATATGCTTTAGGGGTGGGGATCTGAACGGTTTCTGAGATATTGGGCTTTTACTAAGTGCAGGGGGTGGGGCATAGCCCTGGCACATCCTAGGGGACCCCCAGCTTGGTGTCACTGAATGCGTCTTTTCATAAGAAACAAGAATATACATGGTTTTGGGGTGGGGATCTGAAGGGTTTCCGAGATATATCACCTTTTATGAAGTGAAAGGTTGGGGCATAGCCCTGGTGCAGCCTGGGAGATCTTTAGGTTTATATCACTGAATGCATCTTAACATAAGGAACAAGAATTTATATGGTTTAGGGGTGGGGATCTGTATGGTTTCTGAGATATTGGGCCTTTTATGAAGTGGAGGGGTCGGGCATAGCCCCCGTGCGGCAAGGGAGACCCTAAGGTTGGTATCACTGAATGCGTCTTATCATAAGGAACAAGAACTTAAATGGTTTAGGGGTGGGGATATGAACGGTTTCTGAGATATTCAGCCTTTTACGAAGTGGATGGGGTGGGGCATAAGCCCCGCCACATCCTAGGGGACCCTCAGGTTGGTGTCACTGAATGCGTCTTATCATAAGAAACAAGAATATATATAGTTTAGGGGTGGGGATCTGAATGGTTTCTGAGATATATGGCATTTATGAAGTGGAAGGGTGGGGCATGGCCCCAGCCCACCCCAGAGAGACCCCAATGTTGGTATCACTGAATGTGTCTTATCATAAGGAACAAGAATATATATGGTTTAGGGGTGGGGATCTCAATGGTTTCTGAGATAAATGGCATTTTATGAAGTGGAGGGGGTGGGGCATGTCCCCGGCACATCCTGGGGGGACCCTAAGGTTGGTGTCACTTAATGCATCTTAGCATAAGGAACAAGAATATATATAGTTTAGGGGTGGGGATCTGAATGGTTTCTGAAATAAATGACATTTTATGAAATAGAGGGGGCAGGGCATGTCCCCGGCACATCCCGGGGGACCCCCAGGTTGGTGTCACTTAATGCATCTTATCATAAGGAACAAGAATATATATGGTTTAGGGGTTGGGATCTATAAGGTTTCTGAGATATAAGGCATTTTATGTGGTGGAGAGGGCGGGGCATGGCCCCGGCACAACCTAGGGGACCCCCAGGTTGACATAAAAGCATATGGCTGAGAGAAGTTTACTCAAGGAACATGTTTATGTAAGTTTTGTAAAAATGTCTGCAATAACTTGGCAGTAAATGCCATTTTTCAGTTTTTCCCATTATAAGTCAATGGAAACTCTAAGTTGCCATTGCAACAAAACTAAAAGGCTAAATTTCATAAAAAACACAAAACCTGTAAAGGCAAATATGGTGAATATTTTCATAAAGTCTCAGCCTCCTAGAGCATATGGTTTCTGAGCAGATGATTTTTTAAGTATTTTTTGTCTATTTTTTTGCATTTTGGTTTCCATGGCAACCAATAAAAATGAGCAGAAGGCTTAAAATCATACAGCAGATACATGTAGTAGATGGCCTATGGAACATTTCTATGAAAGTTTTCTCAAAATATCTGCAGAGGCTTGGCAGTAAATGCCATTTTTCAATTTTCCCCATTATAAGTCTATGGAAACTACAAGTTGCCATAGCAACCAAACTAATGAGCCGATTTTGATAAAAAACACAAACTTTCAATCCCACAGCCCAAGGATGCTACAGATAAAATTTGGGCTGAATCGGTCCAGTGGCTTCAGAGAAGAAGATGTTTGAAAGTGTTGACGTCAGACGACGACGACGACGACAACGACGACGACGACGACGCCGGACAACTGCCTATCCTATAAGCTCCCCCGGAGCCTTCGGCTCTGGTGAGCTAAAAATAAATAAATAAATAAAATAATAAAAAATAGCGAGGCTATGTTTCTAGAAATAGCCATTTCATGGAGTGTCTACATATCAGTAATAGTCACGTGGAAATCAGCACTGATGAGCTTGTGTGCTAAGTAGGCTCGGGCCAATCGTTTGTGGCCGACTGACAAACAATCGACCCCAAAATTAGAGGCACAGGAGAACGTGAACAGACCGAACTCAAATGGTTCGTTTACCTTGGATACTCAGATACACAGAGAAGCAAGCGTCTTGAAATTCGACATGTAAAAAATAAATAAATAAATAAAATAGAGGTACTGTTGAGCCTAAAGAACTCGAACACGGTTGGTGCGTTAACTTTGGTAAATTCGAATTCGCTCTTGAGTCCCTAAAGACCCCCCCCCCACCCCCCACCACCACTGAGCTCAAGTTTCAAGTTGCACATATATTTATGATAATTTTCTTGAGATTCTTTATGGTTTATCTTGAAAAAAATAGGTTTGTGTACTCATTAGAATCGCCTCGTATGAGCACAAACAACATTCCTTTAGGGCCCCGCCCATCGGGGCTTTATGAGATAGATTGGACCATGCATGATGGTGCTTCAACGCAGAGCTGAAGCTAACCGCACATGAGTACTGGTAAACGGGTAGTAGGACTAAGCCTGCCAAAACAAAGGGTGTGAGTCGGACCGCCCAGTGCATATAAGCCATATTTGTTTCATTGGGCGACAGGGCTTGAGAACTCATTTCATCTCAATGTCGGAAAAAAGTCCCACAAAATTGGAAGCAACGTCTCCAAAATGACCTGAATAGTGTTGACGGGGACGTAAAACCTCAATTCTAACAAACAACATTCCTTAGAACATTAAAAAGAAAATCTAAAGGCATCCCCATTATTGATCCTGACTTGATGCTATGATTAAAGCTCAGTAATTTTAACCACTTCTACCTTGAAAATTTCGTGGTTCAAGAGATATTTGAGTTATCGATGTTCGACTGGGTTGCACTGACCAATTTGCAAAACTCATTACGAAAACATGCCTATGCAAATCCAATGTAAACTTTATCGCCGAAAAAGGGAACTTTTAAGATGAAAAATTATAATATTTTTCTTATTTCTGCTTAAAATATTGATTGTGGGTATTCGTTAGAACCGCCTTACCGTGGCGGTTCTAAAGAGAACCCACACTCTATATTCTGAGTAGAAATAAGAAACATAAGGTTTACTCCTGTAAACCCCAGTTATACTATAGAAAAGTGGTTTTCAAGTGGGTCAAAATTATATAGGCGTGGTTTCGTGATGTAACGGTTGGACATTATGTTATCAAGTCGGTGCAATGACACCACCCCCTACCCCGTAAACCTCACTTCATATAGAGAAAACTGTGGTTTAGAATGATATGCATTAATTTTCTTATCTTTGCGACAAGATATATATTGTAGGTACTCGTTAGAACCGCCTCAGGTTCTAACGAGCACCGACAAGCTATGTTTGGAACATTTATAAGAAAAATATCACAAATTTTCATCAGAAAAAAATAATCGCTTTTGCGTTATGAAAGAATGCACAATGCCACAAGTATATGTAATCATAATAATTATCAGTTGATTCCTTGTGACATGATAGTCAAACCAACGCCTTTTCACCTGACCTGGCTTAAATTTGACGCATCATTAAACTTGTAAACAGCACGTTTGAGTTGAATTTAAAGGCGCACCCGTACAACAATAGAAGAATGGGACACTAGTCTCGTATAATCTCGCCATTACGGAAGTACAACATCACGTTCGTTTACAAGCTCGAATTAACAACACGCTGTCGCCCCCCCCCCCCCCCCCACACACACACATCGGGGCTTTTATAAATAGATGGGCTGCATGATACTTCCACGCAGAACTGAAATCCGATCGCACTCGAGTACTGGTAACTGATTAGAGGATCTAAGCATGCCCAGGCGAAGCGTTGCGAGTCGGACCGTTCATGCTTATAAACCCTATTGGTTTCATTGGACGAGAGGGCTTGAGATGTCACATCATCTCAATGTCGGGTAAAAATCCCACAAAATTGGAAGCAACGTCTCCGAAATGACCTGTACAGTGTTGACGGGGTCGTTGAACCTCAAAACAAACAAATAAACAATCAAACAACACGCTGAATTTTTAACGGTCCTTTCAAGAATTTTTCACCTATTTCGAGCCAATCGTTAACCAGAGGTCGGCGAAAACCGAAGTACCCCATAGTGAAAACACGCTTATTTAATTTTGGTTCTGTAGGGGTGGGGATCTCAATGGTTTCTGAGATAAATGGCATTTTATGAAGTGGAATGGATGGGGCATGTCACCCGCACATCCCGTGGGACCCACAGGTTGGTGTCACTTAATGCGTCTTATCATAAGGAACAACAATGTATATGGTTTTGGGGTGAGGATCTGAAATAAATGGCCTTTTATGAAGTGGAGTGGTCAGGGCATGTCCCCGGCACATCCCGGGGGACCGCCAGGTTGGTGTCACTTAATGCATCTTATCATAAGGATCAAGAATATATATGGTTCAGGGGTGGGAATCTGTAAGGTTTCTGAGATATAAGGCATTTTATGAAGTGGAGGGGGCGGGGCAATGCCCCGGCACAACCTAGGGGACCCCCAGGTTGACATAAAAGCATATGGCTAAGAGAAGTTTACTCAAGGAACATTTCTATGTAAGTTTTGTCAAAATATCTGCAGAGGTTTGGCGGTAAATGCCATTTTTCCGTTTTCCCCATTATAAGTCTATGGAAAATCTAAGTTGCCTTAGCAACCAAACAAAAGAGCCGAATTTCATAAAAAAGACACAAAACCTGTAAAGGCAAATATGGTGAACATTTCCATAAACTCTTAGCCTCATAGAGCATACGGTTTCTAAGGAGAAGATTTTTATTCTTTATTTTTTTTTACTTTGGTTTCCATGGCAACCAATAGAAATGAGCAGTAGGCCTAAAATCATATGGCAGATAGTAGATAACCTAACAAACATTTCTATGAAAGTTTGGTCAAAATATCTGCAGAGGTTTGGCGGTAAATGCCATTTTTCAATTTTCCCCATTATAAGTCTATGGAAATAATAAATTGCCATAGCAACCAAACTAATGAGCCGATTTTCCTAAAAAACTTTCAACCCCCCAGCCCAAGGATGCCACAGATAAAATTTGGGCCCAATCGGCCCAGTGGCTTCAGAGGAGATGTCGTTTGAAGATGTTGACGACAGACGACGACGACGACGGATAAATCATATAAGCTCCCCCGGAGGCTACGGCTCTGGTGAGCTAAAAACCTAAGTTTGTGAGCGAATGTGATTTTATGTTTTTTCTTCTTCAGCAGCTCAGACTGATGCGCGTCTGACTGGTGATCGGAAGGTCACGGGTTATATACCGACCGGGTTAGCAAAACGCTTTCGTTAGGTTTGATCATGAAATGGTTTCCAAGGTCATTCGCTGACTTCTGCTGATTCAAGATGGGGTAGCATTCATTTTCAGTTGACAGAATATACGCTGTTCTGCTTTACCGCTGATATAAACCGTCCCACATCATGAAAACACGCCTACATCATTTTGACCCCCTTGAACCCCACTTTTATATAGTAAAACTCGGGTTTACGGGGGTAAACCTTATTTTAATTATTTCTGCTCTGAAATATAGAGTGTGAGTAAGCGTAAGAACAGCCTCGATGAGGCGGTTCTAACGGGTATCCACAATCTATATTTTGAGCAGAAATCTATATTTTGAGCAGAAATAAGAAAAATATCGCAATATTTCATCTTAAAAGTTTCGTGTTTTTTTTTTTTTTCGGCGATAAAGTTCACAATGTAGTTATATAGGCGCGTTTTCATAATGGGGATAAGTATGCTTAGGTCAAGTTACAAGCTCGATATGACTTAAAAATGGTGGTTGGGCTGTTACATTCAAACAAAACAAGAGGGCCCAATGGCCCTATATCGCTCACCTGTGTACCAGAAAATCATAAGTGTAGGAGACCACTTGACATTGCTACATACTAAATATCTGAGCTCTGGGCCTTATGGCGTTGGAGAAGAAGATTTTTCTTTTTTTTTCTAGTATAAGTCCATAGGTCAATTTTGACCCAAAGGGCATGGTTGGCAGGATTTATGTAGGCGACCATTTTATGTTGCTATATACTAAATATCTAAGGTCCGTACTTCCTGGTCTCAGAGAAGAAGATTTTTAAAGCTTTTCTTTTCCATTATAAGTTTATTGGAGTTAACAAGCCACAGGATTTGGCCATTTTGAACCCAAGGGGCAATACTCAGGCAGGATTCATGTAGGCAACAACTCCATGTTGCTACATGCTAAATACCCAAGCTCTGGGCCTTATGGTTTCACAGAAGAATATTTTTGAAGGTTTTTTTTTTTCATTTTAAGTTTTTTTTCCATTTTAAGTCCATCCATGGTAGCTAATGGGCCATGGGTGTGGCCAATCCTGGCCCAAGGGGCGTGTCTGACAGGATTCATGTAGGTGACCTTGGCCCTGTGGTTTCAGAGAAGAAGACTTTTGAAGCTTTTTTCCATTAGGAGTCTATGGAAGCTAAGGGGCCCCGGGGCGTGGCCCATTTGGACCCCAGGGGCATGATTGGCAGGGACTTATGTAGGTGACCACTTGCCGTTGCTACCTGCTAAATATCTAAGCTCTGGGCCCTGTGGTTTCAGAGAAGATTTTTGAAGCTTTTTTTTACCATTAGGAGTCTATGGGAGCTAAGGGGCCCCGGGCGTGGCCCCATTTGGACCCCAGGGGCATGATTGGCAGGGACTTATGTAGGTGACCACTTGCCGTTGCTACCTGCTAAATATCTAAGCTCTGGGCCCTGTGGTTTCAGAGGAGAAAATTTTTGAAGTTTTTTTCCATTATGAGTCTATGGGAGCGAAGGGGTCCCGGGCCGTGGCCTATTTGGAACCCAGGGGCATGATTGGCAGGAATTATGTTGTTGACCTCTTCCCCTTGCTACATGCTAAATATCTAAGCTCTGGGCCCTGTGGTTTCAAAGAAGAAGATCTTTGGAGCTTTTTCCATTATGAGTCTATGGGAGCTAAGGGGCCCGGGGCATGGCTCATTTTGAACCCAGGGGCATGATTGGCAGGAATAAGTAGGTGACCACTTACCAATGCTACATGCTAACTATCTAAGCTCTGGGCCCTGTGATTTCAGAGAAGAAGATTTTGGAACCTTTTTTCCATTATTACTATACAGGAGCTAAGGGGCCCCGAGGTGTGGCCAATTTGGACCCTAGGGGCATGATTTGCAGGAATTATGAAGGTGACCACTTGCCATAGCTACATGCTAAATATCTAAGCTCTGGGCCCTGTGGTTTCAGAGAAGAAGATTTTTGAAGCTTTTTCCCATTATGTGTCTATGGGAGCGAAGGGGCGTGGCCCATTTGGAACCCAGAGCATGATTGGCAGGAATTATGTAGGTGACCACTTGCCTTTGCTACATGCTAAATATCTAAGCTCTGGGCCCTGTGGTTTCAGAGTAGAAGATTTTTGAAGCTTTTTTCCATTATGAGTCTATAGGAGTAAGGGGCCCCGGGGCGTGGTCCGTTTGGACCCCTGAGGCATGATTGGCAGGACTTATGTAGGTGACCACTTGCCGTTACTACATGCTAAATATATAAGCCCTGGGCGCTGTGGTTTCAGAGAAGAAGAATTTTGAAGCTTTTTTCCATTATGAGTCTATTGGAGCGAAGGGGTCCCGGGGCGTGGCCCATTTGGAACCCAGGGGCATGATTGGCAGGAATTATGTAGATGACCACTTGCCATTGCTACATGATAAATATCTAAGCTCTGGGCCCTGTGGTTTCAGAGAAGAAGATTTTTGAAGCTTCTTTTCCATTATGAGTCTATGGGAGCTAAGGGGCCCCGGGGAGTGGTCCGTTTGGACCCCAGGGGCATGATTGGCAGGAATTATGTAGGTGACCACCTGCCCTTGCTACATATCTAAGCCATGGGCCCTGTGGTTTCAGAGAAGAAGATTTTTGAAGCTTTTTTCCAGTATAAGTCTATAGAAGCATAGGGGCCCCGGGGCGTGGTCCGTTTGGACCCCAGGGGCATGATTGGCAGGAATTATGTAGGTGACCACTTGCCGTTACTACGTGCTAAATATATAAGCTCTGGGCCCTGTGGTTTCAGAGAAGAAGATTTTTGAAGCTTTTTTCCATTATGAGTCTATGGGAGCGAAGGGGCCCCAGGGAGTGGCCCATTTGGAACCCAGGGGCATGATTGGCAGGAATTATGTAGGTGACCACTTGCCATTGCTACATGCTAAATATCTTAGCTCTGAGCCCTGTGGTTTCAGAGAAGATTTTTGAAGGTTTTTTCCATTGGGAGCGAAGGGGCCCCATGGCGTGGCCCATTTGGAACCTAGGGGCATGATTGGCAGGAATTATGTAGTTGACCACTTGCCCTTGCTACATGCTAAATATCTAAGTTCTGGGCCCTGTGATTTCAGAGAAGAAGATTTTTAAAATTTTCCCTTTATAAGTCTATGGGAGATATATGTTGCCATGGCAACCAGAATTCCAATCTGATCAGCCCCAAAACCTTATGCAGCCTTTATGTGAATTTTCTGAGAAATCAGAAATATATTATTGGTTTAGACCCATATTCTAGACAGGTTTTTAATTATTTGGACTCCATTTTGATTTATATCAGTTCCTGAATCGACTGCCTATCCGAAATTCGCAAAATTGCAGTATGTTTCCTCTGGCTTTCTTTGCCGGATCATTACAGGGTCAATGATGAGGCTTTATTAGCCGAAACTACGTAGTATGACCCATCTTCTTTCTTATGAATGTTTTCATTGCTTTTAAAGGAACTCATTTTTGATTTTTATTTCCCCCTACCTGGAGATGCTTCACATGAAATTTGATCAAGATTGGCCATGAGGTATTAGAGATATACTTATTTGAAATTGTTTACGGACGTACGCACGCACGCACGCACGGCGGACAAAAAGTGATCCCAAAAGCTCACCTCGTTACTACGTGACAGGTGAGCTAAAAAAACAAACGTTATAGTCTTTCAAATCGCAGTGAGACATGACTGTACTTTTAATTTGGACTAGTCCGTGTTTTAGGTAGTCGCCTTCAGTTGGGATTTTACATTGGCAGATATAGTTTCACTGAGATTCGTACTGTATCATGCTAACCAGTTGGCCACGACTTCTTCTACATAATGGAATTATAAAAAAAACTTATTTATAATTTTAAAATCCTGTGAAAAAAGAAATCCGAAACCTGCTTCCGCTAAAACATGGAATAGTCTTGTCACGCTTGAACGTTGAACTCTCAAAGGTCGTTGATAAACTATAACAGGCTCGACATGATTTAAAAATGGTGGTTGGGCCGTTATATTCAAACAAACAAACAAACTTTTGGTTCCAAACTACCTACAGCATACATGTACGCCGCAACGGTTAAAATTGAAATCGCTCGGGTATCCCGTTACAGGACGGGCTTTTCAAACACGAAATGACAAATAAATTTTACCCGTATATGCTCAGCCCAAAATCAATAGCAAACAATGTAGCGCCTGATCAGACGCCGCTTTAAGGGGATTGGGAACACCCTCAGGGGAGGCAACTCCTCCAAAAGTAATTTTGACTCCGTTGTCGATAGGGGTCAAGTCTTAAAGGAAAGAATTTGCTCCTGAGGAGCAAATTCTTTCCTTTAACAGTTGACCCCTTTTTCCTTGGGACGGGGCTTATTGAGTTCCGAAAGTTGTCTCCCTTTGAAAAAGGTCGAAAAAGTATGTAAGGTGTTCTTCTTCCCCTTAAGCGGCGTCTTTCCTTTAAGAGTTGACCCCTTTCGACAACGGAGACAAAATTACTTTTGGAGGAGTTGCCTCCCCTGAAGGTGTTCCAATTTGTCAACAATGTTTGCCAATGTCCCAGAAAAGGGCCGCTAGGCATATATGGGATAATTTTGTAGTAAGAACATCTTTCTGTACAGCTAGGATCTGACCTCGATGATATAGATTTATTTGTTTATTTTTTTCATATTGCACTAACATAGCTTGAAAGTTGTTATCATCAAAATCATCACGTAAACAAGTGCGTGAAATAAACACCCACTAAACCCCTCTTTATATATACAGAAAATTGGGGTTTACGGGAGAATACATTCTTTTTCTTATTTCTGTTCTAAGTCATAGGTTGTGGGTACTCGTTAGAACCGTCACAATGAGGCGGTTCTAACGAGCACCTACAACATATGATTGGAGTAAAATGAAGAAAAATGTCAAAAAACTTCATCAGAAGAGCAGCCATTTCGGAGATATGAAAGAATACACTTTATCATATGACGTCGCGTCTGAGAGTGTAATAATGCCATGTAATATTTTCGTAGCTAGATACGTCCCGTAACGTTACATGAACGACGTCCTTAACGACGTCGCGTTTACTAACGGCGGAATATTGACATTTTTATAAACAGTCGTGAATAAAATGCGTTTTAAATGTCATATGATAAATAGAATCTTGCATTCGTGCTCATGTAGTATTGAATTTATTAAACTCGTTGAAGAAAAGGGAAAAATGCTCGGCAAAGCCTCGCATTTTATCCCTTTTCCTCAACTCGTTTAATGAATTCCATAATACATGAGCACTCATGTAAGATCCTCTATATGTCACACGGGTGTGTGATTGTTATGATTATTACAACTGAAACACAGAAAAAAGTCGGTAGATGAGTAAATAATATTTTTTGCTCTGAGCACGGCAAATCGCGTGCTTAAGAGCGTTACATCACGTGAACAAGTTCGTGAAATGAACACCCACCATAAACCCCACTTTATATAGAGAAAACTTGAATTTAAAACTCCTTTATCATTTTTCGTATTTCTGCTCCAAGACATCGGTTGTGGGTTTGTTTGTTTGACTTGAGGAAACACTGTAGGGGGTCATTTTTGAGACGTTGCTTCCAATTTTGTGGGACTTTTACCGAACACTGAGATGAAAAAACATCTCAAGCGCTGTCGCCCAACGAAACCAATAGGGTTTAAAAGCATGGGCGGTCCAGATCGCACGGCTTTGCCTAGGCAGACTGAGATCCTCTAAGCTGTTTACCAGTACTCGTGTGTGTTCGGTTTCAGCTCTGCGTGGAAGTATCTATTTCTTCAAGCCCAAATGGGCGGTAGTCAATATAGGTTGTAAGTACTCTATGGAACCGCATCAATCAGGCGGTTCTAACGAGCGCCCACACCCTATGTATTCAGTATAAATAAGCCAGATATCACAGTTTTTTCAACAGAAAATTTATCTTTTCTGAGATATGAAAGAATGCACTATGATGCACGGATGTGTTATCGCAATGAAATATGAACAATATGTAAGCGCAGGGTCTGGCTGACTGTACGAAGACTCCGTTACTGCCTGTTTCTTACATTTTGATCTTGTGTGCCATTACGAAAACATGCCTATGAAAATAACTACCGCCAAAAATCTAAAATTTGAAGATGATAAATTGTGATTCTTTTCTTATTTCTCCTCAAAATATAGATTGTGGGTACACGTTAGAACCGCCTCATCGAGGCGGTTCTAACGAGTAGCCACAATCTTTATTCTAGAGCAGAAATGAGACAAAACCTTTTCTCTATATAAATTGTGGTTTAGAGGGGTGGTCATTTTACGGACTCGATCACGTAATGGGTTGTAGGTACGCTTTGTAACCACTTCAATGAGGCGGTTCTAACGAGAACCCACAACCTATGTATTCAGTATAAATAAGCCAGATATCAGTTTTTCAACAGAAAATTAATCTGTTTGGAGATATGAAAGAATGCACTTTGATGCACGTATGTAATATGGTAATGAAATATGAAGATTATGTAAGCACTGGGTCTGGCTGACTGTACGAGGACTCTGATACTGTCTGTATCCTACATTTTGATCTTGCCCGCCCATCGGGGCTTGAAGAAGAAGATGGGCTGCATGATGCTTCCACGCAGAGCTTAAACCGACTGCACACAGTACTGATTAACCGCTTAGAGGATCTAAGCCTGCACAGGCAAAGCGGTGCGAGTCGGATCGTCCATGCTTATAAACCCATTTTGTTTTCATTGGGCGATGGGGCTTGAGATGTCAATTCAACTCAATGACGTAAAAGTCACACAAAATTGGAAGCAACGTCTCCAAAATGACATATACAATGTTGACGGGGACGTTAAACTTAAAAAAAAATATCTTGTGCGCATTGCCGCATTTCTCTGAATTCCGAGTCAAAATCTCCTGAAACCTATTCCAAACACGTTCACAAGTCCATATGATGAGTACTCCATCCCAGGTCATCATGAAAACACGCATATATAACTGTGATCACCTTGAACCTCACTTTTATATAATAGCAACCAACCAACGAGTTGGTTGCCGCCGAAGGCGGCAAACAACGAGAGTTGGTTGCTTAACGGTAACACGTGTATTTGTTTATTGGAACATACCCCACCCATTCAAAACCTCAATAGCCAACAGCTGTTGGGCTGAAAATTTGATGGTCCTTCCGGTTTAAAAATATTGGTTCCGGTTACATTAGGCACCTGATTGGCTAAAATTTGAACTTCCTTGTTACCATGGACACACGTTCATACTTTCGGAATAGAAAACAAATATGGCTGCACTGCATCAACTTCAGCTTTCGTTGGCGTTTTACAACTACAGGTCCGATACAAACATCAAATTTAGTGAATGAAATGTGTCTCCTTTACCTTGACGTTCATTCCAGTGCAATTTAGAAGCCTCAGTGGTGCAGTGGTTACGCTACTCGCCTTGTAAACCAGGGATCGCAGGATCGATCCCGGGCTTCTCCAGACTTTCGGATGAGTCTTTAAACCGAGGTCCCGTCTCCGTATGACCTTAGCTGTTGGTGGGACGTAAAACTAAAACTCACTCACTCATTCCAGTGCAAGACGCACCAGCCACCTACACACCGTGTCAGAAGTAATAGTCCTGACAAGGAAGGAACGAAAACAAAGAAAAACATCACCAACGTTTTGCAACACAAAAAACTTACACAGATTATTCATAAAAGCTGATACGACTTTACCTTTCAAAATACAATGGATCTATTAGCTTCATTTTCCACTTTAACAGCCCTATGCAGAAATGGTTCTTTCAAAGTTTCAAGAATCACCCAAAGTGCAGATGTAGTTTCACTTTCAAGTTCGAATGACTAAGGTCAGCAGAAGATTCTGATTAAATGTGCAACAAGAATCTTGTGTGAAGCAAGACTACTCTGTGAGGGTAAGTAAATATCTGTCTTTCTTGAAGCAAGACTACTCTGTGAGGGTAAGTAAATATCTGTCTATCTTAGAATACTGCTTACGCCCTCACGGACCTTTTCGGCAGGTGCACTTTACAAATACACCAGGTTTGCAGGAGGAAAGCCTACACAGTAAGGATGTAATTACGCCACCTGCACAGGGGTCCTCCAGTTCATGTCCTGATCCAAAGGACGGTGCACTTTATGACACTTGATGCCATTTCAGCGTGTTCGGACACAGAAAATTTGTTCCCGCTGATGGATCGAACCGCACCTCTAGCATCAGAGGCAAGTGCACTAACCACTGAGCTCCATTAGTAATAATATAAGATGTACAAATAGCCTTCTTCATCACGAAAACTCACCAATATAATTTTTACCCCACTTCAACGGTTCAACCCCACTTGGGTTTTACAGGGAAAAACATTACTTTCTCTAAATATGCTCAAACACACACATTCAGGGAACTTGATCGAATCACCTCATCGAGGTAGTTCTATCAAGTCCCCACTATCAATTTTTTGATTTCATTTATTTTCAGCAACTACAACTTTTTCGCCAGAAATAGGCAAATACTGTTTCTATGAGATTTCCAGTTTTAGTCTGAAAAGGACATGTATTTGTTATTTGTTAGGCATGCTTTCTTTATGAACAGACACAGGGGATGGTTTGAACAGCAACAACATCGTTCTCCCTGCACATGGATCTCCAGTTAACGTCCTGAACAAACGGAATGGTCCACTTTCAGTGGGGATAGATTACCCTTTTTTGGGACTTCCCATTCACCTGAAGATCAGTCCTTTGTAGAAACTCTAGGCAGACATCCAGGAGTAAACAACATCTCTACATTCTAGATTGTTCACAGAAATAGGTTCATTGTCTTGGAAACATCTTGCTAATACTTTGGTGTTTCATTTCAATGTTCCTGTTTTTCAAACCAGGCAGCATTAGATGTCACATAACTTGCTCATTATCAACTATGTAAGTAGTTTGCATGCCTTACATTCAACAGCGGCCACCTAACAGGAGAAATCAATTATTGAAGCTAACAGGTCTCACTCTATACCACCTTTCAGCTCTGGGTTACCACAGCCCATCTCCAGTTAGCCAAAAAATTTGCTTTATGGCTATCATCCACAAATTTCGCTTCATCTGTACGACTATCTCAGATTAGGGATCAGCCCCCACCCCCTTCTCTACTGATGTCTGCAGAAGGTGCAGATTGCCAGATGACTCCATCTGTAGGATTCACCACCCCTGTGAGCCTTACAGACTAGTTCTGTCGGTTGTAGCTAGGTCCGGATGAAGGATTGTCTAAGAAAGTATCACCAGTAAAAAATTCCGATTCCCCTTTGGAGGTCAAGATATAGTGGAAGACAGAAAGAAGAAACAACTCTGCACTCGGATGGCCAGGATCACAGCAATAGGTACATTGCCATGCAAACATCTTGCTAACAATTTGCTGTTTCATTTCCATGTACCTCTTGTTCAAACAAAGCAGCATTGGATGTCACATAACTTGTTCATAATTATCTTTTAAAATAGTTCACATTGCTAACATTCAACAGGCATGTTGAAGTGGAGAGTGTTAGAGTTTTACGTCCCACCAACAACTAAGGTCATACGGAGACGGGACCTCGGTTTTAAGACTCATCCGAAAGTCTGGAGAAGCCCGGGATCGATCCTGCGATCCCTGGTTTACAAGGCGAGTAGCGTAACCACTACACCACGGGGGCTTCTAATGTTGAAGTGGAAGGGGTCTCGATATGCCTCCTTTTAAGCATTACCCATTGACATCGCGCACCCCGAAAAAATTAAAACCTGCTCAAAACATTAAAAAAGAGGCTATACAAATACATTGCACTTTTTGGCTCAAGCAATGAAATTTAAGATGCTAAAAAGTTTGATATTTTCCTTATTTCTGCTCAAAACATAGTTTGTGGGAACGTAACAGAAACACCTCGATGACATGGGTCTGTTGAGTACCCAAAATCTATGCTTTTGAGCAGGGATAAGAAACAAAATAATGTATACCCCTTAAACCTCAGTTCTACTACATATAAATTCGTTTCTTTTTTTGGGGGGGAGGGGGGGGGTTACAACACTTTCAAAACTATTTCAATCATATCGAGCAGATTGTTAATCATAGGTGGCAAAAAAAAAAAAAAAAAAAAAAAAAAACACCTGACCATCTGTTGCAGTACTTGGTGTCTCATACGTGACCCGAGCCAGGCTCAAACATACGCGGTGGTTAGAGACCTAATGACTTAAAGTCTGAAAGGCGGGGTTTGAGGGGTTAAAATTATATAGGCTTGTTCTCATGATGAATACACCTTACCCTCAGTCAAAAGGCTAGAGATATGCTACAGTTCACTGTTGAAAGAATGCCTTTTGACATGTTCACAGTAATAATTCAGATTTTAATGGACAAAACTGACACAGGTCAAACATCTAATCATTACCGCACTCAGGTAATGTTACCTTCTTGTTGGAATTTAGGTTCCTGTCCCTGTTAACACTAATTATGTCATTTTTTTTTCTTCATTTCTTCGGTGTCCGAACACGCTCAATTGCCATCTTTTGTAGGGATGAAATTAGGATAAGTGCTTTGTCCTTCTATTTGGGTCAGGACATTAACTGAAGGCACCCTGACCAGGGAGCATCATTGCCTGTGCAGGTTTAAGATCTGGCTCAAAAAATGAAATTTAAGATGCAAAAAAAAAAAATGATATTTTCCTTATTTCTGCTCAAAACATACTTTGTGGGAACGTAATAGAAACACCTCGATGACATGGGTCTGTTGAGTACCCAAAATGTGTGCTTTTGAGCAGGGATAAGAAACAAAAAAAATGTATACCCCCTTAAACCTCAGTTCTACTACATATAAATTCAATTACATGAATACTGTGTAGGCAAGGATCCTGCAAAACAGGTTGTGTACGCAATGACTATGTACACCTGTGAGTAAGGGTCAGATGTGGCCGACAGATAGCAACTATCACGCCTGGTTCAATTTACAAAAAAATAATGTGTATGCAGTTAATTTTTATTCACTTATAACTTTCTGTTTACAATAAATCATTGTCAAACAAACAAAAAAATACATTCACAAACATACACACTAAACTTGTTCGATCAATGGTCAAAATTAAAAATTTACAATAATGAAATCATTTTAATCAGATCATGACCTTTGAATTGGACCATTAGCATACACGCGCATTACCTAGCGAGTTCGGTTACCAACTACAGTTAACTACATAGTTGGAGTACCCTACTGCTACAGTATAATTCGATGTTTTCCACCTTCAAGTATGCAAATTATAACAAATCGGGACTCTGGATTTTTAGGCAATTTTTTGCATACAAATTCATTTCTCACTACTTTCCATTTATTAGTCGGTCTCTATTGGTTTCGTTGACACTTAACTACAGGTTAGTCTCCGCGGGTTAAGTCTAGTTAGTCAACTGCACTCGCTAAAAACACTCGGCCTTCATGACGTCATTCCTATTCATAGCGTTTGTTTACAAACAACCATTTTGGCGTCTGTCAAAATACGCTGGCTTGCAGCAAAAAAAAAACAATTTTACACAGATTTATCAGAGTTACTTGGTGAAGCTGTTCAGGTATAACTACTGCTCACAATACTCTTACCGAAAGATCAATTTTCGTGCTGATATTGCTTCGGAAAAATACTTAAATTACGATTTTCCGATTTACAAACTGCTCTCATCAAAATCCTTGAACATGTCTGCCGATCGCACCCTCGCATCCTTCTCCAGAATTCTGCAAATTGAGAATGAAAAATACAAGGTTCTCCGAGTACCCGGGGATGGAAATTGTTTCTTTCATTGTTTAAGTCATGCTCTGTTTGGTAATTTCTCCCAAACACAAAATTTAAGACTTTCAGTATGCAGCTCAATTTACAATGAATGGGATGCATGGATACAAAATTTAAGGATTGGGCACAGCTCTGAAGTTACTCAACTTACGTACTTTGCTACTATGATTCAGGGGAATGAATGGGCAGCCATTTCAGAAGTAAAGGCTGCTGCAATTATGCTTAAAAGGAAAATTAATGTTTGGTTAAAGGGTACTTTTCCAAACACTTATATCCTTTCGCAGTTTGGATACAATACCAATGACAGTAATCCTATTCATCTTCTTTTGGACAATCAACATTTTCAACTTCTAGAACCCCTCTTGCAACGCACATATGCAAACAACCATTTTTTTCAAGAAAGACAAAGAATGTACACAAACAACAGAAACACATTGCAACAACAACACTCATGAAACTGCTTTCAACACAACATCTCAATCTCATGCTTTTATTCCTGACAAGGAGTTACACATTCGGGGCAAAAGAAACAGGACCTGTAAAAGAAAATCTGAAGTTCTTCCTCAAAATCCAAGGAAACAAACCAAAAAGTCGCAAGAACCAAAAATACACATTCAAATAAAAGTATACAATCATTGTCCACACAAAAAAACAAACACAATGGGTTCCAATAACAGGGAACCAATATCTAATCAGCCATATGATACTTATGCTTTACAAAATTTGTGTAGAAAATTAGGCGTTACATTTGAGAAACCAGGTCCTAGTGAAACACCAAATGAAGCAAGGAATCGAAATCGAAGAAACAGGCGCCATATTAAATCAAAATTGAACAGTATCAGTATGAATGAATACGACATTCCCGGCCCCGCTCCTTATACCGAAAACACTCAATTCAATGAAGCTATGGACTGCATAAGAGATTTTGAATTAAATCAGATGTCTTACAATTTGCATACTTGTGCCATATGCAATGAAACGCGAATTCATAATAAAAACAAATTAAAAAAAGCAACACCTGTCTACGGTGTCAAAATGACAAAAAAGAAGTAAAAATGTTTTCTGCTGAAAATAATATGGATCCTGGCAAAGTGCCAGAACAATTACATGATTTGAC
This sequence comes from Lucinisca nassula, assembly GCA_963580285.1. NCBI lineage: Eukaryota > Metazoa > Mollusca > Bivalvia > Lucinida > Lucinidae > Lucinisca > Lucinisca nassula. The sequence goes on from OY757020.1 coordinate 54,823,063, forward strand.
TGTTATTGAACAACAACTCATTGCTCGAATTTCATCAACGTACATATGCTGAAACATGGGGGTATCGCCTCCAGTGGTCATTGTGTCACTTTTCCCCAGAACGTCAATGAACCAGCCCAGATTTTCCCCCGTTTACCTCAAGAAATACAAATCATAAAAGTTAGAAAACAGGGTAAAAATGACACAAGCAAAGACTTCAAAGTAAAGCGCTACAAAGTTCAGTCTGCCCTTCATTGGCTTAAAGAAAACAACCCTGCTTACTCTAACATAACCATCAGTGTGGAAAGACGTCACAAACTCCCCGAAGATGGAGAATTAGCTGATGTGCATACAATCGAATATGAAAGTGATGCAGTTCATGCAGATGATAAAGGTCCTGCCCCTGAACAAAACGAAGTTAATTCACAGGAAGATGATACTCATACTAATTCTAGTGTACTTCTTCCAGATATATCTGTCGACATAAAAGAACAAGTAACATCTGTGGTTAAAGAAGTTACTGGAACAAATACTCCAGGGGTCACAGTTAATAAAAAGGGTAACATTTCTATTCCCTGGCCAACCAGAGATGGCAACCCATTGTCAGAATTCTCTGCACAATACTTCTTTACTATGGCCTTCCCATGTCTATTCCCTTATGCATCAGGTGACTTCCATGTAAATAGAAAGCACACTTGTGACTCTTTTTCAGACTGGGCTGAACACTTACTTTGGTATAAGGATGGTAGATTTGCACATCATCAATATTTTAAATTTGTTGCACACAACATCCTTCTGAGAAAAAGGGCATTAGACAAGTCAAATTATGTTGTAAATCAACAATTAGGTGAAAAACACTTAACTGTTCAGGATCCTAAAGAAAAACTTGAAAAAGGTGATCAAGCAATAGCATAAAAAAATACTGTATTTTGGTGCTTCTTTACGTGGCACGTCACAATATTGGGAGCAAAGAGGTAAAGAGCTGCGCTCTTTGATTCAGTTTAAAATCAATGAAGGAAATGGCCTTCCATCTTTTTTTAAACTGGCAGTTGTGCCGAATTTCATTTTAAGCCACTAAAACGTCTACTCAACAATTATATTTTTCAAACTACAGGAACATCAGTAGATCTAAGTGATAAAAATACTATGTTTAAAGCCTTACAAGAAAATACACATATAGTTGCACATTATTTTGATCTGAGGACAAAGGATTACTTTAATGATGTTATGTTCCCACTCTTCAAAGTGGACACATTCTGGTACAGGCAAGAATTTGCTAAGTCTAGGGGGGTGGTTCATTGGCATGGCATGTGTTGGCGGAATGATTGTCAGCCACACATTTTGCTTCATGATGCTATTGAAGCAGGGTTATCGGAGTCTGACTGTGCAGAAAAACTGTCACAATGGGCAGCATATGAAATGGGCCTTACTGCAAATCATCCAGCAGGAACAGATGAAGAAGGTAACCCTAGGAAAGATCTGTGGCCTCCGCCAGAAGGAACAGCCCCTCCACCCCCTGAAGAAAAAAATCCATTAGTCAAATTACTGATGGATGTCTGTACCACTCAAGAAACATTACTAGAAGACCACTTCCTTCTGACTAATAGAATTAATTTACATAGATGTTCTGATTATTGTCTCCAAGATCCAAAATCAAAAAAATCTGAAAAAAATATGTCGCATGGAATTCGGTACACAGTCCAATCCTGGGAAACAACTAAGACCTGAACCTGCAATTGTTAAAGATAAGAATGGCTCTCAGAGATTGGAGATGCCAAGAGACCACCCCACTCTTGTGCAACACTCAAAATATCATACTCAAGGCTGGCGTGCAAATGGGGACATATCTCTTATTATTTCAAAAAGTGACCCCAAAAACCCTTCAGTAAATGAAATAATGGCATGTGAGAAATACATTACTGGATATGCTTGTAAAGGCAATCAGCCCACTGGCACTTTAGTTGATCTCTTTGGGGACCTGGTCCATACAACCAACAGCGACAACGATGCAAAAAGTATATGCACTAAATTGCTTATGCAAACAGTAAAAAGAGATGTGTCTGCTGTTGAAGCATCATATGAGTTATCTAATTTGCCACTTTATCGATGTAGTCACACATTTCAGTCTGTTAGCTTAACCGGTAATAGACTTTTAGAACGTTCAGGCACTAACGCCACAAAACAAACAATATTAGACAAATATCTTGACCGCCAGAAAGACAACGCAAGTTCTTTCTATGACTTCATTTGCAAAACTGGCAAAGTTCCAGTCATAGCTGGTAATTCCTTACAACCAACATACCCTTTAAATGAGGAATACTGCAGAGCATCAATTTTACTGCACTGGCCAAACTGGAGAAATTTGTCAGACATTAAAAGTGATGATCAATCTTGGACTGACCAATTTGAATTCTTTCTAAAGCAAAACTTCTGCCCAAGCTGAAAGAGCCAAAGCACAGGCTCTCAACCCTGTTGATAATTATGAGGAAGAGATTGATGACAATGTTGAAGCTTCACAGCAACCTGAGTGGATGGAGCTTCTCAGACCCAATGCCAACCTTCAAGATTTTGATGATTTCAGCTTTGAGGATGGAGGGCCAGACTTTGACTGGACTTTGTCAGACTACTCATTTTCGCTTGTAAATGCAAAAACTTTTGTGGAAAATCTAAAAGAAACATTGAAAGACAATCAGTCTCACTTTTAATTACCAAATGTCACTCCTCATTCTTTAAACACAGACCAAAAGTTTGCTTTTAATATGGTAATGAACACTCTTCAGAATTACTTAAACAAATCTGATAACTTTACTCCTTTAAGGATGATTGTGGCGGGTACGGCGGGATCCGGAAAATCTTATCTTATTAAATGTTCAGTTACAGCTATAAGAACTCTTTTCAATTACAATAAGTCTGTACAGGTGTTATGCCCCACAGGTAACAGTGCTATTCTCATTGACGGTCAGACATTGCATAGCTTCTTGAAACTACCAACTCAAAACAGAGCAAGGGATATGAAACCGCCAGAAGGAGCAATAGGTGAGGCTTTACAAGATAACTGTGAAGGTCTACTAGTTCTGCTTGTTGACGAACGTTCAATGGTTGGGTCGGGCACATCGGAGTCTAACTGTTGGTTTTCTTTTGCTCCAGCATTTCAGTGGTTTCTTGCTGTCGAGTCCTCACCGTTGTCTCACCTCTGTGGTTCTTTGATTTCTGTGTTCACGGAGATGTTGCACTGGTGAGTTAGGAGGCCTTCATGCGGACTGAACAAATTATTTGTCTAAATCGCGACGGAAGTAAGGGCGAGGATTGTGGCCACGTAAAATCGATTTAAGCCCCCCAGTGGAAATCTTCTACTGACCGTTCCAAGGCGGCTTTTCTGTGGCGATTTATTTATGTTGTTGTTTGTTACTTACTGTGTGTATCACTTGTGTCTTTTAATTTTGGATGGCCATATGGCCATTTTGTGGGAAAGTAACTGTCCATATGGCCTTCCTTTGTTTAGGTTTCCATTAATGTCTGGTCGCTTAATGTTTGTATTTCTTTCCCTTTGGTGTCTTTTATGGATGGAGTAAGTTAATTGTATCAATTCCTGATCTTTGTTTTACTTCTACTTTTCAACTCTGGGCTGGATGGAGTTCATGTGCAGACATGGGGTGAACAAGGGACACTGCTCCGACAGGCCTTGGGGTGGGCTGCCTGTTGTGGTCTTCTTAGGATGATATTCAATTACCTCCTGTCTTTGACTGCCCTGTGTATAAGGGCTCCAGCAAACATCCCGCAGCTGTACATGGTGCCTTGGTCTGGGGTGATTTTAACGAAGCAGTTAAATTAAATACTATAGTCAGACAAAAAGCCAATGAGCAAGAGCTACGCAATGTCCTTATGGCAATGAGAAATTATAAAGTTACTCCAGAACAATCACAATGGCTTCAAAATTTCCAGTGGAATAAACTTCAAGAAGTAAGAGGGAACAACTTGATGTCAAGAATGTCAGACACGGGTCTGTTTGTCTTTCCCACACATGTAGAGGAGTGGCAACACAACAAGTCAAAGCTCCTGCAAGTTAATGAATTTCATCCAGTAGCAAAAATTCATGCTGTGTCCCATGGTCATCATGCCAATACTTCAGATCAGGGAGCAAACCTTCTCAAAACACTTTTTGTGTGCAAAACTGCTAAAGTTATGTTGTCGGTTAATCTGTGTGTACAATATGGTCTTTTCAATGGTGCAATGGGTAGAATCAAAGATATTGTATTTACAGATGTCAAGAGACCACCAGATTATATGCCAGATGTTATTTTGGTAGATTTCCCAGGATATTCTGGTCCACCTTTCATTCCCCATCATCCTACTCTCATACCAATCATTCCAGTTGAGAGGAGAATAGATTGTGTCTGCCACTCCTGCAGGAGGAAGCAAATACCACTGAGGCTGGGCTGGGCAACTACTATTCATAAATGTCAAGGAATGACTATAGGAGAAGGAGAAACAAATCGCTATATCATCATTAATCCCGGTACTAAAGGATTTGAGTCAAAAATCCTAGAGCTTTGTTTGTTGCTCTTTCTCGAGCAAAGACAGCTGGTGATTCAGATAAAGACCCTGACTTCGCATGGCATCCTTCTGTTGTAATAAATGAGGATAGGCTATGTCATGTTGTGAGGACAGGAACAACATTTGCTCGAAAAAGAGAGATTGACAGAATTTCTGATATGGCTTCTTCAACATATAAACGATATAGTCATCTCACAACATCTCCTGTCTTACAGTCTTTCATTGACCACATTTTTGGAAAGCCAGAAGAGTAACTACACCCAAACCCCTTTCTTGTTGGGATCCAAAGCAGAAACCCTGTTATTTCAACAACCGTGTTAAATCCAAACAAAAATGTATAGATTATATAGAAAAATGGCCATTAATGGTCATTTTTCTATGTAATATATTGATTTTTTGGATCCTTTGTTTAATTTGAGGGTTAACGTCCCCATCAACACTATATAGGTCATTTTGAAGACGTTGCTTCCAATTTTCACATGAAATGTCATCTCAATCCCTGTCCCTCCAAACTGAAGAGTCCGATTTAGTCAGGGAGTTCAGTTGACAACTAGAGTTAAATCTTCTGACGTCAATAATCTACTCAACCAAACGAATCGAGTGCCTCGAGAAAAAAAAATATATCGAAATGTATTTAAAACATGGCGGACGCTAATGGATCGCTAATTGCATTTCACAGTTTCAGTCATGTTTTGAAAGTTGGATGTATTTTATTCAACAATTGCCTGTAAATAAAATACAGACTCGGCCACAAATTGTAATAAAGATGTTTGAAATAAACGTATTGCGGATAACGTTTGATATACAGTTCTACACTGTTCGCCATGGTTCCTACTATTTAAATCGAGCCCTACTCTGAATTATTTTTGAATTATTACTGGTGACACGTCAAATGACATTCATTCACCAGTTTCCATGCTTAATCAGCTAATTAGGTCTCTGCGCGATATGGTGTATTTATAGTTAACTCTAGCACGTCAACTGAACTCTCTCATTATTACCTCCCTTTCGGTATAATTAAGGTCTCAAGATTTACGTCCCTTGATACCGATTATGGCAACTCAGGATCAGCTAAGCTCAAAAGATTTACTTCTCTTGAAGACGGTCTCTCATTTATCCTGAAATGTCTTCAGTCATTCTTCATCACTTACCAATAATAACACCGAGCACCATTCATTGTGAATAAATGCAAATAAGACATTGTCTGTTTGAAAAGGAAACCCTACTCCCTAGCCCGCAAATGACAGGCCAGCATCGGGCCGTCAGCGATAAGACATGGAAAGATACATACATGACCACTCATGTAAGATCCTCTATGTATTTTGTTTTGTTTGTTTGATTTGAGGTATAACGTCCCCGTCAAAACTATTTAGGTCATATTGGAGACGTCGCTTCCAATTTTGGTGGAACTTTTACCCAACATTGAGATTAAATGACATGTCAATGTCTGCCGCCCAATAAAACCAATATGATTTATATGCATGGGCGGTCAGACTCGCAGCAGTTTTCCTAATCAGGCTTACACGTTCTAAGCAGATTACCAGTACTCACGCACGGTCGGTACCAGCTCTGCATGGAAGCATCATGCAGCCAATCTATTTCTCCAAGCCCCGATGGGCCGGGGAGAGAATATTAATGCATATATGCTTTATTTTGCCATATATGTATTAGGACAATCAACAAGCGGCGCCTTATCAGAGTCTATCATGAATGTTTGTCATTCACCCAGCTACTTTAATACAATAAACTGTATTGGTTAAAAAACTGTACATATTCAAAAATCGATAATCCTTTTTGTAAAATATACAGATCGATTACTCGATTAAACGTGTCATCCTTAATTATCACCTATAAATATAGACTTTTAATATTTTCAGGTTTTTATCCTGGACATCGATTTTAATGGTTATATGCTTCAAAAGATACAATTGAAGAAGAGGAATGTAATTTTTCAACCAGGAAAAGGAGTAATCACCTTTTGTAAGGTAACTTTAACAATCTTCTCCTCGAAACTTGCAAATCTTATTTACACATTAGTGCATTCGCACTCGTTTGTTTACTTGATTTTCTCTCGTGAAATATTTCCCGTATTTAAAACTACAAATGTATTAATCTCGATATGCATCTCCTAGAAATACAACATTGGACGGGCATTCATGCTGTACGTAACAGTGTAGAAAGAAGTATATCTTGTAGGTTCATAAAATGGTTTTAAAATCAGTGTCGTGTAGTGTGATAGCTCAGTCGTTAGTGCACTTGTCTCTGATGCTAGAGGTCCCGGGTTCGAGGCCCGGCGAAAAAAAAATGGTGTCCGAACTCGCTCCATTGGCATCATTTGCAGGGATGAATGTCATTAGGTGCACCGTCCTTCGAATCGGGATGTTAACTGGAGCCCCCCCCCCCCCCCACCGTGCAGGGAGAACCACCCCATCTGCAGGTTAAAGAACCCTACCGTAATTACATGATTACTGTGTAGGCTTTCATCCTGCAAAATTGGAGTGTATGTAAAATACACCGTCTCTGTCCCCTCCTGGGGTTAAGGCGAAACCGAAAGATAGATATATAGGTACAGATTAAGGACTTTGTGCAGTGACCCCGGAGGCACATGGCATCCAAGCAACGAGGGTCTGTTGGGGATCCAATATAAATAACTAAGTCGCCAAGATGAGAACGAAAAGGTCACAGTAGGGCTCCCAAACATGACTCACATAGAACATAACTCACATAGCTCTTAAGTACTTCTTTAAAGTTACTTTATCAAAAGGATATGTTTTAAGAAAAGAATAAAGAATAATATTCATTTTTTTCTCTTTTTTTATTCAGATATCTAACATCCTCTTTTTACTTCAAGTTCAATGACACTGGTGCATTGATGATACGGACGACTCTATAGAGAGGAAAGACTGTAAGCGAAACAGCATCGCTCGTTCTGGAACAATTACGACAGCTGTCCAGATTTATTAAGTTTTGAAATGACATGACTTTCTTTAAAAATGATGTGATAAAACACGTGTTTGTCTGATTTGAGGTTTAATGTCCCGTCAACACTAAGGTTATTTGGAGACGTTGCTTCCAATTTTGTGACATTGACATGAAATGGAAATGACATCTCAAGCCATGACGCCCAATTAAAACAATAGAGATTATAAGCATGGACTCGCAGACTCGCGCCGCTTGGCCTGGGCAGGCTTATATCCTCCATTAATCTGTTTATCGGCACTCGTCTGTCATCGGTTTCAGCGCTGCGTGGAAGCATCATGCAACCCATCTATTTCTTCAAGCTCCAATGTTTGGCGGCAAATGTTATACAACATATCTCTGTACAAAGTGAACGAAAAGTATACTACAAATGACCACATAGAAATTCTTTTTATTTCAATGCACCCATCTTAACCCTTATCTTGCTGAATATGAAATTACCAACACCCATTTCTAACTTTGAACTAATCAGATTCCTTTTTGTAATTTATCAACTGTCAAATACTGAGGATCCTGCTCTGATGGCGTGTAAAGAAACCATCTGATCTGGATCTACACTGTTGGCAAATATAGGAATTGTTGTGAACAGCAAGAGGAGGGTAAAATAGAATACACAATTCGGGAAGTGTAAAATATAAGCATCGAAACGGTTGGTTGCAGTTAGGTAGCACCTATTTCATATTAAAACTGGGATTTACAGCGGTAAACATTTTTTTTCGCATTTCTGCACTAATTTATTAGAAATTTCGTGACACATTAACATATACTATATATACATATCAATATGTCATTGGATTGGATATAGGCATGGCCGCAATTTATCCTCTCTAAAATATAGATTGTGGGTACTCGTTAGAACCGCCTCGACGATGAGGCGGTTCTTACGTGTATCCTTAAAGATAGATTGTGGGTACTCGTTAGAACCGCCTTGATGAGTTGGTTTTTACGTGTTCCGACAATCTATATTTTAAGAGCAGAAATAAGAAAAATATCACATTTTTTCATCTTAAAATCTTCGTATTTTCGGCGGTAAAATTTACAATATATTGGCCTGCTTTCGTAATGTTTTATAGAAAACGTGGCGTCTACATGGGTAAATACTATTTCCCATATTCTGCATTGAAACATAGATTATGAATACTTCATTACTAACACACTCCTATACAAATACATTGCAACTTTTACCACCGAAAAATGAAAATTTTTAGATGAAAATTTGTGATATTTTTCTTATTTCTGCTCAAAACATAGAGTGTGGATACTCGTTTGAACCGCCTTGCCAAGGCGGTTCTAAAGAGCGCCCACAATCTATGTTTTAGAGCAGAAATAAGGAAAACAATGTATACCCCTGCAAACCCATGTTTTACTATATAAAAGTGGGGTTTAAAAGGGTAAAAAATATATAGGCATGTTTTCGTGATGGTTAGAACCTTGTACATGTAACGAGTACACAGAATCTATGTTTGTACCAGAAATGTGTAAAAACACAAACCATCATCCGAAATGGTCCGTTTTTGAGACGTGAAACAAGATGTGATATTGCATGGATATGTTGGCATAATGCTTCGACGTGTTTCCTCGATTAATGCGGAGCAATATTCCTGTAATCAAACACAAAACACCGGAGACAATGGTTATTTAGCATGGATATGTTGGCATAATGCTACGACGTGTTTCCTCGATTAATGCGGAGTAATATTCCTGTAATCAAACACAAAACACCTGAGGCAATGGAAAGATAGAATCCAGCGTGAAATGTGTAATTCTCAGCATAAGTTTTCCCGTTGATACTTGTCTGTTTTTCCCTCGCAACAGCAAAGATAATGACGCCAACAAATGTCGCAGTGGCTGAAAAATAAGAGTATTAATAATGAGTAAGAAATCATATTATATTGGGTATATATCAGAGAGAGAGAGAGAGAGAGAGAGAGAGAGAGAGAGAGAGAGAGAGAGAGAGAATGCTTGTAAACCCATAAGTTTTTTTTTTAATATTTCCTTTACATTGTTTTGTTCTGAAAACAGAGACTGTGGTTACTCGTACATTACGCGAAATGTTCATTATTGTTTGTAGCAAACGGACAGGTAAGCAAATTGTTACCGTCAAACACCAGACTCCTGTTAATTTGTAAGTGAAACGTATATTACTTGAATTTTTTACCTACTATGTTTGTTTGATTTAAAATTTTACGTCCCCGTCAAAGCAATTTAGGTCATTTGGAGATGTTGCTTTCAATTCTGTGAGACCTTTACCCGACATTGAAATGAAATGGCATCTCAAGAGACCAATAGGGTTTATATGCAGAGACGGACCGACACGTAGCACTTTGCCTCGGAAGGCTTAAACCTAAGCGGTTTACCAGCGCTCTTGTACGGTCTGTTTTAGCTCTGTTTGGAAGCATCATGCAGCCCAATCAGTTTCTCAAAGTCCCGATGGGCGGCGGCAACCAATTTTTAGGTTAATCAAGGGACTAGTTACTCTTCCACCACTAGTTGGTGGAGAGTTTTCTGAACAATTTGCACATGCGCAACGTACGAGTATATACTGGTTATCGTGTAAGATTCTTGCAATTGAAATATTTTGTACCAATTATTTACACGTCATAAATTATCAACGAATTCTTTGCATGTGTGAGGAACGGGTACCTCTTCACACCCGAGAAAAAGTCGCACCAGTTCTTCACAGGTGTGACGAACACTTACAAATTTTAACTGCGCATGCAAAGCCATTCAGAGGGGCCAGGGATATGGCTTTCTGTCTGAAGGTTCCTCTCGATTCACTGCTTGTATGAGCGAGCAACGAAGGTTCTGGCGAGACTGCGCGGATGCGCAGGCTCGCCTGAACCTTCGCTGCTCGCATAGGCGATAAGTACCAAAATCGCTTGACGAGGCATATTATATGAATCATATCCGCTCTGTCACCCCAAAACTATGAAGAAAAACACTAAAAATTGTGAAGGCACATTCATGACACTTCACAGAAATATTTTGTACCAATTATTTACACGTCAGAAATTATCAACGAATTCTTTGCATGTGTGAGGAACTGGTACCTCTTTACACCCGAGAAAAAGTCGCACCAGTTCTTCTTTGGAAACCGTTGGAGGAGTTGCGAAAATAAGAGCATTCCTTTGCTACATATGAGCCCCGCCAAGCGAATTTGTGCCTTCGAACATTTTAACTGCGCATGCCCAGCCATTCAGCGGGGCCAGGGATATGGCGTTCTGTCTGAAGGTTCCTCTCGATTCACTGCTTGTATGAGCGAGCAGCGAAGGTTCTGGCGAGACTGCGCGGATGCGCAGGCTCGCCTGAACCTTCGCTGCTCGCATAGGCGATAAGTACCAAAATCGCTTGACGGGGCATATTATATGAATCATATCCGCTCTGTCAACCCAAAACTATGAAGAAAAACACTAAAAATTGTAAGGCACAATCATGAAACTTAATACACAGTAAAAATAGCGTATAGAAATTAAACGTGTTTTATACATGTTTAGATCTAAACATGATTAGAAAAGTGTGTTGTTTCTAAACATGTAATTTGTTTTGCCGTATTTGTGAGTATAAACACGTAAAAAGTCTAAACACGTCTCGGCTGAAATCGATACGATCTTTTTCCCGCGTAGACGAACGCCGAACGGAAGCTGAAAGTTGCAGAGCTGCAAAGATATAAAATAGAGGTAAAATCATCATTATTCATGTTGTATTTGTCTATAACGTTTTGTTTCTTTGATCCTGGAATAGTAGAAGATATGGTGGCGTCCTTCAAACATATTTTTTCTTTCAAGGATGAGTGGAATATTGGTGTTTAGTTCTTAATGTAATTAGTTTTCGCGACTCATATTTTCTTTCTAGATCCAAGTTGTGTTCAGCATACTTACTAATGCCATTTGATAGAAGATTGTGATAGTTAAATGAAACCTGCATATATTCTATCTTGAATATATTAATATAAATTGCCTAAAACTGCAAAAAAGTTGAGGAATTGTTGGGGAAAATGACATAACATGGTCTAAACACGTTTAGCGTAAACATGTTCAAAACCTAAACACGAAAACTTTTATTATGCTTTAAGGTGTAGAGTTCTTCTTTCCTACCAAAGACATCTTAACCGCCAACATGAACTCACAAATAGTGCACACTGTATGATTGTACCCTAGTTTCGCATAATGAAGAGGAGCCTCTGCGTGAAGATAACGCCGCCTTTATAATTTTGACCCCCCCACCCCAAACTCTATAATAAAAACAGTGTTTTATGGGAGAGCTACATGTAGAACCACCTCATCCCGAACCTTGATGAAGCAGTTCTAATGAGTAGACTGTAGAGCACACAACCTATATTTTAAACAGACAAAAGAAACCAATCCAATTTTTCATCGACTATAATTTTCATTTTTACTGGCGTAACAATGATCTGAGTTTGTATAGGTGTATTATCGTAATGAGTTCATGTCTCGATCTAAAGCATGGCACACTGTTTTCGTATCACTGCAAATGGCAAGAAAAAGGGCGTTTTATCACCAAATATTCCTCGCCGGCACCGGGGATCCAACCTGCTACTGCTGCAATCACGTAATAGTTCTCAGGTCTAGCCGAAAGATGCTTTTTAAACTATCTCAAGACCGGATTTTCATTATAAATTTAGAAATCGGATATACAGGAACAAATGTTTTTTTTTTGTATTTATTACTGGTCGTACAATCTACTATATGACCTACATTTATATATGTAACTGCTTATAAATTTGGTTTGTTAATCCTCATACCTATTTGTTGTGGAGAGGTGAGTTTTAAATGTATTCACAGACTTTTGGAACAATCCTCTTACCCAACACTTATGGAGAGGTGAGGCATGCTTGGTTATAGTGGACAAGAGATATGGACACAAAAATCATGTTTTCGCTTAGATATTCATAACATAACAGTCATTGACATTGATCGTCTTAGATCTCTGTCAAAAATGCCTACAGGAGCATGGGGCAGTATGTGGAGAATGTGTTAAATCTGCATAGATATAAAATTATAAAATCTTAAAAAATATCATAAGCATAGAGCTTGGGTTAATGTTGCTTATTTTAACCAATAAGCCTGGCACCTGACGGTCCTGTAAATGGGATATAGGCAAACAGTGCAGATCCAGATGAGATGCGAGTCAGACAGTGCAGACCCAGATGAGACGCCACATCTCATCTGGGTTTTCACTGTTTTCTTGAAATATATACCAGTTTATGTTAAAGTAACAAAAATAGAATCAACCTTGATCCCCTAATTTAACAAATGAACTAATTTAAATGATAGTGGAAGAATCCATTGAGCTTAAATGTGTTAAATTGAAAATAGAATGAGCAGGAACTGATACAATCAAATCTCAAATCCTCCCCTCAATATCATCAGGGAAAGAAGTCGAAACATGGAGTGACGACAATAAACCAAACAGACCACTGCTAAACCGAGTCAGCAGATCTTTCCCAAACAGGTGGTGACTCAGAATATCCAAACGTAGCTAAAAAGGAACAACAAACATAATGGGGAAATGAATCAGAATCACCAACCTGACAAACATTTAATTGGAAGAACAAACACAACTAAAAATGAACCAAAAAGGGGGGGGGGGGAGAAAGAATAAGAATCATCAACATGATAACATACATAATTAGGGAAAAATCAGAACCACCAATACAAAACAGGAACAAACCACAGCAAAAGAACCGACTTGGTCTTCGTATAAGACTATCTCCTCTCAAATCGCCCATCCTTCGAAAATATACTAATCCGTGGAAAAGAAGTGGAATGTATCCCAGTATTTCTAAGTGCAATGCCAAGAGGTGTAGATGTTGTTCGCATTTAAGCACTGCGTCTACCGTTACTTCATCTGTAAACGGTAGACGCTTCTCTGTAGTTAACATGTCTGATTTGACATGACAGTCTACAGATTTAATTTATCTAATTACTTGACGTGCTGCAAACTGTAATATGCAGTACGTCGGTCAAACTAACCGCATGCTTAAAACTAGATTTAACGAGCATTATCGTAGAATGAGTAAGCCTAAGAAAACTGACACTTTCTTGTACCGTCACTTTCGACGTACAGGTCATTCTGTAAATAACATTGTTATACAACCAGTGGAAAAACTTTATTACGATGCTAATTCTACATCTAGATTCAAAATAATCAAAAGACATGAAGCTGAACTGAAATGGATTAAATTTTTACAGACCCCTTTTCCACTGGGATTTAATGACAACATTTATCATGAGGGTAATATTTCCAGAATGCCGGACTTTGATATTTTCTCACTCCTGGAATGTCGAAAACGCAGAACTAGATCTCACGGCACCAGGAAAAATGGTAACTTTAAACGTAAATCACGTGCGTTTAAACGAAACAATACTAGACTGAAGTGACTGTCAATTATATTATTAAATCATGGACGCCACTCTATGCTTTCATTTTTAAGTTCATTACCCGTTTCTGTTTTACGTCTTCTGGACACCGAGGCGAATAAATTCTACGATAGTTCTCATCAGTTATATGATGCGGCTCTCTTAACTAGAGGCTATACTCAGCATACTCTCCGTCCTTACATCGATTCTGAAATTAATCATAAACGCCATTTCTTCAAAATATCCTTCATTAATAAGGGTATGGATTTTATAGATTTGCCCAGTATCTTCCGTGAGAGATCGGTGCTTTCTTCCATTCCTGCTTATTTTCAAAATACTGAAACACCTATAATTTGCTATAAATATAACAAAACTGTTAGATCTATCATTTTTAATTTCAATAAACTTGTTTCAGATCTTGATATTGATACTAATACTCCTGATTCATGTGATTGTAAAAATTCAAAGTATTGCTATCCTGCTGCTGGTCATGTAATTACTGGCAAATTGAAAATTATTCCTGATTCTAGGATAAGGAATATAATTTCTAAAGGACCGAAATATCGGTTTCCTTCTAAAATTGATTTCAGTAAATGTAGAGATGAAATCGCTGCTTCCTTGAATGAATTCGGTAATCGATGGTGTAAGCGAGAGTATGTTGAGCATAAAGCCCTTAAGGACTGGAAACTAAGCATTTTAAAACTAGTGAATAAACGCATTTCTTTCTATTCTCAAAATACTTACTTATTACCTCCTAAGCCCAAGACGTCTTTACGTCATCTTAAATTAGGTATTCAAGAATTTCATAAGAAGTTTGTTTTGGCCCCTGCAGACAAGGCCGCTAACAACGTCGTCGTTGTGTGACGGCTCCACTATGTTAACACGCTTAAGCAGGAGCTTGGTGGTACTAAGGCCTATGAACTTCAGCCTTTAGCTGAAGAGAGAGCTATAGTAGATAAACATGTTTGTCTTTCAGCCACCAAGTTTGCTGTGTGTGTTAACGAAGGCCAAGACAAGCTTCCTACGCTATACTGGTTACCAAAACTTCATAAAAAACCTTACAAAGCACGGTTTATTGCAAATTCTAGCTCTTGCACTACCACTGAACTTTCTAAATTATTAACTTCCTGTCTTACTGCTATTAAAACGCATGTAATTAAATATTGTGATAAAGTCTTTGAAAGATCAGGAAGAAATCTGTTTTGGTCTATAAAAAATTCGAATGAGGTTTTAAATAAATTGAAATCTAGACATTTTCGTGCTTCTAGTCTGTCTACCTACGATTTTTCCACTCTTTACACTACACTTCCTCATAATCTTATAAAAGAAAAGCTTAATGATTTAATTGAATGGGCTTTTCATAGAGAAGATTCTCTCTATCTTGCATGTAATGTCAGAAATGCATTTTTCACTTCTAAAGAGCATAAGAATTATACACTTTGGTCATGTCAGAAAGTGTGTGATGCCCTCACCTTTCTACTTGACAATATTTATATTAGATTCGGTACTAAGTTATTTA
Organism: Lucinisca nassula; assembly: GCA_963580285.1. NCBI lineage: Eukaryota > Metazoa > Mollusca > Bivalvia > Lucinida > Lucinidae > Lucinisca > Lucinisca nassula. Next base: position 54,838,474 of record OY757020.1, read on the forward strand.
GACAAATTGTGGGTATTCCGATGGGTACTAATTGCGCACCTCTTGTGGCTGATCTGTTCTTGTATTGTTATGAAAGAGACTTCATTTTGTCGCTTTCCATTGATAACCAATCTGAAATTATTGAAGCTTTTAGCTCTACTTCTAGATATTTAGATGATTTATTAAATATTGATAATACCTATTTTGATGGTTTGATCAGTCAGATTTACCCCCTAGAACTTCAGTTAAATAAAGCAAATTCTTCTGATACCGAGGCCCCGTTTTTGGATTTACATCTATCTATTGTAGATGGATTTGTTTCGTGCAAAATTTATGATAAACGCGATGACTTTGATTTTGAGATTGTAAATTTTCCTTTTTTGGATGGTGATGTTCCTCGTGCGCCATCCTATGGCGTTTATATTTCGCAATTAATTCGATTTGCTAGAGTGTGTAGTCATGTAACTGACTTCAACACTCGTAATAAATTATTAACGGCTAAACTCCTTAATCAGGGTTATCGGTACCATAAACTACGCAAAGCCTTTTCAAAATTTTATAGACGCCATTCTGATTTAATTTCAAAATTCAATATTGGACTTAAATCTCTTCTGCAACAAGGTCTATCGGAACCCGAATTTTATGGTGACTTAGTTTATAAATTCAGAAAAATATATAACCGCAATGACTTCAGCACCCAATGTCGTAAAATCATTCTTCGATATAAAAAGATTGGGTACAACATGGATATTATACGACAGACTGCATGCATGGTAGTTAACCCAATCACGGTTGGCAACTTTGCTTCCCTCTTTAATTGCACGCCGGTGGGTCAGGCCTCAGATTCTATGACGGCTCCAACGTAAAGGCTTATTGAAAATTAGAGAGATAATGTCGGTTGGTGCCTGATGCTCTGTCTCTGGTCGGGCTCATCGGAGTCTAACTGTTGGTTTTCTTTTGCTCCAGCATTTCAGTGGTTTCTTGCTGTCGAGTCCTCACCGTTGTCTCACCTCTGTGGTTCTTTGATTTTTGTGTTCACGGAGATGTTGCACTGATGAGTTAGGAGGCCTTCATGCGGACTGAACAAATTATTTGTCTAAATCGCGACGGAAGTAAGGGCGAGGATTGTGGCCACGTAAAATCGATTCAAGCCCCCCAGTGGAAATCTTCCACTGACCGTTCCAAGGCGGCTCTTCTGTGGCGATTTATTTATGTTGTTGTTTGTTACTTACTGTGTGTATCACTTGTGTCTTTTGGTTTTGGATGGCCATATGGCCATTTTGTGGGAAAGTAACTGTCCTTATGGCCTTCCTTTGTTTAGGTTTCCATTATGGTCTAGTCGCTTAATGTTTGTATTTCTTTCCCTTTGGTGTCTTTTATGGGTGGAGTAAGTTAATTGTATCAATTCCTGATCTTTGTTTTACTTCTACTTTGGAATGGTCAGTAAAATTACTGGTGGGTTTAAGTATACTTTACGGGATCCACACCCCACTGCTCTTATCATAGAGTTTGTCGGGGAGGGGTGTCAAAATTATTAAGGCGGCGTTATCTTCACGCAGAGGCTCCCCTTCATTATGCGAAACTAGAGTACAATCATACAGTGTGCACTATCTGTGAGTTCATGTTGGAGGTTAAGATGTCTTTGGTAGAAAAAAGAACACTACACCTTAAAGAATAATTAAATTTTACATGTTTAGGTTTTGAATATGTTTACGCTAAACGTGTTTAGACCCTGTTGTGGCATTTTCTCCAACAATTCCTCCCCTTTTTTTGCAGTTTTAGGCAGTTTATATAAATATATTCAAGAAGGAATATATGCAGGTTTCATTTACCAATCACAATCTTCTATCAAATGGCATTAGTAAGTCTGCTGAACACAACTTGGATCTAGAAAGAAAATATGAGTCGCGAAAACTAATTACATTAAGAACTAAACACCAACATTCCACTCATCTTTGAAAGAAAAATATGAGAGGATTAGTTTCTATTCATTTTCCACTGTAATGCCTGTAATGCATGTAATGAAGGAAAAAGGAAATATATATGGCATACACCTTATATACCTATACCCTACCATGTGTAACGTGTTGTAATGGTCTGTAATGCGGTTGTAACCAATGTATGGAGACCTAATGGGGTATGCGCCAATTCATTTTGCACTGTAACGCTTCTAACGCATGTAATGAAGGAAAATGAAAAACATATAAATCTCCAATACCTTATATACGTATACCCTTGTTTGTGTAACGGGTTATAATGAACTGTAATGCGTTTGTAACTAATGTAATGAGACATAATGACATGGGAGCCTTTTCAATTCGCACTGTAACGCTTGTAATGCATGTAATGAAGAAAAAATGAAAAATATATATATCGTACACCTTATATACTTTTCTATGTGTAACGTGTTGTAATGGTATGTAATGCGGTTGTGACCAATGTAATGAGACCTAAGAGGATTAGCTTCTATTCATTTTGCACTGTAACGCCTGTAATGCATGTAATGAAGGAAAAAGGAAATATGTATGGCATACACCTTATATACCTATACCCTTATTTGTGTAACGGGTTGTAATGATCTGTAATGCGTTTGTAACTAATGTAACGTGACATAAGGGGACGAGCGCCTTTTAATTTCGTACTGTAACGCATGAAACGCATGTAATGAAGGAATATAAAAAATACTATGTTTAACGTGTTGTAATGGTCTGTAATGCGGTTGTAACCAACTATCATGTGTAACGTGTTGTAATGGTCTGTAATGCGGTTGTAACCAATGTGTTGGGACCTAATTGCCTAAGCGCCAATTCATTTTGCACTGGAACGCTTGTAACGCATGTAATGAAGGAAAATGAAAAGTATATATCTCCTACACCTTATATACCTATACCCTTCTATGTGTAACGGGTTGTAATGATCTGTAATGCGTTTTTAACTAATGTAACGTGACATAAGGGGACAAGCGCCTTTTAATTTCGTAGTGTAACGCTTGTAACGCATGTAATGAAGGAATATAAAAAATATATATATCGTACACCTCATATACCTTTCCCCCACTATGTGTAACGTGTTGTAATGGTCTGTAATGAGTTTGTTACCAATGTAATGAGGTCTCGATAAAGCCCTTCTTAAGATTTCGCACTGTAACGCTTGTAATGCATGTAATGAAGGAAAATGAAAAATATATATCTCCTACACCTTATATACCTATACCCGTCTTTGTGTATCGGGTCGTAATGAACTGTAATGCGTTTGTAACTAATGTAACGTATCATAAGGGGATGAGCGCCTTTTAATTTTGCACTGTTACGCTTGCAACGCATGTAATGAAGGAAAACGAAAAATATATATCTTCATACCTTATATACATATACCCTATTATGTGTAACGGTTTGTAATGGTCTGTAATGCGTTTGTTACTAATGTAATGGGATCTAAGGAATAAGAGCCTTTTCATTTCGCACTGTAACGCTTGTAAAGCATGTAATGAAGGAAAATGATAAATATAAATCTCCTACACCTTATATACCTATACCCCTGTTTGTGTAACGGGTTGTACCGAACTGCAAGGCGTTTGTCACTAATGTAATGAGACATAAGGACATGGGAGCTTTTTCAATTCGCACTGTAACGCTTGTAATGCATGTAATGAAGCAAAATGAAAAATATATATATCGTACACCTTATATACCTATACCCTACTATGTGCAACGTGTTGTAATGGTCTGTAATGCGGTTGTAACCAATGTAATGAGACCTAAGAGGATTAGCTTCTATTCATTTTGCACTGTAACGCCTGTAATGCATGTAATGAAGGAAAAAGAAAAATATATATGGCCTACACCTTATATACCTATACCCTACCATGTGTAACGTGTTGTAATGGTCTGTAATGCGGTTGTAACCAATGTATTGGGATCTAATGGGATGAGCGCCAATTCAGTTTGCAATGTAACGCTTGTAATGCATGTAATGAAAGAAAATGAAAAATGCATATCTCGTACACCTTATATACCTATACCCTCATTTGTGGATCGGGTTGTAATGAACTGTAATGCGTTTGTAACTAATGTAATGAGACATAAGGGGATGAGAGCCTTTTCATTTCGCTCCGTAACGCTTGTAACGCATGTAATGAAGGAAAATGAAAAAATAAATATATCGTTCACCTTATATACCTATACCCCACTATTTGTAACGTGTTGTAATGGTCTGTAATGAGTTTTTAAACAATGTAATGTAGTCTAGGGAAAGCCCTTCTTATGATTTCGCACTGTAACGCTTGTTACGTATGTAATGATGGAAAATGAAAAGTATATATCTCCTACACCTTATATACCTATACCCTTCGTTGTGTAACGGGTTGTAATGAACTGTAATGCGTTTGTAACTAATGTAACGTCACATATGGGGATGAGCGCCTTTTAATTTCGCACTGTAACACTTGTAACGCATGTAATGTAGGGAAATGAAAAATATATATCTCGTATACCCTTGTTTGTGTAACGGGTTGAACATGATGAACTGTAATGGGTTTGTTACTAATGTAATGAGACATAAGGACATGAGAGCCTTTTCAATTCGCACTGTAACGTTTGTAACGCATGTAATGAAGGAAAATGAAAAATATAAATCTCCTACACCTTATATACCTATACCCTTGTTTGTGTTACGGGTTGTAATGAACTGTAATGCGTTTGTAACTAATGTAATGAGACATAAGGACATGGGAGCCTTTTCAATTCGCACTGTAACGCGTGTAATGCATGTAATGAAGGAAAATGAAAAGTATATATCTCCTACACCTTATATACCAATGAGACCTAAGAGGATGGCCGCCTTTTCATTTTGCAATGTAAGGATTGTAACGGTTGCAATGAAGATAAATGAAAAATATATATCTCGTACACCTTGTATACCTATACCCTACTATGTGTAACGGGTTGTAATGGTCTGTAATGCGTTTGTAACCAATGAAGGAAACTGAAATATATAAATATATCGAACACCTCGTATATCTATATCCTACTATGTGCTATGGGTTGCGATGGTCTGTATAGCTGCTTGTCTAGAAGGGACTGTAATGATGTGTATATATGTTACAAAAATAGTCTTGTTTAATTTTTGGACCAATTTTGTGCGCTAGATGGAAGTACGAACAACATTGTTTTCTGTAGGTTTACAGTAGGCTTTATACTGGAGATGTAAATATTAATACACGAACACTCATGCATGTAGGATCCTCTATTAATTTTAGCAGAGTTTAACAGCGAATTTAAAAAGAACATTTAAGATAGAACATTACCTGAAGTAAATGCCAGTCCACTTGCAGCTTTGAATAGTCCTTGCTGATCTTTCTTCGAACACACTTTGACAACAGCTAAAATAACTGCCACCAGAATCAAGAGTGTTCCCAGGGACTCTAATACCCGTACAGCAATCATTGTGACGGTAGGCGCTGTAAAAATAATCACGAAATCACATCCTTGTGACATGATGCATACTTTCATATCTTCATAATGGCCATTTTTTTCTGATGAAACTTTGTTATACTTTTTTATTAATACTCGAAACATATGTTGTTGGTGCTTGTTAATGAGGCAGTTCTAACGAGTATCCACAGCCCATGTCTTGAAGCAGAAATAAGAAACAATATGAGTACCTCTGTTTTGTTTGTTTGTTTGTTTGAATTGGGGTTTAACGTCCCCGTCAATATTATTTAGATCATTTTGGGGACTTTGCTTCCAATTTTGTGAGCCTTTTATACGACCTTGAGGTGAAATGACATCTCAAGCCCTGCCACCCAATGAAACCAGAATGTTTATATGCATAGGACGATCGTACTCACACCGCTTTTCCTTGGCAGGCTTAGTCCTTCTAAGCGGTTTACCAGTACTCGTGTGTGGTCAGATTCAGCTCTGCGTGAAAGCACCATGCAGCCCAATCTATTTCTCCGAGCCCCGGTGGGCGGGGCCGAGAATGCTCCTGTTAAGTGAGGCGGTTCTAACGAGCACCTACATGTACATGTACAATCTATGTTTTTGAGAATTGATAAGAAAAGTATAACAAATTTTCATCAGAAAATTAACCGTTTTAAAGACATGAAAGGTTACATAACGTCGCACGGATGTGTTGTAAAAAATAGTTCGTTTTCATTGATGATACATGTATCTACTGAACCCGGGAAAGGACATGCATTTTTTAATATGTTGTGCGAACTAGATATTAAGTTATCTTGTGCGCACAAGATATTATATTATCCGCACAAGATATTAAGTTGTGCGAACAAGGTAGTATCTTGTGGACACACGATATTATGTTGTCTGCACAATATCTATGTTGTTCAACCCAGATAATATGTTGTGCGAACAAGATATATGTTGTGCAAACAAGATAATATCTTGAGCGCACCAGATACTACATGTATATGTTGTTCACACTAGATAATATCTTGTGCGCACAAGATATTACCTTTTTCACACAACATATTACAATGCATTGCATGTCCCTTCCAGGGTTCCGTAGATATTAAAAAATCTAAAATGGAGCATTTTCTAAAAAGAAAAAAAAAAAAAAAAAAATAATAATAAAAAAAAAAAATAATTTTTTTTTTTTCTTTTAGAGTACAAAAGAATTTAATTTGTTTGATCCATTTTTGTGTTGATTATTTTTTTTGGTTGATTTCTAACATCAAGTTTGTATATCAACATTACACAAACACGCCTATACTAATACATTGCCACCTTCATCGCCGAAAAAAAAAGAGAATTTTATGATGAATAATTGTGATATTTTTCTTATTTCTGCTCAAAATATAGATTGTGGGCACTCGTTAGAACCGCCTCATTGAGGCGGTTCTAACGAGTACCAACAATCTTTATTTTAGTGCAGAAATAAGAAAAATAAGGTTTACCCCCCGGAAAGCCCAGTTTTACTATATAAAAGTGGGGTTCAAGGGGGTCAAAACTATAAAGGCGTGTTTTCGTAAAGAATATTGTCACATTTCGAGCCGATCGTTAATTACAGGTGAGCAAAAACCGAAGTACCCGGAAAAAATCACTTGACCTTCCGATTCTGAAGTTTGCGTCTTACATGTGACCTGAGCCAGGCGTGAACCATAGCGGTACCACACCTTATGATTAACATTGCGAAAACACGCCTATACAAATACATTGTAACCGTTATCGCCGAAAAAATGAAAATTTTGAGATGAAAAATTGTGATATTTTTCTTAACTCAGCTCAAAATATAGATTGTCGGTACTCATTAAATAAGAAAAAATAAGGTTTAACCCCTGTATACCCAAGTTTAACAACATAAAATTGGGGTTCAAGAGGGTCAAAATTATATAGGCGTGTTTTCGTTATGAGGCCTCAGTGGCCACGGAGGCCCGTTTATCAGTATTCGATGTATCCATTCTTGGAAAAGGGATTAAGTCAGTCATAAACACGACTGCAAACAGTATAGATAATGATGAGACACCTTCTTAAGCAGCGGCTCATCTAGAGCTACAAGGCGAAAAAATGGGCGCGCATAGCCTGTGTACGAAGTGCACAGAACCGCGCTATTTTTAGCATCAATTGACCCGAAAGTACCGAAAAGTACGTTTCAATACTAAACGGACGTAAATTACACGTATAATACGTCTTTGGTTAGACGTATCGGTCAAGGGCTCCGTTCAGGACCGTTTTGGAGAAAACTTAAACACCAGTGTTACGTTGGCTCTGATGAATCATTCTATTTGAACAATGCCTTGAACCTGGACGCGGGGGTGGTGTGTGTGTGGGTGTGTGTGTGGGGGGGGGAGGGGGGAGGGGGGGGGGGGCTTCGTGGCCTATTGGTAAAGAGCGCCGAGTCATAACCAATAGGTCAATTCATGCTGTGGTTCGAGCCTCTCTCGGGTCACACGTTAGATGACTAGTTCTGCAGCGGGTTTTCTCCGGGAATTTCGGTTTTCGCCCATCACTGATTAACGACAGGCTCAAAATAAATGAAATAATCTTGAATTGGCCGTAAAACCAAAACCGAAAACGCACAAAAGAAAAAAAAATCTCGACACGGAGTCTCAGCTTAAACTCGATGAACGGGTAGGACATTGTGTGTTTGTCAGGCCAGCATTGGCAACTATAGGCTTATTCAGCAGACGCCAATTCTTTTTTTTTTATTTTTGTTTAATATTTCCCAGAAAACCGGATTTGACATATGATGCAAATTTTCCCTATTGGGATACAGTTTGCATGAAATGTCAAATCATTTTTTCTAGGAAAAAAAGAACAACATTTCAAATGTCGACTGCTGAAAAAATACCCCGCATGCTGTGCGTTAATTGCATAACATTGCTGAGAAAAGCAACAATAGAAAATACGCTATCATATTTTAACCTTTAGCCTGCTGTAGGCGAAAATCCCTATCTTTACAAACAGTGTAGATCCAGATCAGATGGCTTCTGAAGAAGCCATCTGATCAGGATCTACACTGTTTGACATTCAGTTTATGAATATGTAGAAATAAACTGCATCAAGTAATCTGATTGGTTCAATGTCAGAAATGGGTGTGTCTTAATTGAATATTCAGCAGGTTAAAGGTTAATAGACTGGTCAAACAGGTTCACAAAATTAATATTGGTGTGTATTGTTCAGGTTTTACGACCCCGCCAAGACTTGTTGGAGACGACGCTTCTTATCTTGTGAGACTTTTACCCGACATTGAGATGAATTGACATCTATAGCCCTGCCACCAAAACAAACTGCTAGGGTTTATATGCCGGGACAGTCGGACTGGGCAGGCATAGACTTTCCAAGCGGATTAACAGTATCCATGTTCGATCGGTTTCCGCTCTGCGTGGCATCCTCCAGCCCAATCTATTTCACCAAGCACCGATAGGCGAGAGCAAACATTAATGGTGTACACAAGCTTCAATATTTCCCAAACATTAGTGAATTTGAGCATACCGGCTCTGTCCTGTTTATCCGCAATGCGAAAACACGCCTATACAAATACATTATAAATTTTACCGCTGAAAAAATGAAAATTTTAAGATGAAAAATTGTGATATTTTTTTATTTAGAGCAGAAATAAGAAAAATAATGTTTACCCCTGTAAACCCCAGTTTTACTATATAAAAGTGGGTTTCAAGGGGAACAGAATTATATAGGCGTGTTTTCGTGATGGTTTTGGCATATGATCGTCCGTTATCCATGAGTCCCCTACGAAATCTGCGGCCCTGCTTGTGCTGGTATTTTTAAATAACGTACATAAAACAAGCTAGACTCGCTACTAGTCTGATAATAAAAGTCTCATCATATTTTTTTTTGTTGATATTTTTTATTGGTTTAAAAATTTATCACCTTCTTAGTAATGGCAAGTCTATTGGGTAGAATCTCAAATCTTAGGTTAAAATTGAGCCAAAGAGACTAGACTAGCTAAACTTTTATACACTGTAAAAAAGATTTTAATTCCATATTATTCATTTTAACGCCTAGTGGTTAGGCTAAAAACAAGCGAAATAACATTTTTGCCGGACTTGCTGTAGTGATTGTGTACACAATATCAAAAGAAATCGAGGATGCGTGTCGATACTCTCCCGTCCGTTACACCTTAATGCGGCTCTTATACTGTCACGACTTTGACCACGATTGTCCACGACTGTCCACGACCAATGGGGACCATGATTGTGGCAAATCGGGGCATACACGGTTCCGATTTCACTACCCTACGAATACTCACGTTATTGCTACGACACTTCTACGAACAATCACGGTTGCTGTACGATAATGGAGCCGATTTACAATGATCTTCCACGATCGACCACGATGTCTTACGATCCTCTAGGATTCTTCTACGACTGCACCACGATTGCTTCAAGATAGCAGACGATCATACACGATTTCTCACGATCCCTGCAAGACTGCCTTACGACCAAGGCCGAATTGGCACGATGATCAAAGACTGAGTACGATCACAGAGGATTCGATACGATTTACTCACGATTAACCAAGACTTCTCCCGATTCGTCAGGATTTATAACGATCTGGGTATATAAAAGTGTTCGTCGGGATAAATCGTGCTAGCGTCGTCATCAATCGTAGTGCATTCCTGGTGAATCTTGCATTGTCGTGAGCAGTCGTCGTGATATCGTAGTAGATCGTACGGCAGTCGCAACGGAATGGTAGAGGCGTCGTAGTTGATCTGGTCTCGTCGTAGCTCAATCGTGGTAGAATTCAGTCACGATTATTCACGACTGGCCACGATTACCACGACGACGGCTCACGACTGAGCTACGATTTGAAAAATGATGCCGACTCCTCACGAATATTTTGAACATGTCCAAAACAGTCGTGGTCGCACCCGAACTATCACGATCAACCACGATTCCTCAAGATCTCTGCCGACTTCTCTACGACGTTGTTGTCGTGGCCAAAATCGTGACAGTGTAAGAGCCTCTTTAGGGAGATTACAGGATGTTTTGAACTTATCTTGTTTACGTAATTATCGTGAAAAATGAGCGGACACGTTTTTCATTTTTCCGTCGGACTTGATATGATAATGTTTATTATGATGACACACCCGTGTGTGTGACTTAGTGCATTCTTTCGTACATGTATCTCCAAAATGGTAACTTTTCAGTGAATAAATGATATTTTTCTTATTGATACTCTAAACATAGATCGTCGGTGCTCGTTAGAACTGCCTAATTGAGGCGGTTCTAACGAGTACCAACAATCTGTCTCTTTGAGCAGAAACACGAAAAATAATGTATAATGTAAATCCCAATTTTCTCTGTTTAAAGTGGTGTTTATGGGGGTGTTCATTTCACGGACTTGTTCACGTGATGTATGCTCGTTATTCATAGCATCGGGGATCACATAACAATTAGCCTTCAAATCCAGAATTATTACTGGTGACACGTCAAATGACATTATACACCAGGGGCCAGTTGTTCAACGCATCGTAAGCTTAACGAGCTCGTTTGTTGTCATATTGTTAACTCTTCTAGCAAGTACAATATCGTAAATTTTGGTATTTTTGCTGAAAAAAATTTCAACAGCTTTTGCGGACGCAAAAGCTGCTCACATTTTTTTCTGCAAAAATTTCAGCATATTTGCCATATCAAATGATCACAGTTTTAACGATACGTTAACTAACGACGTCGTTAGTTTTGAACAACTGGGCCCAGGATGTTAAACGCGTCACATTCAAATCAATGTCCACACTGTTAGGTGGTGATCAATTGAAATCATGTCGGCGACACAATAAGTGCCCGAAGCAACAAGTGTTTTTTGTTTACAAACATGTCTGCACCAATTGACGCGATCTTTGTTTGTTTGTTTGGTTTGAGGTTTAACGTCCCCGTCAACAGTGTATAGGTTATTTTGGAAACGTTGTTTCCAATTTTTGTGGGACTTTTACCCGACATTGAGATGAATTGACATCACAAGCCCTGTCGCCCAAATGAAACAAATAGGTTTTATAAGCATGGACGGTCCGACTCGCACCGCTTTGCCCGGGCAGTCATAAATCCTCTAAGCTGTTTACCAGTACTCGTGTGTGGTCAGTGTCAGCTCTGCGTGGAAGTATCATACAGCCCATCTAATAATTCAAGGCCCAATGGGCGGGGGCCGGCTATAGTGAGTGACTTCCTTTTTTGTGTACCCAATATCGAAAGAAATCGAGGATGCGTGTAAACCAGGGGGTCGCAGGATCGATCCCGGGCTTCTCCCGACTTTCGGATGAGTCTTTAAACCGAGGTTCCGTCTCCGTATGACCTTAGCTGTTGGTGGGGCGTAAAACTCAAACACTCACTCACTCACGTCCATGTAAAAAATGATTTTTTTTTTAAATTGTCAGATTTAAAGGCGATAAACGCCAATTTAAAGTGGTCAAATGATAAAAGGAATCTTACACTCGTGGTCATTTCATACGAAATTTATGAAACTCGCCAAAGGCTCGTTTCATAAATAACATATGATATGACCACGAGTGTTAGATTTATGTTTGCGCTAGAATCTCTCACTTTTCGCTACATATGCATGCATAAACTGGGGTTTTCCGGGGAGTCTATAACAAGGATGTGTTAATGTTATGAACTGTATACATGTTGCCCGCCATCTGTTCATTCAGTTTTGCACGCAACATTTAAACACCACAAAAGAAAAAAAACTTGTGTATTCTGCATGTATTTTAAGAACATAATACTGTTTGCTTAAGACAGGGAGCGGTTGCGTATTATTTGTGCATGTTTATTGATTTAGTTATAACTGCACATTCATAACGCACTGAAGAACATGTATCCAAGGATCGAAGAGTGTCAATAAACTTTGGTTTAGGAGGCATAGTTACACTTTAAGCGGAAGGGAAATTACAGGATGTTTTGAACTAATATTGAAATTTACGTAATTATCAAGAAAAATGAGCGGACATGTTTTTCATTTTTTTTCCGTCGGACTGTGATATGATAGCATTCAGCGGCCCCCGCCCATCGGGGCTTGAAGAAATATATGGGCTGCAAGATGCATCCACGCAGAGCTGAAATAGACCCACACAGGAGTACCGTTTAGAGGATCTAAGCCTGCCAAGACAAAGCGGTGCGAATCGGCTCGTCCGTGCTTATAAACCGTTTTGATTTCATTGGGCGGCAGGGCCTGAGAGGTCTTCTCCATGTCGGGTAAAAGTCCCATAAAATTGAAAGCAACGTCTCCAAAATAACCCTTACAGTGTTGAGGCGGACGTTAAACCTCAAATCAAACAAATGATAGCACTCATCACGATAACACGCCCGTTTGACTTTAACCCATTTAGTACCAGAAACCCCAAAACGGGTACCCTGGCAAACAGTGCAGGCCCAGATCAGACGCCGCATAACACGCGGCGTCTGATCAGGGCCTACAGTGTTTGCAAAACGTTCAGTAAGTTTCCAAGTAGATTTTGAAGAAAACACAACCTGACACCCCTAAGTTTTGCAATGGATTCCTACTATATATAAGGAGGAAAATTCCATTTGGTACAAAAGGGGTTAATAGTACATTCTTTCATACGTGTATCTCCAAAATGATAACTTTTCTGGTGAAAAATTGATATTTTTCTTATTAATACTCTAAATATAGGTTGACGGTTCTCGTTAGAATCGTATCATTCCACGCAGAATGTCCTCGGCTCTAACGATTGCCCACAACCTGCGTCTTGGATCAGAAATATAATGTATTCACCAGTAAATCAGTTTTCTCTGTATAAAGTGGGGTTTATGGGGGTGTTCATTTCACGGACTTGTTTACGTGATGTATGCTCGTTATTCAAAGAATCGGGATCACCTTATACAGTGTTATATAAATAGTCTTATAAATCAACTTTCCTTGGTCTTTTCAGCACTTTGATACTTTTCATTGCGTCACATTCGATATTTATGAGAAAAGGCGGTCAGCGACACAATAAGTGCCCGAAGCAACAAGTGGTTTTTGTTTACAAACATGTCTGCACTCATTGACGCGAACTGTGTTTGATTGATTCGAGGTTTAACGTCCCCGTCAATACTGTATGGGTTATTTTGGAGACGTTGCTTCCAATTTTATGGGACTATTACCCAACACTGAGATGAAATGACATTTCAAGCCCTGTCGCAAAATGAAACCAATAGGATTTATAAGCATGGAGGTCTGACTCGCACCGCTTTGCCTGGGCAGGCTTAGATCCTCTAAGCGGTTTACCAGTACTCGTGTGCGGTCAGTTTCAGCTCTGCGTGGAAGCATCCTGCAGACCATCTATTTCTTCAAGCCCCGATGTGCGGGGAGCCGTGACGCGATCTTTACTAGCTCTTATTTGTACATTGAACAATAAAATAAATAATCAGCTAAATAATTTTATACATCCATAGAAGAAAACGTGATCTCACACGGGTGTGCTATCCTAATTGACAAAAAGAAAGGGTACCTGTGAATTCGCAGCCAACTAGATCTAATTCTGTACACACTTGGAAGACACCATAATTAACTTTTCCATAGAGGTAGTGATCATATACTGCCCAGTAAGGAATCCCCAATCCGACAGCACTGCACAAGAAAGCAACAACACAAAACGGAACGCCAATCCACATGTTCGTCGGTAAGTTTAGTTACTGTTGTCGACATACAATCACATGGAATGCGCAAGCACAATGGTCAAATGAAATTCAAATGCACTATTGTGAAATATTTCAACGTTGTAACATTAGCCGCGTCATTAAAAAACTGTTCTGTGATTAGCGAATATCAAAGGCGTAGATCAGACTGCGCAGTCTGATATACGCCTTTGTTATTCGCTGCATGGCAAGCACAATGCCTCTAGAATCTATATATGAAATTTCAAGACGTTTGCTGGTCTGTGTAGTTGAGAAGCTCGTTTGTGACTTACCCAGGCGCACATCCTGAAGACAGACTTCTCCGTGACGCGGATCAGTTTTTAAATCACGTCGTGCGAAAATATGGTTTCCGGCCGATACACTCTGCGAACCATTCGATCGGCTTGACTAGCCAGAAAATCCGATATTAAGACCATCTAAAATTAAGATTTATTCTCCTTGAAAAAGTTTATTGTAGTTTGCAGTTATTCTTAAGACCACTTTTGAAGAGTCCCAAAGGAGGTCTTAATATAGGAATTTAAAAGTAAGTGATATCTACACAGCGCTCACCCGGATACAGACTCTGAGGCTTATCTGAGTTATCTGTCCGCTCTTGTTCCGGCTCATAATGAAGTTTGGCATGCCCATAGAGTTAGGTACAGTCTGGCATCTGTGCCTAGCATCAACTTAGCCTGGCCTCTCGTGACAGCTGCGCGACCTGAACAAAGTCTTCACAAGTCATTTGATTTAATTATGAACTCTAATGCTGAATCTACTAATCGACTGGATCGTTTAAAAAAAAAAATAAATAAATAATAAAAAAAAACATAATAATTAAACAAGAGGCCCATGGGCCACAATGCTCACCAGAACTCAGGCGGACACTGCCCACTGGCAGCCATGTATGGTTTCAGGTTTTAATTTATTGATTATAAAGTCTCCCAAACAAACCCCCATTTCAAAATGAGCACCCATGTGGACTCTGTATCTGAAATATTAGGCCTTTTATGAGGAGGAAGGATGAGACATGGACCCGAGAGAGCCCTGAATGGTATCACTGAATCCATCTTATCATAAGGCACATGAATATATATGGTTTAGGGGTTGGGATGTGTACTGTTCCTGAGATATAAGGCCTTTTAAGCTGCGAATGGGTTGGAGCATAGCCCTGGCAGACCCCAGGAAAGCCAAGATTGTTGTCGCTGAATGTGTCTTATAATAAGGACCAAGAAAATATATTGTTTAGGGGTGGGGATATGAACAGTTTCCAAGATATGAGGCCCTCTTATGAAATGATGAGGAGAGGAATGGCCCCTGTGGACCACCAAGTTTGTGTGACTGAATGTGTCTCATCATAAGAAACAAGAATATATATGATTATGAGGTGGGGATCTTAATGGTGTCTGAGATATATGGCCTTTTATGAAGTGGAGGCGTGGGCCATGGCATCAGCATGTTGCCCTAGTACATACACGCATTGATGTGAGTGGATGAGTCTTATTATAGGGAACACAAATATACATATTTCAGGGGTGGGGATCTGAACAGTTTCTGAGATATATTGCATTTAATGAAGTGGAAGGGTGGGGCATAGCCCCAGCACACCCCCAGAGACCCCTAGGTTGGTATCACTGAATGTGTCTCATCATAAGGAACAAGAATATATATAGTTTAGGGTTGGGGGTTCTGAATGGTTTCCGAGATATTGAGCCTTTTACGAAGTGGAGGGGGTTGGGCATGGCCCGGGCACATCCCAGAGGACCCCCAGGTTGGCTTCAATGAATGCGTCTTATCATATGAAACAAGAATATATATGGTTTTGGGATGGGGATCTGAATGGTTTCCGAGACGTATCACCTTTTATGAAGTGGAAGGGTGGGGCACAGCCCCCGTGCGGCCCGGGAGACCCTTAGATTGGTATCAATGAATGCGTCTTATCATAAGGAACAAGAATTTATATGCTTTAGGGGTGGGGATCTGAACGGTTTCTGAGATATTGGGATTTTACTAAGTGCAGGGGGTGGGGCATAGCCCTGGCACATCCTAGGGGACCCCCAGATTGGTGTCACTGAATGCGTCTTTTCATAAGAAACAAGAATAAACATGGTTCTGGGGTGGGGATCTGAAGGGTTTCCGAGATATATCACCTTTTATGAAGTGAAAGGTTGGGGCATAGCCCTGGTGCAGCCTGGGAGATCTTTAGGTTGATATCACTGAATGCATCTTAACATAAGGAACAAGAATTTATATGGTTTAGGGGTGGGGATCTGAATGGTTTCTGAGATATTGGGCCTTTTATGAAGTGGAGGGGTCGGGCATAGCCCCCGTGCGGCAAGGGAGACCCTAAGGTTGGTATCACTGAATGCGTCTTATCATAAGGAACAAGAACTTAAATGGTTTAGGGGTGGGGATATGAACGGTTTCTGAGATATTCAGCCTTTTACGAAGTGGAGGGGGTGGGGCATAAGCCCCGCCACATCCTAGGGGACCCTCAGGTTGGTGTCACTGAATGCGTCTTATCATAAGAAACAAGAATATATATAGTTTAGGGGTGGGGATCTGAATGGTTTCTGAGATATATGGCATTTATGAAGTGGAAGGGTGGGGCATGGCCCCAGCCCACCCCAGAGAGACCCCAATGTTGGTATCACTGAATGTGTCTTATCATAAGGAACAAGAATATATATGGTTTAGGGGTGGGGAACTCAATGGTTTCTGAGATAAATGGCATTTTATGAAGTGGAGGGGGTGGGGCATGTCCCCGGCACATCCTGGGGGGACCCCAAGGTTGGTGTCACTTAATGCATCTTAGCATAAGGAACAAGAATATATATAGTTTAGGGGTGGGGATCTGAATGGTTTCTGAAATAAATGGCATTTTATGAAATAGAGGGGGCAGGGCATGTCCCCGGCACATCCCGGGGGACCCCCAGGTTGGTGTCACTTAATGCATCTTATCATAAGGAACAAGAATATATATGGTTTAGGGGTTGGGATCTATAAGGTTTCTGAGATATAAGGCATTTTATGTGGTGGAGAGGGCGGGGCATGGCCCCGGCACAACCTAGGGGACCCCCAGGTTGACATAAAAGCATATGGCTGAGAGAAGTTTACTCAAGGAACATGTTTATGTAAGTTTTGTAAAAATGTCTGCAATAACTTGGCAGTAAATGCCATTTTTCAGTTTTTCCCATTATAAGCCAATGGAAACTCTAAGTTGCCATAGCAACAAAACTAAAAGGCTAAATTTCATAAAAAACACAAAACCTGTAAAGGCAAATATGATGAATATTTTCATAAAGTCTCAGCCTCCTAGAGCATATGGTTTCTGAGCAGATGATTTTTTAAGTATTTTTTGTCTATTTTTTGCATTTTGGTTTCCATGGCAACCAATAAAAATGAGCAGAAGGCTTAAAATCATACAGCAGATAGTAGATGGCCTATGGAACATTTCTATGAAAGTTTTCTCAAAATATCTGCAGAGGCTTGGCAGTAAATGCCATTTTTCAATTTTCCCCATTATAAGTCTATGGAAACTACAAGTTGCCATAGCAACCAAACTAATGAGCCGATTTTGATAAAAAACACAAACTTTCAATCCCCCAGCCCAAGGATGCTACAGATAAAATTTGGGCTGAATCGGTCCAGTGGCTTCAGAGAAGAAGATGTTTGAAAGTGTTGACGTCAGACGACGACGACGACGACGACAACGACGACGACGACGACGCCGGACAACTGCCTATCCTATAAGCTCCCCCGGAGCCTTCGGCTCTGGTGAGCTAAAAATAAATAAATAAATAAAATAATAAAAAATAGCGAGGCTATGTTTCTAGAAATAGCCATTTCATGGAGTGTCTACATATCAGTAATAGTCACGTGGAAATCAGCACTGATGAGCTTGTGTGCTAAGTAGGCTCGGGCCAATCGTTTGTGGCCGACTGACAAACAATCGACCCCAAAATTAGAGGCACAGGAGAACGTGAACAGACCGAACTCAAATGGTTCGTTTACCTTGGATACTCAGATAAACAGAGAAGCAAGCGTCTTGAAATTCGACATGTAAAAAATAAATAAATAAATAAAATAGAGGTACTGTTGAGCCTAAAGAACTCGAACACGGTTGGTGCGTTAACTTTGGTAAATTCGAATTCGCTCTTGAGTCCCTAAAGAACCCCCCCCCCCCCCCACCCCCCACCACCACTGAGCTCAAGTTTCAAGTTGCACATATATTTATGATAATTTTCTGGAGATTCTTTATGGTTTATCTTGAAAAAATAGGTTTGTGTACTCATTAGAATCGCCTCGTATGAGCACAAACAACATTCCTTTAGGGCCCCGCCCATCGGGGCTTTATGAGATAGATTAGACCATGCATGATGGTGCTTCAACGCAGAGCTGAAGCTAACCGCACATGAGTACTGGTAAACGGGTAGTAGGACTAAGCCTGCCAAAACAAAGGGTGTGAGTCGGACCGCCCAGTGCATATAAGCCATATTTGTTTCATTGGGCGACAGGGCTTGAGAAGTCATTTCATCTCAATGTCGGAAAAAAGTCCCACAAAATTGGAAGCAACGTCTCCAAAATGACCTGAATAGTGTTGACGGGGACGTAAAACCTCAATTCTAACAAACAACATTCCTTAGAACATTAAAAAGAAAATCTAAAGGCATCCCCATTATTGATCCTGACTTGATGCTATGATTAAAGCTCAGTAATTTTAACCACCTCTACCTTGAAAATTTCGTGGTTCAAGAGATATTTGAGTTATCGATGTTCGACTGGGTTGCACTGACCAATTAGCAAAACTCATTACGAAAACATGCCTATGCAAATCTAATGTAAACTTTATCGCCGAAAAAGGAAACTTTTAAGATGAAAAATTATAATATTTTTCTTATTTCTGCTTAAAATATTGATTGTGGGTATTCGTTAGAACCGCCTTACCGTGGCGGTTCTAAAGAGAACCCACACTCTATATTCTGAGTAGAAATAAGAAACATAAGGTTTACTCCTGTAAACCCCAGTTATACTATAGAAAAGTGGTTTTCAAGTGGGTCAAAATTATATAGGCGTGGTTTCGTGATGTAACGGTTGGACATTATGTTATCAAGTCGGTGCAATAACACCACCCCCTACCCCGTAAACCTCACTTCATATAGAGAAAACTGTGGTTTAGAATGACATGCATTAATTTTCTTATCTTTGCGACAAGATATATATTGTAGGTACTCGTTAGAACCGCCTCAGGTTCTAACGAGCACCGACAAGCTATGTTTGGAACATTTATAAGAAAAATATCACAAATTTTCATCAGATAAAAAATAATCGCTTTTGCGTTATGAAAGAATGCACAATGCCACAAGTATATGTAATCATAATAATTATCAGTTGATTCCTTGTGACATGATAGTCAAACCAACGCCTTTTCACCTGACCTGGCTTAAATTTGACGCATCATTAAACTTGTAAACAGCACGTTTGAGTTGAATTTAAAGGTGCACCCGTACAACAATAGAAGAATGGGACACTAGTCTCGTATAATCTCGCCATTACGGAAGTACAACATCACGTTCTTTAACAAGCTCGAATTAACAACACGCTGTCGCCCCCCCCCCCCCACATCGGGGCTTTTATAGATAGATGGGCTGCATGATACTTCCACGCAGAACTGAAATCCGATCGCACTCGAGTACTGGTAACTGATTAGAGGATCTAAGCATGCCCAGGCGAAGCGTTGCGAGTCGGACCGTTCATGCTTATAAACCCTATTGGTTTCATTGGGCGAGAGGGCTTGATATGTCACATCATCTCAATGTCGGGTAAAAATCCCACAAAATTGGAAGCAACGTCTCCGAAATGACCTGTACAGTGTTGACGGGGTCGTTGAACCTGAAAACAAACAAATAAACAATCAAACAACACGCTGAATTTTTAACGGTCCTTTCAAGAATTTTTCACCTATTTCGAGCCAATCGTTAACCAGAGGTCGGCGAAAACCGAAGTACCCCATAGTGAAAACACGCTTATTTAATTTTGGTTCTGTAGGGGTGGGGATATCAATGGTTTCTGAGATAAATGGCATTTTATGAAGTGGAATGGATGGGGCATGTCCCCCGCACATCCCGGGGGACCCACAGGTTGGTGTCACTTAATGCGTCTTATCATAAGGAACAACAATGTATATGGTTTAGGGGTGAGGATCTGAAATAAATGGCCTTTTATGAAGTGGAGTGGTCAGGGCATGTCCCCGGCACATCCCGGGGGACCCCCAGGTTGGTGTCACTTAATGCATCTTATCATAAGGATCAAGAAAATATATGGTTCAGGGGTGGGAATGTGTAAGGTTTCTGAGATATAAGGCATTTTATGAAGTGGAGGGGGCGGGGCAATGCCCCGGCACAACCTAGGGGACCCCCAGGTTGACATAAAAGCATATGGCTAAGAGAAGTTTACTCAAGGAACATTTCTATGTAAGTTTTGTCAAAATATCTGCAGAGGTTTGGCGGTAAATGCCATTTTTCAGTTTTCCCAATTATAAGTCTATGGAAAATCTAAGTTGCCTTAGCAACCAAACAAAAGAGCCGAATTTCATAAAAAAGACACAAAACCTGTAAAGGCAAATATGGTGAACATTTCCATAGACTCTCAGCCTCATAGAGCATACGGTTTCTAAGGAGAAGATTTTTATTCTTTATTTTTTTTTACTTTGGTTTCCATGGCAACCAATAGAAATGAGCAGTAGGCCTAAAATCATATGGCAGATAGTAGATAACCTAACAAACATTTCTATGAAAGTTTGGTCAAAATATCTGCAGAGGTTTGGCGGTAAATGCCATTTTTCAATTTTCCCCATTATAAGTCTATGGAAATAATAAATTGCCATAGCAACCAAACTAATGAGCCGATTTTCATAAAAATACTCAAACTTTCAACCCCCCAGCCCAAGGATGCCACAGATAAAATTTGGGCCAAATGGGGTCAGTGGCTTCAGAGGAGATGTCGTTTGAAGATGTTGACGACAGACGACGACGACGGATAAATCATATAAGCTCCCCCGGAGGCTACGGCTCTGGTGAGCTAAAAGCCTAAGTTTGTGAGCGAATGTGATTTTATGTTTTTTCTTCTTCAGCAGCTCAGACTGATGCGCGTCTGACTGGTGATCGGAAGGTCACGGGTTATATACCGACCGGGTTAGCAAAACGCTTTCGTTAGGTTTGATCATGAAATGGTTTCCAAGGTCATTCGCTGACTTCTGCTGATTCAAGATGGGGTAGCATTCATTTTCAGTTGACAGAATATACGCTGTTCTGCTTTACCGCTGATATAAACCGTCCCACATCATGAAAACACGCTTACATCATTTTGACCCCCTTGAACCCCACTTTTATATAGTAAAACTCGGGTTTACGGGGTAAACCTTATTTTAATTATTTCTGCTCTGAAATATAGAGTGTGAGTAAGCGTAAGAACCGCCTCGATGAGGCGGTTCTAACGGGTATCCACAATCTATATTTTGAGCAGAAATCTATATTTTGAGCAGAAATAAGAAAAATATCGCAATATTTCATCTTAAAAGTTTCGTGTTTTTTTTTTCGGCGATAAAGTTCCCAATGTAGTTATATACTAATATTAGGCGCGTTTTCATAATGGGGATAAGTATGCTTAGGTCAAGTTACAAGCTCGATATGACTTAAAAATGGTGGTTGGGCTGTTACATTCAAACAAAACAAGAGGGCCCAATGGCCCTATATCGCTCACCTGTGTACCAGAAAATCATAAGTGTAGGAGACCACTTGACATTGCTACATACTAAATATCTGAGCTCTGGGCCTTATGGCGTTGGAGAAGAAGATTTTTCTTTTTTTTTCTAGTATAAGTCCATAGGTCAATTTTGACCCAAAGGGCATGGTTGGCAGGATTTATGTAGGCGACCATTTTATGTTGCTATATACTAAATATCTAAGGTCCGTACTTCATGGTTTCAGAGAAGAAGATTTTTAAAGCTTTTCTTTTCCATTATAAGTTTATTGGAGTTAACAAGCCACAGGATTTGGCCATTTTGAACCCAAGGGGCAAAACTCAGGCAGGATTCATGTAGGCAACAACTCCATGTTGCTACATGCTAAATACCCAAGCTCTGGGCCTTATGGTTTCACAGAAGAATATTTTTGAAGGTTTTTTTTCCATTTTAAGTTTTTTTTCCATTTTAAGTCCATCCATGGTAGCTAATGGGCAATGGGTGTGGCCAATCCTGGCCCAAGGGGAGTGTCTGACAGGATTCATGTAGGTGACCTGGGCCCTGTGGTTTCAGAGAAGAAGACTTTTGAAGCTTTTTTCCATTAGGAGTCTATGGGAGCTAAGGGGCCCCGGGGCGTGGCCCATTTGGACCCCAGAGCATGATTGGCAGGATTTATGTAGGTGACCACTTACCGTTGCTACATGCTAAATATCTAAGCTCTGGGCCCTGTGGTTTCAGAGAAGATTTTTGAAGCTTTTTTCCATTAGGAGTCTATGGGAGCTAAGGGGCCCCGGGCGTGGCCCCATTTGGACCCCAGGGGCATGATTGGCAGGACTTATGTAGGTGACCACTTGCCGTTGCTACCTGCTAAATATCTAAGCTCTGGGCCCTGTGGTTTCAGAGGAGAAAATTTTTAAAGTTTTTTTTCCATTATGAGTCTATGGGAGCGAAGGGGTCCCGGGGCGTGGCCTATTTGGAACCCAGGGGCATGATTGGCAGGAATTATGTTGTTGACCCCTTCCCCTTGCTACATGCTAAATATCTAAGCTCTGGGCCCTGTGGTTTCAAAGAATAAGATCTTTGAAGCTTTTTTCCATTATGAGTCTATGGGAGCTAAGGGGCCCGGGGCATGGCTCATTTGGAACCCAGGGGCATGATTGGCAGGAATAAGTAGGTGACCACTTACCAATGCTACATGCTAACTATGTAAGCTCTGGGCCCTGTGGTTTCAGAGAAGAAGATTTTGGAACCTTTTTTCCATTATTACTATACAGGAGCTAAGGGGCCCCGAGGTGTGGCCAATTTGGACCCTAGGGGCATGATTTGCAGGAATTATGAAGGTGACCACTTGCCATAGCTACATGCTAAATATCTAAGCTCTGGGCCCTGTGGTTTCAGAGAAGAAGATTTTTGAAGCTTTTTCCCATAATGTGTCTATGGGAGCGAAGGGGCGTGGCCCATTTGGAACCCAGAGCATGATTGACAGGAATTATGTAGGTGACCACTTGCCTTTGATACATGCTAAATATCTAAGCTCTGGGCCCTGTGGTTTCAGAGTAGAAGATTTTTGAAGGTTTTTTTCCATTGGGAGCGAAGGGGCCCCAGGGCGTGGCCCATTTGGAACCCAGGGGCATGATTGGCAGGAATTATGTAGTTGACCACTTGCCCTTGCTACATGCTAAATATCTAAGGTCTGGGCCCTGTGATTTCAGAGAAGAAGATTTTTAAAATTTTCCCTTTATAAGTCTATGGGAGGTATATGTTGCCATGGCAACCAGAATTCCAATCTGATCAGCCCCAAAACCTTATGCAGCCTTTCCCCCTACCTGAAGATGCTTCACATGAAATTTGTTCAAGATTGGCCATGAGGTATTAGAGATATACTTATTTGAAATTGTTTACGGACGTACGCACGCACGCACGCACGGCGGACAAAAAGTGATCCCAAAAGCTCACCTCGTTACTACGTGACAGGTGATCTAAAAAACAAACGTTATAGTCTTTCAAATCGCAGTGAGACATGACTGTACTTTTAATTTTGGACTAGTCCGTGTTTTAGGTAGTCGCCTTCAGTTGGGATTTTACATTGGCAGATATAGTTTCACTGAGATTCGTACTGCATCATGCTAACCAGTTGGCCACGACTTCTTCAATATAATGGCATTATAAAAAAAAAAACTTATTTATAATTTTAAAATCCTGGGAAAAAAGAAATCCGAAACCTGCTTCCGCTAAAACATGGAATAGTCTTGTCACGCTTGAACGTTGAACTCTCAAAGGTCGTTGATAAACTATAACAGGCTCGACATGATTTAAAAATGGTGGTTGGGCCGTTATATTCAAACAAACAAACAAACGTTTTGGTTCCAAACTACCTACAGCATACATGTACGCCGCAACGGTTAAAATTGAAATCGCTCGGGTATCCCGTTACAGGACGGGCTTTTCAGACACGAAATGACAAATAAATTTTACCCGTATATGCTCAGCCCAAAATCAATGGCAAACAATGTAGCGCCTGATCAGACGCCGCTTTAAGGGGAATGGGAACACCTTCAGGGGAGGCAACTCCTCCAAAAGTAATTTTGACTCCGTTGTCGATAGGGGTCAAGTCTTAAAGGAAAGAATTTGCTCCTGAGGAGCAAATTCTTTCCTTTAGCAGTTGACCCCTTTTTCTTTGGGACGGGGCTTATTGAGTTCCGAAAGTTGTCTCCCTTTGAAAAAGGGCGAAAAAATATGTCAGGTGTTCCCATTCCCCTTAAGCGGCGTCTTTCCTTTAACAGTTGACCCCTATCGACAACGGAGACAAAATTACTTTTGGAGGAGTTGCCTCCCCTGAAGGTGTTCCCATTGGTCTACAATGTTTGCCAATGTCCCAGGAAAGGGCCGCTAGGCATATATGGGATAATTCTGTAGTAAGAAAATCTTTCTTCCCAGCTAGGATCTGACCCCGATGATATAGATTTATTTATTTTTTCATGTTGCACTTACATAGCTTGAAAGTTGTAATCCTCAAAAATCATCACGTGAACAAGTGCGTGAAATAAATACCCCCTAAACCCCCACTTTATATATAGAGAAACCCGGGGTTTACGGGGGTATACATTGTTTTCCTTATTTCTGCTCCAAGACATAGGTTGTGGGTACTCGTTAGAACCGCCACAATGAGGCGGTTCTAACGAGCACCCACAACATGAAGTTTTGGTCTGAAAAGTAACCATTTCGGAGATATGAAAGAATACACTCTGTCACATGGGTGTGTTATTGATAATTGTAATGATTATTATAGTTGAGACAATCGACCGATGATGATTTCGTGTTTAACGTGTTTGTGTGAATTCGGGTTTAACGTCGCTTTCAACAATGTTTCAGTCATATCACGACGGTGTCTGGTTGAGACAGGGAGCTCAATGCCCCCTTTTATAGTGCTGCCTCACTGAAGTATCATGTCCCAGACAGATTACATGATACCACACCAGTCACATTATCCTGACAGTGGGTCGACCAGTCCTAGCCCTACCCCGTAAATCTGAGTGCCATACGAGGAGCAGCTAGTACCATTTTAACGACTTTGGTATGTCGCGGCCCGGGATCGAACCCGTGACCTCCCGTTCCCCGGAGCGGACACTCTACCAACTGAGCTATCGGGGCCGGTTCCGTGTTTAACGACCCTCTTTGTGGGTCATAAGAGACAATCGACCGACTCAGATGAGTAAATAATAATATTTGCTCTGAGCATGGCAAATCCATTACGAAAACACGCCTATACAAATGCATTGTAAACTTTACCGCCAAGAAAAAAGAACATGTTAAGATGAAAAATGGTGATGTTTTTCTTATTTCTGCTCAAAATATATATTGTGGGTACTCGTTAGAACCACCTCACCGAGGCGGTTCTAACGAGACCCACAATTTACATTTTGGAGCAGAAATACAAAAAAGATTTACCCTTATAAACCAATGAAAAGTGGGGTTCAAGGGGGCCAAAATTGTAAAGGCGTGTTTTCGTGACGGCATGCTTAAGAGCGTTACATCACGTGAAAAATTTCGTAAAATAAACACCCATCCTAAACCCCACTGTATATAGAGAAAACTGGGGTTTACAGGGAGTATACATCATTTTGCGTATTTCTGCTCCAAGACATAGGTTGTGAGCACACGTTAGAACCACCTCAATGAGGCGGTTCTACCGAGCACCCACAATTTATGTTTTCAATATAAATAAGCCAGATATCACATTGTTTTCAACAACAAATTAATCTTTTTGGAGATAAAAATGAATGCGCTATGATGCACGGATGTGTTATCGTAATAAAATATGAACAATATGCTCGGCCCCGCCCATAGGGGCTTAAGAAATATATGGGCTGCATGATGCTTCCACGGCCTGTCAAGGAACCGCCGCGCGAGGACCGCCCATGCTAATAAACCCTATTGGTTTCATTGGGCGACAGGGCTTGAGATGTCATTTCATCTCAATGTCGGGTAAAAGTCCCACAAAATTGGAAGCAACGTCTCCAAAATGACCTTTACAGTGTTGACGGGGACGTTAAACCTTAAACAAACAAATGAACAATATGCAAGCACTGGGTCTGGCTAACTGTACGAAGACTCTGTTACAGTCCGTGTCTTATATTTTGATCTGTGTGTCATTACGAAAACACGCCTATACAAATAACTACCGCCAAAAATCTAAACTTTTAAGATGATAGTTTTCTTATTTGTCCTCAAAATATAGATTGTGGGTACTCCTTAGAACCGCCTCATCGAGGCGTTTCTAACCAGTATCCACAGTCTATATTTTAGAACAGAAATAAGAAAAATAAGGTTTACCCCTGTAAACCCCAGTTTTCTCTGTATAGATTGGGTTTTAAAGGGGTTCATTTTGCGAACTCCTTCACGTAATGGGTTGTGGGTACGCTTTGGAACCGCCTAAATAAGGTCCCCTGTAAACACCAGTTTTCTCTGTATAAATTGGGTTTTAAAGGTGTTCATTTTGAGAACTCCTTCACGTAATGGGTTGTGGGTACGCTTTGGAACCGCCTAAATAAGGCTGTCTTCCGAGCACCCACAACCTATGTTTTCAGTAATCACATTTTTTTCAATAGAAAATTAAACCTTTTTGAGATATGAAAGAATGCAGTATGATGCACGGATGTGTTATCGTAATGAAATATGAACAATATGTAAGCGCTGGGTCTGGCTGACTGTACGAAGACTCTGTTACTGTCTGTCTCTTACATCATTGCCGCATTTCTCTGAATTCCGAAATCAATTCATCTGAAACCTATTCATACGTTCACAAGTCCATATGATGAGTATTACATCTCATTACGAAAACACGCCTGTATACTTCTGACCCCTTGAACCCCATTTTTGTACACTCTGCTCTTAAAAATAGAGGCCGGCCTCGGTAGCTCAGATGTGCGTCTGACTGGTGATAATTTTGATCTTGTGCGCATTGCCGTATTTCTCTGAATTCCAAATTCAAATCTTCTGAAACCTATTCCAAACACGTTCACAAGTCCATATGGTGAGTATTCCATCCCATTGCGAAAAAAACCCATCATCACGTGAACAAGTCCGTGAAATGAACACCCCCTTAAACCCCACTTTATATAGGGAAAACTGGGATTTACGGGGGTATTCATTATTTGTCTTATTTCTGCTCCAAGACATAGGTTGTGGGTACTCGTTAGAACCGCCTCAATGAGGCGGTTCTAACGAGCACCCACAACCTATGTTTGAAGTAAAAATAACGAAAATATTACAGATTTCCACCAGAAAAGTAGCCATTTTGGAGTTGTGAAAAAATGCACTTTGTCGCACGGGTGTGTTATCGAAATGATAATTCCGACCCCCTTGAATCCCACTTTTATATAGTAAAACTGGGGTTTACAGGGGTAAACATTATTTTTCTTATTTCCGCTCTCAAATAGTTATCTATTTATTTATTTATTTGAAATTTCATGACACATAAGCATATACTATATGTACATATCAATATGTCCTTGAATTGGATGTAGGCATGGCCTAAATTTATCCTATATCCTAAATATACTTAGTACAACTGTATGTGAGGTAAAGAAGCAGTGACATAAACAGCAACCACGACTCTGGATGTCATAGTATTTTAGTTATCTTCCCCGACAATATATTTGATTGCCAAAACATGAACATCCTTAGTACAATTGTACATTAGGTTATGCAGCGACATGAACAAGAACCATACCTCTTGGTGTCATGGTACTTTAGTTATCTGCCTTGGTAATAATTGTCTTTAAGATATAGTGATAGTACTTAGTATAACTGTACATTAGGTTAAGGAGCGACATGAACACGAGCCTCAACTCTAGGTTTTTTGGTTTTGGTTTTACGACCCTTTCAAGATTATTTCACTCATATCAAGCCGATCGTTAATCAGAGGTGGGCGAAAACCGGAGTACGCGGAGAAAAACCACCTGACCTTCCGTTGCAGAACTTGGCGTCTCACATGTGACCCGAGCGAGGCTCGAACCACAGCGGTGAGAGACCTAATGTTTAAGAGTCAGCGCTCTTACCCACTAGGCAACGGAGGCCCAGTTGCAACTCTAGGTCTAGTCATGGTGTATTATTTATCTCCCCTTACAAAAGAACCATTCAATTGCCATAGAGGGTTTTCGACCATCTACCAGACCATGGTAGTCAAATTGTGCACGTTCTTCCCATGATAATCATGTTTTTTTTTTCACCGGTGTGATCGAACGACGTCTGGTAGATGTTCGGTTGACTGGTACACAGACCCTCTATTTCTTGAACAGAAGCAGTCAATTCCCGGACATTAGTGTTCGCTCCTTTCGCCACCATCTTTGTTACGTATGGTGTGATGTATCTACCACAGTAACCCACGCCTTAGTCTGGTTCGACGCCCATAGGGGCCTGAAGAAATATATGGGCTGCATGATGCTTCCACGCAGAGCTGAATCCGGCCCGCACACTAGTACTGGTAAACCGCTTAGAGGATCTAAGCCAGTCCAGGAACCGCGGTGCAAGGCGGACCGTCCATGCTGATAAACCCTATCGGTTTCTTTGGGCGACAGGGCTTGAGATGTCATTTCATCTCAATGTCGGGTAAAAGTCCCACAAAATTGGAAGCAACGTCTCCAAAATGACTTTTACAGTGTTGACGGGGACGTTAAACCTCAAATCAAACAAAAGTCTGGTTCGACCAGAGTGACGTCACGACACTTCCGCCATGCTACCAGACCGCTACCAGACTGAGTTCGATCACACTTTGGTTAACCAATGGTAACCATGGTTAACCACGGTTCGTGATCAAACTACCTCATCTTAACTTGAACCTCCTTTATGATTTTCATTGGTTATGCTTAGTGCAATTGAAAGTGTTATATAGTTAAGTTGGTTAGGATGTTGAATGCCTGACCCACCTAAGTTTACCTCAATGGTGTGAGCTAGGGACATGTCCTGGTGTATGAATGTCGTTTGACATGTCACCAGTAACAATTCTGATTCTGAAGAGTGATACTCAACCCTTAATTTTTAGCTCACCTGAGTCGAAGGCTCCGGGGGAGCTATTGTGATCACTCACCGTCCGTCGTCGTCGTAAGCGTCGGCATCCGTTCACATTTTTCTTTAAACAACATCTCCTAAACCACTGGATGGATCAAACAAACTTGGCAGAAATGATCCTTGGGCGGTCCTCTCTCAACGTTGTTCAAAGAATTCCATTCCAGGCATAACTCTGGTTGTCATGGCAACAGAAAGAGGAAATAGGACAAAAAAAAAAGCTTTAAAAATCTTCTTGTCTGAAACCAGAAGGCCCAGGTCTTTGATATTTGGTATGAAGCTTCATCTAGTGGACCTCTACCAAGACTGTTCAAACGATAGCCACAGGGCCAAAAATGGCCCGGCGCCGGGCCCACTGGTTTTACATAGGCTTACATTGTGTATAGGGAAAACCTTTAAAATCTTCTTGGCTGAAACCAGAAGGCCTAGGTCTTTGATATTTGGTATGAAGCTTCATCTAGTGGATCTCTACCAAGATTGTTCAAGTTATGGCCCCATGCCGGGGCCCACTGGTTTTACATAGGGTTATATAGGGAAACCTTTATAAATCTTCTTGTCTCAAACCAGAAGGCCCAGGTCTTTGATATTTGGTATGAAGCTTTATCTAGTGGACCCCTACCAAGATTGTTCAAATTATAGCCCCGGGGCCAAAAATGGCCCCATGCCGGGGCCCACCGGTTTTACGTAGGCTTATATAGGGAAAACCATTAAAAATCTTCTTGTCTGAAACTAGAGCTGCCGCCTAACGGGCGCCAATTATACCCCCGATACCGACAAATTTTTACAAGTATTTGACCCTGAGGAAGGTCAACGTAAAGGTCAAGGTCAGGTTTGTGTATATCAATCTTAAGTACTAGTGGCAAGGTGTGTTGTGTGTGAATATTATAGAAATCGGTCAAAGAATAAGGAAGTTATGAGCAATGCTAAAGTTTTTTGTAACGGACCGACGACAGACGATTTGTAACGGACCGACGACAGACGACGACAAGCTGACTCCTATATACCCCCTTCAAACTTCGTTTGCGGGAGTATAACCAGAAGGCCTATGTCTTTTATAGTTGGTGTGAAGCTTCATCTAGTGGACCTCTACCAATATTGTTCAAATTATAGCCCTGGGTCCAAAAATGGCACCGCGCCGGGCCCACTAGTTTTACATAGGAAAACCTTTAAAAATATTCTTGTCTGAAACAAGATGGTCCATGTCTTTGATGTTTGGTATGAAGCTTCATCTAGTGGACCTCTTCCAAATTTGTTCTAATTATAGCCCTGTGGCCAAAAAAAAAAAAAAAAAAAAACGGCCCCGCACCTGGGCCCACTGGTTTTACATAGGTTTATATGCCGGGGCCCACTGGTTTTACATAGGCTTATATAGGGAAAACCATTAAAAATTTTCTTGTCTGAAACCAGAAGGCCCAGGTATTTGATATTTGGTATGACGCTTCATCTACTGGACCTCTGCCAAGATTGTCCAAATTATAGCCCTGGGGCCAAAAATGCCCCCGCGCTGAGACCCACAGGTTTCACATAAGCTTATTTAGGGCAAACCTTTAAAAATATTCTTTTCTTAAACTAGTCCTAGGTCTTTGCTATTTGGTGTGAAGCTTCATCTAGGGGACCGGTACCAAGATTGTTCCAATTATAGCCATGGGACCAAAAATGGCCCTGCCATGGCGCCCACTGATTATACATAGGCTTTTATAGGGAAAAACTTTGAACATCTTCTGCCCACCTCTTTGATATTTGGTATGAAGCTTCATCAAATGAACCTCTACCAAGATTGTTCAAATTATAGCCATGGAGCCAAAAAATGGCCCCACCCCTGGGCCCACATATTTTACTTTGGCTTATGTAGGGGAAACTTGAAAAAAATCTTCTTGTCTGAAACCAGAAGGTCCAGGTCTTTGATATTTGGCATTTAACTTTATGTAATGGACCTCTACCAAGGTTTTTCCAATTATGGCCCTGAGTCAAAAAATAGCAATGCCCTTGGGCCCACTGGTTTTACAGAGGTTAATACGGGAAAACCTTTAAATTCTTCTTGTTTTAAATCAAAAGTCCAAGGTCTTTGATACTTGATATGCAGCTTCAGCTAGTAAACTTTTACCAAGATTGTTCAACTTATACCCATGGGGTCCAGAAATGGCCCAGCAGTGAGGCTCACTGGGGAATGATGATGATTTCGTGTTTAACGACGCGTCAACCCTCTTTGTGGGTCATAAGCGTCAAACGGTTAATGGTTAACGGCAATAGAATTATAAGGATATTAAAAATAAAAAAGTTAGTTTGATATGTATAAAAATCTTAAACAGTTAAATCTTATGAAAAAGTCCAATTTCTTTTAAGAATAAAATAATGTTTTCAAAAGGTACATCTTGAAACAATTGTTGCAAAGTGTCAGCTTTGAAGTATAAGTTACGGGACTGTGAAAAGTCTACACATTCAATTAAAATATGTTTCACAGTGAATGGCTGATCACAGCCTACACAGGAAGGCTGTTCATCACCATTTAAAATAAAAGAATGAGTAACTCTAGTATGGCCAATGCGCAGTCGTGTTAATACTACATCCTCTTTCCTGGAAAACTGTGGAGGAGAGCTGCTAATGGTTTGATAGCCCTACTCCAAGGCTGCTGCTAATGGCCTGTGAATATATTTACATCTCTAGCCACCAAGATAAGGTGTATTCTAGACAACTTGGTCATTCCTGTGTATTATGCATTGAAAAGCAGATATGATTTTGCAGTTGGTCTTTAAAATATGAAAACATCCAGTTGTAGAATTCCATTTTAGTCTCTGTAATACAGTGTACCGTAAAATCCTAAAAGTTCGGACACCTTTGAAGGCTTGCTGTAATTCTCCTAAAATTTTAACAAATCTGTTTCACTTCAGCCTTTAGCTGAAGAGAGAGCTATAGTAGATGAACATATTTGTCATTCAGCCACCAAGTTTGCTGTGTGTTACAGAAGGCCAAGACAAGCTTCCTACGCTATACTGGTTACCAAAACTTCATAAAAAACCTTACAAAGCACGGTTTATTGCAAGTCTAGCTCTTGCACTACCACTGAACTTTCTAAATTATTAACTTCCTGTCTTACTGCTATTAAAACGCATGTGATTAATTATTGTGATAAGGTCTTTGAAAGATCAGGAAGAAATCTGTTTTGGTCTATAAAAATTTCGAATGAGGTTTTAAATAAATTGAAATCCAGACGTTTTCGTGCTTCGAGTCTGTCTACTTACGATTTTTCCACTCTTTACACTACACTTCCTCATAATCTTATAAAAGAAAAGCTTAATGATTTAACTGAATGGGCTTTTCAGAGAGAAGATTCTCTCTATCTTACATGTAATGTCAGAAATGCATTTTGTACTTCTAAAGAGTATAAGAATTGTACACTTTGGTCATGTCAGAAATTGTGTGATGCCCTCACCTTTCTACAATATTTATATTAGATTCGGTACTAAGTTAATTAGACAAATTGTGGGTATTCCGATGGGTACGAATTGCGCACCTCTTGTGCCTGATCTGTTCTTGTATTGTTATGAAAGAGACTTCATGTTGTCGCTTCTCATTGATAACCAATCTGAAATTATTGAAGCTTTTAGCTCCACTTCTAGATATTTAGATGATTTATTAAATATTGACAATACTTACTTTGATGGTTTGGATATGCTTTTTCAAGATTGGGAATGGGAAAAAGTCACTAGAATCTAAGTACCGATTCCGCTCAGCAGCATACATTGCAATTTTGCAAGTGTGGACTCTTGCATTGTCTTGTTGGAGCAGATTCCTTTGGTTAGAAGCCTCTATGGTGTAGTGGTTACGCTACTTTCCACCAGTTTTAGATTAACTTATATAGGGAAAACCTCTAAAAGTCTTCTTTCCTGTAACCGTAAGGCACAGGTCTTTGATTTTTTGGTATGAAGCTTCATCTAGTGAACCTATGTTCAAAATATAGCCCTGGGGGCAAAAATGCCCCCATGCCGAGCCCCCCCCCCCCCGGTTTTGCATGGACTTATATAGAGAAAACCTATAAAAGTCTTCTTCTCTGAAACAGCAAGGCCTCTTTTTTTCAGAACTTCAAGCAGAGTTAGAACAGACTGCAGCTGCACAGAAACGAGCTGCTGCTATGTTTAACACTCTTAACACGCATGTCGGAACTGAGGGAAAGGTAGGAAAAGATACTGGAGTGATCGAATCTGAAGGCAGTTCAACTGAAGTGGTCAGTGCAGGTAAAGAGGCAGGGTGTTGCAGGAGCTTGAATAAAGCCTGTACAGAAATAGTAAGAGATGATATAGAAGTAGAGTCAGATGGGGACAGGAAAGGTAAAAATAACCAGGCAAAAGAAATAGACAGGATACAAATAGATAAACTTGAAAAGGTAGTTAAACATGCTGGTGATATTGATGCAGTAACAAGTCTGGGATAGTAAAGATGATGAAGATGTCGATTTCGGGGACAGGTTAGGTGGATTTTCGGGGGCAGGTTAGGTGAATGCGTTATACAGGCTCGTTGCAGGAGATGTAAAGTAGCTACTGAGATCGATGAAAGTAGGAAAGGTACTCTGGAGACAGGGGTGGATGATGATGATGATGATTTCGTGTTTAACGACGCGTCAACCCTCTTTGTGGGTCATAAGCGTCAAACGGTTAATGGTTAACGGCATTGAGAATTATGAGGATAAAAGTAAAAAAGTTAGTTTGGTATGTATAAAAATCTTAAACAGTTAAATCTTATGAAAAAGTCCAATTTCTTTTAAGAATAATATAATCTTTGTGGGTCATAAGCGTCAAGCGGTTAATGGTTAAACGGCATGAAGAATTATGAGGATAGAAAAAGTAAAAAGGTAAGATTGATATTTATAAAAATCTGAAACAGTTAAATCTTATGAAAAAGTCCAATATCTTTTAAGAATATAATAATATTATCAACAGGCACATCTTGAAACAATTGTTGCAAAGTGTCAGCTTTGAAGTATAAGTCACAGGACTGTGAAAAGTCTACACATTCAATTAAGATATGTTTAACAGTGAATGGCTGATCACATCCTACACAAGAAGGCTGATCATCACCATTCAAAATATAAGAATGAGTAACTCTAGTATGGCCAATGCGCAGTCGTGTTAATACTACATCATCTTTCCTGGAAAACTGTGGAGGAGAGCATTTTGTTCCAACGACAGGTTTAATGGCATTTTTCTTATTCCTTAAGACATAGGTTGTGGGTACTTGATAAAACCGCTTCAGCAGAAGGAAAAGAATTATTGTAGAAACAATTTTATGATCAGTCCTCAGCTCTGATGAATCCACATCCTATCTTATCATCAGTCACACGCTCATCCGACTCCGTTATCATGAGTGGCAGCTAGCTGTATGAGTATGATATCTTCATGTTCACATAACCTCCGTAGTTTAGTGTACAGTGCAGACTCTTAATAGTTACATTACAAAAAACATACCTATCTTAATATGTAGGAAGTTTTATCCCCCCCCCCCCACACACACGCAAAAAAAAATGAACATTTTCTGTTGGAAGATTGTAATATTGTCATTATTTTTGCGCAAAATATGGATTGTGCTTGAATGTAAGAATCACCTCGGTGAAGCGGTTCTAATGAGTACCAGTCATTGTTTTTTTAGCAAACTTAAAAAAAAAATATACCCTATAATCACCAATGTTACTATATAGAAGTTGGGTTTAAGGAGGGTAAAAATCTTAAAGGTGTGTCGCTTTTTTCTTCTGTGAATAGTCTGATCGTTCACCATTGTAAAAACAAAACTGGAACCCCTTGTTATAAAACTATTTAAAAAAAAATAGACCTCCATTGCCTTCATCATTTCATTGACATTATTAAAAGTGATTAGTTTAGACTTAAAGAATGATCAACCTAGAGCGGATATATAAAAGTATGGGGAGTAATTTTTTTTTTGAGACGGGGAGGCGGGGGTGGAGTGGAGATATTATATAAAGTATCTCGAAGGAACATGCCTGAAATCTCGTCTCCTAATCCGTGAAATCTAGGTTGATGTTCGATTACTGTATATATGTTTCATCCGTTTTTTTCTTTACTTTCGTTTTTAATGTTTTAATCATTTTACGAACCTTTAGGGTTCATTTGTGTTCTTTTTTTTTTTCTTTTTTTTAAGGTTTTATTTTTCCTGATTATCGTGTGTGACTAACTATTTTCAATACAAAGGTTTTTCCAGACTCATGAGATTGCAAAATGCTTTTCATCCAGTCATTTCAGCATTATATTATATTATATCGATTATTTTATGTTTCTTCATTGAGTCAACCTTTAACAACTTATAACAAGTCAGCATGATTTTTTTTTAAACGAACCTCTCATGCACCTGCTATGGTAAGACAATGATGATATACACAAAATTCATTTAACTGTAATGCCGTGCAGTTTTTGTTATCAGAACAACTTACATTTAGTTGACATACAGCCCCCGCCCATCGGGGCTTGAAGAAATAGATGGGTTGCACGATGCTTCCACGCAGATACCAGCCGCACATTAGTACTGGTAATCCGCATTAGAAGGTCTAAGTCTGCTCAGAAAACCTGCTGTGAGTCGGCCCGCCCATGCATACAAACCATATTCGTTTTATTGGGCGGCAGGGATTGAGATGTCATTTTATCTCAATGTCTGGTAAAAGTCCCACAAAATTGGAAACGTCTTCAAAATGACCTATAATAGTGTTGACGGGGACGTTAAATCTCAAGTCAATCCAACAAAACAAACATTTAATTTTTTGTATATGAAAGTTCTCATACATTCCATCTTTTACACCCAATAATTTTATTCATATTCATTTCACCATAATAATATTCGTTTCACAACTCATCAAATCACTATCTCAATATATTTTCTTTCTTTTCTATTTTTCAGTATAGTGAACTATGACTACCTCTTACACTTCTTTCCAACATTTCCTTTCGGATATTACGGGTAATGTAAAGTTGACATCAGTGTAATGGAAAATCCATTCAGGTATTTTCTATGAACATATAACTTTTGACTGTATAGCCTCTATCTTTAGAAAGTGACTTTGTTCCAATAAGAATTCAAAACATACGTTTCTCTGTGAATAAAAAAAAAAAAAAAAAAAAAAAAAAAATATTATGATTCGAAAATTAACCTCGTCTTATTTTTGTAACCTCATCAATCTGTATTTTTTTTCTTTTTGTTTGTTGTTGAGTTAGAATGTTAATATTTACCAGTTCCTTCAAAATCATGTAATATAAGAGTGATAATATTATTGATTATTATCTTGTTACGTGATGATGATGATGATTTCGTGTTTAACGACGCGTCAACCCTCTTTGTGGGTCATAAGCGTCTAACGGTTGTTACGTTCACGAGACTATATCATCCGCCTTAAGAATATCTCGATTAAAATAGTCTTGAGTACTTTTACCCAGTACCAGATATTTTCTCGTAAGTGTATACGATATATAGCAAAAGCTTGATAAATTGCCACTTTTGCTTTATATTTCTCAAATGTCTAAAACAAAAGGGTTTAAACGATATCCTGCTGAATACATACATTTTATCACGCTGGTTTCTAATTTTCAACCAACAAATTACTCGATCTATCATTAGTTCAATTTACAAGCTAAACGATAGTGTATACTTTGATCAGATCACTTAGAAGTTTAGTCATCTGAACTTGATCTACACTGTATGTATCCATCTCCAAAAGCTGCATGATTTAACTTGATTGTATCGTGTAATCACCGCTTAACATACGACATAATAATAAAGAAGGGGTACCAACGTATAAAGAAAAATATAGTCTCATATGATGTATAGATTTTTTTTTTTGTAGTTATTTTTTTTTTCATAGTTTATTTCATAGTTTTCTCTCTCTTACTCATTTCCCCTACGACCCTTTTGAACGATAATATGCATAGATTCGTTTGTAAATGTGTTTAACGCTCCCAGTCAACATGTGTAGTCCACGATGAGTCTATATTTTTGTTGACCTAAGATTTTTTTTTTAAATCCTTTGATCAGTGATATTTTGAGAATTCAGCTAAAGTTGAGTTGTTGCTCTTAATGTGAGGAGGACTAGCGTGAATGAAAAATGAGTATCTTGTAACGGCGGAGTCTTGCATGTTGTATGAATTATTTTGACAAAAGGCCGCTTCATTTGTTTGTCAAGAAGCAGAACTGTATGTAATTTCAACAACTTTTGTTTTTCGTGTCTTATCTTGAAAAATGAGGTGACTGAAATTTTGCTATTCAGTAGGACGTGTGAAGTCGGCATTTGTGTGTGAAAAATCGTGTGAATTCCATGTTTCTACTGGGATGAAAGCTTTAAAAAGGGAGGGGAAGAATAGCTCTTTGTCAGTTAATTTGCGGGGTTTTGGGGGAAAAATCATAAAACCA
This sequence comes from Lucinisca nassula, assembly GCA_963580285.1. Classification (NCBI taxonomy): domain Eukaryota; kingdom Metazoa; phylum Mollusca; class Bivalvia; order Lucinida; family Lucinidae; genus Lucinisca; species Lucinisca nassula. The sequence goes on from OY757020.1 coordinate 54,876,246, forward strand.
GAAATTCAACTTCGGTGAAGTTGATGTCGCACCTGCTCCCCACCTGCCCCACACAAAAAAAATAAAAGTTTATTTAAGGCAGAAGAAATGAATATAGGGCTTTGAGAAGAATCCATAGCCTATATATGTGAGGTAAAAAACTGACTAAGTTCACAATGCGGAAAAAGTGATAAAAATTGATCCCAAGATAAAGTCAAAACCACATGCACATCCTCATACCATAGGTAAAAACACACACAAAGTTTTAAAATGATCAATATAAAACTGTAAGAGAAGTTGCGATGACAAGAGGTACCTATTGTATATCAACTAAAGCTTAAAATTGGCTAAGTTCATAATGTGCAAAAGTGAAAAAAAAATATTCTGAGAATTATGTCGAAATCACATGCACAACCTCATACCATGGCGAAAGCACACGCAAAGTTTCAAAATGATCGGTATAAAACTGCAAGAGGAGTTGCGATGACAAGAGGTACCTATCATATATCAATTGAAGGTTAAAAATGACTAAGTTCACAATGTGGAAAAAGTGAAAAAAAATGATCCGAGGATAAAGTCCAAACCACATGCTTATCCTCATACCATAGCGAAAGCACACGCAAAGTTTCAAAATGATCGGTATAAAACTGCAAGAGGAGTTGCGATGACAAGAGGTACCTATCATATATCAATCGAAGGTTAAAAATGACTAAGTTCACAATGTGGAAAAAGTGACAAAAATTTATCCGAAGATAAAGTCCAAACCACATGCGCATCCTCATAGCATGGCAAAATCACACACAAAGTTTCAAAATAATCGGTATGAAACTGTAGGAGGAGTTGCGATGACAAGAGGTACCTATCGTATATCAAATGAAGCTTAAAAATGGCTAAGTTCATAATGTGCAAAAAGCGGAAAAAAATATTCTGAAAATTATGTCGAAACCACATGCACATCCTCATACCATGGCAAAAGCACATGCAAAGTTTCAAAATGATCGGTATAAAACTGCAAGAGGAGTTGCGATGACAAGAGGTATGTATCGCATACCTAAAAATGACTAAGTTCACAATATGGAAAAAGTGACAAAAATTGATTCGAAGATTAAGTCCAAACCACATGCGCATCCTCATACCATGGCGAAAGCACATGCAAAGTTTCCAAATGATCGGTCTAAAAGTGTAGGAGGAGTTGCGATGACAAGACATCCAGTGTAAAATGTTGACGGACGGACGGACGGACGGACGGACGGACGAACGAACGGACGGACGGACGGAAACTTGCACGCCTATGTCTTCCTGCTAAAGCAGGTGCGACAAAAAATGGCTTATGAAAATGTTCAAACAATGTCGTTGGATAGAGTTTTAGAACTAGGAGAGGATATGTCGTTACCAGACGACATACCTAGATTAAAAAAAGAAATTGAAGAAAAAATTACATGCGAGTTTCTCTTCGACTCGGTCATGGAAGCTTTTTTCTGTCGTTTATTCAAAATTACTGACAGCGTAGAACAAGGACTTGCTCTACGGCTAACTGCCTTAAAACGATTTATATGGTTGTTCCAAAGATTATTGGCTCTGAAGACGAGGTATGAAAACAGGGATAGGAATATGTCATATCGTTATGAAATAGACGAGAAATTGTACATTAGTATGGGTGAGTATTTATTTTTTTTTTACTTCTACCTTTAATTATTTTCGTTATGTAACACACTCGTTAAAATACATAAATACGCTAACATAATTTTGATTTTCTTTAAACTACAATTTTCTATAACGGAAATAGGATGTACATGGGTATTAGATCAATGACGTTGCTACGTTATAAACGTTATACCGATGACCATATGATACCATAATTTCACCATGTGCTCGTTCTTTATTCCTTATTTTCACCACTGTCTTTACCAACACACTCGCTCTCTTTCTATCTCCCGTTTATAATACGCTGGTTTTCTATTTGTTTTAGGCCAGAATTCTATCAAATACAGGGGCAAAAAGTATCTAGATATTAGACAGTTTTTCATATCAAATGAAGGAAAACTGGTACCGACGAAAACCGGAATTCGTATCCCAACCGCCTTGATGGAACCATTAAAGAAGACGTTAGATGAATGTATCGCGTGTACCTCACAGTTAATAGAAAGGTCGTCAGAAATCCTCAATACAGTAAGGGTTTTTCTGTTAGAGAGAGGGGTGAGGGCTATTCACCGATTAATGTCGAATTGCTATGGTTGTCAGGTTAATCACCCATCGCAAATCCAGCACATGCAAAGTGGGGGCTGTCTGGAGAGTACGCCGTGGGAAGATATGGTTGAAGAAACATTCAATGAAGCTTTAACGGGTCTAAAAAAGTCGGAGATTACGAGAGTGTCAGTTATCGTAGCGAAGAAACTGGGCGAAAAGGGGATTTTCTTGGAAGACGTCAAGGAAACCTGTGATGACGAAGTATGTAAAATTTTAAAAAGTCGATCTTACGTTGTATTTTATTGCAAAAAAAAAATGGTTGAAATAGAAAATTTAAATGTTTTTAACAGTATTTTTTCCCCTATCTCGTGTAAGAAATGAAAACAATTTTAGATCCTATTTTTATGTAGAACAAACTAGGGTATACATAGGTATAATTCTTTGTTTTTTTTCCTATTTCTGCACTTAATGATAGGTTGTCGGTACTCGTTCGAATAACTACAATGAATCGGGTATGGTGGCATATAGTATTTGTCCTGTCAGTTTTGTTTGTCTGTCCGTCACAAAACTTTAACTGTGATCATAACTTCAAAAGTATTTGAACTAGCTCCAGGAAACTTCACGCACCCATTCATCATCACATTTATATTCTTACCTAGGTCCATAACTGTTGTCATTTTTGGTTGAAAATTTGCAAAAAAAAAAAAAAAATAAAAAATAAAAACAACAGATAAATTGACTCACACGGGGGGGGGGGGGGTAACTTTGGTAAACTTTCCGTTATCCGAAAATAATTTCTCGATTGAAAAGCTCTTACTTCATTTTAAAAAAAACTACTTAACCGGACATATGGACTTTAAACATCGTTGGTTCAATGTCATGACGTTGCATCTACATTCAGACGTTGTCTATACGCTGTGTACCCGCCGTTCGGAACGTATATAACTGAAAATAAAACAAAATCCTTAACGTCAATCACGTGATCAATTTTGTTTCCCTTTTCTGTTTCAGATAAAAACTTCTCTTAAAGAAATAGTTGACACAAGAACCAACGAAATTTTCACGACAGCACAGGCGATAATAGACGAGGAAGAAGAGGGCATGAACCACGATGTAAGCTTTATTGATTAAGTTCATTATTTTCAAAACACCGATAGATTTATACATAATGAACAGTTATGCAAAAGAAATAAAAAACATGTAAAGTTCGATGAGACTTAGAGAATGGAAAGGATGTAAATATCGTATATATATATAAGACCCTCATAAGTTCATTTCACTCATATCCAACCGATGTTGTGCGAAAACTGGAGAAAAAAAATCGCTATATAGTACATCACAGATCTTGCACTTTCACATATGTTCCGACTCAGACACGAATTCACAGCGGTTAGATATCTAATCAAAGTGTTTCATCGCTCTAATGCATCACACTCGTATATATCTTTAGGAGACGCTAAGAAATTTGAGCCTGTCTGATAATAATACATTATAATAATAATATAATAGATCAATATTATCACAGACAAATATTTTTCCCCTTTTTTTTATTGATTGAAACAATTCAAGTTCGGAATGACGTTTTTTTTTTTTTTATTTGGTTTGGTTTTAACGGTCCTTTCAAGATTATTCCATTCATATAGAGCCGATCGTTAATCAGAGGTGGGCAAAAACCGGAGTACCCGGAGAAAAACCACCTGACGTTCTGTTACAGAACTTGCCGTCTCACATGTGACCTGAGCGAGGCTCGAACCACAGCGCCGAAACCAGATTATCAAGAGCCAGCGCTCTTAACCACTAGACCAAGGAGGCCCGTTCGGAATGACGTTAAATACTCGTTAATTTATGATATTAATTGATCATTAAAAGTGCATAAGATATGCATTTTAGAAAAGGAAAATACTGAAAAAAAAAAAAACACTTGAAATAACTACACTCGTAATATCATCCTCGTGAATCTTCAATAGCATGCCTATATATCGAATAATATGATATATATAATATGATAAGATATATGTTGTTTTTTTCTTAAAGATGTATAGCTGACAGTATTTATTGTGAATTGCAGGAAAGAGAAGAAGATCCCATCACCATTGATACTGAGGAATCCGAGTAAAAAACAAAAACGCGTTGTGGGAAAGTAACTGTCCTTATGGCCTTCCTTTGTTTAGGTTTCCATTATGGTCTGGTGGCTTAATGTTTGTATTTCTTTCCCTTTGGTGTCTTTTATGGGTGGAGTAAGTTAATTGTATCAATTCCTGATCTTTGTTTTACTTCTACTTAGCTAGAAATCTTGCAAGGGAAAATTTGTCGATTTTAATTGTTTGTCGATTACATAAAATCTGTAATAATGATTGACAAAGACGGACTTTTTATATGCTCTAAATGCGGACAGCACTTCAACCGTAAATTTAATTGCGAAAGACACGAACGGTCATGTCATGGTGTTAAAGAAAGTAATTTTACTACCTGTCACGTCATATAGATATCGTCTAACCCACGAAAACATTGTAAAGGCCAATCGCTTAATAAATCGCAATCGTTCCGGTGTAACCTGTGTAATAAGTCGTTCAATTCGGTAAAACATCTAGTAGAACATGAGTCTACAACGGGACATAACGCTCCAAGTGGACGCAGTACAGTTTCTGCTCCCACGACGAATGCTTTTAGTAGTAACCCTAGTAGTAGCAAACATAAGACACCAAAATGTCGGAAATGTGGGAAAGTATTTAATTCCTTCAAAGAACTATATACTCACAGAGTAGAGTCTCATATTCAAACGGAAGAGCTCGTTGGCGCGTTGCAGACAGATCCGTGGACCGAAAATGATACGTTACCCCCGTGGTCGTTAGATAATTCACCTGACAACGAACTTTTGAAATTAACGTATGAACAACATAAACATTCGATATTGAAACAACGCAAAACCGTCGGGAAAATTAAAACTTCATACAATTTTCCTGTAACTGACGAGATTTCCGTAGATCAGTTAATGTCCCAACTTGAACAAATATACGAAGACTCTCATTTTTCATTTAAAGTGAATATTTCTATCGGAATTTTGTTACAGGAAGTTGAGTCAAAACGTATACGCTATTTCGTTCCCTATCATAATGAAACTATATTTTCCATTCCAGTATACGTTAGAAATAGAAGAGACCTTGATAGAATTCGATCACGGTTATCTCAGTTAGATGTTGTAGATTATGCACGAAGACAACGCCGTGACACTAAATGGAAACCCGTTATGATAACAAATATAGTATACGAAGTTTTCAACACCTCCTTTCCTTTAGGACGTGGAAACAATTTACCTAACTATATTTTAAAAAGTAAAAGCATAATTTCCTTTGAAAGGAATCCGACAACAAAATTTTTGTACAATGATGATAAATGTTTCTTTCGATGTCTAGCTTGTCACAACACAAAACGAAAAAAAAACGCTTTATTAACTAAAAGATTGCATAGAGAGTGGATGAGATACTCAATGACAAATGGCATGCGTACATCAGAAATAACTATCGATAAATTACCCGATTTAGAGAAATGTTTTCAGGTAAATATGAATAATTACAGTTTGCAGAAAAATCGGAAAGTCAAGAGCGTGTTAAGTCTAGAGAAGTCTATTTGAAAAATAGCAAAGTAGAAGTAAAACAAAGATCAGGAATTGAAACAATTAACTTACTCCACCCATAAAAGACACCAAAGGGAAAGAAATACAAACATCAAGCGACCAGACCATAATGGAAACCTAAACAAATGAAGGTCATAAGGACAGTTACTTTCCCACAAAATGGCCATATGGCCATCCAAAACCAAAAGACACAAGTGATACACACAGTAAGTAACAAACAACAACATAAATAAATCGCCACAGAAGAGCCGCCTTGGAACGGTCAGTGGAAGATTTCCACTGGGGGGCTTAAATCGATTTTACGTTGCAACAATCCTCGCCCTTACTTCCGTCGCGATTTAGACAAATAACTTGTTCAGTCCGCATGAAGGCCTCCTAACCCATCAGTGCAACATCTCCGTGAACACAAAAATCAAAGAACCACAGAGGTGAGACAACGGTGAGGACTCGACAGCAAGAAACCACTGAAATGCTGGAGCAAAAGAAAACCAACAGTTAGACTCCGATGAGCCCGACCAGAGACAGAGCATCAGGCACCTGATACCATGAATCTCAATCTATTCGAGAATCATCTAAGTTATATAACACGTTTCCAATCTTACGCACGTAAGTTTCATTGCATTTTATGCGGTCGTTTGTTTTCACGTGTTCATAATCTTAAGAGACACGAAAAAAACTGCGATAAGGTTACTTCTCTGAAATTCCCTGGTGGTTTTTATTCCCCACCCAAAAATATATTTGAAGAATTATCGGAAATAGGAATTCCAGTCGAAAAACCTTTGCAATACTATCCATGGTTGATCGTTTATGACACGGAATCTCTTCTCATAGATAAACACAGCGACAGCAACATGTGGAAAACAGAACATCGACCCGTTTCCGTTTGCATTAATAGCAATGTTCCTGGTTTCGAATCTGTCAAGTTTATTTTGGATTCGGATGAGGATATATTACTACATCAAATGGTAGAATATATGAATACAATTTCCGACAAAGCATTTGAATTATCGAAATGTAGATGGAAAAAGGGTTTCGATGCTTTTGACAGGTTAGAACAAAAATGGAACATCGATTCTCCGCAAAGTATGGACATGGATCACGATGATGATTCACATAGAGACTTATGTGGAGAATCAAGTGTTACAGAACCACCGTCTCATAATTTTGTAAGGGCAATTCGTATAGAAAATGTTTATTACGATTTGTTAAAGCGCGTTCAAACAACTGACCGAATCGAACCTATATATAATGATTGGACAGACGTTGTTGAAAATAATAACGATGATGACGAAGATGAACAGAATGACACTGAAATTAATCAGGAAGAAACAGATTCCACAACCAATCGATTAATGACGAAACTGCTACAAAAGTACAGAGATGAATTTGAAAGGTATTGTAAACGCATTATTTGTATTGGTTATAATTCAGGCAAATACGACATAAATTAAGTACGTACAAAATTACCAAAACATTTGGGATTACATTTAAAAGGAGGTCATAAATTCGTTATTAAAAAGAACAACAACTTCACTTGTATCGCAAATGATAAGTTAAAATTTATCGATATTATGAACTATTTACCCCCTGGAACATCATACGATAAGTTTCTGGAAACGTTTAACATTGAACAGCGAAAATCTTATTTTCCATATGAGTATCTGACCGACCTTTCAGTTTTGCAAGAAACCCCCCTTCCACCAAAAGAAGCATTTTATTCATCTTTGAAACAGCGCAATGTACTTGAAAGCGATATTTTTGTGAAATATCGCATTTTAGTTGAAAATGAAAGTAAAGAGATAGAGGAAGCTTTACAAATTTTAAAGTTGAATCACCCTCCTCGTTCTCAGATTGATAAAAATTACAATGATCTTTTGCAAATCTGGAAGGAAGAAAACATGACTTCTATGCTTGATTATTTGAAATACTATAACTCGTTGGATGTGACTCCTACGTTGAAAGGAGTGGAAGCTTTAAAACATTTTTTCATAAGTCAGAATATAGACGTTTTCAAAGACTGTATATTACATGCATTACAGAGAAATACCATGATTTCTACCAGACATAAACTTGGTATTTTCCTTTTTGCTAAGAAGAAATATTTCCTCTTAGCCGGGGAAATAAATCCCTTCAGCTGGAACTACTTTATACGAGATACCGCTTTGCAGTGAAATTGTTCTATTCAAACGCGGGAAAGTTTCAATCACGGCGACGTTATTCATGACGTCATTGTAATGGCGTCTAAGAAATATCAACAGACGTTCAGAATGCGTGACGTTTGAGTCGGATGCAACGCTGAAACAAAAGAAAACATGGATATGACCATTGATTAGGATGTAAGTTTTGCTTTATTTAATCTAACGTTTTACTTGTTTTATCACCGAAGCACTTTGTTTCTTCTATTTTTGTTCAAAACTGTAGAAAGAGCTTTCAAAATGGCGCCCATCCAGTTGTTCTTCCACCCAGATTCTGTAACACTTCGCTGATTGAACCGTTTACATGGGCTGTAAACAGTCAACTGAACGGGCATTCAGATCCAAAATTCAAGATCCAAACTCTCCTAAAAGTCTATGGAAGTGCATGTAATATACAGATTATACATTTCTCCTATTTGAAATATGGGATTTATAAACCTCGGGAGGTAAAACAATCCGTTAAAGAAACTCGTGCTTCGCACTCGTTTCTTTATCGGATTGTTTTACCTCCCTCGGTTTATAAATCCCATATTTCAACTAGGAGAATGAATAATCTATATATATCTGTTCCAGGGGTAGCCCGTAAAATGTTGTTTCAGTATGGAAAAAAAGCCGGCGGCAGTTTCGCATTAATCGATAAAAGAGACGAAGATCTTTATCACAAAATCAAAGCTTCGTTGGTTGGCGGACCATCGATTGTTACAACAAGGTACCACGAAGTCGGTGAGACTTTTATTCGTGATGATAAGGCTAAACCTACTAAATCAATATTTGGATATGACTATAATAGTCTTTATTTATTCGCTATTGGGCATGCAATGCCTACCAACGCTTACATACGACGTTCAAAAGAGAACGATTTTAGGGTCGAGAACGATTTGAAGCGACACACGGCTATGTATGATTGGATGGAATGGATAAATGTAACGCAAAGCGCGCATATAAATCATAAAATGAACAACGAAAAAGAAATTAGAGTAGGACCGTATTTAATAGACGGGCACGATCCTGAAACGGATGATCTTAACGAATGTTTTGGTTGCTATTATCATTCGCACACATGCCTTCATTGGAAACTGAATGAACAACAGAAACAAAAGTACGAAAAAACTTTAAAAAAGATATCCTTTCTCGAATCAAAAGGCTATACGGTACATTACATTTGGGAATGCGAATTCAAAAAGCAAGTTAAGGAAAATGAAGAATTGAAAACGTTCATTCACAATAGGCGTCCCACTTTCTTGAAGAAATTCCCAAAAGCTTGCAAAGAGGAGGACATTATACAATCAGTTGTTAAAGAAGAACTATTTGGTTTTTTAGAAGTTGACATTCAAATTCCAGACACTTGGGACCAGGTTAAATTTAACCCAGACACTTTTTTGAGCCCTCGGGATTATTTTGTTGAAATGGCCCCTATATTCTGCACGACCGATATTCCTTTCGAATGTATTGGTGAACATATGAAGGCCTACGCAGAGTCTCACAATTTATCTCGATCTTCAAGAACGTTATTAGTAGGAGGGCTAAGAGCGAAAAAAATACTTCTATTTTCGCCTTTATTGAAATGGTACATTGAATAAGGTCTGATGGTGACTACTATTTACGAAGTCATCGAATTCTCAAAACAATCATGTTTTTCCAATTTTGTTGATTTTATAACCAAAGCCCGCAGAGATTGCGATCTCGATAAATCCAAAGAAATCATAGGTATTCTTTGCAAGCTTCTGGGGAACTCCGCATTTGGTGGGACCATTATGGATAAACCAAAATTTCTAAATATCAAATACTTGCACGGATTTAGTCAGGCCGCTTTTGCAGTTAATGACCCCGCATTTCTCCGTTAAAACGAGCTGTCAGACGAAATATATGAGACCGAATTTTACAGAAAAAGCATACGCATGGACTTACCCGTTCAAATAGGATTTGCAATTCTTCAATACGCAAACTTGTTTCTTCTCAAATTTTACTATTCTTTTCTCTTGAAAAACATTGGTTTTCAAAATTTTGAACATATCGAAACCAATACCGACAGCTGCTATATAGCTTTAGCCTCAGAAACGCTTGAGGGCTCAATTTTACCGGAAATGAAGAACATATTTACTAGCAGTTTGTTAAACCATTGCACAGATAATTATACTTTAAGTGAAAACAGTTGGTTTGCTAGGACATTCTGTAAAAAGCATCATTTGTTTGATAGTCGAACGCCAGGAATTATGAAGGAAGAATGGCGAGGAACCAAAATGGTTTGTTTGTGTTCTAAGTCATACGCAGCCGTGTGTCAACTAGAAAAAAATATTAAGTTTAGCTTGAAAGGTGTTAATAAACGAAATTTCGTTGATCCGACTAGCAAATTTGAAAGAGTGATTCGTACACAAGAGACACAAATATCTATTAATAGAGGTATACGCCTTCGAGGAAATACTTTGTTCACGTACGAACAGAGCAAGAAAGCATTCGTTTACTTCTATTGCAAACGACGCGTTCTAAACGACGGAATTCACACGAGGTGTTTAGATTTGACGTTAGAACCTAAAAAGACAAAGCGAAACAATACAGAGTTCACTGATAATGTCATATAATTTCTTCTCACGTGATTAAGAGAAGAAACCAAATTTATTTTTTTTTTTTTATCCCCAAAATTCCACAAGTTAACTTACCGACATCTATTCTTATTTATAAGGAAACACGACTGACAGGACAGAAATACTTCGATCATGAAAGAAATCGAAAAAGGAAGAAAAGGACCATTCCCTTTTTTTCATGAAAACACGCCTATATTATTTTTAACTCCCTTAAACCCCACTTTTATATAGTACAGCCGATATCCTCATGGTGTACATTTGTATAACCAACATATATTGTAGGTCTTCGTTAGAATAACCTCAATGAAGCGGATATAACGTGCACCCGCAATCAATGTTGATAGCTGAAAAAGGGGGTTTACCTGATATATCTACTTAATATTTAACAAATTCGGTGTACATTATTCCACTTGGTCATGTTATCTTTCTTTCTTAAATCCCCAAAAGGAGGAAACAAATATTAACGGGTCCTTTCCTTCCTTCATTTTTGTTATTCTTTTCATGAGCTGAACACGACAACAACGAAGTGTGTAATAATAATAATAAAAACTATATTCCATGACATCTAGTTGTTCGTTCTTTCATTCTATATATTGGAACTCATAATATTTTATTAATTGCGGTCTTTCGAATAGTAATACAAAATGCAGGCCCAAATTTACTTCCATGTAATGAATATAATTTTTTGTAAAGGTTCGTTTTTAAGACCATTTCAAGATTGTTTCACTTATTTCGAGCATATCTTTTAACTTTTAGTTGGGGCACAAAGGGGAAAAATGCAGCAGAACACGACAGCTTACATGTCACCTAGGCATTCACAACGAAGAGAAGAGACACATATTGATATAGTCTTTTTTAAAAAACATTAAAATGACAGGATAACCGTTATTGCCAAAAGGACTTTAAGACCGTAATTAATGAAATATCGATGATTAAATAATAATCGTGACGTGAAGTGAGTGAGTGACTTTTAGTTTTACGTCCCACCAACAGCTAATGTTATACGGAGACGAGATCTCGGTTTGAAGACTCATCCGAAAGTCTGGAGAAGCCCTGGATCGAACCTGGCGATCCTTGGTTTACAAGTCGAGTAGCACAACCACTGCTTCATACGGGCTTTCTAATCGTGACGTGAAGATGTCCCTCGTAAAAACAAGAGCTCCGCAAGCGGGGCATTATACGCCCGTGGCAAATTCGTATTTGGTAGACTGAAATCTGAAAACAGTATTCATTGCTTATTCATGGTGGAACTATTTTTCAAGTTTCAATGGGTGACAGCAAAATGCAAGAAGAGCATGCACAGTGCGAATCCAGAGCTAGGGCATCACAGAGAGTCCTAATGGATGCCAACTCCATAACATAATGCGACGTTTTTTTATCAAAATGGGCATATGTTTAGGTTAATCACTTGTTATCCATAAACAAAATTTTCAAGGGGTCATAATGTTATTAATATTTTGTGTATGGTTAACCTCAAAACTTAACGCACATTTCCAGCTCAGTCTTACTATCTACAAAGTATCGGGTTAATCAGAATAAAACTGTAGTACGAGATATGCGGAATGAGAATGTTTACTGAAAAAATTCAAAATTTATCTACCAATTGTCAGGTTGATCGAATGAAAACTGACAGAGGCGTTATCCTGAAAAGAAGAAGATTTTGGGCAGATGGGCGGAAAGGCGGACGGAAGCGGTCCTAACGGACGCCAACTCAATAACATAATGCGACGTTTTTTATCAAAATGTCCGGAAACGAAAATGTTTACAAAAAACTGACAGAGGCGTTATCCTGAAAAGAAGAAGATTTTGGGCGGATGGGCGGAAAGGCGGACGGAAGCGGTCCTAACGGACACGAAGTCAATAACATAATGCGACGTTTTTTATCAAAATGTCCGGAAACGAAAATGTTTACAAAAATTTCAAAGGGATATAACTGTTAATATTTGGCGGACGTTAATACTCGAAACTTTACGAACATCTATACATCAAGGTTTATCTACCTACCAAGTTTCAGCTTGATCTGATGACAACTGTAGGAGTAATCCGGAAATGAAAATACTTACAAAAATTTCAAAGGGGCATAACTCTTTTAATATTTGAAGGATGTTAATTCTCGAAACTTTACCCACATCTACACATCATGGTCTTACTACCTCCCAAGTTTCAGCTTGATCGGATGAAAACTGTAGGAGGAGTTATCCGGAAACGAAAATGTTTACAAAAATTTCAAAGGGGCATAACTCTGTTAATATTTGGCGGATGTTAATTCTCGAAACTTTACGCACATCTACACATCATGGTCTTACTACCTACCAAGTTTCAGCTTGATCGGATGAAAACTGTAGGAGGAGTTATATGGAAACGAAAATGTTTACAAAAATTTCAAAGGGACATAACTCTGTTAATATTTGGCGAACGTTAATTCTCGAAACTTTACGCACATCTACACATCATGGTCTTACTACCTACCAAGTTTCAGCTTGATCGGATGAAAACTGTAGGAGGAGTTATCCGGAAACGAAAATGTTTACAAAAATTTCAAAGGGGCATAACTCTGTTAATATTTGGCGGATGTTGATTTTCGAAACTTTACGCACATCTACACATCATGGTCTTACCACCTACCAAGTTTCAGCTTGATCGGATGAAAACTGTAGGAGGAGTTATCCGGAAACGAAAATGTTTACAAAAATTTCAAAGGGACATAACTCTGTTAATATTTGGCGAACGTTAATTCTCGAAACTTTACGCACATCTACACATCATGGTCTTACTACCTACCAAGTTTCAGCTTGATCGGATGAAAACTGTAGGAGGAGTTATCCGGAAACGAAAATGTTTACAAAATTTTCAAAGGGGCATAACTCTGTTAATATTTGGCGAACGTTAATACTCGAAACTTTACGCACATCTACACATCATGGTCTTACTACCTACCAAGTTTCAACTTGATCGGATGAAAACTGTAGGAGGAGTTATCCGGAAACGAAAATGTTTACAAAAATTTCAAAGGGACATAACTCTGTTAATATTTGGCGAACGTTAATTCTCGAAACTTTACGCACATCTACACATCATGGTCTTACTACCTACCAAGTTTCAGCTTGATCGGATGAAAACTGTAGGAGGAGTTATCCGGAAACGAAAATGTTTACAAAATTTTCAAAGGGGCATAACTCTGTTAATATTTGGCGAACGTTAATTCTCGAAACTTTACGCACATCTACACATCATGGTCTTACTACCTACCAAGTTTCAACTTGATCGGATGAAAACTGTAGGAGGAGTTATCCGGAAACGAAAAGTTTACGGACGGACGGACGGACGGACGGACGGACGGACAGACGCGGACCCCATAACATAATACGTCCCGTTTTTTCAAAACGGGCGTATTAAAAATGAATACCCCATCAACCTTATATTATTTATAAGGATATTTGAGGTTTACGGAGGTATACTTTTTTTTTTGTTTCTGTTCCATGCGCATATGTTGTGGGTACTCGTTAGATTGACAACGAAAAAAAAAAAAAGAAAAGTCAATTCTACCGAGCACTCGCAGTATATGCCCGCAGAAAAACTAGTGATTAAATATTTTCTCTCGAAAATTTCGAATACACTCTGTCGTATGGGTCAATATTCAAAGTCCTCCCGGTGGTATAGTGGTTATGCAGCTCGCCTCATGAGTCATGGGTTCGATCCCGTGATTTCTTCAGACTTTCGGAAGACTCTTTAAACCTATATCCAGTTTCCGTATAATCTTGACGAACACCATTTTTTTTTTCTTGTTGGAGTGTTCTTCCTTTTAAGACTATTTCGGTCATATCGAACCGTTCTCGGTGGCTCAGTCGGGTATGGGTCTGACGGTTGATCAGGAGGGCGCGGGTTATATTCCCGCCCGGGTCGGCAACATCCTTTCGTGAAGATTGGTCATGAAATATTGACTACGGTCATTCTCTCCCCTTCAGCTGATTCCAGAAGGGCAATTGTCAGTTTATGGAGAGAGAATGTGCACTGTACTGGTAAACTGCTTACGAATAAGCTTGCCGAAACAAGTGTAAACTGACCGACTCAAAAATGTTCTGAATAGTGTTGATGGGGCCGTTAAACCCCAATACAAACAAACAAACAAAATCGAGCCGTTCGTTAATCAGAAGTGGTCGAAGTACCCTGAGAAAAACCACCTGACCAATACGAAAACATGTCTATTATTTCAACCCCCTTAAAGCCCACTTTTTATGAAGTAAAACTAGGGTTTTAAAGGAGTATACGGTATTTTCTTATTTCAGCTCGAAAACATAGATTGTGGGAACCCGATAGTACCGCCACGCCGAGGCCGTTCTATCGAGTACCTGCAATAATATGGTTTCGAGCTGAAGTATGAAAATATAGGACATGTTTACCTAAGGGGTGTTTTTTTTCTTAATGCCTTTTATCGCAATGAAACTTGTGAGAAAATTAAATAACCAAAGCACCAAAAGTTATTTTATATTATTTTATTATTTTTAGCAATGAAAATGAAAGCCAAAATCGTCAGTTTGGTATCCACTTTATTTTACGTCGTCCGGGTCTTCGTCTTTCCGCCCTAGTACCATCTAGTTTTCCCGGAACACCATCTTTCACACGCTGGTCAATATTATTTTGATGATTGGTAGTCCGTGACGTCGATTGAATTCCGTTTATTAATGTTAGTTTTTCATGATCACTCAAGTCTGTTTGACAAGCAACGCTTTTGGTCTCTTTGTTATCGTTATTTGACTTAGTCAGTGATTCAAATTTCTGCTTTGGCAATACTATAAGTTCTTTAACGGGCATTTTTTTTTTATATTATTATTTAAATATTTCTTTCACAGCCACTCTCAGTAAGGTTACTAATTCGTTAAATCGTCTTATCATAAGTTCTTTCCTTTTCACTGCTGCAATTTTTATCCACAATATTATATATTTGTTTTCTGTACATGCGCACTCCATCTACAATTTCCGGATTGACTTTAAAGGTTCCGTGAATAATGTTATATAGTATCACCAACACGGCTTCCATTTGCGTTTTATTCATAATTTTCAAAATCAATCTCGTCTGCCTTTTCTCCGCGTTCACCAAAAATTGTAAAAAATATTTCTCTTTCATTATATTTTGATTCATGATCACCTCAGGAAAAAAAAAAAAATTGTACTACACAATTTTTTTTTTTAGAGGCTGTCTAATTCGTATGCGATAGTATTTTCTCCCGGAAAAACCCGGGAATACCTCTCGCGCGAAGTGTTGAACTTGTAGTTCGTCCCTCAAATTTCTGAATAAACAAAAGTACGAAGTGTTTAGACGAATACTGCGAGCCGCTTTCCCCTTTTCGAACAGATTTTGCGTAAGATATAACACTGTCAAATTGTAATGATGACTATAAACAGTCCATAATTTTTCAAGTTTCGGATTACCATTGACTTCTATCATGAGATCATCTAACACTATGCAGTTATGATTATTCTCTTTCGAAATTTCGTTCAGTTCTTCGTCTGAAGGCAATCCCTCTTTAAATGTTAAATTAGGAATAGACTTCACCATCTCATCGAAAATTGGTTGGTACGCACTTCCGTAGTGATAATATATGTTTTTGAAATTCTTTTTGAACATCCCTTCAGAGTTTTCGAGCAACTTCTTCAAAAATGTAGTCTTTCCGGAATTTGTTGAAGCCACTATAGTCATTCTGGTCGGCGTTTCAAAAGGAATTACCGCGTGAATGTCATACCAATTTTGAGCGGACATCTTTTTTTTTTTTTCTTTTTCACTTATAAACTACGACTTCTCTGGCCAGATTGATTTCGAAATAATTTAAATTCTCCGCTAAGCAGATACACGTCACAGGGTGAGGTAACGGTTTTCCGAATTGCGCTTCAATTCGCACTATGCCTTGTTTCAAGAGATATATATGAACTCTCTCAGGAAATGACGGCTCTAAATCGAAGACGTAGATTGCGAATCCTTTACCTATATCTGCGACCGTCAGTTGATTTCCGTCGTCTTTACCCAATTTTCCGTAACTTTTCAGCATCCAAAGTAACGGTTCAACCGTATCTAATCCAGTTGTAGCGTTAGTACTAATATTCATTGCATTACCTAAAACTGGCTGACCATCGACAAACACATTAATCTGACTTAGGTCATACGAGGCAAAATTGAACGGTGATAGAGTATAATCGCCCGCTACCGCCTTGCTGTTCACAAATCCTATAACTGATCTCCTAGGTTTTCTCCCTTGACATACGTTATCAAAGGTAAAAGACACTTGGCCTTGAGGAATAGCCTTCATCCGAATTCCCGAGGCGATGTAAGGGTATTTTGCCGGCGTTCTCTGAAGTATTTGATTGTGAGCGTATACGACTGCCGGATTAATTTGTACTTTGCACACATGTAAAATCATTTCAACTATGTCTATACGAAAGTTAGCGTTCAGAATATCCGTCATCAAATAGAAGGGGGTTTCGACTGGTAAAATTTCATTCCAATCTCTACTTGATTTAAAACGTATTTCTCCAATCCAAACAAGTCGTGGCATAAATCCGATATCAAATGAACGGATTTGCTTAATAAAAAAGGCTTGGTTTTATTCACTAAAGCTGGGTCACCTGTTTTCGCATCGTCCGAATCCTGTTGCGTATCTTTTATCCACAACTGCGTTGACAACTGCGACTGTTTACTGTCGCTTCCGAGAGATAATAAGTTTTTGTAAGTAGGCTTTATACGGATAATGACTCGTCGATGTAGACACTAGTTTTCCTTGTAATGTTAAATCGACCTGCTCAAACAAACTGTGTACAATCAGATTCACCGGTCCCACAAATTCTGTCTGTTTTAGATTGGCGCCCGTAAGCCCGTGTACAATCTTCAATTTCAAACTCACAAAACTATTCTTTAAACTGACGTATTGTAACCCATTGTTTCCCGCAATCACAAATTCCACGGGTGAAAAGGAAGATAATTGATTTATAGGTCGAATCTGTTGGTAGAAAATCTTTTCGACAGCCGTTTGTGTAGGGTCGAATCGAAATATGTCGAGTTCCTTAGGTTGCCATTCTGTAAAGAATTCCTCGTTTAACGCCGCCATTGTTTTTTTTTTTTTATTTTTACAAAGTAAATATATCCTTGACGCGTCTTTTCACTCTCTTGGACTTTTTCTTATTTTTGTTTTTCCTTATTCTGCGTCTCTGGGTTTTCTGCCTTTTCTTTCCAGAGTCCTTTCTACGACCTCTTCCCCTTCTCCGACTTTTCATACTTCTGTTTATTTTGTTTAACGCTTCGGGTTTTATACTTTCTCCGTCCGCCTCGCGACGTAGTTCGCTAACGACCTGGTCATTGGCTTGTTTAACAGTCGATACTAATTTTACCTGTAGAGGATCGGATATGACATTTTCTTTTGGTACGGATGAGCTTTCCTTCGAAACCAGATAACCGTCGGGATTTTTCCAATTACTCTCATTTTTAACTTCCCCTAGTTTCTGCGATAATAAGTCCTCGTAATATTTTTCCCATTTGTGATGGTCAGGAACGTAAACTTTCGGAACATCCATAGTAAATGTAATATATGTGTATTCACTTCTCTGCTCTCATAAAATGCAACGTCACTCTAACGGGTCGAGTTAAAATTAAAGCGTAAGTCCCGTTATCTTGTTTTAAACAGATCTCGATTTCCCTTATTTCCGATTTAACCACTGTTTGATAATACAGCCAATTAAAACTGTTAGTGAAATGTCTTCTTACGCCTGTATTAACATCTATTTCCGTTAACGCTACGACCCATTTTCCCGTTAAAGTCAACGCCTTTGATAACTGAGTCTTAAATCTGAAAGGCGTATTGTCTGGGAAATAATCTAAATTTTCGTTGCTATTTATTATCACGTAAAAACTCATTTTAGGGGAGACGTCACGTCCTTCACGTCTGATGCTGAAACCCAACTGGAAAACTTATCACCGTATCCTTCCCATTTGATTAGGTATTCTTTTTTTCCTTTCCGTTTACGCGATTTTAAAATGGATTCTACTCGCCAAAACTCGTTCTCCTTGTCCGCTTTCATCATTTCCCAACTATAGAAGTTTCCAATTACAGGCTCGTTTAGTAGATCTACGACCTTGTATAACGGAATATTCTCTTTCAGAAATCTTTCCGAGACTTTAAAAAGTTCGGTCGTCCATTTTTGCTGATAATCCCTCTGAAATAGATATCGTGAATGCGCCAATCTAACGTAATCCCCGACTTTAAATTTAAAAACTGGCGTCGTTTTCAATTTCTTACGCTTGCTATACCCTTTCGATTCGTGTAGTTTCGTCCGTTGTTGTTCGTTGTACATGCGACCCCACGTCACAGCCTCGTAACGTCTACAGGCGCTAGTCCGGTAGTCCTATGTTTCGTATTATTATACCCTTTCACTATATCTGGTAGTATTTCGATGTAACGATTAGAACGGTGTTTCTGAAACACCCTGTATAATTTATTGCGTAATGTTCTAATAACTCGTTCGGCGATAGAATTTTTTATGTCATTTTGCGTCGTGAAATACTTCACGTGGTATTTTTGAAGTTCTTTCTTCAATAAATTATTATTCAGTTCTCCCCCTTTATCGCTAAACACCACATCTGGAATGCGCCCTTGCTTCAGTATTTTCCGAAACGCTTCTACAACGCTACTAGCTTTTTTGTCTTTCAGAGTTTCCACGAATAAATACTTCAATTACGACTAGCCAAAATTTGATACCCTCGTTCGACTTAGTCAGACTCTGCACGTCGGCTAAATCCGCATCCCACTGACTGTCTACGCCAGACACTATAACTTTTCTCCTTTTCCGCTTTCTTTTGACGTCTCTCTGCAACGCGTATTCTTCTTGACTCTCCAGAAACTGTTTAATTCTTTTCCTACCGATCTTAAATTTGTCTTCTTTTCTAACGGTTTGATAAAGTTTTTCCGGTCCGCTAAACGACCCCGCGTGAGAGGGATTGAAATAGATTTTCTTTAAATATTCTAAATCCGCCATCTTCTAATCTTGCTCAACAACTGATGCGCACAGCAATACCTACTCTTTTAAATCGCAAAGTTCTATCCAGTGATCCTTAGAAATCGACACAGAACGAGTTCCTTTCCGTATGTTAATAACGGTTTCTCTAGCGTCGTTTTTAAATACGGAAATGTAATGATTTTTGTTATTATGAAACATAATTTTACGATTCTTGCTAGTCTCGTGTACTTCAATATCTAATTCTATTTGCGATAACTGAGCTTGAGCCATTTTTTTTAAACGATTGTTTTTTCTTTTTCTTTTTACATCGAATTTCTTTCTATTGTGTAATAGGGAAAAATTTTGTTCATAACATCTTATCAGATCGTCTGCGGACTATCTAGGTCGGCTTTGATAAGCTTCTTTACCTGTAATGCGAACGCACCTATCGCACTCGATAGATAACCTACATTTTCGACTTTACTCAATTTTGTCAATTTGCTCTGGTACCTATTTTGACCCCTATTATACTACTTCAACTACGCTATTTAACATCAAAATAAACAATATTGTACAATGTTTGGACGACAAAAAATATTAAAACAATTGAACGAAAGTTACAACAAAATTTAAAAGGAATAGAAGAACGGACTGATAAAAATGGTTTCAAGTTCTCTAAGTCGAAAACGCAGTGTGTTCATTTTTGTAAGCTACGGAAGAAACACGAACATCCTTCCTTGTTTTTATACGGATCACAAATTCCTGTTGTTGAAGAAGCCAAATTTCTTGGGGTCATATTTGATCAAAAGTTATCTTTTATTCCCCATTTTAAATATCTTAAAGCGAAATGCTTAAAAGCTTTGAATCTTTTGAAAGTTTTAGCTCATACAAGTTGGGGAGCAGATCGGTATACTTTATTACATCTTTACCGGTCTTTAATAAGATCTAAATTAGATTATGGGTCTGTTGTTTATGGTTCTGCCAAAAAGTCCTATTTTAAATAATTGGATACTATCCATTACCAAGGCCTTCGTCTGACTATTGGAGCGTTCCGTACTTCTCCTGTATCAAGCCGAAACTAGCTAGTCTGGCCCAGAAAACATGTACACTCCATATTTTTCACTTCTGTGGTGTATTCCTTGCTTCCAAAGGATAACCCTTTTATAGAACATATTTAACTTCACTACAGCTGGTGCGTGGGAATGTGTGGCGGCGGTAAAACGTCTCCCTGCCCTACATCATAGTGTAGATTATATTTTCTTGTCCTTTGGGATCATTGATTCCATTGTGGAATTTTGAAAATATCTGAGGGTCACTGATGAGGCCTAATTGGCCGAGACTAGCAAGTCTGGCTCAGAATACATGTAAACTCCATATTTTTCACTTCTGTGGTGTATTCCTTGCTTCCAAAGGATAACCCTTTTATAGAACATATTTAACTTCACTACAGCTGGTGCGTGGGAATGTGTGGCGGCGGTAAAATGTCTCCCTGCCCTACATCATAGTGTAGATTATATTTTCTTGTCCTTTGGGATCATTGATTCCATTGTGGAATTTTGAAAATATCTGAGGGTCAATGATGAGGCCTAACTGGCCGAAACTAGCTAGTCTGGCCCAGAAAACATGTACACTCCATATTTTTCACTTCTGTGGTGTATTCCTTGCTTACAAAGGATAGCCCTTTTATAGAGCATATTTATGTAGAAGCAGGTGAACCATCTTTAACTTCGCGCAGAGAGAAACTTTCTCTTCAGTATGCTATTAGACTTGCTGCTAATCCATCTAACCCGGCATCCAAAATTTCATTTCCACCTCAATTTGTGGATAAGTATGAAACTAAACCCACAGCAATCAATCCTTTTGGATTACGTATTTTACCACTGCTAGAAAATTAAGGTGTCGACCTTAAAAGTATTCAAAAACATGAAACCGCCGAAGTTCCATCTTGGTTTATAAAAAAAACCTTCTATTCTGTTTGACTTACATGATGGTAATAAATCCGAATCAAATCCAATGCTACTCAAACAAAACTTTCAGGTACTACAGTCACGTTATGATGATTACCAGCAAGTCTATACTGATGGTTCCAAAGAAGGAGATAAAGTTGGTTGTGCGTATGTTTCTCAAGATACGCACCAAACCTTGCGCCTTCCAGATGGTTCATCTATTTTTACAGCTGAAGCCAAAGCAATAGACCTAGCTTTAGATTTTATTAGTTCTTCATCATTTCAAAAAGCAATTATATTTTCTGATTCACTTTCCGTGCTTAAGGCTTTAGACCATTCATCATCTAAAAATCCTCAAATACAAAAACTGATCGAAAAACAACATGAAATTTCTAAAACGCACCAAATCTTGTTTTATTGGCTTTCAAGCCATATTGGCATTGGCGGCAATGAGTTTGCTGACAAGAAAGCAAAGGAATCGCTCAATCTTGATCCGTCTTTTTTTTAAAATTCCTTCTAATAATTTTAAACCATTTATCAACAAATACATCTTGTCGGAATGGCAAGGCGAATGGGACCGTGCAATAAATAACAAACTCCATGCCATTAAACCTGCCGTTGGAGCAAGGTGCTCTCCTCCACAGTTTTCCAGGTTTTCCAGGAAAGAGGATGTAGTCTTATCACGACTGCGCATTGGCCATACTAGACTTACTCATTCTTATATTTTAAATGGTGATGAACAGCCTTCCTGCGTAGGCTGTGATTAGCCATTCACTGTGAAACATATTTTAATTGAATGTGTAGATTTTTCACAGTCCCGTAACTTATACTACAAAGCTGACACTTTGCAACAATTGTTTCAAGATGTACCTTTTGAAAATATTATTTTATTCTTAAAAGAAATTGGACTTTTTCATAAGATTTAACTGCTTAAGATTTTTATACATGTATATCAAACTAACTTTTTTTTACTTTTAATATCCTCATAATTCTCAATGCCGTTAACCATTAACCGTTTGACGCTTATGACCCACAAAGAGGGTTGACGCGTCGTTAAACACGAAATCATCATCACATTGTATCTCAAAAAAGTTATTTTATTGATTCCTGATTATTGCCCTTTTCCCAAGAACTAAATCTATCTTGAAAGTTAATCTGTAGAAATTATAGGAATGTGTTAGATACCCTTTGTATGAAAGTGGTCAGGTTTTCTTTGTGCATATTAACTTAACATATTTGCATGCCTTTCAGCTTACAGTAAAAATGACAATACAGAGGAACAGCAATGCAGCATTCACAAAAAGCTGGAAGGCTGCAAAGAGAGAGCTCAATAGACTGAGTTCACAATCAGCTAGTCATGACCATGGACAAGAAGAAAGATGCATCACAGATGATTGTGGATCTATTTGGGACCAAGAAAGTTCTAGTAACAGTTTAAATAGAGCTTTATTTGGCGTTGGTAGCTTTGTTTGCAGCACTAATTTTGAGTTAAGTACCGACAAAACCAATGTTGAAAAGGCTAGACCTCCTGATTTTATGGCTGACATTGAATCAGTTTCAAATGAATATTCAACCATGTTCTGGGATGTTGTCGATTATCAAAATTCAGTCCAAGAGTCGGACAGCGAAAATGAACAGGGAACTGAATATTCTCTCAGTGATGACCTTGTTCAATGGATTAATGAGAAGCAGGTGAAGCACAATGCTGTGGACAGTTTATTAAAGATATTAAAAATAGCCATCGGAAGAGATGGCAAATCCCCCGACCAAAAGCCAATATGGCCTTCAGAAGATTGTTCAACAACAGAAAGTGCACCAGAATTAAACCAGCAATATATCACAAAAGTATTGCAGTTATGGCCATCACAAGATTATAGTGTCATGGGAGATAACGATACATGAGGCCCATGGGCCATGATGCTCACCAGAGCTCAGGCAGGCACTGCCCACTGGCAGCCATGTATGGTTTTAATTTATTGATTATAAAAAGTAGAAGTAAAACAAAGATCAGGAATTGATACAATTAACTTACTCCACCCATAAAAGACACCAAAGGGAAAGAAATACAAACATTAAGCGACCAGACCATAATGGAAACCTAAACAAAGGAAGGCAATAATGACATTTACTTTCCCACAAAATGGCCATATGGCCATCCAAAATTAAAAGACACAAGTGATACACACATTAAGTAAAAAACAACAACATAAATAAATCGCCACAGAAGAGCCGCCTTGGAACGGTCAGTGGAAGATTTCCACTGGGGGGCTTAAATCGATTTTACGTGGCCACAATCCTCGCCCTTACTTCCTTCGCGATTTAGACAAATAATCTGTTCAGTCCGCATGAAGGCCTCCTTAAAAGTCTCTCAAATGAACCCGATTTCATGAGGACTCTGTATCCGAAATATTAGGCCTTTTATGAAGTGGAGGGGTGGGAGATGACCCAACAGAGCCCAATTTGATATCATTGAATGCATCTTATCATAAGGAACAAGAAAATATACGGTTTATGGGTGGGGGGGGGGGGCGGGGATCTTAACGGTTTCTGAGATATTGGGCCTTTTATGAAGTGGAGGGGATGGGGGATAGCCCGGGCACATCCCAAGAGACCCCCAGGTTGGGTGTCTCTGAATGCTTGTTATCGTAAAATACAAGAATGTATATATGGTTTAGGGGTGGGAATCTGATAGGTTTCTGAGATTTATCGCCTTTTATGAAGTGGCAGGGTTGGGCATGGTCCCAGCACACCCCTGAAGACCTCTTGGTTGGACTCATTGAATGCGTCTTATCATAAAGAACAAGAATATATATGGATAAGGGGTGGGGATCTGAACAGTTTCTGAGAATTTGGGGCCTTTTATGGAGTGGAGGGGGTAGGACATGGCCCGGGCACAGCCCAGAGGACCCCCAGGTTGGTGTAACTGAATGCGTCTTATCATAAGAAACAAGAATATATATCGTTTTCGGGTGGGGATCTGAAAGGTTGCCAAGATATATTGCCTTTTATGAAGTGGAGGGGTGGGGCAATGGCGCATCCCGGGGGACCCCTAGGTTGGTATCACTGAATGCGTCTTATCATAAGAAACAAGAATATATATGGTTTTGAGTTGGGGATCTGAATGGTTTCTCAGATATATGGCCTTTTATGGAGTGGAGGGGGTGGGGCAGGGCCCCGGCGCATCCCGGGGGCCCATAGGTTGGTGTCAATGAATGCATCTTACCATAAAGAACAAAAATATATATGGTTTAGGGGTGGGGGTCTAATCGGTTTCTGAGATATATGGCCTTTTATGTTGTGGAGGGGGTGGGGCATGGCCCCGGCGCATCCCGGGGCCCCCAGGTTAGTGTAACTGAATGTGTCTTATAAGGGTCATTCCACGGTACTGGTGAATTTTAGGGGTACCCCAGTAAAATCATTATTTTTTAACCGTATACATTAAGAACATACTGAGAAGGTTTTCTGGTGTCATAAAGACACATTGGAGAGATAAAAAAAGATAAAATATGTAGATTGTCATAAATGAGAAAAGAAAAAAATGAATTAATTTAACCAAAATAACCCGATTTTTTGCTTTGAATTTGTGACATTGCAATGGTGCCCTCATTTGATTGTCCACTGTAATGGTATATGCCATAGCTGTAGAAAACCGTCCATGTAATAAAGAGTTAATACATTAAGAAAGGTTTTTATGTCAAAATATTCAGTAAACACCTCACAGACACTGAAAAATTGACTTTGTAAAATATACATTGTGCTCGTTACTATCGTGTCCCATAGTTGTTCATGAAATATTGATTTATATTAACGCACCATCGTTCATTACACAAATATCACACGGATGTATTTCCTCTTTGACATTTAGCCTACTGTTTGCACGAAACTGAGTCAGCCTGAGGCTAGTTTGATTATCCTATTTATGGAAAAATATCCGTGTACCCTTCGTGGTGTCCAATTTGTGACGATCGTTATTATCGATCTACCCGAATTTGCCGCCAAATAGAGCCATGTGACCTATTTTGTTTACACAAAACGCGCTCTGTGGGTTGCAAAAGGAGAATAGTCACAAACAGTAAAGGTCGTGGTGTCCACAGTTATCAGGGAAGGTGACGATCGTATGTATGTCACCGGTTGTTACGATCGAATGCCGGTTTTTGCCAAATTGGAGTTGTAAACACACTTTATCTGCGATCAGATGAAGATATGATAATATGCGGTGTTTTCTTTGGTTATATAATGCATTTTTATCGACGATTATTTTATCACCCACAAAATATGAATACTTTAATGTCCTATGAGACACAATGCTGAAGACGCTCGTTACATTAAGAAGCCAAAAATCCGGTGTCCTATTTGAATATTGACGATCGTATAGATTTTATGATTAATATGGCTTCCGTTTATTTCTTCTCGACTTTATTGTTCTCAGACTGATTTAAATGTGTTTTTTTTAAAACAGCTTATTTTTTTACAACATTGTGCGCCCCTTGAACTATTGCTGGACGTGGCCTGGGCAGTCGTCACAGAAGGACACGAAAATACACTTGCCATCGTTACCAAAGGACTCCAAATTCCTGTACGATCGTTACACAAGATAGGAAGATATGGTGTCTCATAATACAAAATGACGAGCATTCATTCTGGGTGTTAAATTGAAGTTGTAAACACACTTTATCTGCGATCAGATGAAGATATGATAATATGCGTTGTTTTCTTTGGTTATATAATGCATTTTTATCGACGATTATTTTATCACCCACAAAATATGAATACTTTAATGTCCTATGAGACACAATGCTGAAGACGCTCGTTATATTAAGAAGCCAAAAATCCGGTGTCCTATTTGAATATTGACGATCGTATAGATTTTATGATTAATATGGCTTCCGTTTATTTCTTCTCGACTTTATTGGTATCAGACTGATTTAAATGTCTGTTTTTTTACAACAGCTTATTTTTTTATAACATTGTGCGCCCCTTGAACTATTGCTGGACGTGGCCTGGGCAGTCGTCACAGAAGGACACGAAAATACACTTGTCATCGTTACCAAAGGACTCCAAATTCCTGTACGATCGTTACACAAGATAGGAAGATATGGTGTCTCATAATACAAAATGACGAGCATTCATTCTGGGTGTTAAATTGCTTTATGTTTTACAAATTTTGTCGAATTAATGAAAAAAAAAAAACAAAAAAAAACATGCCTTCAACACTTGCAACATATTAATTGAATGACCCATAAGCGTTCGAGATAGCGTTACACTGGAGTTGAATTCATTTTATACTCTCGTTACACAAGACTCCATACAGACTTTTCCCTCGTTACTTTGGACGACAACTAACCTGGAGTAACTATTTTATCGTTACAAAAGACCCGATAGGAATCGTGTCACCGGGTTTTGGGTGACGATAGTAGATAAATTGTAAGTATATAATAGATGTAAGAAAATTTTGAAATAAAATATTTATCAAAACAGGTTGCTTACATTTTACAGATTGAAGACATTGTTATTTTTGCAGCAGGTGAACCATAATCCCGTTTAACTACGCTCAGTAATACGCTCGTAATTTTTAGACCACAAAACTATTTTATGGCGAATGTGATCGTTACAAAAGACACGACCCGGTTGTGTGTCTCCGAATTTTTGGTAACGATTGCAACAAGCTGTTTTAAATTAAATTTATATGAAATTAATGCATTTTCAAGTTTGGTCTTCCCCTACGTCTTATTTCCTCTGGGAAATCGTGTCATTTCGCCACCAAACCACTTCCTTCCCTAGTCGTTTTGCCCCACTAGTCGTTTCACCATCTATACACTTGCCCTTCCTCGTCCCGATTCATCCAACCCAAAGCCATCTACCCATTCTATACCTCAACCTCCCCTATCCCACAATACTGAACTCCATATTCCGTCATAATACCAAGCCCAATCTTATACCACCCCACCTATCCTCACAATATCCAACCTCACCCCATCCCGTCAGACATGACCCTACCACGCAATACGCTAGCTATGCTACCCCATTCCGACCCCTATCCTAACACACAATACCCTATCTTAACCTATTATACACTATTCTCCCAACCCCAACTAAACAAATCCAACCCAACCTCACCCTACTTTATCCCACAATGCCCCAGTCCACCAACCCAACAATAACAAAGCCACCCAACCCCACAAGACCCCACCTCGTCCTACTCCAAATTACCCACCCTGCCGTACCACTCAATAACTTACCCTACCCTAATCTAACTGAAGTGGATGGTTTGGGGACGAAACGTCTAGGGGTGAAATAGGGGCGAAACGACTAGGGTTTAGCAAAGCAGGGGCGCGTTTGAAATAATAATAATAATAAAAAATAAATAATAAATAAAGGATCTCGTACATGATAAAGATATCGCACAAGATCATCAAAATTATGTCGTTTGATGTCCTCCTCAAAGACACTGTTACTCCTGGTAATACATTTTGGCACAATGCCGCAACATTACAAGAATGTTACAATTGTCAAAAGGTTTAAGCGAACGCTCCACTGATATTTTTTGGTTTAAATGTTCATGAAGACTCGTACTCGGAGGCAAAGACCAGCAAGAAAAACGCTTTTTTTATCTGACAGGATGGAATATGGAGCTGTATTATGATCCTTTAATTTTTTTTGAGCGAACTCGATTCTGATGACAGTTTAGGAAAACATTAATCAAGGTGTTTCCTAAACTGTCAAGTCATGATTATGATTACTGATTAAATCATAATCATGATATCGTAAACGAAACGCGTCCCAGTATGAAAAATAGGGACAAAACGACCTTCTGGGGCGAAACGTCTTATTACCGCTTGAAAATGTCCTGGGGAAATGTCATTGAGGACACGTCAACTAAGGTGTGAAAAAATGGCGAAAAAGACATTACGAAACGACCTGGGAGGCTGATTTTGGTTTATTTTCCGATTATATAATCCAAAGTTGTGTTTTGAAATTTAAAATGCGAAAATTGAAACTAGAATGAAGAGATGGTGGTCTGGGGCGAAACGACTTGAACGATACTGAACGACAGGTCTGCCAACAGTTATTAACACGAGATCTGTGGGTGAGGTTGGCACACGCAAGATGAAATTTTATTCTCGGAAATGTTGCGATTTTATTTGTTTTGTCTTATTTGTCGTCATTTGCGCAACAGATTACGATATGGTCTTCCCAATTTCGTATTCTACATGTAGTGTTAACGATTTTGAAGCAAGATTTAATATCACACGTGATTTGGCATGTTCGACCATAGATCTGAATTGTTTACTAGTGACACGACAATCATTCACCTGGGGGAAAAACAAAACGCACGGACAATCAGTAATTCAGTATGGGTGGTGTGTAAACTCTCATGTATGTCTTTCTGTTACCAGGCTTAAACTAATCTGAGAAGCATTAAAGTGGCTGAGTGGTCAGTCCTGATGGCCTAGTGGTTATTCACATAATGTATAGGAATGATGATTATGACAGTCTGGAGCTCTTCAATCCAAAGAAACCACAATGGTTATCAAATCTGATACCCTGGAAAAAGCATAATTATTGCATTTAAAAGCATAAAAGAAGCAGAAAATTAGATTTTTTCAGTGTAAGATTGAATTTTATTTCACTCATGAACCCCAAAAGTGGTATTTTTGCTCGTCGCTATGCCACTCGTGAAAATGCTGCTTTTGGCGTTCATTCGATGATTAAAAATTCGATCTTACACTGAAAAAATCAAATATCCTCTATATATTGCACAGACCTGTGTGTTAACGTAATGATGCATGTTTTTGTTTATTGTATTATATTTTATATTCATATACAACATCATTATTATGTCGTGGATAAGGTTGTGTCATAAAAGTCGTATGACCTCACATATAAACTTACTTTGAAGGGAACAAGTAACGTCATGACGACGTCCATGTCAACCATGCATTTTCTGCTTAACAATTAATTAAAAGGTGCACAGTTGCAACTTTGCAATGAGTTGCTTTTCTAATGTTCAGTGTTTCGGCTTTCCAACCAATAGTATCCTGAGGTTTAATGATTCTTTAAAATCAATTTGGAAAGATTTCTTGATACTTATTTTTTCATAAAAATATTCTTTAAGTTGTGTCATGAAAGTATATATATATATAGAGGATCTTACATGAGTGATCATGTATTATTGAATTTATTAAACGAGTTGAGGAAAAAATATAAAATGCGAGGCTTGCCGAGCATTTTATTCCTTTTCCTCAACGAGTTTGATAAATTCAATAATACATGAACACGAATGCAAGATTCTATTTATCATATGACATTTAAAACGCATTTAATGCACGTTTATGTTAAAAAATGTCAATATTCCGCCATTAGTAAACGCAACGTCGCTAAGGACGTCTTGTGTGTAACGTAACGGGACGTATTTAACTAATTTGCATATTTAATCCACTAGTGGATTACCGAATTTAATGCATGGCGTTATTACACTCTCAGACGCGACGTCATATGATAAATATATATAAATCCCGTCTTATGTCCCCCTTGGGGGTTTAGACGTACTGGAAGATAGATAGATATACCTCTATTTTCATCACCATTCGGTAACCTGGTATTTGTTTAAAATGAATTAATAGCAGTTATATATAGCCAGAATTTAAATTTATTTTAAAGTAGAGTTTAACGCTGTTTAACAAGTCGGCGGTTGTTCAATTTATAGAAAATGTCTATTTTGACATGGACGTCATAATCACCTTACTTAGGCCGACCATAAAAAATTGTTGGTTTGCTGTGCTCCTAGAGCTCTACCCACCAAAATTGACCCTACCCAAAAAATTTCATTGGCATTCTGAGAATTTTTTTTTTTGAAATCATGGTTAAATTCCAATGACAGACACTACTTTCAGTTCATTAAGGCCAAATAAAAAAATACCTGTGTTTCCGGTTGTCCGACCGACCCTTATATTTACACGCCGACCCTAACATTTTATTGTTGGTTTTGTTGTCGATCGGCGCGCTTTGTCGTACCCTCCATGGAAATCCCATGTTTTATCAGTGTCGTATGACCACATGTTTAACAATGGTGGCTGCCATTCTGTGGGTCTATCTCAGCAAGCGGAAACAGAAAAAAAAATAGCAAATGTCACCATTTTTTGGGCATCAAATGTTTGAATTCGTTTCCCCATGCTACTTCTGTACAAGACATTTGGCTGAGATACCATCCCAGTCCACCAAAAGGGACGACAGTTGCATGTCATGGCCAAACGGACCAAGGAAAGGTAAGTCATCATTGTTTTTAGATTCGGACAGTGCTAGTACTTGACTGGCGAGTTATATTAAAGTGAATTTGTGCTTGCATAGACAGTAGAGCTTATAATGAGCCAGTCCATAGCGGTATGGCCTGCTCCTGACATTAAGATTACACTGTTCCTGGGTAAGCCAAGACCTCCCAAGCTGTTAACCAGTGGAAGTGCACTGTGCACACTTTGCGCCAGCAGAAGTGCACTGTGCACACTTTCTGCCAGCCACCAACTGCTACATACTTGAACTAGTGGTGGGTGGAAATTTTTCTGACAAAAAGATGTGCCTGACTGGAGGATTGAAGAGCTCTGTGTCCAGAAATTTTAGTTCAATCTGTCTGCGCCACAAGACTGAGCACTTCGCAAAGGCATATAAACCTATTCTTTGCTACTTCTACAACCCTGTCATCCTGCCACATTAACAGCCTCTGAAAAAAAAAGCCTACCTACCAACCCAATTTTTATTTGGCATGTAATAGGAAACACAGGTATTTTTTATTTGGCCTAAAACTATATTTTGAATTGCAGATAATGTTGCAAAGAGATGATTTGAAAATATATTTTCTTTTTTTATCATATGACGTCGCGTCTGAGAGTGTAATAACGTCATGCATTAAATTCCGTAATCCACTAGTGGATTAAATATGCAAATTAGTTAAATACGTCCCGTTACGTTACACTTATGGCGTCCTTAACGTCGTCGCGCTTATTTATGGTGGGGCATTGACTTTTTTGTTTAAAAATCGTGAATAAATGCGTTTTAATGTCATATGATAAATAGAATCTTGCATTCGTGTTCATGTATTATTAAATTTGAGCCAGCACATGACAAAACCTAAAATTAGACCTGTGCGACCAGCAGAGACTGAAATCAACCTGCACACCGATACACTAAGACGAGACCTTTTGCGAATGTCTCTTTGCATAGATCGTAGCCTCTAGCAGGTACACGCGATCAGTGAAGACTCTGATCAGACTGCGCGGATGCGCAGGCTGATCCGTCTTCGCTGGTCGCCAAAGCCATCTTGTAGGTTTTGCCATGCGCTGGCCCATTTATTAAACACGTTGAGGAAAAGTAATAAAATGCTCGGCAAAGCCTCGCATTTTATTAAACTCGTTGAGGAAAAGTAATAAAATGCTCGGCAAAGCTTCGCATTTTATCCCTTTTCCTCAACTCGTTTAATAAATTCAATAATACATGACCACTCATACAAGATCCTCTAGCATTTGTTACCCTTTTAAATATATTTATAGTAAAAGAAGTCCTAAATATCTTAAGATCTGGAAAACAAATACCTACCTACCCGTTCCCAAATTGATGGGTAGGAGCACAGCAAACAATTTTTTAAGGATATCCTTATTCCCGCCAAAGTGTTATGTAACGTGTTCATATCATATTAATTAGATCCACTGAATATCAGCAGCATCATATATGATAAACACAATCAATATCGAGTTGGTATTGCAACGTCATGTCAACTTACCTTTTAACAGGCAATCCTTCGTTGCCATTTCCACACAACCCATTCATTACAATGCAGTATCCTGTCCTTTTCTAGGTGCGTTTGCACCTAATACTATAATACCCAATGAACAAGATAAGCACCACGAAACTGACACGAAACGCACGAGAAAAAAGTTACGTATCTGTTGTGATGCCCGTCAAACCGGGTTAAATTCAATTTTCCTTGTTTAGAAGCATAAAAGAAACAGAAAGTTTGATTTTGTCAATGTAATATCGAATTTTATTTCACTCATGAACACCAAAAGCGGTACTTTCACTTGTGGCTACGCTTCTCGTGAAAATACTGATTTTGGTGTTCATTCGTTGAAATAAAATTCGATCATACACTGAAAAAATCAAATAACCTCTATATATGTATGTATAAATTTATCTGCAACATGTGAATCAATATCCTTTGAAACTAACCGGGCATATAGCTTGTAGCTCAGGATATTGTGGTCGTTACAGAAGACACAATAGGAATCTCGTCTCATTAGCTTGACTCACAAAATTGTATAGCATACTGTATTTATATGCAGCATATGAACCAGTATCCGTTGAAACTAACTGGGCTTTACGCTTATAGTTCAGGACTAATTTATTGTGATCATCACAGTTTTGCTGACTGTTAAATTGTTTTGACCAAATGTATGTCGCCGTTTCCGTTTACAGAGGATCTCATAAATTTGTTTTCAGGCACCCATGAAGCCTAAGCCCTACTCTTTACGAGTCGCTCTAAAGGCCAAACTTGAATTGAATCAATCACCCAAAGATGAAAAGCCGAAAAAGGAAACATCAAAAGAACTATCAAGGAAGTACAGACTAAACCTTAAAGAAGACCCAGTACGTTATGCGGAATACCTAGCTCAAAACAAGGAGAGAAATAGACTGTACAGACAAGCGTTAAAAGATGAGCAAAGACAACACCACAGAGAAGTTACTAGAGCGAGAATGAGAAGATGGAGAGAAAACCAGAAACTGAAAGAAAAAAGTGGTGATAGAACAAACACGGAGAATGCTAAACCTAAGAAACAAGAGGGCCATGATGGCCCTGGATCGCTCACCTGATCCATAGTGTAACAAGTGTGCCCCAGAGAGGGCCATTATTGGCCCCAGGGCTTTAATGTACATAATGTTGAGGGAGGTCTTAAAGGTGAAGCTTCATACCAAACATCAACAAAGGCTAAAATTTGAACAATCTTGTCAAAGGTCCACTAGATGAAGCTACACATCAAATATCAAAGACCTGGGCCTAGCGGTTTCAGAGAAGAAGATTTTTAAAGATTTTGCCTATATAAGCCTATGTAAAATCAAAGGGCCCCGGGACAGGGGCATTTTTTGCCCCAGCACTATAGTTTGAACAATCTTGGTAGGGGTCCACTAGATGAAGCTTCATACCAAATATCAAAGTTCTGGGCCTTGTGGTTTCAGAGAAGAAGATTTTTAAAGATTTTCCCTATATAAGCCTATGTAAAACCAAAGGGCCCCGTGGCAGGGGGGGATTTTTTGTCCCAGCACTATAATTTGAACAATCTTGGTAGGGGTCCACTAGACGAAGCTTCATACCAAATATCAAAGTCCTGGGCCTTGTGGTTTCAGAGAAGAAGATTTTTAAAGATTTTCCCTATATAAGCCTATGTAAAACCAAAGGGCCCCGGGGCAGGGGCATTTTTGGCCCCAGCACTAAAATTGGAACAATCTTGGTAGGGGTCCACTAGATGAAGCTTCATACCAAATATCAAAGTCCTGGGCCTTGTGGTTTTAGAGAAGAAAATTTTTAAAGATTTTCCCTATATAAGCCTATGTAAAACCAAAGGGCCCCGTGGCGGGGGCATTTTTGGCCCCAGCACTATAATTTGAACAATCTTGGTAGGGGTCCACTAGATGAAGCTTCATACCAAATATATAAGACCTGGGCCTTGTGGTTTCAGAGAAGAAGATTTTTAAAAATTTTCCCTATATAAGCCAATGTAAAAGCAAAGGGCCCCGTGGCGGGGGCATTTTTGTCCCAGCACTAAAATTTGAACAATCTTGGTAGGGGTCCACTAGATGAAGCTTCATACCAAATATCAAAGTCCTGGGCCTTGTGGTTTCAGAAAAGAAAATTTTTAAAGATTTTCCCTATATAAGCCCATGTAAAACCAAAGGGCCCCGTGGCGGGGGCATTTTTTGTCCCAGCACTAAAATTTGAACAATCTTGGTAGGGGTCCACTAGATGAAGCTTCATACCAAATATCAAAGACCTGGGCCTTGTGGTTTCAGAGAAGAAGATTTTTTAAGATTTTCCCTATATAAGCCTATGTAAAACCAAAGGGCCCCGGGGCGGGGGCATTTTTGGCCCCAGCACTGTAATTTGAACAATCTTGGTAGGGGTCAACTAGATGAAGCTTCATACCAAATATCAAAGACCTGGGCCTTGTGGTTTCAGAGAAGAAGATTTTTAAAGATTTTCCCTATATAAGCCAATGTAAAACCAAAGGGCCCCGTGGCGGGGGCATTTTTTGTCCCAGCACTATAATTTGAACAATCTTGGTAGGGGTCCACTAGATGAAGCTTCATACCAAATATCAAAGTCCTGGGCCTTGTGGTTTCAGAGTAGAAGATTTTTGAAGATTTTCCCTATATAAGCCTATGTAAAACCAAAGGGCCCTGGGGCGGGGGCATTTTTGGCCCCAGCACTATAATTTGAACAATCTTGGTAGGGGTCCACTAGATGAAGCTTCATACCAAATATCAAAGACCTGGGCCTTGTGGTTTCAGAGAAGAAGATTTTTAAAGATTTTCCCTATATAAGCCAATGTAAAACCAAAGGGCCCCGTGGCGGGGGCATTTTTCGTCCCAGCACTCAAATTTGAACAATCTTGGTAGGGGTCCACTAGATGAAGCTTCATACCAAATATCAAAGTCCTGGGCCTTGTGGTTTCAGAGAAGAAGATTTTTAA
Organism: Lucinisca nassula; assembly: GCA_963580285.1. Taxonomy (NCBI): domain Eukaryota; kingdom Metazoa; phylum Mollusca; class Bivalvia; order Lucinida; family Lucinidae; genus Lucinisca; species Lucinisca nassula. The sequence goes on from OY757020.1 coordinate 54,911,481, forward strand.
AGATTTTCCCTATATAAGCCTATGTAAAACCAAAGGGCCCCCGTGCGGGGGCATTTTTGGCCCCAGCACTATAATTTGAACAATCTTGGTAGGGGTCCACTAGATGAAGCTTCATACCAAATAACAAAGACCTGGGCCTTGTGGTTTCAGAGAAGAAGATTTTTTAAGTTTTTGGTGAAAAAAATCTGTTTTTGGCTCCTGTGACCTAGATGTGCAACGGACCGGAACCATTTGACCCATATTCAAACTTGACCGAGATATTGTCATGATGATCATTCTGAGCAAGTTTGATTAAGATTGGACCAAAATTGTGGCCCCTAGGCTGTTCACAAGGTTTTTATATGATTTGACCCGCTGACCTACTTTTTAACCCGATATGACCCATATTCGAACTGGACTGAAATATTGTCACAATGGTCATTCTGAGCAAGTTTCATGATAATTGGACCAAAACAGTGGCCTTCAGAGTGTTCACAAGGTTTTTCTATGATTTGACCTACTGACCTACTTTTTGACCGGACATGACCCATATTCGAACTTGACCAAGATATTGTCATGATGATCATTCTGAGCAAGTTTGATGATCATTGAACCATAACTGTGCCCTCTAGAGTGTTCACAAGGACTATCTATGGTTTGACCTACTGACCTACTTTTTGACCCTACATGATCCATATTCGAACCTGACCGAGATATTGTCATGATAATTATTCTGAGCAAGTTTGATGATGATTGGACCAAAACTGTGCCCTCTAGAGTGTTCACAAGGTTTTTCTATGATTTGACCTACTGACCTACTTTTTCACCCGACATGACCCATATTCGAACTTGACCGAGATATTGTCATGATGATCATTCTGAGCAAGTTTGATGATGATTGGACCAAAACTGTGGCCTCTAGTTTGTTCACAAGAAAAAGTTTACGCACGACGGACGACGGACGACGCACGACGACGCCGGACATCTTACGGTCACAAAAGCTCACCATGACCTTCGGTCAGGTGAGCTAAAAAGCAAAAACAAGACACCAGATTCACGGACAGAGGGAAGAATGGAAGCTAAAAAAGAGAGAACAAAGAAAAAATATGTCAGTACAAAAGAAACGTCGAATAAATGAAACAAGAGGGCCATGATGGCCCTGGATCGCTCACCTGATCCATAGAGTAACAAGTGGGCCCCGGGGAGGCCAGGGTTATAATGTGCATAATGTTGAGGGAGGTCTAAAAAGGTGAAGCTTCATACCTAATATCAACTAAGGCTATAATTTGAACAATCTTGGCAAAGGTCCACTAGATGAGGCTACACACCAAATATCAAAGACCTGGGCCTTGCGGTTTCAGAGAAGAAGATTTTTTCAAAGATATTTCCTACTTAAGCCTATGTAAAACATAATGGCGCAGAGGCGGGGCATTTTTGGCCTCGGGGATATAATTTAAAAAATCTTGATAGAGATCCACTAGATGAAGCTTCACACCAAATATCAAAGACCTGGGCCTTGCTGTTTCAGAGAAGAAGATTTTCAAAGATTATCTCTTTATAGGTCTATGTAAAACCAAAGGGCCCCTGGGCAGGGGCATTTGTGGCCCGAGGGCTATAATTTGAACAATCTTGGTAGAGGTCCACTAGTTGAAGCACCATACCAAATATCAAAGACATGGGCCTTGCAGTTTCAGAGAAGAAGAATTTTAAAGATTTTCCCTATATATGTCTATGTAAAACCAAAGGGCCATGAGGCGGAGGCATTTTAGGTCTCAGGGCTATAATTTGAACAATCTTGGTAGAGGTCCACTAGCTGAAGCTTCAAACAAAATATCAAAGACCTAGGCCTTGTGGTTTCAGAGAAGAAGATTTTTTCAAGATTTTCCCTATATAAGTCTATGTAAAACCAAAGGGCCCCAGAGCGGGGGCATTTTGGCCCAAGCACTATAATTTGAACAATCTTGGTAGAGGTCCACAAGATGAAGCTTCATACCAAATATCAAACACCTGGGCCTTGCAGTTTCAGAGAAGAAGATTTTTAAAGATTTTCCCTATATAAGCCTATGTAAACCCAAAGGGGCCCCGGGGCGGGGGCATTTTTGGCCCCAGCACTATAATTTGAACAATCTTCGTAGGGGTCCAATAGATGAAGCTTCAAACCAAATAGCAAAGACCTGGGCCTTGTAGTTTCGGAGAAGAAGATTTTTAAAGATTTTCCCTATATAAGCCTATGTAAAACCAAAGGGCCCCAGGGCGGGGGCATTTTTGGCCCCAGCACTATAATTTGAACAATCTTGGTAGGGGCCCACTAGATGAACCTTCATACCAAATATCAAAGACCTGGGCCTTGCGGTTTCAGAGGAGAAGATTTTTAAAGATTTTCCCTATATAAGCCCATGTAAAACCAAAGGGCCCTGGGGCGGGGGCATTTTTGGCCCCAGCACTATAAGTTGAACAATCTTGGCAGGGGTCCACTTGATGAAGCTTCATACCAAATATCAAACACCTGGGCCTTGCAGTTTCAGAGAAGAAGATTTTTAAAGATTTTCCCTATATAAGCCAATGTAAAACCAAAGGGCCCGGGGCGGGGGCATTTTTCGCCCCAGCACTATAATTTGAACAATCTCCGTAGGGGTCCACTAGATGAAGCTTCATACCAAATATCAAAGACCTGGGCCTTGCAGTTTCAGAGAAGAAGATTTTTAAAGATTTTCCCTATATAAGCCCATGTAAAACCAAAGGGCCCCGGGGCGGGGGCATTTTTCGCCCCAGCACTATAATTTGAACAATCTTGGTAGGGGTCCACTAGATGAAGCTTCATACCAAATATCAAAGACCTGGGCCTTGCGGTTTCAGAGAAGAAGATTTTTTAAGTTTTCGGTGAAAAAAATCTATTTTTGGCTCCTGTGACCTATATGTGCAACGGACCGGAACCATTTGAACAACTTTGAAAGGGGACCACCTAAGGATCATTCCTGTGAAGTTTGGTCAAAATCCGATCAGTGGTTTAGGAGGAGATGTCGTTTGAAGAAATTGTTTACGCACGCACGCACGGACGGACGGACGCACGACGGACAAAAAGTGATCCCAAAAGCTCACCTCGTCACTACGTGACGGTGAGCTAAAAAGGAGGCTTAATTATCGTGCAAAAAAAAACAGAAACTGGAACAAAAAGAAGTTAGTTGCCAGACATCGGAAAGTACGGAAACACCAGCGAAAAATTCTGATGACATGCCATGCTTTAATACAGACTTGAGTAAAAGGAAAGCACTTTCTCGAGCAAGGAAGTCACTGCCATTTGCACCACAGAAGTATGCCGAAGTTGTTGCAAGTCTGGCCATGAATTGTACTCCAAATAAAAGAAAAGCATTGGCAGATGTGGGAGTAGTAATAACTCCCATTAAGAAAGCAAGACTGGAGAGTATGGTTAAGATAGAAGAAGAGTTAAAATCCACTAAGCTGGAGAGATCTAAAGCAGCACTAAGGAAGAGAAGACTACTTTGCCAGTATCTACCAAGAACAAATGTCGGTGGAAAAAGAAAACCAATAGGTGTTTCATACAGTTTCATGGCGAAATCGTCACTCTTAAAAGGTGTTTGGAATGACAGGGAAATACGCTCGGACAGGATAGACGAAGAAACAGTTGATCAAGTTCAACAGTTTTTCAAGAAAGCGACTGTTACAGCAGAAAAAAAGAACGTGAATGTCAAAGAAATGGAGTCAAAACACTACTTGAACAGTAGTTTACAGAACACGTAAAATCTGTTCCGACAAGAAAATCCAGAATGCAACATCGGATTTAGTAAATTCGTGGCATTACGACCAACGTGCGTGAAAACGATGGGAAAAACTCTTGCCTATGTGAATATTGCACAAACATCGAATTGAAGATTTCGGCAATTAGCAAATTTATGTCAAAGAAAGACACAAAGATAAAAGCCAAGTATCAATTGGATAAAATTACATTGTGCCCTACTAACAACAAGTATCCAAGAAAAGAATGTATCGAGAGGAACTGTGAACTGTGTGGCACTGTTAAACTGACTGGTGCTATTCCACTTAAGTATGTCAAATCTGTAAAATGGCAAAGATGGGAGAATCAGTCATATATCAAAGACAATGTCCGGAAAACAAGGAAAATGTTAAAACTTAAAACTGGATCAGTAAAGGTGTTCATGAAAGAATTGCAAGACGAGGCTGAAACATTCAGCAAACATCTGCATACTGCAAGATGGCAGCATGAACAATTTATAGAGATAATTCAAAATGTCCCAGTGAATTGGGTGGTGTTTTGCATGGATTTTGCGGAGAATTACACATGCTTGTATCAGGACGAACCGCAGGACGTACATTGGTACCATAACCAAGTGTCCCTTTTCTCGATTGTTGCATACTACCGGTGTCCTTGATCAAGATGTTCAGAAATAGCCCGAGAGAGTATAGTTTTCATTTCAGACGACAAGAAGCATAACAGTCATGTAGTGCATAAAGCGGTTAAAGATGCGAATGAACACTTGAAGAAGAGAAATATTGTGATAGAAAAAGAAATTCATTTTTCTGATGGTGCTAGCTCACAATTCAAATCACGTTTTCCATTTCCTGATGTTGAAAGAAGTGTAGAAGAGTTCGGATTTCCAATTGAGAAACATTTCTTTGGCAGCCGGCATGGAAAAGGGCCATGCGATGGTGAATGTGGCGTCATAAAGCGATCAGCATCTAAAGCTGTCATTAGCAGACAAGCGAAAATAGAAGACTCTGCTGATTTCTTCCGATTTGCGAGAGAAAACCTAACCAAACCTGAAAAAGAGGAAGAAGGACAATGTTACCACAAAAGGAGGACAATTTTCCTTCTCGTTGACCCAGTAAATAGAGACAGAGGTACCTCTAAGGCAGTTCCTGAAACAAGGAAGTTGCATGCCGTGAAACCGGATCCATTCTCAGAAAGTGGTTTATTTACACGATCCCTTAGTTGCTTCTGCGATTATTGTAAGACCGGAATCGGGGATGGATGCAGGAATGCGTCTCATGTGGGAGACTGGCAACGTGTACAGAGAAAGAGCCAAAAACCGTCAAAGAAACGAAAAGTGAACGTCCAACAGAAGAAAGCCAAAGGAAAACAAAGTGGAAGGAAGAGAAATGTTACATCTCAAAAGAAAGCGAAACCTGATGAAGAACGTACCAACATGAAAGAGACGAGATCTCAAACGAGGAAGAAAAGTGTGACAGTGAAATCTCAGAAGAAAACTGTTACATCTCAGAAGAAAGTGAAACCTAAGTAAGAAAGTAGCAGCATGAAAGGGACGAGATCGCAAAGGAAGAAAACAGGTAGTGAACAGGGCTTCAGTACGAATAAACTGCAAAGCCTTACAGAGTCAAAATCTCAGAAGAAAAGTGATGAAGAGTGTAGCAGTGAAATCAAATTAGAAGGGCTTACTGTTACTGAAAACCAAACAGGAAGAGTTAAAAAAAGCATAATTAACAAATCACCTGGAATCATGTCAAGGAAAAAGTTTTTCACCACACTGCAGAAGACACTAACGAGCTGCAAAACATACGATGAATTACAAGTAGCTTGTACAATGGCTGACAATGAAGTTGGAATGTATGATGTTAAAATTTCTCAACCATCCGTTGTGGGCAACGATTGTACTATCGATAAAGCGGCTCTTCGTCTCAAACCAGACAACATTCCAGCTGGAAAGGAAATTTTTCCAGTTATAATATACGGGGATGGGAATTGTCTCCCCAGATCAGGTGCAATGTACGTAGTGGATGCCGACCATGTAGAAATCAGGACACGAATGGTGATGGAAGGAGTACTACATGAAGCACATTACTTGAATAAGAAGATTCTGAATGCTGGACATAAGAAGGGAAACTTCAGAAACTTACCGAAGATATACGCATCATACTCACCTTTCTTCTATGGAGACAGAGTTCTAAGTGACATTGGCATCCAAAACATATATAGACAAGAGATAGTAAAAATCGCCAAACCAGGAACATTCTGTGGCATATGGCAGCTTTTTCTCCTCGCTTCAGTGCTAGGATGCACAGTTCACTCAATTTACCCAAAATATGGTGGAGCAACTGTTCGCACTGATTTAAACAGACCCATTTATCCAAGACAAAGCCGTTCCACAGTGAATGCATTAATCATGTGGTCGAACATTAATGGTGACAAGGATAGTGCCTTAAGCTGGGGACCTAACCATTTTGTCCCTCTACTACCCATGCTGCCAGAAGAGGGATTGTCGCCCATCAGTGAATGTCAAACCCATGACAGAGGACAATACTCAGAGCATTCTCAGGTGAGATATTTCTTTGAGGACTGAAGTCATGATTTTGAGCTTGCATCGACTAATGAAAAACAGTAGCTGAATTTAATGTTTGTGAAGCACAAAAAATCTCGTTCACATTAAGGATTTATCATATTTAAATGTGGGTGGGGTACCTGTTTTAAGAGAAGATCAGAGAGTGCCTATATCTGAGAAACTTACTGCACTTTGGAGGAATTTGAAAAATACATTTATTGTGATTTCCTCAATCTCTTTAGAATAGGATATAATTTTCTTTGAACTTCCGGAGTGTAAAGAACCAGAAGACGATGTTAAGGGTTTTTGGGACGGACATACGTTAATACAACGGAAAAGGCTCTGCACGTGCTCAAAAGCGTTGCAATCGTGGAATCTGACAATACTCATCCACCTTTTTTTTATTCATTGTTTCGTTCGTGAGATACCATCAAAACATTGGTTTGTTTAGATTCAACAGGTGAGCTGTCAAATGTAAACGAACTGATATCTCGTGAACGAAAAATTGAAAATGTGGTAGGAGATTGTCATTGGTACTAAATAGATACTTATTTTGCTCTTACACATACGTGCAAAACCTTCCCAGTTTGCTGTCCTTCTGTCCATTTGCGAAAACACATGGCATTGCCGTATTGTTACTTTCTATGCTGGAATTTAAAAGAAAAGCACACGCAAATCTTTGCGGACTGAAACAAAAATAAAACAAATTGTGTAGATTCTTTGGCTGACTTACACCCAATATTATACCCACAAAACACGTTGAGCACCACTAAATTGACGCGAAACGACCCAGAACAAAGATAATTTTCTTCGATAGTGAGTCACACCATTAGGGACGCTAAATATTGCCTTTTTAAAGCATGTAAGAAACAGGAAATTTGATTTTTTTTCAGTGCCAGATCAAATTTTATTTCACTCATGAACACCAAAAACTTATATTTTCACTCGTGGCTACGCCACTCGTGAAAATAACAGTTTTGGTGTTCATTCGGTGAAATAAAATTCGATCTTACACTGAAAAAAATCAAATATCCTCTATATCATACCGATACCCTTGAAGTAAAAGCTTGGCCGTTAAAGTTTTATTACGAGCATTGAAATCAGCCAAATGGTTAGACACCCTGGCAAAGCGAATAATTTGAGAGATGTAAACACCATAAGAAGTGGTGCGGGGAACATCGCCGTCTAAAAATGGCTCGGTATCAGAAGAATTGGCTTCATTTAACTGCAATTCAGCAGGATACGTGTGACTTACCATTCCTTCAAAATAAAGTTGTTATCTCATTTCAGTCGACTGATGATTTTTCGCTGGAAACGATAATGGCACAAGATGATTTGTACAATATCCTGGACAAACTGAATGAAGAAGTCGAGATTGACCTATCTACAATCCTGGTGAGTGACATAGCTGAGGAAGACATATCTCAGGATGGTGCAAAGACCAACCAAACCCTCCTGCACAAGGAACCATTGGCTGGGTAAGATTTTTGTTTATCTTTTCTTACATGAAATTAGAATGCAATCATGTTATGTCTTTATGACTATATGCATGTATATTACATTCTGAGCCGTCTTGTTCATATTTTGTAGGGAGACTTTGGCAGACACATCCCAGACAGACATAGCTCAGGCAGACATAGCCCAGACAGACATAGCTCATGCAGACATGGCATACATAGCTCAGGCAGACATGACAGACATATCTCAGGCAGACATGGCAGACATAGCCCAGACAGACATAGCTGAAGAAGACACATCTCAGGATGGTGCAAAGACCAACCAGACCCTCCTGCACAAGGAACCATTGGCTGGGTAAGATTTTTGTTTATCTTTTCTTACATGAAATCAGAATGCAATCGTGCTAAGTCTTTATGATAATGTGCATGTATATTACATTCTGAGCTTCCTTGTTCATATTTTGTAGGGAGACTTTGGCAGACACAGCCCAGACAGACATAGCTCAGGCAGACACAGCCCAGACAGACATACCTCAGGCAGACACAGCCCAGACAGACATAGCTCAGGCAGACATAGCCCAGACAGACATAGCTCAGGCAGACATAGCTCATGCAGACATGGCAGACATAGCTCATGCAGACATGGCAGACATAGCCCAGACAGACATAGCTGAGGAAGACACATCTCAGGATGGTGCAAAGACCAACCAGACCCTCCTGCACAAGGAACCATTGGCTGGGTAAGATTTTTGTTTATCTTTTCTTACATGAAATTAGAATGCAATCGTGCTAAGTCTTTATGATAATGTGCATGTATATTACATTCTGAGCTTCCTTGTTCATATTTTGTAGAGAGCCACTTGCAGACCTAGCCCAGACAGACATAGCTCAGGCAGACATGGCAGACATAGTTCAGGCAGACATAGCCCAGACAGACATAGCTCATGCAGACATGGCAGACATAGCTCAGGCAGACATAGCTCAGGCAGACATAGCCCAGACAGACATAGCTGAAGAAGACACATCTCAGGATGGTGCAAAGACCAACCAGACCCTCCTGCACAAGGAACCATTGGCTGGGTAAGATTTTTGTTTATCTTTTCTTACATGAAATTAGAATGCAATCGTGCTAAGTCTTTATGATAATGTGCATGTATATTACATTCTGAGCTTCCTTGTTCATATTTTGTAGAGAGCCACTTGCAGACCTAGCCCAGACAGACATAGCTCAGGCAGACATGGCAGACATAGTTCAGGCAGACATAGCCCAGACAGACATAGCTCATGCAGACATGGCATACATAGCTCAGGCAGACATGGCAGACATAGCTCAGGCAGACATAGCTCAGGCAGACATAGCCCAGACAGACATAGCTGAAGAAGACACATCTCAGGATGGTGCAAAGACCAACCAGACCCTCCTGCACAAGGAACCATTGGCTGGGTAAGATTTTTGTTTATCTTTTCTAAAATGAAATTAGTTCTAATGCAATCATGTTATGTCTTTATGATAATGTGCATGTATATTACATTCTGAGCTTCCTTGTTCATATTTTGTAGGGAGACTTTGGCAGACACAGCCCAGACAGACATAGCTCAGGCAGACATAGCCCAGACAGACATAGCTCAGGCAGACATAGCCCAGACAGACATAGCTCAGGCGAACATGGCAGACATAGCTCAGGCAGACATGGCAGACATAGCTCATGCAGACATGGCAGACATAGCTCATGCAGACATGGCAGACATAGCTCAGGCAGACATGGCATACATAGCTCAGGCAGACATAGCTGAGGAAGACACATCTCAGGATGGTGCAAAGACCAACCAGACCCTCCTGCACAAGGAACCATTGGCTGGGTAAGATTTTTGTTTATCTTTTCTTACATGAAATCAGAATGCAATCGTGCTAAGTCTTTATGATAATGTGCATGTATATTACATTCTGAGCTTCCTTGTTCATATTTTGTAGACAGCCACTTGCAGACCTAGCCCAGACAGACATAGCTCAGACAGACATAGCTCAGACAGACATAGCTCAGACAGACATAGCCCAGACAGACATAGCTGAAGAAGACACATCTCAGGATGGTGCAAAGACCAACCAGACCCTCCTGCACAAGGAACCATTGGCTGGGTAAGATTTTTGTTTATCGTTTCTTACATGAAATTAGAATGCAATCATGTTATGTCTTTATGACTATATGCATGTATATTACATTCTGAGCCGTCTTGTTCATATTTTGTAGGGATACTTTGGCAGACACAGCCCAGACAGACATAGCTCAGGCAGACATAGCCCAGACAGACATAGCTCATGCAGACATGGCAGACATAGCTCAGTCAGACATGGCAGACATAGCTCAGGCAGACATGGCAGACATAGCTCATGCAGACATAGCCCAGACAGACATAGCTGAGGAAGACACATCTCAGGATGGTGCAAAGACCAACCAGACCCTCCTGCACAAGGAACCATTGGCTGGGTAAGATTTTTGTTTATCTTTTCTTACATGAAATTAGAATGCAATCATGTTATGTCTTTATGACTATATGCATGTATATTACATTCTGAGCTTCCTTGTTCATATTTTGTAGGGAGACTGGCAGACACATCCCAGACAGACATAGCTCAGGCAGACATAGCCCAGACAGACATAGCTCATGCAGACATAGCTCAGGCAGACATAGCTCAGGCAGACATGGCAGACATAGCTCATGCAGACATGGCAGACATAGCCCAGACAGACATAGCTGAGGAAGACACATCTCAGGGTGGTGCAAAAACCAACCAGACCTCCTGCACAAGGAACCATTGGCTGGGTAAGATTTTTGTTTATCTTTTCTTACATGAAATTAGAATGCAATCATGTTTTGTCTTTATGACTAAACACGTATATAGCATTCTGAGCCGTCTTGTTCATATTTTGTAGGGAGACTTTGGCAGACACAGCCCAGACAGACATAGCTCAGGCAGACATAGCCCAGACAGACATAGCTCATGCAGACATGGCATACATAGCTCAGGCAGACATGGCAGGCATAGCTCATGCAGACATGGCAGACATAGCCCAGACAGACATAGCTCAGGCAGACATAGCTCATGCAGACATGGCAGACATAGCCCAGACAGACATAGCTCAGGCAGACATGGCAGACATAGCTCAGGCAGACATAGCCCAGACAGACATAGCTGAGGAAGACACATCTCAGGATGGTGCAAAGACCAACCAGACCCTCCTGCACCAGGAACCATTGACTGGGTAAGATGTTTGTTTATCTTTTCTTACATGAAATTAGAAAGAAATCATGTTATGTCTTTATGATTATATACTTGACTGTATATTAAATTCTGAGCCTTCTTGTTCGTATTTTTTGTAGGGAGCCACTGGCAGACATAGCCCAGACAGACATAGCCCAGGCAGACATAGCCCAGGTCGACAAATCTCAGGATGATGGTGCAAAGACCATCCGGACCCTCATGCACAAGGAACCATTAGCTAGGTAAAGTTTTGTTTATCTTTTCTTACATAAAATTAGAATGCACAATCATGTTATGTCTTAATGGTTATATGTATATTTCATTTTGAACTTTCTTGTTTATATTTTATAGGGAGCCACTGGCAGGCATAGCCCAGGCAGACATAGCTCAGGCAGACATAACTCAGACAGACAAAGCTCATGCCGACAAAGCTGAGGGAGACACAACTCAGGCAGACACATGTCATTATGATGGTGCAAAGGCCAGCCAGACCTTCACACACAAGGAATCATTACTTGGGTAAGAGTTATGTTTATCTTTTTCTACATTAAATTAAAAAGCACTATCATCATATGTCTTTATAATTATATACGCACATTCAATCCTTGTTCATATTTTGTAGGGAACTACTAACAGACATAGCTCAGGCAGACACAGCTCAGGCAGACACGTCTCAGGATGATGGTGCAAACACCAACCGGACCCTCACTCACAAGGAACTATTAGCTGGGTAAGAGTTTTGTTTATCTTTTTTTGTATGAAATTAGAATGCATAATCATCATGTGTCTTTATTTTATATACATATATTGCATTCTAAGTCTCATTGTTTATATTTTAAAGGGAGATACTGGCAAATGCAGACACAGCTCAGGGTGACACAACTCAGGGTAACACAGCTCAGGGTGACGCAACTCGGTGTGACACAGACACAGCTCAGACAAGCATGCCAAGGTAAAGAAAAATAATTTTGCCTGTAGGTTTTATGTGCATTATATCTCACACGTGTATCTTTCGTATAGTTTGCCATTTACTGAACAAATCAAGTTCATTATTTATTCTAAGCTCTGAGACATGGTAAGTTATTAAATAGTGTCTCCATGTACATTTTATCCATGAATATCTATGCATGTAGGTTTTCAAGGGGAACCTATCTGGCCATAAGCCACGGTGATGAAATCTACCCAGCAGTTGTAAGTTGTAAAGATTAAAAAGTTGGTTCTTTGTTTGACTTTATTCCAGGTTGTTTATCTTGTGTTTTTATGTTTAGTTTAAGTTACAAGTTTAGTTCATCTTTTTTATTTAACTTTTACCCTGCCACAGGCGAATTCGTGATTACCTTAAAAAAGGCTTTAGTATCATTTACTGACCGTTCCAAGTCGGTGCTTTTGCTGTGGTTTCTTCCTGTTTTGTGTATGTGGATCTAATTCTTTCCCTAATAATACACGTTGTTTTATTAATGATTCCTGTTCTTCCCACTTTTTTGATTGTTCATTTTAGTTGCATTTGTCCGTCTAAGTTCATTTTTGTCTTGTTGGTGATTCTGATAATTTCTCCATTATGTTTTCTATTCATTTTTGGTTACTTTTGGGTATTCTGAGTCACCACCTATTTGGGAAATAGCTGCTGACTCGGTTTGGCGGTTGTCCGTTTGATTTATTGTTGTCACTCAATGTGTCGACTTCTTTCCCTAGTGATGTTGTGGGGAGGATTTGGGATTTGATTGTATCAGTTCCTGATCATTACTATTTTTAATTTTTACATCTCATCAAGATCCAAATTATTAACAAAGACCACTCTGATATTATTTTGAAAACATAATTTCTACTTTGAGAATGGAAGCAGGCAACAGATTCCTTAACATGCTAAAATTGTCTATACATGTTTGTATTTTATGTTATTGCAGTGTTCAGTACCTTGATATATATCATTACAAGGGATGAGTTTATATACATCCTTTTTTGTTACTTTTTTCTTTTAAATTGAGTCTTGTTATTCCATTCATTTCACTCCTGATATGTGTATACACATGCCAATGAATAAAGTGCAAGCAAATGATTTCCATTTTAATTTTCACAATAATGTTTGAACTGTTGCAATTTCATATTCTGTTTACAGACCAGTAGTAAAAACAAAATCATAAATGGCCCGAATCCAAGAGTGGGAGCTTCATGCAAGTGAAATTATGTAAGGCCATTTTCAAATAATGTATGCAATAATTATTTTGTAGATTCATAGGTGTAATATTTGTATTTAATTTTGCATTTCTTTAACCTTTAGCCTGCTGTAGGCGACAAGCCCTATCTTTGCAAACAGTGTAGATCCAGATCAGATGGCTTCTTAAGAAGCCATCTGATCAGGATCTACAATGTTTGACATTCACTTTATGGATATGTAGAATTAAACTGCATCAAGTAATCTGATTGGTTCAAAATCAAAAATGGGCGTGGCTTATTTGGATATTCAGCAGGTTAAAGGTTAATAAAATGTCTCCTGTGACACTCCAGGTTGATGAGTGGCCGTGGATAAACTATTTCACGAAGGTGAAGAACATGTGGCAGATAAATGACCTCCGGTATGCAGTCCTGCAGGATGACGTTAATCGAGTTCTTGAAACACCTGCCCTCGTGATGAGAGGTTCAAGAATATATTACAAGTTTGGTATGTCCACATACAAGCACAAGTTATTTCTCTAACTTTTGAATGTCATAAATCTTCTCAATAAGATAATTTGTTAATTTTTTTTTTCAAGAAAGAAAGAAACTAACAATGATCTTTATTGATTTTAAATATTAAAAATTTACATGCATATTATTTACATTTTAAATAGGATTGTTCTCATCCATAAATTACATAAAATGATTTTAGAAGTCATTGTTTCAATATTAGGGAGGTTAAGATTTTTAACTTGTACGCGTACGGGTAGCGACAAAGTGTGTGTATACGTCATCAATTATTGCATACCCTCTACCAGTAAAATGTGATTTCTAAATGTAAATGGCCTGCTAGACATAGTTCACGTGTAGAAATCACTTCTAACTGGTAGAGGATATGCAATTATTGATGACGTATACACACATTTTATTGCTACCCGTACGCGTACAAGTAAAAAATCTTAACCTCCCTATTTAGAATTGGTCATGTACCTACAAAAAGTAATTGGAACATTTGAATATAAATATAATATATATATATATATATCTTTTCAGATATCCCTTGAAGCCCCATGCAGATCATCATCCACAGTAGCCTGTTGCTAATCATCTGACATTAAGTGTTGAAAATGTTCATAAAAAATAAAGATAGAGTCATAGCTCAGTTTGTTTCCATTAGTTGCTTTACATTCAGTATCTACCTGTGATTCAGAAAAATCACATCAAGTTTGGGCGTGACAGTTTGACATACAAAATGGCAAAGCTGAAAAGCATGACCAATAATGACAAAATTACCACACTCCGTTTTAAGCCTTATAGATAACTATGGTCATATAACGGAGGTCAGTCTTTCGATGGTTCTACCTGGATTCTTATCAGTGGTGACTTTAGTTCACTGCATGTTTAACACATTTTAAAAGTTACCTCACATATTAAATACATGTATTGTAACTCATTTACCTGATAAAGATATGCTATCTCAGGACCTGTCAGGTTTATCAGGTCAACGTGACGTCATCAACTTGACGTTGCGCTTTAATGACGTTGCTCTTTGATAGCAATCAATACCTGTTTATTGATTGCATATTTAAAGAGTGAACAATGCGTGTAACTGATAAATAGAATACCAGATTCGTGTCATTTGATATCAAGTTTATCAGGCTCGGCTTTGAGAACGCATGTAGAATCGCTCGGCAAGCCTCGCGATTCCACAAGCGTTTTTGAAGCCTTGTCTGATAAAATTGATATCAAAAGACACGAACCTGGTATTCTCTTTATCAGTTACCTCCCATATTAATTACGTTGTAGTGCATTGACCTGATAAAGATAGGCTATCTCAGGACATGTGAGGTTTATCAGGTCAACGTGACGTTGTCAACGTGACGTCGTCAACATGACGTAATCAACTGGACGTTGCGCTTTAATGACAATCGATATCTGCTTATTAATTGCATATTTAAAGAGTGTACAATGCATATAACTGATAAATAGAATACCAGGTTCGTGTCATTTGATATCAAGTTTATCAGGCTCGGCTTTGAGAACGCATGTAGAATCGCTCGGCAAGCCTCGCGATTCTACAAGCGTTTTCGAAGCCTTACCTGATAAACTTGATATCAAAAGACACGAACCTGGTATTCACTATTTATCAGTTACCTCCCATATTAATTACGTTGTAGTGCATTGACCTGATAAAGATAGGCTATCTCAGGACATGTGAGGTTTATCAGGTCAACGTGACGTTGTCAACGTGACGTCGTCAACATGACGTTGTCAACGTGACGTTGTCAACGTGACGTCGTCAACATGACGTAATCAACTGGACGTTGCGCTTTAATGACAATCGATATCTGCTTATTAATTGCATATTTAAAGAGTGTACAATGCGTATAACTGATAAATAGAATACCAGGTTCGTGTCATTTGATATCAAGTTTATCAGGCAAACCTCGCGATTCTACATGCGTTCTCAAAGCCTTGCCTGATATACTTGATATCAAAAGACACGAACCTGGTATTCTATATACCTCCCACAAGTGTCATAGAGTGCCGGCTGTTGCAGACGACTTTTAAAAACATTGCAATAAAAGGAAAATTGCTGCAAACTAGCAATTTCACCTTTTATTGCAGTTTTTGTAATATAAATTTGTAACTGTAAAACTTCCAGTTTTTTAGATTATTATTTTTTTTGTTTCCTAGCTGCAAGTGACTGACAGCTTTCCCTCATGAAACATCGTTATAAGAGTGTTAAGGATAAGAAGTTGCTATAGAAAAATATTCAAAATGAAGATAATTGCTATGGTGAGCCCCCAGGTCCACTTGCACTGTGGTTTCCTGGCTAACCAGTCACTTATTTGACTGGGGGAATGTTTTTTAGAACTAGTAACAGTGTTATTAATCACATAATTTCACATCAATTAATACGCCTGTGAATTATATGATATAATATTAAAACACTGCTGAAAACTTCCCAACCCAATACGAAAAGTGCAAGGATGAGGTTATAAGCAAACATATAAAGTTACTAGCTACTAAAAGCAAAAAAAAAATATGCATGCTTACACTAAATCCACATCATCCGCCTACCATGCTGATATGTTACAAGCACCATAGCATACAACAGAGGGTAGTTAATGGGTTAAAGGCACATACTGAGAGATGTACACAAAATTTACTAGAAAACTCGCATTGTGTGGTGCACATTTATTTTGGAGAGCATGCTATGAACTTTCCGTTGGTTAACAGTCATAAATAGCAATAAAACAGCCTCTATGATTGATAGTATCCAAGACTATGGCTTTCCAGTCGGGTTTGCAGTGCAATGTGATCGTCACATGGTGTCCGCCTTTAGTGAAATGATGATGCCAAATAACTCAAAATTACCATTGAAAGTTAAAATATGGAAGTATATAATACAAAATCGATACTTAATTGTATTTTAAAATGAGATTTGTTTCATTTTTCCAATTAAATTATGCTTTCTGTAGGGACACTATGTGACGAGAGTATTTTGGTGTCCTTTGAAACGAGCATCTTGTTCTATAAAAAACGTCTTAAAATTTTGCGATTTTCATGTTAATCATAATCCTATTTCTATAGTTATTTAAACTATAGCTTTATGCAATATTTAAATCAATGCCGATGATCTTTTTTATACAAGTAACGTTAGGAATTGAAAGACAAAATGTCCCATGACTGTTTTTACTTCAAACAATAAAAGTTTTGAAAAAATAAGCATTCTTTCAAATTGAAAAGACTCTCACACGTGAATACTAATGAAAAACAAACAATTTAGTGAATAAAATCAGATAAAATTGCACAAATTTGTGCACAATTGGACACCACGTGACGAGCGTCATTTTCTGCCCACAATGGAAAAAGTGAGATTTTTTTTTTCTGTACTTCAAAATACTATCTTCTCCATCTAAAAATAAGAAAGCTCAGACATGAAGTCAACTTTCAATCCATATTACCTGCGTTTAAAAAATGACCCTCGTGTCACAATTTTACTCACCAGTACCGTGGAATGACCCATAATAAGGAACAAGAATATATATGATGATGATGATGATGATGATTTCGTGTTTAACGACGCGTCAACCCTCTTTGTGGGTCATAAGCGTCAAACGGTTGATGGTTAAACGGCATGAATAATTATGATGATATTAAAAGTAAAAAGTCAGAATGATAATGTATAAAAATCTGAAACAGTTAAATCTTATGAAAAAGTCCAATTTCTTTTAAGAATAAAATAATATTATCAACAGGTACATCTCGAAACAGTTGTTGCAAAGTGTCAGCTTTGAAATATAAAATACGTGAGGGTGAAAAGTCAACACAGTCAATTAAGATATGTTTCACAGTGAATGGCTGATCACAACCTACACAAGAAGGCTGATCATCACCATTAAAAATATAAGAATGAGTAACTCTAGTATGGCCGATGCGCAGTCGTGTTAATACTACGTCCTCTTTTCTGGAAAACTGTGGAGGAGAGCATTTTGTACTAACGACAGGTTTAATGGCATGGAGTTTGTTATTTATTGCACGGTCCCATTCGCCTTGCCATTCCGACAAGATGTATCTGTTGATAAATGGTTTAAAATTGTTAAAAGGAATTTTAAAAACAGATGGATCAAGATTGAGCGATTCCTTTGCTTTCTTGTCAGCATATTCATTGCCGACAATGCCAATATGGCTCGGAAGCCAACAAAACAAGATTTGGTGTGTTTTAGAAATTTCATGATGTTTTTCGATCAATTTTTGAATTTGAGGATTTTTAGATGATGAATGGTCTAAAGCCTTAAGCACAGAAAGTGAATCCGAAAATATAATTGCTTTTTGAATTGTTGAAGAACTGATAAAATCTAAAGCTAGGTCTATTGCTTTGGCTTCAGCTGTAAAAATAGATGAACCATCTGGAAGGCGCATGGTTTTGTGCGTATCTTTAGAAACATACGCACAGCCAACTTTATCTCCTTCTTTGGAACCATCAGTATAGACTTGCTGGTAATCATTGTAACGTGACTGCAGTACCTGAAAGTTTTGTTTGAGAAGTATTGGATTTGATTCGGATTTTTTTCCATCATGTAAGTCGAACAGAATAGAAGGTTGTTTAATACACCAAGATGGAACTTCGGCGGTTTCATGTTTTTGAATATTTTTAAGGTCGATACCTGAATTTTCCAGCAGTGGTAAAATACGTAATCCAAAAGGTTTGATTGCTGTGGGTTTTGTTTCATACTTATCTACAAATTGAGGTCGAAATGAAATTTTGGATGCCGGGTTAGATGGATTTGCAGCAAGTCTGATAGCATACTGAAGAGAAAGTTTCTCTCTGCGCGAGGTTAATGATGGTTCACCTGCTTCTACATAAAGGCTTAATACGGGAGAAGTACGGAAGGCTCCCATGGCCAGACGAAGGCCTTGGTGATGGATAGTATCCAAGGATTTTAAATAGGACTTTCTGGCAGAACCATAAACAACAGACCCATAATCTAATTTAGATCTTATTAAAGACCGGTAAAGATGTAATAAAGTATACCGATCTGCTCCCCAACTTGTATGAGCTAAAACTTTCAAAAGATTCAAAGCTTTTAAGCATTTCGCTTTAAGATATTTAATATGTGGAATAAAAGATAACTTTTGATCAAATATGACCCCAAGAAATTTGGCTTCTTCAACAACAGGAATTTGTGATCCGTATAAAAACAGGGAAGGATGTTCGTGTTTCTTCCGTAGTTTACAAAAATGAACACACTGCGTTTTCGACTTGGAGAACTTGAAACCATTTTTATCAGTCCATTCTTCTATTCTTTTTAAATTTTGTTGTAACTTTCGTTCAATTGTTTTCATATTTTTTGAACGGTAACATATACAAAAATCATCAACATACAATGAACAATCAGTTTTGTCGTCCAAACATTGTACAATATTGTTTATTTTGATGTTAAATAGCGTAGTTGAAAGAATACTACCCTGTGGGACACCCTGTTCTTGATCATAGAAATCTGACAGGGTAGACCCCACACGCACCTGAAACATGCGCTCCCCTAAAAAGCTTTCAATAAAACTGGGAAGTTTTCCTCTTAAGCCAATGTTATGTAGATCTTTCAATATTCCATAACGCCATGTTGTATCATATGCTTTCTCCAAGTCGAAAAAGACAGCCACTACGTGTTCTTTGTTAATAAAAGCATCTCGTATAAATGTTTCTAGTCTAATTAAATTGTCATTGGTACTACGTTCCGAACGAAAGCCCGATTGATATTCTGAAATGAGGTTGTTGGACTCTAAGTACCAGACTAATCTCTTGTTTATCATTCTCTCCAATGTTTTACACAAACAACTTGTCAAAGCTATCGGACGATAATTTGTAGGTTCTGCATGGTCTTTCCCTGGTTTCGGAATTGGTACAACTGTAGCTACACGCCAACTCTCAGGACAGACCCCCGTTTCCCAAATATTATTAAAGATATCTAAAAGTGTTGTAAGAGAACTTTTTGGCAGATGCTTAAGCATCTGATAATGAATTTCATCGGGGCCGGTTGCCGTATCATGTGATTTTTCAATGGCTTCAACGAGTTCGGATAAGTTAAATGGTGTGTTGTATTCTTCGTGATTAAGGGATTTGAAGTTAAGTTTTCTTTTCTCCTGGTCCTTTTTGAAATTTCTAAAAGTGTCAGAATAATTACGCGATGATGAATTTCTCAAAAATGTGTGACCAAGAGTATCTGAAATATCTTTTTTTGTTGAAGCTATTGTGTCAAATTCAGTATTTAAATGTGTAAAACTAGAAGACTTTGTTTTTCCTGAAATTTTTCGTACCATATCCCAAACCTTTTTAATGGGGGTTTTATAGTTCAATTTGGAGACATATTCTCTCCATGACTTTCGTTTGGAAGCTCGGATTGTTCGCCGAGCTTTAGCTCTAAAAACTTTTACGTCGTTGAGCTTTTCTGAAGTGGGATTTTTGCAGAACTTATTTAGAGCCTGTTTACGCTTTTTAATAGCTTCTTTACAGTCATTATTAAACCAAGGCTTGCTTTTCTTAGTATTTGTGGAGGTCTTTGGAATGCATTGTTCTGATATGTTAATAAGTGTATCTGTGAAATCAGAAACAATGTCAGATGATTCATTTAAGTGATCAACTGATAACTCTTCTTCACATAAATTATGGAATAATTCCCAGTCGGCTTTATTCATTTTCCATTTCTGGTTACAGTCTTCATCTGGTTCGTTTACGCTCTCTATTATAACAGGAAAGTGATCACTTCCGCACTGATCATCATGAACAGACCAGTCATAGTCCAAGAAGAGAGATGGGTGACACAAAGAGAGATCTAAAGAAGACAAATGACCTGTCGCAGGGTGAAGGTAAGTATAAGATTTATCATTCATCAAGCAAAGATCGTTCTTTGCAATAAAATCTTCGACAAGTGCTCCTCTGTTATTGACATCTTTACAGCCCCATAGAATATTGTGACCATTGAAGTCGCCAACTAAAAGATATGGCGATGGAAGTTGACTCAGCAATGAGTCAAGATGTTCGGGCTTTAAAGAAAATGAGGGTGGGATATATAGAGAGCAAACTGTAGTTTCTTTATCCAGAGAAACCGATACTGCTACAGCTTGAAGGTCGGTTTTTAATTTGATCTCTCTTTGTGGTAAACCTGATTTAACAAAAATTGAGCTGCCACCAGATGGTTTGTTACCATCAGAATAGATATAGTTGTATGTATTGAAACCCCTGACATCTATGTTGTCATCAGTTTTTAAAAAAGTTTCTTGCAAACAAAACACCGATGGGGTTAGTAGCGAAATAAGTAATAAGAGTTCATTATAATTTGATTTAAGACCTCGACAATTCCATTGTATTATTTTGTGTTTTAAATCCATTTTAAGGAGAGATATTTAAAGACTAGAAACTATTATGGAGGTGCAATTGGTGATATAGATCTGCTACCACCAGCTCGTGGTGTGGCAGACCTCGATCTGTTATTGCCACTTGGTGATGATGGAGTTTCAGTCAACTCCATATCACTGTCACTCAAAGATCCGAATCTGTTCTGAAATTTTATATTGTCTCTTTCCATTTTACGTTGTCTGTCTGTTTGTCTTTGAGACAATTGATGTTTTTTTATCGGATCTTGCGACCCCTTATTAGTTCGACCTGGGTCGGGTTTCTCTTTTACATTCGGCGCTGGCTTCGGTACGGTCGCTGTCGACCGATCCGAAGCAACCTGGATTGCGCCTTTTGATAAATTGGTTGAACTTTGTGGTGCTGGAGTGGATTTACTCCATGCACCAGACTTTTTCAGTTCAGCAATGTATGATTCAGCAGTCTGTGTTGCGGAGCTGGTACATTTTACACCAGCACCCTTTGTGATGCTGGCGAAACTGGTGGTTGGTGTTATGTATCGCTCTTCGACAATCTTCCGCGCTTCTGGGAATGTTATCCCCCTTTGGTATTTGACGGTAAGTATTTCTTTTTCTTTTTTCCACGCCGGACAGTCTCGGGAGAAAACAGCATGTTTGCCATCACAATTTACGCATTTGGGTTCATTTTTGCAGTTGAGGTGATTATCAACATGCTTTTCTTCACCACAATTAGGACAGAGTTTTTTTCTCTGACATCTGCTTTCGTGATGGCCAAAAGCCTGACAAGAGTAACATCTAAGAGGGTTTGGGATGTATACCTCTACGTTAATGGAAAGATATGCTACTTTGATTTTCTTGGGTAGAATTGGTGTATTAAAAGTCAACACATAAGTTGCTGTTGGTTTTAGTACACCATTTCTACGAACTTGAATTTTACGAACACCAACAACTCCCTGATCCTTAAGGTTATCGACTATCTCTTCATCTGAGCAAGGACGCAGTTCTGGACTGCGAATCACTCCCTTAGATGAATTGAGCGTGTTATGTAAAGCGACTTTAACTTTTAGATCAAAGAGTTTGCTGGTGTTTAGCAGGCTTACCACTTGCTGTTTTTTCTCGACTTCCAAGA